>OX422209.1:190563546-191763546 GCA_949130495.1 Sambucus nigra
TTAGTGAGAAAATAATGGATTTAGGGTATAATTCGAACCACGACAGTAATAAGGTTTGGTTTCTGGGTTGTTTTTGGTCAAATTGGTTCTGGTTTGAAGGATTAATTCATGCTGAATAAAGAGAATTTTGTTTCTGAAAATTTTGTGGCCGAAACTGAAAATCTTTGATGATGAAATGATAAGGATACTCTACTGAAATTAACTTCATGGTGAAGATACTATGTGTATAAAGAAAATGTTTATTACTTAAAAACTGGTTTAGGATCAAAAATTTAAAATCCACCATTGGAGCTCAAGCTTCAATGGTGATTTTTGAATTTTTGATCAAAACTTGAGATTTTTTACAAAAGGCATGTAGGAGTTGCTTTGAACTCTATTCTAGTGCAGAAATACAACTAAAGTGAAAGAATTGAAAACCAAGGATAAAATTATAAGGTACCCGAAATTACTGAATTTTCGAGCTTTGAATTCTATCACTGTTTACACTAAATTCTTCTCCCTAAGGTGGGATTTTTATAGGGGGGTTAATGGTGAGTTCATTGGTTGAATTAAGAGGTAAGAGAAAATTTCAGGAGAACCTATGGGGTGAAAGAGTTTCAAAGATGTAAATCTTAGTATTGGTTATTCTGACGGTTGTTTGCCAATTCTTATCAGTTCTGCTGATAAGCAAGATGAGGAAGTCTTTGTATTTAGTCCCTAGAAGTTTTTGTTAAGTTTTAAGGTGTTTATGCATTGTTTTCCATCTTTGAGGGGCTTTTGTACAATTTTAGAAATTTAGAAAGTGTGGGGTTGGACTGGTTGTAATTTTAGAAAGTAAGGTATATGTAAGAAAATGTGAGGTCAAATTAGATATTTGAATAGTTAAAGAGTTATTTTGAATCTTTAGGGGGTGGTTTTATAATTATGGAAACTTTAAGGATTGATTTAAAACTTCTCATTTCCTAGTATTTATGTTAATAATACTTAATAATTTGTTCTCAAGTCATAACATAACTCATCTTTCATTTACATTGTTTTAACGAACTGAATTAGAATGCGTTGTATTACTCGGGTATTACAATTCTCCCTACCCAAAAAAAAATTCATCCGCGAAAGTTCCTTCAAAATAATCCTGGGTATTGTTGGTATATAGGTTCTCTGAGTTCCAACGTATCATCTTCTTGACCATGGTGTTGCCAAAGAACTTTTACTAAGGAAATGGTCTTTGTGCGAAGTACTCGATCCTGAGTATCTAAAATTTGAATGGGTCGCTCTTCAAAGTCATGGTTAGTCTGGATTGATAGTCCATCCCATGAAAAAACGTGATTTGGATCAATAATATACTTCCTTAATTGAGATACATGGAATGCATCATGTAGTTGAGCGAGGTCAGGGGGTAATATTAGTTGATATTCAACTGGTCCGATACAATTAGAAATAACAAAAGGTCCATTGTACCGTGGTGCTAGTTTTCCTCTTCGTTTAAATCTAATAATTACCTTTAGAGGTGATAGCTTTAAAAAAACTTGATCTCCCTTTTGAAAAAAATTAGGGGGCGTCTGTGATTATCGGCACAACTTTTTTGTCGGCTTTGGGCTTCTTTCAATCTCTCTTTGATTAAGTGTACTTTCTCAGTAGTCTCTGCTATAATCTCTGGACATAAAATATGACTTCCCCCAGACTCATTCTAGCAAAGGGGAGAAAGACAAGGTCTTCCATAAAGTGCTTCATATGTAGCGGTCTTAATGCTAGCTTGATAGCTATTATTATAGGAAAGTTCTACTAGTGCCAAATGATCACTCCAGTTCCCTGCTAAGTCCAAAGTACATTCTCCCAACATATCTTCTAGAGTCTATATCAATCGTTCTGACTGACCATCTGTTTGAGGATAATACACGGTACTTAAAAGTAATATGGTTCCCATAACTGTTTGTAATGCTTACCAAAAATGTCCCTAAAATCTATGATCACGGTCAGATACAATAGATAAATGAATTACATGTAATCTAACAATCCCTTAAAGACATAAGTTTTTGAGTTATTGCAAGGAATCACTAGTACGTACTTTAATAAAATGAGTTGATTTGGTTAATCGATCTATAATTACCAAAACTAAATTATAGCCTTGAGCTGTAGGGGGTAATCCACTAACAAAGTCCATTATAATATGATCCCATTTCCAGGTTGGTATAGGAATAGGTTGCAAGAGTCCACCGGGTTGTTGGTGTTCAATTTTGACTTGTTGGCACATTAGACACTTAGCAATAAAAGTTCGAATTTCCTGTTTCATTCCTGCCCACCAAAAGTTCTTTTTATGGGTTTGGTACATCTTGGTGTTACCTGGATGAATTATAAATTTGGAATGATGACCTTCTCTCAAGAGTTCCTCATTTAGTTTGGGTTCTGCTGGTACGCATATGAGATTTTGAAACCGTGTTCCTTTAAAAGGGTGGTATGTCCATTCTGGCTTAGCTTCCCCACATTCGAACTTCCGTATCTTGTTGCCCAATGATTCTGGATTGAATAGATGGGTAAGATATGATGTTTTTAAAAGTAAAGGAATCTTTATATTGCAAGTCATAGTTAGTCAATGTGATCATGAGCTGATAAGCAAGTAGTCCTATTGATCTCTTACTAATTTTACGACATAAAGCATAAGCTACTTTGTTGCCTTTCCCTGGATGATAGTGTAGTTGGAAATCGTAATCTTCTAAGTACTCCATCCATCTACATTGACGTAGTTTTAGGTATTTTTGATTAAATATATACTTTAATCTTTTATGGTCGAAAAATAGTTGAAATTCCACTCCATACAAGTAACATCGCCAAATCTTTAAAGCAAAGACAATAGCAGCTAGCTCAAGATCACGTGTTAGATAATTTTGTTCGTGACTCTTCAATTGACACGATCCGTATTCGATGACCTTTCCATCCTACATAAGTAGACATCCTAATGCTTGTAAATATGCATCTATGTATACGTCATAGCCTACCTCACTAGAAGGTATGGTAAGTAAAGGAGTAGTGGTTAAGCGTTCTTTTAATGTTTGGAATTCCTTGATACATTCTGGAGTCCTTTCTAAGCGTGTGTCCTTTCGAGTTAATTTCATAAGAGGTAGAGCGATAGTAGAAATCCCTTATAAAAATCTTTGGCAATATCCATCTAATCCCAAAAATCTGTGGACTTCAATTATTGTTGTAGGTTATGACCATTCCACCACTGCGAGAGTTTTTATGGGGTCTACTTGAATTCCTAATTTGGTAATTACGTGTCCCAAAAACATCACCTCTTTCATAACAAAATCACATTTTATCTTCTTAGCATACAAGTGATGACATCGTAATGTATCTAGGATGATTCGTAAATGATGCTTATGTTCTTCTATATTTTGTGAGTATATTAGGATATAATCGATGAATACTATCACAAATTGATCCAAGAATGGCCGAAACACTCAATTCATTAGGTCCATAAAAGCGGCTGGAGCATTAGTAAGTCCAAATGACATTGCTAAGAATTCAAAATGTCCATATCAATTTCTAAAAGATGTCTTTGGAATATCACACCGTCTCACCTTTAGCTGGTGGTATCATGAACGTAAATCAATTTTTGAAAATACTTTAGCTCCTCGTAATTGGTCAAATAAATCACTGATTCTAGGTAATGGATATTTATTTTTAATCGTGACTTGATTCAACCCATGATAATATATAGATAATCGAAATGATCCATCTTTCTTCATTACAAAAAAATTGGAGCACCCCACGGAGATGAACTAGGTCTAATAAATCTTTTGGATAATAAATCATCGAGATGAATCTAAAGTTCTCGTAATTCCAAAGGTTCCATACAATAAGGTGGTATGGAAATAGGGGTAGTATTAGGGAACAAATTAATTACGAATTCAATTTCTTGAGATGGGGTAATTCCAGGTAGATCTTCAGGAAATACATCATGGTAATTATTGAGAATTTTTAACACATAAGAAGATATGTCAAAGGGAGTCCTAAAATATTGACCTTGAAATTTATCATCTTTGGTAACAGTATTTCGAAATATAACTTTTTGTGACGCACAATCAATAAAGGCATTATTGGTAGTTAAAGAGTGTATTCCGATAATTAGGTTGAACCCTACTACGTCTAAAACTACAAGGTCAATGATGATGTTCCCAACATCAAGTTTGATTTCATAATTTTTACAAATCTGCCACATTCTAGCAATATTACCATTAGGCATACTTATGGAAATTGGGTGATCCAAAGTAACAAGAATGAGATGATCCTAAATTAATTAATACATGTGCCTTATGGTTACCAAGGAGAACAGTACCTTCGATCACGTCGTGGCTGTCCATTTGAGTTAATAGTGAAAAAGATCATCCCTGAGTGGGTGGGTTAGATGTAGATCCTTGTTTGAAATTCCCCTGAGGAGTCCTTAGATTAGCCGTAGTGGATACCGTTGGAGGTTTTCCCATGTTTCGTCGTGGGTCCTGATTTTTCTCGATATTGGTAGGGGTTCGAGGATTAGGATTAGGAATATTTGGTATTGAGGCCTAATATGACCAGGAGCATCACATTCATGGCATTGAATAGTAGAACGGAGTTCAATTTGATTAAAAGATCGTCCATCATTCTTAAAATTAGGGGGATTCTGGACAAAAATATTTGGTGTATGCCGATTTGAGTTTTTCCGAAAAGAGGTATTACCGCGGTTTATCCCATTGGGAGTCAGATTCTTCTCAATAAGGCTGGATATATCAATCATTTTCCCAAAATCACTAATCTTTAAGGGGATAAGATAAGACTTGATACTGACTTTAAGACCCCGTTCAAAATATTTGCATTTCTTAACATCGTTGTTGACATATTTCTGAGCGTGATGAGAAAGTTTTGTAAATCATGCCTAAAATCATACAATTCTATTGAAGTCCTAAAAAATCAACTGCCAATTGGTCACGTAATGCTTCTGAAAAATATTTTCTGAAGAATATTTCCTCAAATTGTAACCATGTACAATTTTCCACATTCTGGGTACATTTTACCGCTTGCCACCAATAATTTGCCTTGCCTTCAAATAAATACGTTGCCAAATCTACTCGAAGTTTAGGTATAATACCTACTCTGTTCAAAACTTTCAAAATTTGTCAAAACCAATGTTCTTCTTCTATAGCCCCGAATTTCCCATAAAAAGATGGGGGCGTTATTGTAAAAATTCCTTTAATGCATTCATTCGTCGAACTTCTGTTGATATCTTGGCTCCGGGTGTAGGATTTTGTCAGATTTTTGTATGCCCTATGATTTCTTGTAGACATATAGATATGCCATCCATAGCCGTGGATGAAATAGTTAATGTCGCTTCGGATCGAGGTGTAGTGTTAATGATGCATGTATTCACCATCCTATATAAATAGAAAATTATTAAAGCATAAGGAAATAAGGACCAAAAACAAAATATATTAGCACATAAGGAAATTCAACTTTATTCTCTTAGGAAAATTGGAACAACATACTTAACCAAGTCTCATATGTAAAGTAGTTCCTAGTAGATATATAATATTAATGTAATATTCTACTTAACGTAACACGCTCCTTAAAACCTCCAATACACACAAATTTATTTATTTTACAACAGTGATAGTCCTTCTAGGTAGCAATAAGACTTCCTTCTTCTTCTACTCTTTCCTTGTCGGAGTCTCCTAAACTTAAACTTGTCGAGGTAGTAGCATCGGGAACTGGTAAATCGAGACCGTAATCTTCGGGTGATTCTGGAGGAGTATTGCGAAGTGCATTCATTGGGGCTACATCCCATGCAAAAAGAATCGCAGTCTGAAGGATTTCTTCGTCCTCTGCAAACCTTTGAGCTTGCTTTGTGGCTTGTTCATCCTCGAGTAAGTGACATGTCAGTAAATGATGTTTAATATTTGGATTAGCAATACCCCATTCCCGGTCAATATCCCGAATAGCCTTACATAACTTATTGAATCCCTCCTCTCAAACAGTGTTACTGAACTGGTCCTGATTGATACCCTCCGTGTTCAAATAGATATTATCCCACACATTCATTGCTGCAAGACAAGCAATTAGTATAGAACATAATATTAAGAAGTTACGAAAATTTAAAAAAAAAAAATATATATATATATATATATGTCCTGCATAGGAGTAAGAACCTGGCTTAAATATAACTACTCTGATACCATGTTGTGACATCCTAACAAAATTAGGATTGTCACATCCCAACGTAACACTGGGAAAGAAAAGTGTGACATAAGTTTAGGAGTACACATAATACGTCCACTTATACATATTAACACAAGAAATTAAAACACGAGATATATTTCCTCGGCTGATTTTCTGGGTGAACATAATTCTTAAGGTAATGTGAGAAGAAGCATTATTATTGTGACGAGTAGTATTGTCTGCTCTATCCCCCGGATCCATTTGAAATTTGAAAAACATAAGAAAATTTGCCAAGTAGATAATCCTTATTTTATACAGTTCAAATAGAATTAAAAGAGTTAGTATAAGAGTTTAAATAAGATGAAGATTCAAATAATATAATATGAGAATATGTTTATGAAATTTCATAACAATATAGGGGTAGATCTGGTAATAGCTGGGTATGGTTTCCAAACAAATAACCCATAATTATCTTCTTAGAGGATTAAAGGTAATAGAAAATACATACAACTAAATCAGTCCAATTAAATTGGAGATAATCAATCCAGATAACAGGAGATAAAAGTAACCGTGCTAAGTCATTAGATGACATTCCATATGGTAGCAATAATCCAAGCCCTCAATCATCTGAGTCCTTCAGGCCAAATAATACAGTCGTGGGTATAACGAAAGATTATTACCTGATTGTAGTGTATGCTATAAATAAGTAACCGAGTCATAAGCATCATATGAAATAATATGATTGCATAATCATTTCAAAAATATGAATCAATTGTATGTAAACAATTTGAACTACTCAAAATGAGTTCCACAATGAGAATAAGATATACCAGGTCTATCACAAAGTGATATCAATGATAGGTGTAATTTCAATAGCATTGCGAGAAATAATATTAAATAAGAATCACCAACTTTATGTTTTGAAATAGGCCGTCGAGTTCTTTGTAGACAATAAGGTATTCCGTGCAAGTCTTTTTAGAATGACAATATATGTATTGTAAGAATGAAGTGTATGACTTGTGTTGAAATGCGAAAATAACTTATATATGCGAAAAAATAAGTTTTCGGAGTTTAATATATAAATAAACTTGAACTTTTCTTTCACTAAGTTCCTTATCTTGATTAGACATGAACCAGAAGACTTTTTCATTATAAATGAGGTCTAAAAGTTGTAAAACAAATTTGGGGTAAAATTATGGAGGTCAGAAATATTAGGGGGTTATGTGTAAATATTAAATTTTAAAATTTAAAGGTTAAACTAAGGCTTATGTCATTTTTGAGTTTTTGACATTAAAACATAGTGTTACAATATACCATTTTGACCAGAAAAATAAAATATAATTTTTGGAATTTTTTAATTAGTCACGCGCTCACACGCATTGGGTCAAAGGTCCCACATGCTGATTTTGACCTCAGTCGCGCGTGTGGCCTCCACGCATATTCAACCTTGCGATGTTTGACCTAGGGTTTTAGGAAATTTGACTTCAAATTAAACCTTCGACATCGAACCATTTCAGTTCATTCAAAAGCCATTTTCTTCAATTTTTCACAAGGATTACAAATATATTACTTTTAGGTATTGAAACAAACTGTAAAGCTTACTTCCATGGACTGAGAAATATCGAAAATTTCAGTGAGAAAAGAATGGATTTTGTGTATAATTTGAACCATGGCAGTAATAAGGTTTGGTTTCTAGGTTGTTTTTGGATAAATATGTTTTGGTTTGAAGGATTAATTCATCCCGAGTAAAGAGAGTTTTGTTTCTAAAGTTTTATGGTCAAAACTGGAAATATTTGATTATGAACTGATAAGGATACTCTACTGAAATTAACTTCATGGTGAAGATACTATGTGTATAAAGAAAAGGTTTATTACTTTAAAACAAGTATCAAAATTTCAAAATCCACCATTGGTGCACAAGCTTCAATAGTGATTTTCGGGTTTTTGATCAAAACTTGAGATTTTTACATTACAGAAGGCATGCAAGAGTTGTTTTCAACTCTATTATACCGCAGGAATACAACTAAAGTAAAAGAATTGAAAACCAAGCATAAAATGATAAGGTACCCGAAATTGCTAAATCTTTGAGCTTTGAATTCTATCACTGTTTGTACTAAATTCTTCTCCCTAATGTAGGCTTTTTATAGGGGTGTTAGTGGTGAGTTCAATGGTTGAATTAATAGGTGGTATTTTGTGGTCTAATAAGAGAAAATTTCAGGAGAACCTATGGGGTGAAAGAGTTTCAAAGATGTAAATCTTTGTATTGGTTATTCTAACAGTTTTTCGCCAATTCTTATCAGTTCTGCTGATAAGGAAGATGATGAAGTATTTGTATTTAGTCCCTAGAAAGTTTTTGTTAAGTTTTAAGGTGTTTATTCATTATTTTCCAACTTTTAGGGGCTTTTATGCAATTTTTAGAAGTTTAGAAAGTGTGGGGTTGGGCTGGTTGTAATTTCAGAAAGTATGGAAGGTATTTTTAAGAAAATGTGAGGTCAAATTGGATATTTGAATAGTTAAAAAGTTATTTTGAATATTTAGGAGGTGGTTTTGTAAATATGGAAACTTTAAGGATAGCTTCAAAAAAATTCATTTCCTAGTATTTATGTTAATAATACTTAATAATTTGTTCTCAAGTCATAACATAACTCATCTTTCATTCACGTGGTTTTAACGAACTGAATTATAATATGTTGCATTACTCGGGTCTTACAACATTCCCCTATAACCACCCCAAATAATCCTCAGACATAAACCCAGGTTCCCTAACAGATTGGGGAGAACAGGTAGTCGTCCTGCTGGACGGCCAAAAAGGCTCCAAAGTCATCCTAAAGACCCAGTAAAATCCTCTTCAACAAAAAATTGGTTATGCATGGAGGAATAATTTTCTCCCGTCCTACTTGACGCATAAGTTCAATGAAAGTACAAGAAAGTTTGGTTGAGGACTACCAGCTGAACCTAACGATAGTCGCCCAGTTGGAGTACATGCTATAGTTCGCCCCACTATGACACTGACTAACGAAGGGGTCTAGCCCCATGATCCACGAGATAATTAACCCAGTTCTCCACTTAAGGACCTAAGCTGTGAATGCCTAAAGAAGTTTGGGACACCCGTTAGAGGATACTCAGGGGGAAACTCCATGCTAAGTCTCTCTGACAACCATAAGAACATCATCACAGTGTTACCTCGTAAAATGTTGGCGTGACCTTATCTCCAATCATCCAGGACATTAAATGTCTCCGCCAATATGGTAGCATATTGATTATGATGATACGACATCAACAATATGCTCATGGCCACCTGAGGATCTGTCATCATATCACCAGTCACCAAGACCATACTATCAGTAATTCATAAGGTTATGGTGCCAACAAAGCCAATTTCAGTATAATCTTTCTAGCACATAGAATTCAACAATGTCAATAAAATTAATAATTCCCCCCATGCATCAGTGGTCAAGAAGCATAAGAAGAAATATACGTCAATTCATCCAGCGATACCCAAGGTGAACTGGGCAAGTCAGGCATAATTGTAGTAACATTGGGGTCGACGCCTAACATAGAAAAAAATTCTTCATAGGCAGGGCACACCTCGTCCAAGACAAAGTGGAACCCGAAATGCAAATCCGCTTGCATAAAATTGCAGTCAATGGGACGACTATGCCATAAAGTAACCATGTGCAAGTTGAATGCTCGTAGTTGACATTGTACAAACACATGGCTTACAACACCTCAAGATAGGTAGCAAAAGCCTCACTCATGGTAACTTCCATCTCATAAGAAAAAGAAACTTTATAGAAAAAGGGGAAAGGAAGAAGTTGAGGCGTGATTGAAAGTTCCACCCCAAAGGCCCATTCTATACTTAAAATCCTCAAAAAAAGATGAAGGAATGGGTCTGCAATTGTAATAACTTCTTTTGAGTACACAAAATGCAGGAAAAGGACAATTATGGCTAAAAAAGGAACTTTGACCTTACCAGTATGTCGATAGGAAGGCCAAGGGATATGCCGATACGTACATCCCCTATTTCAGTATTTTTTTTCTCATTTTCCTCTTCTTTCTATTCAAATAAGTCCCTTTTATTGAAGTAACCTTTTTACAAAGGTTTTCCCATATATTTCGTCCTAGAGAAAAATGTTCAAAAAAAAATACATATTTTAATTTCTAAACATCTTTCTTGCTTTTTCATAAGTGAAACCCGCATTGGAAAATTGAAGTACAAGTAGAATAGGACACTTAATTTAAAATCAATCAAGAAAATAAAAAAATCATCATACATATATGTGTCACTAAGTTTACATTTTTCAGGAATAAAGAAGAAAAAGAAAAAAAAGACCAAAATTATCGAAACGCAGCCCGGACTTTCCAAAAGCCTGAAAAGCTAAACCACCGCCTAAAAAATCCTGACAAATGCGCTTCCCGTGATGGAAAGAAGCGGAACCTCCGATCCTAGAGCCAAAACTTTCTTTCACCCCTCAAAAGTTACCAACAACACCATGAAAGAACTATTCGCCTTCCTCACGTGATCAGACACAGAGGCCATCCAGTCTCGGACATGCCCCAGCCAAGATGACGATATATTATTAGTCTGCAAAAGTGAAAATCGAGTAAAGACGAGAAAACCAGTAACAGAGAAATGAAATCAGAATCAAACTTATGTGCCATCGGGTGAGGTAGAGGTTACTTGTCTGACGGCGGAACCTCTACCTCACCCTCCATTACTGGACACACCATCCTCTATCCTATGTACCAAACGTAACCAAACTTATGTGCCATCGGTCTCCTCATATGGTCATGAATTCCCATAACACTAGCAGTCCCTGAGGCTAGATTCCAAGGATAAAACAAAACCTCTCCCCAAATAAAAGTTAGTTAGCAAAATCTAAGAAATGCAAAAAAATAGACAAAATATAAAAAAGACAAACTAGAGACTAACCTGATCACTCGTCAGGGAGTTCAGTACCACCTTCACATACTTTAAGGTTAGGAGCTCCTTTGACTTATTTTTTGACCTCCTCCACGAGTAAATCATCGGGAACTTCCCTTTCTTACTCACTTTCAGATACACCAACCCAATGTTATAACCAATCACCTAATCAAACGACGTCTATATAAGGCAACACAAAATTTTCTCAAATCTCAAAAAACTAGAAAAAATTTAGAGAAGTATAGAGGGACGCCAGCATCAAGCTCCCCCAGTCATACAAGTGAATCTCATAGATTACTTGCAAAAAAGGAAGGAATCATAAATAAACTACGTCACCGCTCGTTGCCACCACAAATCCCACTAATAATAGAAAAATAAACAAATGGGATACCAACCTCACCTGCCTCTCATCAGTAATATCAGTCCATATGGCCCTCAAGGTGTCCTTCAACACCGATATCTTAACCGATTCTCAAGAAATAATTCACCCGATATCCCCTTAAGCAGCTTGAATCGCAAACTCAAAAATGCACAGTGTCTATTCCACTATGATCTGCTAACCCTCGCACTCCAACTCAACTAATGCACATCCATTAAAGTGGACGTAAACTTTGCCATGCCCAAATGGAAAGTGTTAGTAGTGTCCCACCACCTTTCACCTAAAGATCATAACACCACTGAAGTTCATGGTGTCTCATCCAAAGCCCCCTCCAAAGGACCAAACCCGACAATATTTACCATTAACTTCACCCACACCTTCCTAATCCTCGTCGAACCTTGAGAGCGGATGCCCAACGAAGAAAAAACCACCTATATATAAGAAAAAAATCCTTAAATCCCCAACAAAAATAAAAATCAAATAAATAACAAACTCAAAATATAAGTGCCAACACTCACATTTCCGTTCAGATTATTCATCCTCGAGGAGCAATGATTCCCAGTCTCCCTCATCAAGACCTTCTTATAAGTCGAGGTATAGAAACTCATATGCATTCTCACTCTAAAGCACAACCACCTCTGCATTGCGCCACTCTAAATCGTCACGTAGTCAGTGATCAGAAAGGGTCATTGGCCATAACTTTTATGAGTCCCTTGGAAGGAAAGATGTCTAAAACTGATTTCTTGATATATATATAGAGAGAGAGAGAGAGAGAGAGAGAGAGAGAGAGAGAAATTTTGTTTTTTAAGTGTGAAAAATGATAAACCCTCCCCCTTCTTCATAAGGGACGAGGTGGTATGCCAACGACGATCCTTGGTCATACTTATCGATAGCATCCTTTCACCTTTCCTGAGAAGCCAAGGAGTCCATGCCCTATGTCGATAGGCACACCCCTATCAATGCCTATCGACCCACCCATTAATTTTTATCACAAAAATCCTAAAAAACTCATAAAATTGCATAAAACATTTTTTAAAAATTCCTCCCAAAAGGTCGAAACCTTAAAATACATCAAAATCACAATATTTTTCACAATAATCATTCAAAAAAGTGTCAATATCGCATCATCAAAAAATTATTCTTAATCTTTTAGGCTCGAAGAATTGGCCTCGACCCTCTAAATTAGGTTGCTTTCACTCTTTAAGTCCGCATAACTGACTTAGGCCTGCAGAATTAGCATTGGCCCTCTAAATCAGGTCACTTTCACTTTTTAGTTCTGCAAATCAGGTCACTTTCACTCTTTGGGTTTAAGGAATTTAGGCCCATAAAATTGTCCTCGACCCTCTAAATATCACCGCTTTCACTCTTTAGGTCTACAAAATTGACCTAATCCTATAAAATTGAACTCGACCCTCTAAATGAGGTCGTTTTCAACCTTTAGGCCTATAGAACTGGCCTCGACCCTCTATATCGGGTCTCTTTCACTCTTTAGGCCCGTAGAATTGATTTAGGCACATTGAATTGGCCTCGACCCTCTAAATTCGGTTGATTTTACTCTTTAGATCCTTCGAATTTACCTAGGCCCACAAAATTGTCCCTAAATATCTGAATCAGGTTTCTTTCACTCTTTATGGTCCGTAGAATTTACCCAGGCCCGCAGAATTAACCTCGAAGCTCTAAACCAGGCCGCTTTCACTTTTTCGATCCGCATAATTGATATAGGCCCTCAGAATTATACTCGACCCTCTAACTCAGGTCACTTTCACATTTCAAGTCCTTAGAATATACTTCGACCCATTAAAATTGGCCATATCTAACTCTTTAGACATACGAGGTTACCCTAAATCTCCAATAGAGGCATCAACCCGCTGAATTGGTTGCTTGCACACGTTAAGCCCTTAAGATCAAACCTTTGCCCTCAATGCTCATAATTTTCCATAAATGTGTCTATCTTTCGATAACCTCTGCTCATCCTAAGCTTACCCATCGAGGGGCTCTATAGACGCCCTATACTAGTACTGTTAAAACACCTCTTTAGGTTCCTAACATCATCCCTTTCACCCTCAGACCCTAGATCTTACCCCAAACCATGACCTAGATGCCACCAGATGCTTTTGAGGTTCATTTGACGTTGGTCAGCACTGTCGCTCAATGCATTATATAAGGGTCGCGAATACCCTTTCCAACGACCCATACCGTATGCGAATTGGCCTTACGGTTTATGCGTACTTATCTTTTTATTCTAAATAATGAACCATAGGCCACCGAGAATTTCTAAGATCTGTTTGGCTTTTGTTAACTCTCGTAACTAAGAGTATCTCAATGCAATTTTAGAAGGATCTGAATACCCATTTGAATAGTCCATACCATGAATAAATCGGCCTTACAATTGCGTGTACTTACCTTTTTACTCAAAACCCTAACCTAGAGGCCACCTACCGCTTTCAAGATTCATTTGACTTTGGTAAACTCTTGGAATCGAGAGTATACCAATACACTTTGATAGGGTTCTTAATACCCTTTCTAATGGTCCCATCCATGTGCGATTCGAACTTACAGATTACATTTTATGCCATTTTTCTCGAAATGTCCATTTTTGACAGCCTATAGGCACCCCTGGCCTTCAGCCTATCGACATAGTGGTACTTAACTTAGCCTGCAAGCCAGGAGGTTTACCGATTGATAGGATTAGCCCTATGCTGGTTGGTAAACCCCCTAACCCTAAATCTTTCCTATTTAAGGAGGCCATGACCTCATTATAAAGAATCCATTCTTGAAATTTAGAGAGCTCCAACCTCGAATCAATGCACCGCCTTCTAAAAATATCATTTTCCAAAATTTCTTTCCATATTTCCTTACAACACTTTCCCCTACCTTTGCCATTCATTTAAGCATCACTTCACCACCACTTCATCACCATAAAAACATAGCCTACATCACTTCAAAATTCAGGTGCAAAGCCACTTTATAGAAGGTCTAATTCTATTATTTTCTAGCTCATTTAACTAGTGTCATTTATCGTACTTTATTACAATTATCATACATTTTTCTTTAGTTGTACTTTCCACCCTTAATAATCCTATTTTTATTACTTATATACACAAAAATATAGTTTCACAAATCCCCAAAGAATAAAAATAACAAGAAGATTTAATCCTTAAACCGCAAAGTGGAATTTTCGTCCCCTTTTACAACACTTACATCACTTGTGCACGTTTTTTAACAAACCAAAATGAAGAAATTATAGTTTTGGATTCATGGGTTAAATCCCACCCTTATGTATTTTTATGCTATTTTCGACAATGTAGGCATCTCAATTTTTCCTCGGGATTCGAGTCCTCTTTTCTTAGCAACCCCGTCAGACATGCATATTCACTTCTTCATATTGAATTATGAGTCATTGTGTTGCTTACATTATAATATATATTTATTCTCTTTCATTTTTGCAATCCTGTCAGACATGCATATCCATTTCGTCATAGTGGATTATGATCTGGTGTATTACATATAACGTAGCCTTTTCCCTTTATTACATTTTTAGTGGCCTCGCTATACATGCATAATCATTATTAGTGATGGATTGTGATCTAGTGCGCTGCTCACATTTCGGCTACTATTTAGACTATTTTTTTTCTTTTTATTACTCCTCTGAATGACTCATCCTCACCTTTTTCATGACGTGGGCATGACGATTTCTTTTCTCACCTATTTCATTTTGTATACATTATACACAAAAATTGCATTTTGGATAAAAAAGAGAATATTATCATAGACCATGAGAGATCGAATTTCGTAATTCAATTCCCAAAACACGTGATCTACTTTTTTTTTTATGTGCATAAGTTTGTCTTGTGATGTCGTTGTTTCAAGGAAGACTGTACCTTTTGCTTGTTTTGAGCAAAATAGGTTGGAGACTCTATTTTTTATATTCTTATCCCTCGACAATGGCCTATTTATATATGTGGGATCCCGTTAATACTGCACGAGTGGTGGAAAGGGAAGTTTTCTTCCTTGATCCCGTTCTCCACGAGCGAGGGACCATTTTCCTTCAGGGTGAACCCAAATCGAATTTTCCCCCATTTTAATCTACCGGTATGGCCACAATAACCATGTGATTTGGAGTTTTTTATTAGATTTTCTTGGGAGGATAGGATTTGGTCAGCGCTGGCATTTGTGGATAGAGAGTTCCATCAAATCTGTCAGGTGTTTGGTGTTGGTGAATGGGTCACCGAAAGGATTTTTTCCAAGTTCATGTGGGTTATGATAGGGGGATCCACTCTCGCCATTTATTTTTATTCTGGTGATGGAGGGATTGAGTTGGATTTTGTTGAGGGCGGTGAAGACAGGTAGGTTAAGATGTTTTAAAGTGGGAGAGAAGAGAGTCTCTTTGTGGTAATTATACCATCTTTTGTTTATCGATGACACAATATTTTTTTATAGCAAAGGATGTTCAAGTGAGTAGTCTCAAGTTCATTCTGATTTATTTCGAGGATGTTTTAGGGTTTCATATCAATGTGGGTAACTTTGAGGTGATTCCGATAGGAATGGTGGAGGGGGGTCAATTCTCTAACAGAGGTGATTGGGTGTAAAGTGGGTTCTCTCCTTTCTACTTACTCAGAAATTTCATTAGTTGATTATTTCAAAGTAAAAGACACATGGGATTCGATTATTGAGAGGGTGGAGAGGATATTGGCAGGATGGAAGAAGAGTTATTTCACTACAACAAAATGGGTTATTTATAAGTGCTATTAGGAGACACAAATGACCTTTATAACTGCTATTTACCGTCATATTTTAGGGGTGACAAAAGAAATATTGTAACTCCTAACGGAACTCAAAATTTTTTATAACCCCTATGGAGTTTTGACCCCAATTTATAACTGTTGTTTGTAACTGCCGCTAGCAGTACGAATATAATATTTGTAACTGCTGTTAGCAGTTACGAATCTTATATTTGTAACTTCCGCCAGTGGTTACGAATTTTATATTTGTAACTTCTATTAACGCTTACAAAATTGACAATAGTGACAAATTTGTAACTGCTATTAGCAGTTATAAAAGTTGAATTTGTAAATGTGGTAAGAGCTGTTACAAATATCTTAGATTTTCAAAAAATGAAGAAATGATGAGAGTAGAATAAATATCATGAACATGTAACAAGTCTAAAAAATTTGATAACGTTTCATTTAGATTTCTGATATTCCAAATATCTGGTACACATAATGCTTGTTTAATCTTAATTTAACATCAAACAACCCCTTCTTGGGCGCCAATTAAAAAGTGAACATAGAATAAAAAATAAACTAAAAAAATATTGACACAACACTTCGATGACATGAAATGTCATGAACATGTAACAAATCATTCTAAACCCAAACCAGGGCCATGTGGTGGATACGCTTTGTGAAGTTTAGGTATATCAATCGTAGGGTGTATTGATGCAGTGACATCCTCCCTCGTGTGCTCGGAGTACGCCTGCTGAGCAAGTTCAATATTCTCAATTGTTTTGAATACGGTTCCTTTGTATCCATTAACTTGTGCTTGTGTTACTTGCCACGAAGTGTAAAAACCTGGATTTAGGCCTTTGAATACTACGTATGTCGGGTATGCCATGTTTGAACCTGCAAACAATAAAATATAATTGAATTCAGAAAACTAGACGCCACCAAGGCATTTTATAACACTAATTGTTATAACATTTATGTAACACTAGCATGTAACCCGTGAGATGCATGGGCGTACTACAATATTTGTTAAAAATATAACGAAAAAATTAAAATACTCAAATAACTAACTAACTATAAAAGTAATATCATAGTAAGATATTTGTTTGGGGTGGAGTGGGGAGGTGTTAATTACAAACTTTAAATCCATAGTAAAAAGTCCTAACCATTACAATAATATACCAAATTAATAAATATTTCAAATTGAATGTTTATATTGACTTTGTACAACCCAATCATCGCTAATCAAATGGAAAAATCCACTAAACTCTCCTAAATGGAATAATTTAAAATTTCATCAACACTCAACTTATATAAAAAAAAAATAGGCTTATATACCCACACCTGGGCATATCTCCTAAAACTCCTGAAAAGATATAGCTCCTTAAGCATACAATATCACATAAATATAAAAAAAAAAACATTACATGAGATGATGTATTATAACAACACATAAAAATGATAGATAGGGATTACTCCAAGTTTGTTGTCCTCAAGGAGGATTCTATTCCTCCCAAGTTGCATTTTCCGCAGATGAGTTAAACCAATAGATTAAACCCACTCGACAGATAGCTACCTAAACATTGATTTTGTTCCCATTTTTCTAATAGTTATCTTGCATAGATCAATATTTCCATAAGAGATTCGGCCAAAAAGAAGCTAAATAAGTAACTGAAAAAAAACATATAGACCTTTTTTTTCTTACTGGTTTATAGTACCGAGAACGAATCCACTCAGGGTAAACATGAATTGGAGTATGTTTCTCCTCCATTGGCATTGCCATCAAATGTGTAGATGGAAATGATGAAACAATTCTTAAATCATCGGTAAGAACACTCTTAAAAAGAGCCAAATCAAATATATCAGAAAATTCACTACACCAACAAAACATAAAACACACTCAATTAGAACATCTAAATATTCTATTTTGAGAAAAATGGAATTACCAAGAAAACAAAAACACCAATTTTAAAATCATTTGCAATCGACACAAAATTTTATCATGGGAATTTGATATAACATCTAAATGATACTCCTTATTAAAGAGAACTACTGTAAAAATAGAGAAATTAACACCCTTTGCATATGCAATCGTTACGTCTTCAAAAGAGGTAAAATTTAACTGATGACGATTACAATAGTCTCATATGGATAGTCACCATTTTTTGGTGCTGGGTAGTAAACAAATGACATACAAATGATATTACATGAGCAATAGAGAATATAACCTAGAAAGCGAACATAATTTTTAATGCAATCAACAAATATTAAAAAGGGGTGAAATTTGATTGAAACTCAATCAAAATAGCCTATCATGGGTATTATTTACTATTCACCATGTGACATCTAAATGAGTTTATTTTTGGGAAATTAGCAAACAACAATAATACATATTGAGAGGTCGAATTCAAACGTTCGAAAACCCCTGCCTCACTAACACGCATCTGATGAAACCTCTAAACCACTAACAAAAAACCATCAAACCCAAAACAAATATGAACAAAACAAAGACTTACAACTCAAAAAGGGGAAAGGAAACACAGGAGCCACTCAAAAATCTTAGCAACATCCAACCCCACCAGCAAAACAGCCCCCAAACCACCCACCTCCATCTTCTTCCAAAGATCAAACCAGCGAAAACAACCAGAAAAAAGATTTCAAAGAAAGGCAAAACAAAATAATTCAAAACTCATAGGATCCCACATTTTGAAAACACAGAAAGGCACATTATGATGAAATAGAGATACCCATCTACCTTAGCAACGAAGATACATGATCAGGTCCTCAACACTAGCTATTTGTAATTGCTAAAGAGTAGGATGTCAAAAGAGAGAGTGAAAGCATATAGCCATGTGAGGAATATTAATAGAATAAATGTTTAACTTTATAAAAGGGTATGTGGGAGATTAATGAGGAATACAGAGAGTTGAGCCTTTTGGGAATACCGCACGTTATAAAACATGAGGGATCCATTTCCATATGAAAAAATAGATATATAGGTAATATGTAATTTTCCCGACTTAAAGTGCATTTAATTATATTAAAACCTATAATACTATTGTATTAGAGGTATATTGTAGAAAACAAAATGAATCATTATAACAATTATGTAAAGATGTGAAAAATCCCCTTGCAGTCCTTATATAATAGTTATGTTATATAACTGTCTAAATTTAGATAGTGAAAATCTAATATGGGAGAAACACGTGGACAATTCTAAACACTCCACTGTTAAGCAACATTCCATCTAATGTGGGAGAAACATGTGGATAATACTCAATATTCAAGCGTTGATAAAGAGGGAGAACCGAGTGAAGCTAGCAGTGTACAATATAATGTTTATATTAAGGAATACACTCCAAACATCTTTAGGTTCTAAATGAGGTTTCTTTATTGTAACATTAGCGGGATGGCCAAGACCCATTCTAGAAGAGACTTGATATGGTTAATTTCGCATAACAATATTGATTATGTCTACATTGTTGAGCCTATGGACAAGTTTAACTCTATTCCCAAAATCCGTGTGTGGAAATAACAGAGGATCCAGAATTTCAAATATTTGGTTAAACAAAATAACATGTAACTGTTATATAACAGTGTTATTTAACACTGTTATAACTATTATATAACACTATTATATAATAGTGTTATATAAGAGTGTTATATATCTGTTATATGTACCAAACAACAAAGAAAATCAGGTTTTGTATAACTGTAGCAAGAAAATCAAGTTTTAAACATTAAGAACATGTTGAACCAACATGGAACTAAAGAAAAAAAATTGGTAGAAAAGGATCATGTAGTAAGAAAATATGGATGGCGAAGCCTGTTCTGTACAAATTTTCAATTGCTTATTTGCAGCATTATCAAAGTTTACTACCTATTGAGGATGTTTACTACCTCGGTTCTTAAATATAAAACTGAATTTATAATCATATAATAGAGAAACAATGATTTTACCAAAAAAACAATGAGGATGTTTGCAGCATGTTATGTACTGTATTCATATGTAGAATGAAAAAGAAGGAATTAAAAATAAAAAAAGTACTGAAATATGCATATATTTAGTCATATAAGATAAGAATAAAATGAGAATGCCTTTACCCAAATGGGTATTACACTAGGGTTAAGGGAAGGTTCTAATGATAGCTATCCTAACCAAGTCAGGAATATTCTAGATCAACCAACTTAGGAATATTATAGACCATGGGTGATATCTCCATGGTCTTGGATATTCTTATTTACCTCAAAACAGTTAAAATAAAACAAAAAAATACAAATACCAAATGACAATATGACACTCAGTCTTCCTATCGTATAGGTCATTAGAGTCTAGCATTCGCCCTTCCATCAACTTACGAATCAATTTCGGATTGGCCACTGCTGCAACAGAAGCAACTGTGACGAATAAACTCATTTTCATAACATCATACTTTGTGATTGGAATCTTGTTCACTTCTACTTTTTAATATTTTTGTCCTCAAAAGATGAAATGAACCACTCCAACATAGATGTGTGTAGAAGGGTGTCTACCTATAAAAAAGTAAAAATATTATTTTATTAGAAATACTGAGAAGAAACCCAAGGTCCCGGCAGAAACTCATATTGAGCAGGAACCCCCCCGGGGTCCCGGCAGAAACTCATATTGAGCAGGAACCCCCCAAGGTCCCGACAGAAACTCGTATTAAGAAGGAACCCACCTAGGGTCCCGGCAAAAATGCATAATTGAGAAGGAACCACCCCAGGGTCCCGACAGAAACTCATATTTAGCAGGAACCCCCAGCGCCGCTGCGAGCGTCAGCGCCGCTTCAAGGGTCAGCGCCGCTTCAAGTGCCAGCGCCGATGCAAGAGTCAGCGTCACTAGCGTCAGTGCCGCTGTAAGTGTTAGCGCCGCTGCAAGGGCCAGCGCCGCTGCAAGTGTTAGCACCGCCGCAAGGGTCAGTGCCGCTTCAAGTGCCAGCGTCGCTTCAAGTGCCGGCGCCGCTGCGAGTGCCGGCGCCGTTGCGAGCGCCGGCATCGCTGCCGGTGTCGCTGCGAGGAGCGGAAGCGCCGCTGCGAGGGTCAGTGCCGCTGCAAGCGTCAGCGCCGCTTCAAGTGTCAACGCCGCTGCAAGGGTCAGCGCCGCTGTAAGTGTCAGTGCCGCCGCAAGTGCCAGCGCCGCCGCAAGTGTCTGCGTGGCTTCAAGGGTCAGCGCCGCTTCAAGTGTCAGCGCCGCTGCAAGTGTCAACGCCACTACAAGAGTCAGCGTCACTAGGGTCAGCGCCGCTGCAAGTGTCTGCACCGCTGCAAGGGTCAGCGCCGCTTCAAGCGCCAGCGCCGCTGCAAGTGTTTGCGCCGCTGCAAGGGTCAGCGCCGCTGCAAGTGTCGGCGCCGCTGCAAGTATCAGCGCCGCTGCAAGTGTCCACGCCGCTGCAAGGGTCAGCGCTACTGCAAGCGTCAGCGCCACTACAGCAAGGGTCAGTGAAGAAATGTTATTCGAGAAGTGCCGCTACAAGGGTTTCGGCAGAAACTCATATTGGGGGAGTAGCTATCACAAGCAATTCCTCATCATGAAACATCAGTCTCTAAATGAACAACATCACTAACACTTTACTTTCTTGTACAGGTTGCCTAGTCGAGCAAGCAGGGCTCGAACAGGCGCATTGGGACCTCCCGGGAGTTTTGGCTTGGCGGCTGAGGGACAAGGTATGTTGAGCAAGCTCAACCACTTAGCACTATAGGATTGAGAGAATACTAGTAGGAGACCCTAGGGTCACCCAGTCCTCACACACCTCACACTAAGTCACAAGTGAACTGAGCAGCCAAAGGGCTGGCTGCTCACAAGAAAAGAACTGTTTATAAAAAAGATTTTAAAGGAGAGGGTCCTCTAAACCCCTCTCAAGAAAAATGATTTTAGAAGGGGATCCTCGAGACCCCCCTCAAGCTTGCAAATATTTTAGAGGAGGTGGTCCTCGAGACCCCCCCTCAAGTTTACAAAGTTTGTATCAAAGTTACCGTTTCAAAAGATATTTAGCAAATCAAATATTTTGTCTCCATTAGAAGACATACTTGCTTTTGAACTTTGGTCGGCGCCAGGGGGCATCTGCCAGAGGGGACAGGCAGACCTGCCTGCAGGTAGGGACAAATAGTACACTGCAGACTTTGTCCCTCACCAACCCTCTAAGTTTTGGCGCCAAAAGTGCCAACCCAGCCTTAGTGCCCAAGTATAAATAGGACCCCTGGGCAAGGTCATAGCGATGATAGAGAGACAATAGAAATTGCACTGTTACTCTGCTAAAATATCACCAGACCTACCTAAGCGTTCTCTCCCTGCTCATTCTCATAGTGCTGAGTGCCTTGTTCCTTCACTCCCCACTGACAGCCATCACTCTCAGGTGCTTCCCTTGAGAAAAATGCTATTTTTGCTGTGAAAGTTCATCTTCTTGCAGGGAGTGAGTTGAAGCTTGAGTTCCATTGTTACCAGAAGGAGAATGTTTCTTCAGAAGTTGCACCAGGAGACCTTGAAGGCCTTGCAGGCAGTGTCCATTGGAGTGGGTCACGCCTCACCCTTTCCAGTTATTCATAGACCCCAGTCTCACTACCCTCCTACATTTGGCGACTCCGCTGGGGAGGTATTCTCATTTCCATGGACAAAGAAGGTTTCAATGTCTCTAAGCAGTTGGTTTTTGAGGACATTCCATCCGGTAATGGAGCTCACAGTGACCAGACTACTCAGGAAGAAGTGGTGGTGATCGGAGCCAAGGCGCCAGCGCCTCAGGGAGGTCAGACCAGTTCGCCGGCAACGGCTCCAATGGAAGGTATGAACCTTATGGCAATGTTTTTTGACTTTTTAAAGCAAAACAACGTGGATCTATCAAACTTGGGTCAAGGTTGTGTGACACCTGCTGCTGCCCCTTCCGGAGGGGTAGCCACTCCTATTACGATTCCGGCAGAGGCAGTTCCGTCTCGGAAGGCGGTGCCGGAGCAGGTCTTGGCGCCAACAGGTTCTCCAGTTCCTAAAAGCACATGTTTGGAGGAATCACCCTCAAAGGCTGTTACTATGGAAGAAGTGAGGAAGCTCCTTTCCTCCACTCAAAGAGAGGGTTCCCACCTGTACGAGGAGTTACAAGACCCCTATCCACAGGAAGTAAGTGAGAAGCCATACCCTGAGGGGTATATTCCACCAAAATTTATCAAGTTTGGCGGTAGGGGGAGAACCCTAGAGAGCACGTGAAGAGGTTCGTCAAGTACCTGGGAGTACACGCTGGCGATAAGAACCTGAGATTGAGGGAGTTCTCTAAAACTCTCACTGGGAAAGCTTATACATGGTATTCCCTCTTGGCGCCTAACAGCGTCCCTACTTGGGAAGAGATGCACAGGAAGTTCCTTCAGAAGTTTTTTGTAGCGGAGGATGAATTTACGCTGAGGCACCTGGCGCAAGAGGTCCAGAATCCAGGAGAAGAGTTGATGCACTACATCAAGCAATTTCGCGAGAGGGCCTTAGATGTTCACGAGGACGTGGCGGAGGCCAGGTTGCTGCAGATATGTGTGGAAGGACTCCTGGAAGAGTACAAGCTGCATTTGATCAACGAAACTAGAGACGGAACTTTCAGAGAATTCACCAGGGCCGCCAGCAACATAGCTATGATAATCAAACCGAGAGTCCCGGGTTGGAGGACACAAGTTCCACTGACTCCCGGGAGGTTTCAAGTTGCGAGAAGGCAAGCGGTTAACTATGTGGACGGGAGTAACAAAGGGAAGAAGGGAGGCCCCGGGGCCAAGACTGACAGTCCCGGCAACAAGAGAAAATTCGGGGAGGATGTCCCGCCGCCACTACCGTGCAGCGTAGCGGAGGCCATGGATTGTTACCGCACCTTGGTGCGAGAAGGTGTAGCAGGACCTCCCAACCTAAAAGGAGAGACCCCCACTGTAGCTGACATGGCCAATCCGAAGTACTGCGAATTGCACCAACGAGTGCAGCACTCTACCAAGGATTGTTACTACTTGAGAAGGATCATTGGTGAGCAGATGGCCAGTGGTACCTTGCAGATACCCCCCGTGGACGTTAACGAGAACCCACTCCCTACGCATCATTTTGGAACTGCCAACATGGTAGTTGCCTACGACGAAGAAGCTACGAGAAGTCTTGTGAAGCGGGAGAATGGCGAGCAATTATGCGAGGAGTTAGAAAATATGTCACTAAGCAGACTTCAGCTAGAAAGAAAGCAAGAGGAGTGGTTCTTCACTCCGGAGCACGAAAGTGAGAGTGGGGAAGCTGAGGAAGTAGCTCTCTCAGAAGGCGAGGTAGACGTCATCCTCTCTCTAGACGAGGGAGGGACCTCTGAAGCGGAGTATGTTTGCAGTGCCCAGACGTACGAGGTAGACTTGGATTCTGAATGTGAGGCCATAGCGAGGAGCCCCAAGTTCAAGTGGTTTTTCGATCAGATAGGGGTGAAGTACGACACGAGGGTGTCCATCACGAGGAAAGTCTTGGAGGCGGTGCAGCAGCAGGGAGACCCTTCGTTAAATTCGCAGGGGCCAATCGGAAGGATGATTAAGAAGTATACCTCTGAAGTGGTGTTTTCAGAAGCGGATAGGGCAGTGCCCTACTTCTATAACCGCCCGTTGTACGTCACTGCCATAATTAATGGAGTCTCATTTCCAAGGGCATTGATGGATGGAGGAGCATCCATTAACATCATGCCCATCAGCACATTAAACGGGAATTG
Source organism: Sambucus nigra (assembly GCA_949130495.1). NCBI lineage: Eukaryota > Viridiplantae > Streptophyta > Magnoliopsida > Dipsacales > Adoxaceae > Sambucus > Sambucus nigra. The sequence continues at coordinate 190,588,444 of OX422209.1, forward strand.
ACCAAGAGAAGTTGGTTCCGGTATCGCTAGTAATTTCCGGATTCGACAACGCCGGAATGCAGTCAATCGGATACGTGAATGTGGGAATTAAGTTGGGAAATTTCACCTCCCACATCAAATTTCACGTTATTAACGCTGACACCAGCTACCAATTACTCATTGGAAGGGTATGGATGCACACCCATGGCGTAGTGCCTTCCACCTACCATCAGTGCGCGAAGGCAAATATTAGAGGTACAAAGATAGTGATCAAGGCCACGTAGAGACCCTTCGCCGTTGAGGAGGCCCACCTGGTAGATGCTGCCTTTTACACCGAGTTGGACGAGGAAAGAAAGGTCTCTACAAGAAAGCTAGCAGGAAGCAAGATAGCTGAGGGAAGGGTCCCGCAGAAAAAATCCGTTCATGATCGTCTAGGGGAAAGGATAATTCCCACATAGAAAAAGGCAAGAGGAAGGTAGAGGAGATAGCTAGACCTCCTCGAACTTGCAAGAAAGTGGTTTTGTCCAATGGAAAAGTCATCTACCATTTATAACGGTCTGCACGGGCGATGTTCTGGGACGAGAGCATCGACCCGACGCCCGAATATTTTATTGTTGATGAATCCCATATTGTTGAGCATGTGGAAGAACCAGAAGAGGCGCCGGAGTGCATGCAAGACGGACCCAGAGAGCAGCTGCAGGAGTTAGATGAAATCAAGTTGGGGTCAAAAGAGGGCGAGAGTAGACCCATCCTAATTTCCAAGTGCCTGGAACCGAAGCAGAAGGAAGAGCTCATTGAGCTACTTAAGGAGTTCACTGATGTATTTGCTTGGAAGTACACGGAGATGCCAGGAATAGACGCAGAAGTGAGCTCTCATAGATTAAACATCCTTCCCAACGCCCTTCCGGTAAGGCAAGCCACACGCACATATAAAGCAGACCTTGATTTAAAAATAAAGGCTGAGGTGGAGAAGTTGTTAGCGGCAGGGTTCATCAAGCCTATTCAGCACCCCATATGGCTGTCCAGCATAGTGTCAGTGGCAAAGAAAGACAAGACCCAAATCAAAATCTGTGTAAACTTTCGCGACTTGAATAGGGCGTGTCCTAAGGATGAATTCCCACTACCCAGCATAGACAGCTTAGTGGATTCCACCGCGGGACATGAGATGTATAGCTTCATGGACATGTATGTTGGATATAACCAGATTAAGATGAACCCCGCCCACGCAGAGAAGACTGCCTTCCGCACGCCGTTAGGGAACTTTCACTATACAGTCATGCCCTTCGGATTGAAGAATGCTGGGGCCACATACCAGCGGACCATGATGGCAATTTTTCACGACTTATTTCATGATATACTAGAATTCTATGTGGATGATTTAGTGGTGAAGTCTAGGAAAGAAAACAAGCACATTCAGGATCTCAGGAGAGTATTCGAGAGGTGTCGTCGGTATAAGATGAGAATGAACCCCTCAAAGTGTGCCTTTGGGGTTACTGCAGGGAAATTCTAAGGTGTTGTGGTAAATAGACAAGGAGTGCAAGTGGATGCAGAGAAGATGAAAGGCCCCAGAAGAAGGCCAAGGGTGAGGGGCTCATCGCGAGTTACCCCTCTGCTCAAGAAAGAAGGCCACAGAATAAGGCCAAGGGCGAGGGGCTCACCGCGAACAACCCCTCCGCCCAAGATGGAAGGCCACAGAAGAAGGCCAGGGGCGAGGGGCTCACTGCGAGAAACCCCTCCTACCAAGATGGAAGGCCGCAGAAGAAGGCCAAAGGCGAGGGGCCCGTCGTGAGCAACCCCTCCGCCCAAGATGAAAGGCCCCAGAAGAAGGCCAAGGGCGAGGGGCCCGTCGCGAGCAACCCCTCCGCCCAAGATGAAAGGCCCCAGAAGAAGGCCAAGGGCGAGGGGATCACCGCGAGTAACCACTCCGCCCAAGAAAGAAGGCCACAGAATAAGGCCAAGAGCGAGGGGCTCACCGCGAACAACCACTCCGCCCAAAATGGAAGGCCACAGAAGAAGACCAAGGGTGAGAGGTTCACGGCGAGAAACCCCTCCGCCCAAGATGGAAGGCCGCAGAAGAAGGCCAAGGGCGAGGGGCTCACCTCGAGCAACCCCTCCGCCCAAGAAAGAAGGCCACAGAATAAGGCCAAGGGCGAGGGGCTCACCGCGAGCAACCCCTCCGCCCAAGATAGAAGGCCATAGAATAAGGCCAAGGGCGAGAGGCTCACGACGAGAAACCCCTCCGCCCAAAATGGAAGGCCGCAGAATAAGGCCAAGGGTGAGGGGCCCACCGCGAGCAACCCCTCCGGCCAAGATAGAAGGCCACAAAAAAAGGCCAAGGGCGAGGGGCTCACCGCGAGTAACCACTCCGCCCAAGAAAGAAGGCCACAGAATAAGGCCAAGGGCGAGGGGCTCACCGCGAACAACCACTCCGCCCAAAATGGAAGGCCACAGAAGAAGACTAAGGGCGAGAGGATCACGGCGAGAAACCCCTCCGCCCAAAATAGAAGGCCGCAGAAGAAGGCCAAGGGTGAGGGGCTCACCCCGAGCAACCCCTCCGCCCAAGATATAAGGCTACAGAAAAAGGCCAAGGGCGAGGGGCTCACCGCGACCAACCCCTCCGCACAAGATAGAAGGCCATAGAAGAAGGCCAAGGGCGAGAGGCTCACGACGAGAAACACCTCCGCCCAAGATGGAAGGCCGCAGAATAAGGCCAAGGGTGAGGGGCTCACCACGAGCAACCCCTCCGCCCAAGATAGAAGGCCACAAAAAAAGGCCAAGGGCGAGGGGCTCACCGTGAGCAACCCCTCCGCCCAAGTTGATACCCAGATAAGGAGGTCCACTATAAGTGGCCTCATCTACAAAACTTGGGATGAAGTGACAGGACATTTAATGACCCTAAGGGGGGAATGATGAAGGAACCCTAGGGTCCCCCAAAATAAAAAAATAAAAATCGACTTTATGGCGTACAAAGTTTTTTTGGTCTACCCAACCTAAAAAAATTTGCACGAGGGGCTAATGTAGAAGGGTGTCTACCTATAAAAAAGTAAAAATATTATTTTATTAGAAATACTGAGAAGAAACCCAAGGTCCCGGCAGAAACTCATATTGAGCAGAACCCCCCCGGGGTCCCGGCAGAAACTTATATTGAGCAGGAACCCCCCAAGGTCCCGACATAAACTCGTATTAAGAAGGAACCCACCTAGGGTCCCGAAAAAAATGCATAATTGAGAAGGAACCACCCCAGGGTCCCGACAGAAACTCATATTCAGCAGGAACCCCCAGCGCCGCTGCGAGCGTCAGCGCCGCTTCAAGGGTCAGCGCCGCTTCAAGTGCCAGCGCCGATGCAAGAGTCAGCGTCACTAGCGTCAGTGCCGCTGTAAGTGTTAGCGCCGCTGCAAGTGTCCGCACCGCCGCAAGGGTCAGTGCCGCTTCAAGTGCCAGCGCCGCTTCAAGTGCCGGCGCCGCTGCGAGCCCCGGTGTCGCTGCCGGCGCCGCTGTGAGGAGCGGCAGCGCCGCTGCGAGGGTCAGCGCCGCTGCGAGCGTCAGCGCTGCTTCAAGTGTCAACACCGCTGCAAGGGTCAGCGCCGCTGTAAGTGTCTGCGCCGCCGCAAGGGTCAGCGCCGCCGCAAGTGCCAGCGCCGCCGCAAGTGTCTGCGCGGCTTCAAGGGTCAGCGCCGCTTCAAGTGTCAACGCCACTACAAGAGTCAGCGTCACTAGGGTCAGCGCCGCTGCAAGTGTCTGCACCGCTGCAAGGGTCAGCGCCGCTTCAAGTGCCAGCGCCGCTGCAAGGGTCAGCGCCGCTGCAAGTGTCGGCGCCGCTGCAAGTATCAGCGCCACTGCAAGTGTCCACGCCGCTGCAAGGGTCAGCGCTACTGCAAGCGTCAGCGCCACTACAGCAAGGGTCAGTGCAGAAATGTTATTCGAGAAGTGCCGCTACAAGGGTTTCGGCAGAAACTCATATTGGGGGAGTAGCTATCACAAGCAATTCCTCATCATGAAACATCAGTCTCTAAATGAACAACATCACTAACACTTTACTTTCTTGTACAGGTTGCCTAGTCGAGCAAGCAGGGCTCGAACAGGCGCATTGGGACCTCCCGGGAGTTTTGGCTTGGCGGCTGAGGGATAAGGTATGTTGAGCAAGCTCAACCACTTAGCACTATAGGATTGATAGAATACTAGTAGGAGACCCTAGGGTCACCCAGTCCTCACACACCTCACACTTAGTCACAAGTGAAGTGAGCAGCCAAAGGGCTGGCTGTTCACAAGAAAAGAACTGTTTATAAAAAAGATTTTAAAGGAGAGGGTCCTCTAAACCCCTCTCAAGAAAAATGATTTTAGAAGGGGGTCCTCGAGACCCCCCTCAAGCTTGCAAATATTTTAGAGGAGGTGGTCCTCGAGACCCCCCCTCAAGTTTACAAAGTTTGTATCAAAGTTACCGTTTCAAAAGATATTTAGCAAATCAAATATTTTGTCTCCATTAGAAGACATACTTGCTTTTGAACTTTGGTCGGTGCCAGGGGGCATCTGCCAGAGGGGACAGGCAGACCTGCCTGCAGGTAGGGACAAATAGTACACTGCAGACTTTGTCCCTCACCAACCCTCTAAGTTTTGGCGCCAAAAGTGCCAACCCAGCCTTAGTGCCCAAGTATAAATAGGACCCCTGGGTAAGGTCATAGCGATGATAGAGAGACAATAGAAATTGCACTGTTACTCTGATAAAATATCACCAGGCCTACCTAAGTATTCTCTCCCTGCTCATTCTCATAGTGCTGAGTGCCTTGTTCCTTCACTCCCCACTGACAGCCATCACTCTCAGGTGCTTCCCTTGAGAAAAATGCTATTTTTGCTGTGAAAGTTCATCTTCTTGCAGGGAGTGAGTTGAAGCTTGAGTTCCATTGTTACCAGAAGGAGAAGTTTTATTCAGAAGTTGCACCAGGAGACCTTGAAGGCCTTGCAGGCAGCGTCCATTGGAGTGGGTCACGCCTCACCCTTTCCAGTTAATCATAAATATCTTATTGACCATTCGACGAAACAATGATAATAAGATTGAATATTCTTCATGATGGGAGGGACTTTAAGATCAAATAATTAACATTATGTCGACCCTTCATTGGTGCTGAATCAAGAAGTCAAATAACAAACATTACCCTCGGCCATACTCAATTGCAATAATCATGAATATTGTGTTTGTCATCTCTCAAGTTAAGATGTGAAGACTGTAATTATAATTCTGCCTGACCATTCATCATAGCTTTGCTAAAACAATCATTATTAGCCTTCTAACAATCCATCTCAGCTAAAGTCACAATATCAAATGTTTAACAATCAACATACTTGAGCATACAAAAAATCTACATTAGTAATTTTGCACAAAAAATCTAAACATTACTTCCCAAACTCGATTATGGGTTCTCTATGGTGTGTGAAATGAAGCTCCTACTTTGCAATTTCAAATTTAGAAGTTATTTGACAACTATAAGGTCTTTTCTACCACCCGTGATTTTCATCCATAGGCCAGTAAGGTCCCATATGAATGGGATTCATATTATTCAAGATAAAACAGTATCTTCCAATTAATGTTTCCATCACGGTTCTGGAAGAAAAATAGGTTTTTTGGAAGAATTTTCTATCCCTCTTTGAGTTCGAGATGGTGTCAATTTTTAAACCGAATGTTAAAATAAAAATTAAGGAAGGGTTAAAAGGAATTCGACGCTGCTGTTGAGATATTCCGTCGGTGGACACAATATAGTCATCATCGAACACCAAGGGGTAGCCTAGTGACCATCTTCTCATTTGTTTGTTTCTCTTTGTGAATGAGGACTTCTATGTGAAATCAAAATGGATTTTAGTACTATCGAATTATGACATCCAAAGGTTAATGTTGCTGACAATGCCGACATTTATCGAACAATAAAGTAGATCGTCCAGCGGCAATGGCCTAGCAAGGATGATTTCAACATCAAATAAAGAAGAAAGAGCAACAGTTGGTCTCTCTAACTGAATTAAAAACTTACTGATGGTTAAAATTTTATATTTTGAGTTCCTTTAGGATCTGATTCTCGAGTTATCGGATTTTCAAAGACTATTAGGATGTACTAATTTTGTTCACTAGAAATCCATACCGACTTCGCCTTCTAAATTATTTTTGTTAGTGGGTTATAGGATAAAACATTTACTCAAATAAAATATTATTCAAGATCCCATATAACTATCCAAACCGTAATTACGTTGCCATATGCTGGTTTTTTTGCCATGTGTGTGGGCCATAGTTATTTTTCCATTGTCGACCAGTTTTTGGATGAGGTAGAGAATTTTGGGCTTATCTCCTCCTGACGCTATTATATCATGATGGGAATAAGGGATAATATTGAGAATCCCATGCATAGAATCCAACATGGATAAAAATAAATCATGAAAATTTGTTTATACTATGTGCATATTCTTATGCCAAATACAAACAAAATTGAGATAATAAAATTCAAATTACTGAATGTTGAGGGCTTGAGTGTGTATATAAATGTAGAGAGATAAGACGCAGCTTAGCTATGTAGTGAATTTTGCACTACTTTTGGTCTTGACCATTTATATGCCGCCTAATATTCTACTCTCCATCCAACACCAAAGATCAAACATCTATAAGACAAGAAACATGCCATGGATCCACCATCAATAAAAGAGGAAATGAGCACATAGAATAAAAATTGTGTTGATTTCCATAAACGGCGCCAATTGTGTTGTCAAAAAATTCAATCGAAGGGGGTGCCCAACATTCGTGATAATAATATAAAAAAGATACAAGAGAGATAAAGATTTACGTTACGTCTATGGGGCTTCAATGATGTTTCACTATAAACTTGAGAGAATTTACATTAGAGTTTTTCTATATCCTATGAACCACCTACACAATGGGGGTTCTCCCCTTTATATAGAGTTGGTTTACAATTAGCTAATTCCTATTATTGTATAGTTTGAGTTATAATAAAATAATGATTCTTGATGTAGTCTGTCTTTTATATTATCATGAACTCTTATCATCCTTATCTTTCCAGAATGGGTATGGGGCGTCATCTTAATCAGCCCACTTGCCACATGTAATGATATTATTAGTGGTATATTTTTTACTCCACACACTATATTGTCCATTAATAAAAAACAAACATACTTAAGAAATATTGGACTATGTACTATCCATACAAACAGTAATTTGGAGTCGTAATAACCGATTATATTTAAATGAACATTCATCCTAAGTGTCACCATATAATCTTTTAAGTATCTTATTGCTCTATAAATCGTACTCTTAAAACTCATATAATATATGTCGTTTATTTATTTGTAACTCCTTGATTGCATATAGAGAAATTAACTATATAAACTTTCTCCCGATGATATTAAGTGTATATAAATATACAATAATTAAATACATGATAGTATTATTTCTTCAAATATCGTAAGTGTGAACTTACATAAGTTTATACAATGACCTCTTCATCTTATACATAAAGTTTATTAAAATTCAATAAGAAAAGTACTTTTCACATCTGCTAAATGTAACCCTCAATTAAAATGAACTAATATTACGATAAGAATTCCATGCCCTGAGATATAAGTGAGAAGGTTCATTTATAACTTTTTCCTCATTAATGGTGAAATATTTTACTATAAATTTAGCTTTATGTCTTTTAATTACTGTTAGCACCACATTTGGTCTTAATGATTCACTCATACCTGACTACGTTGTATCAATTAGTTAATTCAACCAAATCATAAACTCAATTGTTTTCCATTATTTTCACTTCTTATGACTTATGGATACAAGTTCGGATCATTACTTATCCCTAATCCAAATTCATATTAATGTGGATACACTACATAATCATTCAAAATAGTTGACTCCTTTTAGGAACTTCTTAATGCTATTCCTTGTGATTTTATCTACATTTGTCTCACGGTAATAATACCATCATCTAGTGGGTATTCATTTGTTCGTTCTTTGTTGTTAAATAATCCAACACATAAAAGAACAATTATTAAAATAAGGTAATGGGTAACGAGACTAATACCCTAACTTCCTTTATAACCATATTTCTTGATTTGCTACATAAACCATAAATATGATTTATGTAGATCCCGACTAATTATTGAAACTGATTTCAAGTCAACACTAAAATCTCTTATTATTTTATTAGATAAAATTAAGTGATATTCAATTATTAGCATTTATGAATGAACCAAATAAAGGAAATATAGGATATTTTTTATGAAATTGAAGTAATTAAGTAAATAAACCTAGTAAAGTCCTAAATGCTACAAATGTCTAGGGCCAACCAACTCAATGGACACCTAAATGTTCAAATTCAGCCGTCAATAACAATTCAAGAATTCTAAGAAATAATATAATCACTATTCACAGAATCACAACCAAAAAGTAAGAAAATTGCAGAAAATCAGTAGCAATAATCAGTTGCATTTCCTTTCATCATACTTGATTGGGGCTAAAATCGATTGGAAGAAAACCTTGAAACTGTAAAACCTTCAAACAAATTGCAAATAAAGGAACAAAACTTAAATTAGTACCCAAATAAAAGAACATGAATTATAGACCTAAATGTTCAAACCTACAAAAAATCAGCAAAATCTAAAAACATATAGACCTAAAAACCTAAAAACGCATAAAAACCTAAAAACGCAACGAAATCTAAAAAAATGCAGACCTAAAAACAATGAGAAACCACGAGTCAACATTGATGATGAAATTAAAAAGCATATGACCTATAAAATTTCAAGTCTGGACCAAGAAGTAAGTTGTGGCGATAGTGGCAATAAAATATTATCGTTTAGGGATTAACAAACTATTACTATTTATTAGAACTATAACCCATTTCCACAACCTTAAACTAACGAAAATAACCCAAAAATCAAACTAACAAATCAAACTAACAAAACATAAAATAAGAAAAAAGAATAACTAAAAAATAAAAACTCACCAAACTAAGACAAAATAACAAACTAACAGCAAAATCGAAAACTTACAGTGAAAGAGAGAGGGGGGGGGGGGGGGGGGGAGATCTTCACAAAAAAATCGAATGTCAGATGAGAGTTGTGGGAAGAAATAGGAGATAGAAGAGAGAAGAGAGAGTTAAACCTAGGCCAAAATTTTGTGAGAAGGGAGCGGGAGATTGAAGAGGGAAATACAACCTAGATCAAAATTTTGGTGACCCCTAATAGCAGTCACAAATTAACTCTTACACCAAAATTTATGACTGCTACAAGCGGTCACAAATTAAGTCTTAATCGAAAATTTGTGAGGACTACAAGCAGTCACAAATTTGTGATGGATAATAGTGGTTAGAAATCTAAAATTTGTGACTAATCATAGCAGTTATAATTTTGTGACTCCTCACAAGAGTCATAATTTCAGCCTACTAATAAATTTGTGACTCCTTGTGGCAGTTATAAACTTTTAACTCCTTACAACAGTCATAAATTAATTATATATAAGATTTGTGGCTGTCATTAGCAGTGAAAAACCAATTGAATCAAATTTTTTATTACCCATATATGTTATTACTTCTAGTCACAGTTACAAATAATTTTGTGACTCTTAATAGCAGTGATAAATTTTGTCACCCCCATTAACAGTTATAACAAGGACGACAAAAAAATAGTATTTTGGTGTAGTGTTTGCCTAAAGGGGATAAATTGACATTAATAAAGAGTTCCCTATCTAGTTTACCCTCTTATTACCTGCCACTTCTTCCGTTATTGATTTCTATTCATTGAACGTTGGTTAGGTTAATGAGGAACTTCTTATGGCGTGATAATGGTGATGGTTTCAAATATAGTTTGGTGAGTTAGGAGGAGGTATAAAAAACAATGAGGGAGGAAGGAATGTCAGTAATACGTTTTTCTTGTTTTAATAATGATCTTTTGGGGAAGTGGTTGTAGATATTTTGACTAGGGGAGATAGTTTATGGAGAAACATAGTGGTGGCGAGGTTTGGGCTAGGCCCCAATGGGTATGGATATGGGGGAATGGTGGTTCTCATATGGGGTGGGATAGTGGAATCATGTTACAGGGTGATGGAGGAAGTTCCCAACGTATACTTACTTGTTCATGGAGAATTAGTAAAGGGTTAGGTTATTGAGAGTCATTTAGGCGGAGAATGATCTTTAGAGGATATGGTTCCTGAGTTATTCTGCATTTTGAGGGAGAGGGAAGGATAGGTGGCGAGGCATATTTGGAGGGATGGGGATAGGATATTATGTAATCCTCAATTTAGGGATTTGGAGTTAGAGGAGGTGGAGGAAATTTTTGATTGGTTAGGTGTGAGGGGGTTGCCTCAGGCGGTGAGGATTGTGTGTGGTGGAGGGGTATAAAGAAAGAGGTATTCTAGATTCGATCATATTATGAGGTCTAAGTGGTAAGAAGCGAGTTTGAATTTATTTGGAGGAGTATTTGGCATACGCGATATCCACTAAAAATAATTAACTTTGCATGCACAACAGTGAGACATGCAATTATGATGATGAATGGGCTAAAGAAGAGCGGTAGGCACGCGACGATTAGGTGTTGGATGCGTAAGAATGTCGAGGAAATAGTCAATCATTCATTGTTGCTTTATTTTTGTGGTAAAGTTACTATTTGATATCATTCATTCCATCTTTAGGGTGAAATGGGTGAGCGCCTAGTAATTGGGAGGAGAGTTGTGTTCATGAGAATAGGGAGGGAGGGGAGGTGTGTTCTTTGTGGAAAAGGGATCTTTTATGCCTTTTTTTGGACAATTTGTATTGAGAGGAATAGTAGGGGCTTCTAGGAAAAAATGATTGAAACAGTAAGACTACTACACACTCTTTTAAGATCTTTGTATGTGTAGTTCAAGGAGGAGGCATATTCTTCGCTCCAGTGCATGTCAATTTTTTTTACAGGAGTTAGGGATGGGAAACTAGTTGTTTGTTTCATGGCGTGGTTTGGCGTTTAGGGGAGGATGGGAGGGTTTTGGTTTCCCTATCCCCATTTTTGGTTTTGGTCTTTTAATATAATTTTGTATATATCTTATATACGGTTTTCATCCCCTTAGGCAGTATCAATTAATATACATTGTTTACTTATAAAAAAAATAACCATTAGATGTCAAAATTTTCTATAGTATAATTTTGTCTCCCCACTGATTTATAAAAAAATAATTCTAGGGTAAGGTCTAGTATATGAAGCTTCAAAAAGTATTAATTTGATGAGATTGAGTCTTTTTATTTATAAACCTAGCCTACTTTGGTTTAAACCATTTGAAAACTAAAATATGGTTTCTAGGGTTTTGAATGAAGGAAGAAGAAGATTGAAAAGTTGCATTGTCCAATGGTCACAGTAAGGACATTTTGGTAAAAAAAAGACAAAGGATTATGTCTAATTACCATTTATAAGGTCTAGATAATAGTGCTACATGTATTTTAAAAAACACGGGCGGGAGGAGGGTATGTCTAATTTCTTAAAAAGTTGGGAGTTATGTTTATTTTCGTAATTATTCAGACAATGGGGGGAATAAAACATATTAATCAATGTAGAAAAACTCTAATACTAACCCTTTATCTTAAAATTAAGGTGGGGAAGGTATTTGAGTTTAATGATTTAACTATTTCTCTTTAAAATTTCATGGTTTATATTACTAATTATGGAAAAACCTTCAAAAGTCATCATCATCATAATCATCATCATCATCATCCTTGCCTTGATCCCATCACATGGGGTCACCCACATGGATTCTCTTTTTACATTCTAATCTATTATAAGCAATATTTTCATTCAACTTTAATTCCTTAAGATCTCTCCTAATAATTTTCTCACATGATACCTTAGGGTGTCCCCTTACTCTTTTACCCACAATTTCCAATAATCTTCCTCTTGTTATGTGTGCATCTAATGGTGTATGCAAAACATGTCCATACCATCTAAGTCTACTTTCTCTTAATTTATCACTAATGGGATCTACTACTAACTTTTCTCTCACATAATGATTTTTAATCTTGTACTTTCTTGTAATTCCTATCATTCATCGAAACATCCTTATCTCACTAACATGGAGATTTTGTTCATCTTCTTTCTTTAAAGCCCATTTTCCTAACAATTATTATATAAAAAATTTCTTTTACATTATTAGTTATCCTCTTATCGCATAACACCCTACTTGCTTGTCTCCATTTCTTCCAACCTGTTGATATACAACTCGTAACATCCTCATCAATATCCTCGCTACTTTGAATCATTGCACCCATATAACGAATTTTTTTGGTTTGGGTTATCCTTTTTCTTCAATTTTTAACATTATTATATCATACACCTCATTATTAAATTTACATTCCATAAATTCAGTTTTATTTCTACTGATTTTTAGTCCCTTAGATTCTAAGGCCTTTCTCCAAGTATCTACTCTCATCGCTAAGGCCTCCTTTGAAGTGTCTACTAAAACTATATCATTCACAATTAACATGCACCATGGGAAATCTTCTTGTATGTTCTTAGTAATATCATCCAATACTATAGTAAATAACTAAGGACTTAAAGATGATCCTCTATGCAGGCCCACTTTAATCAGACAATCATTAGTTTTTCTACAAATAGTTCTTACTTTAGTCTTTGTGTTCTCATACATATCTTCAACAACTTTAATGTAACTCATAAGTTTTTTTTCTCCTTAAGGCCCACCATATTACATCCCTAAGTACTATATCATATACCTTTTCCAAATCTACAAAGACCATATGTAAATTTTTATTCTTACTTATACATTTCTAAATTAATTGTCAGAATAAGTAAACAACTTATATCATAGATCGCTGGGGCATAATCCAAATTGATTATCCAAAATAGTTGACTCATTTATTAATCTTTGTTCTATAATCTTTTCCCATAATTTTATAGTGTGTTCATCAGTTTGATTCCTCTATAATTACTACAGTTTAGTATATCCCCTTTATTTTTATACAAAGGTATTATGGTGCTTTTCCTCCACTCATCTAACATGTTTCCTTTTTTAAAATTTTATTAAATAAACTTGTTATCCATTCTATCCCTATACTTCTAAGGGTTCTCCACACCTCTATGAGTATTTTATCGGAGCCAACTGCTTTATTCCTTCCCATTTTTCTTATTAATATATCTACTTCTACTCAGTGATCGGATATTCCATTCCTATATTCGATTCTATGTTCTCGATATCTTTTTTGGGATAGTCTTCATTCAATAATCGTTGAAAATATTATTACCATCTATCTAGAATTTCTTTATCGTCAATTAACATATTTTGATTTATGTCTTTAATACACTTAGCTAGACCCATATCTATTATCAAGATATCTTTATTCTTTGCCAATTCATATATCCCATTTTCACCTTCCTCGGTACCTAATTTACTATAGAGATTATCTCATGCATTTCATTGTGCATTTATAATAAAAAAATTTACTTCACTCTTTATTTTCTCATACCTTTCTAAGTCTTCTTGATTTTTACACTTTTGCCACTCTTTGAAAGTTACTCATTTCTGTTGTATTATAGTTTGTAATTCCTCACTCCACCACCAAGTCTCTTTTTAACGAATCTTTTCGCCACTCTTCAAAAGTAAGGTGAGCAATTGCCCACCATAATCTTCACATTGATCCTCCCAAGATCTATGGAGTTAAAACCAAAAATTTATAATGTTTAGCCATTAATAAAAAATATAATATTTAAGAATTAATACAAAAAATGTGACACCAGTGTTTGAATATTTTTATATATGCTCTGTGTCTATATATGAAAGGAATTAAAATGGATGGCACGTTCTATTGCGTTGGTTTCGCATGATAGGATTGGGGATATAAAGTAAGATGGAAGAGGAAGTTCTAGGTCCAACTGCAGGACCAATATCTTGGAATTTTTTGTATGTTACAAGTGTGAGAAGAAAGGGAATATTAATAAGGATATCCTAATGCTAAAGGAAAAAATGATAAGAATAGGGTGGCTAAGTCTATAGCCGTGGGACCTAGTGTAACTATTTATTATGGGATATATTTATTACTCCTTAAGTCTCAAACTAAGTGTCTATATTTATTGTTTGCATAGATTTAGGAAACAGTAAATTAATGGCCATCTTCAATCCTTTGTTCATAATCGTGGAATTTGGTTCATTGATTATGTACAAAAAGGTAAAATGAACTTGTTGATGTCTAACAATGGACTTAATCCAAATTTACAACCACAGATAAAAATATAGTATGGTAATCAAGCTTGATCACTATATTTTGGGGGGGGAAGGTCCCTCAAATACCCCCTCCATAGTCTTCAGGAATATAAGGTTGACGAACCCCCAGGGTCCCTCAATAGTAGAAAATTCATATTGAGAAGGAACCCCACCCAGGGTCCCAACGAAAACTCTTATTGGGAAGGAACCCCCCAGGGTCCCGACATAAACTCATATTGATAAGGAACCCCACCCAGGATCCCGACAGAAACTCATATTTAGAAGGAAACCCCTCAGGGTCCCGACAGAAACTCATATTGAGAATGACCACCCCCAGGGTCCCGGCAGAAACCCATATTGAAAAGGAACCCCCTAGGGTCCCGTCAAAAACATTTTTTGAGAAGGAACCCCACCTAGGGTCCTGGTAGAAATTCATATTGAGAAGGAACCCCACCCAGGGTCCCAACCGAAATTCATATTGAGAAGGAACCTCGCCTAGATTCCTGAAAGAAACTCATATCGAGAAGGAACCCCCAGGGCCCCTCAACGGCAGAAAATTAATATTGGTGAAGGAACCCTCAAAGTCCCTCAACTTCCAAAAAATGTCTGGGCGAGGAGCAGTCAAGGTCCTCTACCTCAGCTTCCCGAAAATGTTGGGGTGAGGATCAGTCAAGGTCCTCCCCCTAGCTTCCAGAAAATGGTGGGGCGAGGAGTAGTCAACATACTCCCCCTCAGCCTCTAGAAAATGTCGGGGTGAGGAGCAATCAAGGTCCTCCCCCTCAATTTCCAGCAATTATTGGGGCGAGGTGCAGTCAAGGTTCTCCTCTTCAGCTTCTTGAAAAACATGCCAGGATGAGGGAGTGGTTACCATGAGAAAACCCTTGTTATGAAAAGTCATTTTTAAAAGACAAAAGTACTATCACTTACTGTCTTGTACAGGTAACCTAGTTGAGCAGGCAGGGCTCAAATAGGCCAGTTGGGTTCTCTTGGGTGTTTTGGCTTGGAGGTTGAGGAATAAGGTTTGTTGAGCAAGCTTAACAACTTAACACTTTAGGATTGAGATAATACTAGTAGAAATACCCTGGGGTCACCCAGTCCTCACATAACTCACAATCAGACATAACCAGGGTGAAAAGCCAAAGGGTTGCTCACAATAAAAGAATTATTTATAAAATGATTATTAAGGAGAGAATCCTCTAGGCCCCTCTGAAGAAAATGATTTTATATGGGGGTCCTCAAGATCCCCCTCAAGCTTACAAAGATTTTAGAGAAGGTGGTCCTTGATACCCCCCCTTAAGTTTACAAAGTTTGTACCAAAAGTCCTCAAGCCAGTGAACAACGAGTGAAATATCCTGGAGCATGGGGATACGCTTAGAGTGGCTCCACCTCCCTAAGATTGCAAGTTTGACAGAAAATAGCATAGGGCGAGGGCTTCCACATTGAGTGGCCCCTCTTGCCAAACTTAATGCTACAAAAAATGATTCAGAGCAAGGGGTCCACCACGAGTAGTACCCTCTGACAATAGCAATAAAGGAAATAGCTTATCGCGAGGGGATCCACTTCGAGTGTCCGCTTTGCCAAGACTAACACAAGTAATAGTTTGAGTGATCCCACCTAGAGGGGCTCCTACTGCCCAAGTTATCAAGATAATATTTAGAATAAGGGGGTCCATCTTGAGTGTTCCTATGACGAGGTGTAAAACCTGGACGACGGTACTCACACCAAGCAACCCCTATACCAAAGATAGAAGGCTACAAAAAAATGCCAAGGACGAGGGGCTCACTGCGAGTAACCCCTCTACTCAAGATAGAAGGATACAGAAAGAGGCCAAGGAAGAGGGTCTCACCGCAAGAAACCCCTCTACTCAAGATAGGAGGCCACAGACAAAGGTCAAGGAAGAGGGATCACTTTGAGAAACCCCTCTACCCAAGATAGAAGTCCACATAAAGAGGCAAAGGAAGAGGTCTCACTGCGAGCAACCCCTCTAATCAAGATACAAGGCCACAGACAAAGGCCAAGAATGAGGGACTCACTTTGAGCAATCCCTATACCAATGATAGAATGCCACATACAGAGGCCAAGGAAGAGGGTCTCACCGCGTGCAACCCCTCTATCCAAGATGGAAGGCCAAGGACGAGGGACTCAGTTTGATCAACTTCTTTACCCAAGATAGAAGGCAACAGAATGAGGCCAAGGACGAGGGGCTCACCGCGAGCAACCCCTCTATCTAAGATGGAAGTCCACAGAAAAAGGCCACGGATGAGGGGATCACCGTGAGCAACCCCTCTAAACAAGATAGAAGGCCACAAAAAAAGGCAAAGGAAAAGGGGCTCACTGTGAGCAACCCCTCTGCCCAAGTTGATACCTAGAAAAGGAGGTGCACTATAAAAGTCCTCATCTACAAAACCTGGGATGAAGAGATAGAGCATTTAATGACCCTAGGGATAATGATGAGGGAACCCTAGGGTCCTTCAAAATTGAAAATTGAAAATCAAATTTATGGTGTATAAAGCTTTTTGGTCTTCCCAACACAAAATACTTTGCACGAGGGGATAATGTAGACGGGTGTTTCAAGCTTGACCACTATATTTTGGGGTGAGAGTCCCTCAAATACCCCCTCCGTAGTCTTCAAGAAATATAAGGTTGAGGAACCCCCAGGGTCCCTCAATAGTAGAAAATTCACATTGAGAAGGAACCCCACCCAGGGTCCCGACAGAAACTCATATTGAGAAGGAACCCCCCAGAGTCTCGGTAGAAACTCATATTAAGAAGGAACCCCACCCAGGGTCCCAGAAGAAACTCATATTTAGAAGGAAACCCCTATGGGTCCCGAAAAAAACTCATATTGAGAAGGAACCCCACCCAGGGTCCCGACAGAAACTCATATTGAGAAGGAATCCCCCCGCCTCCCAGTGTCCCGACAGAAACCCATATTGAGAAGAAACCCCCAGGGTCCCAAAAAAAATTCATGTTGAGAAGGAACCCCACCCAGGGTCCCGACATAAACTCATATTGAGAAGGAACCCTACCCAGGGTCCCAAAAGAAATTCATATTGAGAAGGAACCCCGCCCAGGGTCCCGACAGACACTCATATTGAGAAGCAACACCCAGGGTCCCTCAACGACAGAAAATTTATATTGGTGAAGGAACCCTCAAAGTTCCTCAACTTTCAGAAAATGTCAGGGCGAGGAGCAGTCAAGGTCCTCCCCCTCAGCTTCCCAAAAATGTCGGGGCGAGGAGCAATCAAGGTCCTCCCCTTCGGCTTCCATAAAATGGTGGAGAGAGGAGTAGTCAAGGTCCTCCCCCACAGCCTCCAGAAAATGTTGGGGCGAGGAGCAGTCAAGGTCCTCCCCCTTAAATTCCAGAAAATATTAGGGTGTTCTTGAAAAATAGGACAGGATGAGGGAGTGGCTACTAAGAGCAACCCCTCATCATGAAAAGTCATTATTTAAAAGAACAAAAGTACTAACACTTACTTTCTTGTACAAGTAGCCTAGTTGAGCAGGAAGGGCTCAAATAGGTTATTTAGGATCTCTTGGGAGTTTTGGATTGGTGGCTGAGGAACATGGTTTGTTGAGCAAGCTCAACCAGTTAGCACTTTAGAATTGAGAGAATACTAGTTCAAAGACCCTAGCGTTACCCAATCATCACTTAACTTAAATTCAGACACAATTAGGGTGAGAAGCCAAAGGGTTGCTCACAATAAAGAAGTGTTTATAAAATGATTTTAAAGTAGAGGGTCCTCTAGGCCCCTCTCAAGAAAATTATTTTAGAAGGGGGTCCTCAATACCCCCTTAAGATTACAAAATTTTTAGAGGAGTCTGTCCTTGAGACCCCCTCAAGTTTGCAAAGTTTGTACCAAAAGTTACCATTTCAAAAGATATTTACCAAATCAGATATTTTTTCTCCATTAGGAGACATATTTTCTTTTTGAATTTGGTTTGCACCAGGTGGAACCTGTCCGAGGGGACAGGGTGCTGCACACAGGTAGCGAGAAATGGTACACTGTAGACCTTGTCCTTCACCAACCCTCTAAGTTTTTGGCGTCAAAAGTGCCAACTCAACCCTAGTGCCCAAGTATAAATAGGACCCCTGGGCAAGGACAAGAAGATAGAAAAACTCAATAGCATTGTTACACTGTCAAAATCACACCAGAACTTCCTAGTATTGTATCCCTTTTCTCTCTCTAGTGATAAGTACCTTGTTCTTTCACTTCTCACTGACAACCATCATTATCGGGAGATCTTCTTGAGAAAATTACTATTATTGTTGTGGAAGTTCATCTTCTTGTAGGAAAGGAGTTCCAGCTTGAGCTCCATTTTTACAAAAAGGAGAAGGTTTCATCTTAAGGTGCTCCAGAAGTTCTTGAGAACATTGCAGACAACGTTCATTGGAGTGGTTCACGCCTCACCCTTTCCAGTTATTCATACCCTAGTCTCACTACCCTCCTACAAACTCACATACACAAAAGAAGAAGTTTCAAAGTGGTTCAGCTGTAAAATAGTATACATCCACTGGTGGTATTATTTCGTTGCGTTTACAATATCTCAGTATGGTGTGTATTCGAGTTGTCACTTCAGCTGAAGGAGTCTTTTATATTTATAATGGTGTAAAACCCTAGAGATGGAACTCCTTTACATTGTCAAGCATTTACATCTATATATAATAAGTGAAACTCTTAGAATTCAGTACTGGTTGGTGTCCCATTTGAGTAACTTTTGGTATTCTTGATAATAGCATTCTTGGAGTTGGTTGACCATCCAGTCAATTAAGTATCTTTGATGCCGATTAAGTTAGCTAGTCGGCTACATGGGAGGATAGGTATACATTTATCATTGGTCCACGTAGAAGAGTAATTTTTACATATAAAAAATCCCTTAGTGCTCCATTCTTGATGATTGATCGAAAGTATAAAGTAGTTAGTCTAGGAAATTACTCAACATACTATTTTGAGTATTTGGTCGGCAATTGACTTCTCACATTTGTAAAAAATTTCACCGGTATTGTTTGATAATGGCATTTTTGTAAACAATTCAAATTTTTTTAACCGACAAAGGATGCAATAGTCTTTTGATGTTTTGGTCGACGTGTAGCCGATGGTAGTTCAACAGTTCGTTCAATTGATCATTTCATTCCCATTTATCGAGGCAACCTATAAATAGGTGCAATTTTCCCCTCATTTCTTGCATCTCAAACCGTCTTCACTTGAGAGTTTTCCTTCATCTTCAAGGTTTCTTTGTACGATCGTTTACCGCCATTATTTTTCTTTAGTACTTTCAATCACCTTAGATCCCCTATAATTCTTCTTTACATCTTTCTCTTTTTGCACTGTGGTTCATATCATGGACGAGGGTTCATTAGACGAGTTTAGAGAAAAAAGAAAAATTCCATCTTAGGTAAATTTAGAGATATCCCATGGCCCCATAGATGTATATTCTCTTCCTGAGGGTCATTGGATCCCCACTTATTCATTGCTGAGTGTGGTAACACTTTTCCACCAAACCCTCTTTTCCTTCAATTTTGTCAATACTTTAATGTGGTCCCTAATACGGTGGCACCCAAGACTTGGAGTGTTGTAAATGGTGTCCATAGGTTAAAAGAGATTTGCATGACTCATATTGTGGTTCAGGAGTTGATGTTTTATTACACATGGGGTACTATTGGAGAGAGGATTTGAAGACTAGACAAGCAAATAGGGCTCTAGTAGTGAGTTTACCCAATTTTAATAAGAATTATTAGGATTATGGGGTAGTTGTTAATATTTGTCAACATGATCCTCGTCCGGAGGGAGTATCTTACATTCGTCCCAAATGTCCCCAAACAGGATGTGGCATATCTTACAATTGTTCTGTCTCTTTTTCTTCATTATTTAGGTATTTCTGAATTTTGTGGACTAACTTTACTGTCTTTTTTTTCATAGGAAAGTAAGAAAAGGTGATATAAGGAAGGGGAAATTAATATTGATGAGCTCAAGTTTATGTGGGGACTTAACTAGAGGGTTGAAGAGGAACATTCCCAAGCTCCTTCTTTGCTGTTGGAATATAAGAGTTTTATAACATCTTTTATTGCCCGACTAATACATATGTTGACCCAAGTTTTTATTATTTTTGAAGAGGATCCTGTGCCTACTTCTCCAGTTAAAGATCTGCTGGTGCTGAATTAACATAGGGAGGAACTTTCTCCTCATTTGAATCTTTTGTCATTTTTGAGATCCCACTTTCTCCTCCAAATGACATGACTAAGAGGGAGATTCCCAATTTAATGAGCGAGCCATTCTTTCTCCCCCCCAAGAAGAATGTTGAGACTGGGAAGATACCAGTTGAGATGAAATCACAAGCCAGTGATAAAAGGAATCAAGTCCTTGGTGCTGATGATACTCAAACTACAAAGTCTCAACTCAAGATAGTAAAGAGAGGTTTGCCCGATCTTTAGAAATAGGCCTTTAAAAATCAAGACAACCAGCAAGTGTCGGTTATAAAGCAGACTTTGGCTCACCAGGAATAGTTGATGAGAAAAATCCAGGATGACCTTGACATTGGGTCAACTTTTGTTGCTATTAGCCCGATGGCCAGGGGTTTAATCAAGTCTAAAAATCTTCTTGCTGACAGAGCTAAATCAACCCCCATGCCTAGATCCAGATCGACTGATAATTATTTGGCTTGCCATAATTTAGCACTGGTAATTATTTTTCCTTTTGCCTTGTCTTCACATTGATGAATTTTTTTTTACTTCTAATATTTACTTTTTTATAATTTTTATTTTATTTCAACCAAATAATAGAGAATGAAGATCAATTAATGTCCTATTCTAGTGAAATGGAAGAGGACTTTGAAGGTTTACATCTTTGACTGCTTCCCATCAAGCTCTGGAATTAAAGAAAAAACTCTGGGATGAGGAGATGAAAAAATCCAATGATAGGGCAACCACGACCGAAGAAAAGATAAAGGTTGATGATGAAAAGGTCTAGGTTGCCGAGAAGAAGTTTGATGAGACTGGCTGAGGTGGGGACAAGGTTTCCAAAGAAAAACTTACAGAAGTCACAACTCGAGCCCAAATTATTGAAGATAAAGTGGTTGCCTTGACTTCTGAAGTTACCTCCTTAATGGCTAAGGGAAAATATTCCTTTGATTGGGGTTGGGAGAAGTCCCTTTTTGTTATCTCTACTCAAATTGAGTATGTTAAGAAACTGTCCTTCAAAGAAGGTTGGTCAAAGCCTCTAAAGGTGGCCGGCACAGAGGCAAGCTCTGAGCTGTTCCAAAGGCATGACCCAAGAACTCCTCCTAACTTAGATGAGGAGTTTGGCGACGAAGAAGGGTCAGGAGTCTTTATTGATTCCCATTGAGTCTTTAGTGGTGCCAGAGGCAAGTGCTGACCTGTTTATTATCAGCTAGGACTAAACAAGGATAAGGAGAAGGTTTAACTCCTTCTTATCTAGTTTCCTTTTTTTTAATCATTTCTTATATGTATTTTCTATTTATTTTATTGTCTTTATTGTTTATGTATCCACCACTGTACTTTAAGATTAATCAAAGAAATAACATATTTTTCTCAATTATTGTTGTCTTTGAATGGTTTTTATTTCTTTATGGTTTGTTCTTTTCTGTATTGTCTACTTCTGTGGATTTTCCCCATAAACCCATATACTTATAACTTTCTAGTTTCAAGCTAGAAAGAAAGCCATTATTTCTACTGAATTCGACTTACTTAGGCAGTGCAAAAATCTTTTTAAAGATGATCATATTCCTTTGTTCGAGGAAGATTTATCAGGGTTGCTCGACCCAAATGTTTTTGATCAAGTGAAAGAATCTTACGCCCATATTTATTTCCTCTTGAATAGAGCTGTATCGAATACTGCCAGTTATTATAAGATGATTGAGAGGATGCAGAAGTATCAAAAAATATTCACAACATTTCTCCATTCTGAATATGATGTAAAATATAAGGCATTAAGTTAAAGTTGTGACTTTGACAAGAAATGGAAAGACATTACTTGTGATCTACACAAGAAAGAGTTGACCTAGAGTCAAGAATTGGAAAATTCCCGATCAGTTGTTGTTACGTTATACAAAGAAAATAATGCATTAAGGAACGAACTTAACAGTCTGAAGAGATTAACCACTACTAGTCCTGATGAGCATGTTTGATTTTTAGAGGATAAAAATGTCAGGTTATTGAAGGAGATGAAACATTTGTAGAAGAAAAAAAATTGGGAAAGCCTCCAAGAAAAGTATAGTTGTTCAACCAATCATTAAGGAGAAGAGAACCAAGAAGAAACTCGTCGACCAAGATGGCCAGCTAAAATCCAAAGATATAGTCCTTAAGAAACTCCAAGATCAAGTTGATAGGCTAACATTACATTTTCATAAGCAACTAAGTAAAGTTTGTATGGAAGGTTATAATGAGGCCTTAGCTCACTTGGATGACTATCTTGAACAAAGAAATCGTGAAGGCTACAAATGGGGGTGACTAACTTATTGACCTTGCTGAATTATGATCAAGACAGTAATTTATGGCACTGAAATCACCCAAGTTTCTTGGACTGTGACAAGCCTGCCTTCAAACTAGACACAAGATAGATTCCACCTGATGCTATTCCTCAATGCATGATAAGTAAATATTTGGGTGATTATGGGCTCAATGGTGAATGTGAGAAGCTTCATCCTCCTCATTTGCTTGATAGGCCGACCAACAGCAATAGACATATGTTGAGAGATTTCAACATAATAAATTCACCGTATACCCTTCATGATCCTCCTATTGGGATGGATAAGACATGAGGAAAACGTACAGTAGAATAAATTAATTATTATTTTCCTATTGTAGTGCACTTTGATCAATGAAAGTAAGTTACTTTTGATTGATTTCCCTTTAGTTAAGCTTATGGTTGATATTAATCTTTTTCCCCAATAGGTAACCTGTATAATGATTAGTTAATCGACTTCTAGACTAAATAACCTGCTCAAATATATAACATTCAATTCTTATTTGAGTCATTTACACGGTCTTAGATTAAACTAATGCACTTAGATAAAACTGTAAATAGCCTTATTATACTCAGTTGTAGCATTAGTTATCAGTGCCGACCAAGTATATTAGGAATGTAAAATTATTCCTGTGTTCTAACTTGGTCGGGTAAAATTTCTAGTTAACAAATTTTACCGACTTCTTGTTCTTTACTTGCCGAGGACAAATCATACATGAAGTTTAACGTTTGAAGTTGGAAAAGTTTGAATCGTGTACTTTTCTGAACATGGAAAAGTTTGGATAAAAAATAAACTTTTCTAGAGTTATAAAAGTTTGAACCATGCTCTTTTCTAAAGTTGGAAAAGTTCGAATTAAAATGGCTCGTTAATTTTAAAATTTAAGGTGTATTGCACCATACACAGAAAAACAGAACAAAAAGGAAGTATAATAGAGAAAAAAATGACATTTCATTACCTTGAAGGACTGATTACATTAAAAATGGAATTTCTGAAAACTAAATTACCAATAATACTTGCACAGATGGTCTGCGTTCTAAGGATTCTTGAATTCTTTCCATTCCATGAGTCTCCAATCGATAAGTTCCTGGTCGGATAATCGTCGAGATAAGATATAGACCATGCCAATTAGGCTCTAACTTTTTTCTCTTCTGGATTACTTTCTTAATCACCAGATCTCCTTGCTTCAGGTTGGATTGCTTGACCTTTCGATTCTAAAACCTTTTAGTCCTTTGTTGATTAGTAGCCATCCGAATAGAGACATATTCTCTAACTTCTTCTATCATATCCAGATCTAGTTGCCTCATGAGGTCACTCTTGGGTGAATCAAAGTTCAATACCTTATGAGTCGGTAAACCTATTTCAACTGGTACTACTGCCTTAGTGCCAAAATCTAGCATGTATAGGGGATCCCACGATGATATTTTAGGAGTAGTCCTATATGCCCAAAGAACACTATGGAGTTAATGAATCCAGTTGCCTTTAGCCTCATTCAACCTTTTATTCAGCCCATCAAGCAAGGTTTTTAGTAGTGATTTTTGTCTGGTAATTGCACTCTAGGTACCCAGGTGCTGAATGAAGTTTCTGGATGCCAGACCTAACACAATACTCTTCAAAATTTTCATTATCAAATTGAGTTCCATGATAAGTTATGAAGGCATAAGGCATGCCATACCTGCAAATGATTTTCTTCCATATGAATTGAAAAACCCTCTGATAGGGCATATCAATCAAAGGCTCAAATCTACCCATTTGGTGAAGTAATCAACTGCTACAACTAGATATTTAAACCTTACCTTTGTGGACGATAATGGTTTCATCGTTAGCTAGTAGTAACCTTGCATTCCTATCCGTTGTCTTAGAGACCTCCCGCCTGTGTGAGCTCCACATGAGCCTTCAGGCACCTCGTTGATTAGATCATTTACTTCGTTTGGATGAACACAATGAAGTATGGAAATAGTATATCCTCGCCTATATAGAACACCTTTTTCCAACACGTAACTGAGTGCTTTATACCTCATCTTCTTAGATTCTTTATGGTGGGACGACAGTATTCTTCATTTAATGTACTCTCTAATTGGGTCTATCAGTGAGGGACCTAATTCCACAAATATGACGCTGACTTCCATCCCATTAATATTTTTAAGGGAAATTTTTTTTACTGGGATTATTCGTCTGAGTTCTATTTGAGTTGCTGAAGAAAGTCGAGTAAGAGCGCCTGCTTGGGCATTCTCTATTCTAGGAATCCTTATCATCTTGACTTAAGTGAACAAAGAAATAACTTCCACATATTTTTTTATAATATCTCATCATAGTTTCCCCTTTGACATCATAAATTTACTGCATTTGATTTACCATTAGCTGGGAATCATTATGAACCAACATCTGATCGACAACCAATGATGAAGCCAGTTCCAATCATATGATCAATGCTTCATATTCAGCCTCATTTTTGGAAGCCTTGAATTAGAATATCAGAGGATATTCCTCATCTAAGTTATCCAGGGTGTTGATGACGAGGTCTGATCCACTTTCAGTAGCACATGAGGATATATTTACAAATAATTGACAGCTTGGAGTGTCGTCAAATAAATCTTCTTCTATCAGTCCTCCATGTTTGAATTTTTCTCTCAGCACTCCATGTTTGAACATTTTCTTGCGTTGTTGAATTCTTTCTTAAACAGCCAATAATTTTGGTTAATCGTCCACAGTCTCTATTTTCTTTTGAGCTAAGCTCTCTTTTGAAGAAGTTTTCTCGACAAGTAAACTTGGATTATGTTGCATTTCTGCATATGTGAATTCGGCTGTGAAGTCTCCCACTGCTTGGCCTTTTATTTCAACTCAGGGTTCATAAACAATTTCATACTCTCACAAATTCAACTTCCTAAGATATTAACCTTCCATAATTCTTAGGTTTATGCAATTCTTGTCGCAAAGGAAAATCAGTGTAGATGAAAATAGTGAGCTTGAAAATATGGCCTCAATCTCCTGGAGGCTTAAATGAGAGCTAATAATATATTTTCTAGGCTTGGATATATGATTTTTACTCCTCAAAATGACTTGCTACTACAATATATTGGCCTTTGGTTTCCTCAATCTAGTCCAATCAAATCTGAGTTGATAGCTAACTCTGAAAACATCCAAGTATAGGTATAATTTTCGCCCAAAACTAGTTGGGAGAGGAGAATGGGAGAACCCAAGCACTTCTTAAAATGCAAGAAGTCTTTCTCACATTTTTCATTCCACTCAAAGGTCTTTTTAAGAACAATAAAGAATGGGATACATTTATCAGTTGCTCGAGAGATAAAACAGTTCAATGCAACTACTCGTCCTGTCATCTTTTAAACATCTTTCTTGTTGGTCGGGGATTGCATTTCCCACAAGGCTTTAATTTTGGAAGGGTTTGCTTTTATTCCCCTCTGATTGATGATGTACCCCAGGAACATTCCTTATTTTACTCCAAAGATTTATTTGGTTGGGTTGAGCTTCATCCGATGTTTTTCCAGTTGATAAAAGGTTTGGGCTAAGTTCGCAATATGGTCGATAGTAAATTTCCTCTTAGTGAGAATATCATCTATATACACTTCCATGTTTTTATATATTTGGTCTTCAAAAACCTTGTTCACTAGTCTCTGATAGGTAGCTCCAACATTCTTCAAGCAAAACGACATGACATTGTAACAATAAGTTCTTTGGCTGGTAATAAAGGAAGTGCTTTCCTTATCTTCGAGTTTCATCGTAATCTGATTATAACAAGAATGAGCACCCATGAAATTGAACAATTCATGACCTGTTGTTACATCGACCAATTGATAAATCCTTAGTAGAGGAAAGTGATATTTTGGGCATGACTATTAAGGTCTATGAAGTCTATGCACATGCGCCATTTTTCATTCTTCTTCTTGACCATTACAACATTAGACAATCTGATGGGATACTTGACATCTTCAATAAACTGTGCTCGTCGTAATTTCTCCATTTCCTCGTGGATTTCCATATTTTTCTCGAGGATGAAAACTCTTCACTTTTTCTTAATCGTCTTAGATTCTGGGTAGAAATTAAGCTCATGGCAAATAAAAAATGGATCGATCCTCGGCATATCTTCATCGATAAAAGAGAAAACATTTTTTTTCTCTAAGTAATGTAACTAATTCCTATTTGGGATAAGGAGACAATCTTGAACCAATTTTGGGTAGTTTTTTATGACTTCTCATCGTCTAGCAAACTATCTTCTATTTCTTCCATAACTTGCCCTTCACCAACTCCTCCTCTTCCTGAAGATCTAGAGTGTCAATGTGGAAAGTTATTGTTCCTTTCATTTATATCTCATGTTGGTCGACCGAAGTATAATATCATTCCCTGGCTTCTTTCTGATTGCCATTTACTATGATGACTCAATAATTTCTTCGAAATTTTATGCATTGATGTACTGTAGATGGCACAACCTCTAACTGCTTTATTCACACTCTTCCTAGGGTGATATTGTACACTACACCAAAACTGGCGATTGGTCATGGCCAAAATCCCTGACCAAGACTACGGGTCGCGAACTTGGGCCGTGACATTTTCAGGCGTGACCAATTTCCTGGGTCGTGACCGAAGTTCGTGATAAAAAAATGGTCACGTCCCGCAGGGGGTCCCGATAGATGGTCGTGGACTTGGGCCATGACCCATGATGTGACGGGTCGCGACCTTCATCCATGACCCACAACCGTGACAAATTAGTCACGACCTAAGTTCACGACCCACAACCGTGACAAAAAAATGAAAAAAAATGGTCGCATCCCAAGTCCGTGATCGACAATCGTGACGAATTGGTCACGGACTTTGGCCGCGACCCAGAACCGTGACAACAAAAAGGAAAAAAATGGTCGCGGCCCAAGACCGTGACCCTAGACATGACCAAAAATGGTCGCGGCCAAAGTCCGTGATCGACACCGTGATGAAAAACAAAAGGAAAAAAATGGTCGCAAACTTTGGCCGCAACCATTTTTGTCAGGGTTAGGGGTCATGGACTTTGGCCGCGACCATTTTTATGCGCGGCGGAAAAAATAAAAAAGGTCATGGACAAAGTCCATGACCATATTTAACTACAATTTTAAAAAATATCTTTTTTTGGTCCAATCATAAAATTGGGGGCCCTGTGAGTGCACTGTCGGTTGCTACGTGTAACGTTGGACGCGTACGAGGTGTTATAAATATTTATTATTGGCAAAACAATAAAAAAATCACAAATTGTGAATCCAGAATGTTGTTAATAAACTAATATATATACAAACTTAAAAATATTACACGTACTAATAATTAACAGACCAAAAAAATTTGGGCAGAGTTTCATCTATTTTCTGGACATTCCAAACCCTGTAAATGTAAAACCTGCTTATTATAAATCCCGCACAGTCATAAAATTCAACAATCAAATTATAAAAGCCCGCACGGCCATAAAACTAAACAATAAAAGGCCACACAGTTGTAACACATAAAAAATATAATCTTGAATTTCCACAACATTATATAAACAATCTTCATGTTGTAAACCATTGCCTCCTTCATTTGTTCCATGTGCAAAAATCCTACAAATGATATGATAAAAAAAAAATGATATCAATAACCAAGTAGTTTTACAAAAAAATTATTCCAGCTAAAAAATTCCATATATGAGTTATAATTATCAACATATATATTCCATTCTCAAACCGGGAGTCCCGTGATCACACGGTCAGTTCGTACGAGTTACATTGGTCCCGTGAGAGGTGTTGGTGCAATTTACGGGGCCGTTCGGGGGTTGTTTAGGGTTTTTCCCACTAACGCCATGCTTTGCCTAAGTCCTCATATTTTTAAATTATCTTCATATTCTCAAACTGGGAGTCTCGTGATCGTGCGATCAGTTTGTATGAGTTATATTGGTCCCGTGCGAGGTGTTGGTGCCACTCATGGGACCGTTCGGGGGCTGTTTCGGGTTTCCGCCCACTGATGATAAGTTTTTAAGCCTAAGTTTAGAAATATGCATATTATCGTCGTATTTTCAAATCGAAAGTCCCGTGATCACGCGGTCAGTTGCTATGAGTTACATTGGTCCCGTACGACGTGTTGGTGTTACTCACGGGGCTATTCGGGGGCTGTTGCGAGTTTTCACCCACTAAAGCTATCTTTTTAAGCCAAAGTATAGAAATATGTAAATTATTGTCGTATTCTCAAACCAGCAGTCCCGTGATCGCGCGGTCAGTTTGTGCGAGTTACATTGGTCCCGTGCGAGGTGCTGGTGCCACTCACGGGACCGTTCGGGGGTTGTTTCGTGTTTTTACCCACTAACGGTATGTTTTTAAGCCTAAGGTTAGAAATATGCAAATTATCGTCGTATTCTCAAATTGTGAGTCCCTTGATCGCGTGGTTAGTTTGTATGAGTTACATTGGTCCTGTGCGAGGTGTTGGTGCCACTCATGGGGCCGTTCGGGGGTTGTTTCGAGTTTTCACCAACTAACGACAACTTTTTAAGCATAAGTCAAGAAATATGCAAATTATCGATATATTCTCAAGCCGGCAGTCCCGTGATCATGTGGTCCGTTCGTACGAGTTACATTGGACCCATGCGAGGTGTTGGTGCCACTCATGGGCCGTTTGGGGGTTGTTTCGGGTTTTTCCCCACTAAAGCCATGTTTTGCCTAAGTCCTGATATTTTTAAATTATCATCACATTCTCAAACTGAGAGTCCCGTTATCGCACGGTCAGTTCGTACGAGTTACATTACTCCCGTGCGAGGTGTTGGTGCCACTCACGGGGCCGTTCGAGGGCTGTTTCGAGTTTCCCCCCACTAACACCCTGTTTTTATGCCTAAGTCCAGAAATATGCAAATTATCATCATATTCTCAAACCAGGAGTCTCAAGATCGTGCGGTCAGTTCGTACGAGTTATATTGGTCCCGTGCGAGGTGTTCGTGCCACTCATGTGGCCGTTCGGGGGCTGTTTTGGGTTTTCCCCACTAACGCCATGTTTTGACTAAGTCCTAATATTTTTAAATTATCATCGTCTTCTCAAAATGGGAGTCCTATGATCACGCAACCAGTTCTTAACAGTCACATTAGTTCCGTGCGAGGTGTTGCTGCCATTCACGGGGCCATTCGGGGGCTGTTTCGTGTTTTCCCCCACTAACGCCCTGTTTTCATGCCTAAGTCTAGAAATGTGAAAATTATCATCGTATTCTCAAATCGGGAGTCTCGTGATTGCGCGATCAGTTCATACAAGTTACATTGGTCCCGTGCGAGGTGTTGGTGCCACTTACGGGGCTATTCGGAAGCTATTTCGAGTTTTCCCCCACTAACACCATGTTTTGCCTAAGTCCTGATATTTTTAAATTATCGTCGTATTCTAAAACTGGGAGTCCCGTGATCGCGCGGTCAGTTCGTACGAGTAACATTGGTCCCGTGCGAGGTGTCGGTGCCACTCACAGGGTCGTTCGGGGGCTATTTCGGGTTTTTCCAATACTAACGCCCTGTTTTTATGCCTAAGTCTAAAAATATGCAAATTATGGTCGTATTCTCAAATCGGGAGTCCCGTGATCGCGCGGTGAGTTCCTGTGAGTTATATTGGTCCCGTACGAGGTGTTGGTGCCACTCACGGGAACGTTCGGGGACTGTTTTGGGTTTTCCCCCACTAACGCCATGTTTTTAAGCCAACGTTTAGAAATATGTAAATTATCATGTATTCTCAAATCTGTAGTTCGATGATCGCGCCGTCTATTTGTACGAGTTAAATTGGTCCCGTACGAGGTGTTGGTGCCACTCACGGGGCCATTCAGGGGCTGTTTCGGGTTTTCCCCCACTAACGCCCTGTTTTTATGCCTGAGTCTAGAAATATGCAAATTATCATCGTATTCTCAAATCGGGAGTCCCGTGATCGCGCGTGCTCAGTGTGTACGATTCACATTGGTCCCATGCGAGGTGCTAGTTCCGGTGCCACTCGCGGCGCCGTTCGGGGGCTATTTCGAGTTTTCACCCACTAACGATAAGTTTTTAAGCCTAAGTCTAGAAATATCCAAATTATCGCCGTATTCTCAAACATTCTATCCCGTGATCGTGCGTGGTCAGTTTGTACGAGTAACATTGGCCCCGTACGAGGTGTTGGTGCCACTCACGGGGCCATTTAGGGGATGTTTCGAGTTTTCCCCCAGTAACGCCATGTTTTGCCTAAGTCCTGCTATTTTTAAATTATCATCCTATTCTCAAATTGGGAGTCCCATGATCGCGCGATCAGTGCGTACGAGTTATATTGGTCCCATGCGAGGTGTTGGTGCCACTCACGGGGCCATTCGGGGGCTCTTTCGGATTTTCCCCCACTTACGCCCTATTTTCATGCCTAAGTCAAGAAATATGCAAATTATAATCGTATTCTCAAACTGGGAGTCCCGTGATCGCGCGATCAGTTCGTACGAGTTACATTGATCCCGTGCGAGGTGTTGGTGCAACTTACGTGGTCGTTCGGAGGCTGTTTCGGGTTTTCCCTCACTAACGCCATGTTTTGCCAAAGTCCTAATATTTTTTAATTATTGTTGTATTCTCAAACTGGGATTCCCCTGATCACGCAGTCAGTTCATACGAGTTACATTGGTCCTGTGCGAGGTGTTGGAGCCACTCACGGGGTCGTTTGGAGGCTGTTTCGGGTTTTCTTCCACTAACACCATGTTTTGCCTAAGTCCTGATATTTTTTAATTATCTTCGTATTCTCAAACTGGGAGTCCCCTGATCGCGCGGTCAGTTCGTGCGAGTTACATTGGTCCCGTGCGAGGTATTGGTGCCACTCACAGGGCCGTTCAGGAGCTGTTTTGAATTTCCCCCCACTAACGCCCTATTTTTATGCCTAAGTCTAGAAATATGAAAATTATCGTCGTATTCTCAAACTGGGAGTCCCGTGATTGCGCAGTCAGTTCGTATGAGTTACATTGATCCTGTGTGAGGTGTTGGTGCCACTCACGGGGTCGTTTGAAGGCTGTTTCGAGTTTTCTTTTACTAACGCCATGTTTTGCCTAAGTACTGATATTTTTTAATTATCTTCGTATTCTCAAACCGGGAGTCCCCTGATCGCGCGGTCGCTTCGTGCGAGTTACATTGGTCTCGTGTGAGGTGTTGATGCCACTCACGGGGCCGTTCCAGGGCTATTTCGGGTAGGGTGGCAATTCGAGTTAGTCGTGTCATTTTCGGGTCGTAATGATTTTGATTTTATTATAAGTTTTAGGTAATCTTAAATCTATACAAGCTAATCGGGCTGTTCGGGGGCTGTTTCGGGTTTTCCCCCAGTAACGCTATGTCTTTAAGCCTAAGTCTTGAAATATGTAAATTATCATGTATTCTCAAATTGGCAGTTCGGTGATCGCGCCGTCTGTTCATATGAGTTATATTGGTCCCGTACGAGGTGTTGGTGCCACTCATGGGGCCGTTTCGGGGCTGTTTCGGGTTTTCCCCACTAACGCCCTGTTTTTATTCCCGAGTCTAGAAATATGCAAATTACCGGCATATTCTCAGACCAGGAGCCCTGTGATCGCGCTGTCAGTTCGTAGAAGTCACATTGGTCCCGTACGAGGTGCTAGTGCTGGTGCCACTTGCGGGGCCGTTTGGGGATGTTTCGAGTTTTCGCCAACTAACGATAAGTTTTTAAGCCTAAGTTTAGAAATATGTAAATTATCGTCGTATTCTCAAACCGGTTATCCCATGATCGTGCGTGGTCAGTGTGTACGAGTTACATTGGTCCCGTGCGAGGTGTTGGTACCACTCACGGGGCCGTTTGGGGGATGTTTCGAGTTTTCCCCCAGTAACGCCATGTTTTGCTTAAGTCCTGATATTTTTAAATTACCGTCGTATTCTCAAATTGGGAGTCCCGTGATCGCGCAGTTAGTGCGCACGAGTTATATTGGTCCCGTGCGAGGTGTTGGTGCCACTCACGGGGCCATTCAGGGGCTGTTTCGGATTTTCTCCCACTTACGCCCTATTTTTATGCCTAAGTCAAGAAATATGCAAATTATAATCGTACTCTCAAACTAGGAGTCCCGTGATCGCGCGATCAGTTCGTACGAGTTACATTGATCCCGTGCGAGGTGTTGGTGCAACTTACGGGGTAGTTCGTAGGCTGTTTCGGGTTTTCCCCCACTTACGCCCTATTTTTATGGCTAAGTCAAGAAATATGCAAATTATAATCGTATTCTCACACTGGGAGTCCCGTGATCGCGCGATCAGTTCGTACGAGTTACATTGATCTCGTGCGAGGTGTTGGTGCAACTTACGTGGTCGTTCGGAGGCTGTTTCGGGTTTTCCCTCACTAACGCCATGTTTTGCCAAAGTCCTGATATTTTTTAATTATTGTCGTATTCTCAAACTGGGATTCCCCTGATCACGCAGTCAGTTCATACGAGTTACATTGGTCCTGTGCGAGGTGTTGGTGCCACTCACGGGGTCGTTTGGAGGTTGTTTCGGGTTTTCTTCCACTAACACCATGTGTTTGCCTAAGTCCTGATATTTTTTAATTATCTTCGTATTCTCAAACTGGGAGTCCCCTGATCGCGCGGTCAGTTCGTGCGAGTTACATTGGTCCTGTGCGAGGTGTTGGTGCCACTCACGGGGCCGTTTGGGAGCTGTTTCGAATTTCCCCCCACTAACGCCCTATTTTTATGCCTAAGTCTAGAAATATGAAAATTATCGTCGTATTCTCAAACTGGGAGTCCCGTGATCGCGCAGTCAGTTCGTATGAGTTACATTGATCCTGTGTGAGGTGTTGGTGCCACTCACGGGGTCGTTTGAAGGCTGTTTCGAGTTTTCTTTTACTAACGCCATGTTTTGCCTAAGTACTGATATTTTTTAATTATCTTCGTATTCTCAAACCGGGAGTCCCCTGATCGCGCGGTCAGTTCGTGCGAGTTACATTGGTCTCGTGTGAGGTGTTGATGCCACTCACGGGGCCGTTCCAGGGCTATTTCGGGTAGGGTGGCAATTCGAGTTAGTCGTGTCATTTTCGGGTCGTAATGATTTTGATTTTATTATAAGTTTTAGGTAATCTTAAATCTATACAAGCTAATCGGGCTGTTCGGGGGCTGTTTCGGGTTTTCCCCCACTAACGCTTTGTTTTTAAGCCTAAGTCTTGAAATATGTAAATTATCATGTATTCTCAAATTGGCAGTTCGGTGGTCGCGCCGTCTGTTCATATGAGTTATATTGGTCCCGTACGAGGTGTTGGTGCCACTCATGGGGCCGTTTCGGGGCTGTTTCGGGTTTTCCCCACTAACGCCCTGTTTTTATTCCTAAGTCTAGAAATATGCAAATTATCATCATATTCTCAGACCGGGAGCCCTGTGATCGCGCGGTCAGTTCGTACAAGTCATATTGGTCCCGTGCGAGGTGCTAGTGCTGGTGCCACTTGCGGGGCCGTTCGGGGGGTGTTTCGAGTTTTCGCCCATTAACGATAAGTTTTTAAGCCTAAGTCTAGAAATATGCAAATTATCGTCGTATTCTCAAACCGGTTATCCCATGATCGTGCGTGGTCAGTGTGTACGAGTTACATTGGTCCCGTGCGAGGTGTTGGTACCACTCACGGGGCCGTTTGAGGAATGTTTCGAGTTTTCCCCCAGTAACGCCATGTTTTGCTTAAGTCCTGATATTTTTAAATTATCATCGTATTCTCAAATTGGGAGTCCCGTGATCGCGCAGTTAGTGCGCACGAGTTATATTGGTCCCGTGCGAGGTGTTGGTGCCACTCACGGGGCCATTCAGGGGCTGTTTCGGATTTTCCCCCACTTACGCCCTATTTTTATGCCTAAGTCAAGAAATATGCAAATTATTATCGTACTCTCAAACTAGGAGTCCCGTGATCGCGCGATCAGTTCGTACGAGTTACATTGATCCCGTGCGAGGTGTTGGAGCAACTTACGGGGTCGTTCATAGGCTGTTTTGGGTTTTCCCCCACTAACACCATGTTTTGCCAAAGTCCTGATAATTTTCAATTATTGTCTTATTCTCAAACCGAGAGTCCCCTGATCGCGCGGTCAGTTCGTACGAGTAACATTGGTCCTGTGCGAGGTGTTGATGCCACTCACGGGGCTGTTTCGGGTTTTCCCTCACTAATTCCCTATTTTTATGCTTAAGTCTAGAAATTTGCATATGATCGCCGTATTCTCAAATCGGGAGTTTTGTGATTGCGCGGTCAGTTCGTATGAGTTACATTGGTCCCGTGCGAGCTGTTGGTGCCATTCATGGGGCTGTTCGGGGGCTATTTCGAGTTTTCCTCCACTAACTCCATGTTTTTCGTAAGTCCTGATATTTTAAAATTATCTTTGTATTCTCAAATCAGGAGTCCTATGATCGCGTAGTAAGTTTGTACGAGTTACATTGGTCCCGTACGAGGTGTTGGTGCCACTCATGGGGCCGTTGGGGGCTATTTTGGGGTTTCGCCCAGTAACGACAAGTTTTTAAGCCTAAGTCTAGAAATATGCAAACTATCATCATATTATCAAACCGGGATTCCCGTGATCGCGTGGTCAGTTCGTATGAGTTATATTGGTCCCCATGCAAGGTGTTGGTGCCACTCACGGGGCCATTCGACGACTGTTTCGGGTTTTCCCCCATTAACGCCATGTTTTTAAGCCTAAGTCTAGAAATATGTAAATTATCATCGTATTCTTAAATCGACAGTCCCGTGATCACGCGGCCTGTTTGTACGAGTTACATTGGTCCCGTCCAAGGTGTTGGTGCCACTCACGAAGCCGTTCGAAGGCTGTTACGGGTTTTCCCCCACTAACGCCATGTTTTGCCTAGGTCCGGATATTTTTAAATTATCTTCGTATTCTCAAACCGGGAGTCCTATGATTGCGCAGTCAGTTCGTACAAGTTTCATTGGTCCCGTGCGAGGTGTTGGTGCCACTCATGGGGCCGTTGGGGGCTATTTTGGGTTTTCGCCCTCTAACGTCAACTTTTTAAGGCTAAATCTAGAAATATGCAAATTATCATCGTATTCTCAAACCGGGAGTCCCGTGATCGCGTGGTCAGTTTGTATGAGTTACATTGGTCCCATGCGAGGTGTTGGTGCCACTCACGGGTCCATTCCGGGTTGTTTCGAGTTTTCTTCCACTAATGCCCTGTTTTTATGCCTAGGTCTAGAAATATGCAAATTATCATCGTATTCTCAAATCGGGAGTCCCGTGATCGCGCGATTAGTTCGGACGAGTTACATTGGTCCCATGCGAAGTGCTTGTGCTTGTGCCGGCGCCACTCGCGGGGCCGTTCGGGGGCTGTTTTGATTTTTCGCCCACTAACGATAAGTTTTTAAGCCTAAGTCTAGAAATATGCAAATTATTGTCGTATTCTCAAATCGGTTATCTCGTGATCGCGCGTGGTCAGTTTGAACGAGTTACATTGGTCCCGTGCGAGGTGTTGGTACCACTCAAGGGGCCGTTTCGAGTTTTCCCCCAGTAACGCGATGTTTGACCTAAGTTCTGATATTTTTAAATTATCATCGTATTCTCAAACCGAGAGTCCCGTGATCACGCTGTCAGTGCGCACGAGTTATATTGGTCCTGTGCAAGGTGTTGGTGGCACCCACGGGGCTGTTTCGGATTTCCCCCCACTTACGTCCTGTTTTTATGCCTAAGTCAAGAAATATGAAAATCATCATCGTATTCTCAAACTGGGAGTCCAGTGATTGCGCGATCAGTTCGTACGAGTTACATTGATCCCGTGCGAGGTTTTTGTGCAACTTACGGGGTCATTCGGAGGTTGTTTCGGGTTTTCCCCCACTAACACCATGTTTTGCCTAAGTCCTGATATTTTTCAATTATCATCGTATTCTCAAATCGGGAGTCCCCTGATCGCGCGGTCAGTTCGTACGAGTTACATTGGTCCTGTGCGAGGTGTTGGTACCACTCACGGGGCCGTTCGGGGGTGTTTTGGGTTTTCCCTCACTAATGCCCTGTTTTATGCCTAAGTCTAAAAATATACAAATGATCATCGTATTCTCAAATCGGGAGTTCCGTGATTGCGCGATCAGTTCGTACGAGTTACATTGGTCCCGTGCGAGCTGTTGGTGCCATTCATGGCGCTGTTCCGGGTTTTCCCCCACTAATGTCGTGTTTTGCCTAAGTCCTGATATTTTTAAATTATCATTGTATTCTCAAACCGGGAGTCCCGTGATCATGCGGTTAGTTCGTACGAGTTATATTGGTCCCGTGTGAGGTGTTGGTACCACTCACGGGGGGGTTTCGAGGGCTGTTTCGGGTTTTCACCCACAAACGGTATGTTTTTAAGCCTAAGGCTATAAATATGCAAATTATCATCGTATTCTTAAACCGGGAGTCCCGTGATCGCGCGGTCAGTTCCTACGAGCTACATTGGTCCCGTGCAAGGTGTTGGTGCCACTCACGAAGCCGTTCGAAGGCTGTTTCGGGTTTTCCCCCACTAACGCCATGTTTTGCCTAGGTCATGATATTTTTAAATTATCTTCGTATTCTCAAATCGGTAGTCCTATGATCGCGTAGTAAGTTTGTACGAGTCACATTGGTCCCGTACGAGGTGTTGGTGCCACTCATGGGACCGTTGGGGGCTATTTTGGGGTTTCGCCCACTAACGACAAGTTTTTAAGCCTAAGTCTAGAAATATGCAAACTATCATCGTATTCTCAAATCGGGAGTCCCGTGATCGCGTGGTCAGTTCGTATGAGTTACATTGGTCCCATGCGAGGTATTGGTGGCACTCATGGGTCCATTCGGGGTTGTTTCGGGTTTTCTTCCACTAACGCCATGTTTTTAAGCCTAAGTTTAGAAATATGCAAATTATCATCGTATTCTCAAACCGGGAGTCCCGTGATCGCGCGATCAGTTCGTACGAGTTATATTGGTCCCGTGCGAGGTGTTGGTGCCACTCACGGGGCCGTTCGGGGGTTGTTTAAGGTTTTCACCCACTAACGACCGGTTTTTAAGCCTCTGTTTAGAAATATGTAAATTATCATCGTATTCTCAAACCGGAAGTCTCGTGATCGCGCGGTTAGTTCATACGAGTTACATTGGTCCCGTGCGAGGTGTTGGAGCCACTCACGGGGCTGTTTTGGGTTTTCCCCCACTAACGCCATGTTTTGCCTAAGTCCTGATATTTTTAAATTATCGTCATATTCTCAAATCGGGAGTCCCTTCATCGCGCGGTCAGTTTGTACGAGTTACATTGGTCCCGTGCGAGGTGTTGGTGCCACTCACGGGGCCGTTCG
Source organism: Sambucus nigra (assembly GCA_949130495.1). Classification (NCBI taxonomy): domain Eukaryota; kingdom Viridiplantae; phylum Streptophyta; class Magnoliopsida; order Dipsacales; family Adoxaceae; genus Sambucus; species Sambucus nigra. The sequence goes on from OX422209.1 coordinate 190,626,350, forward strand.
GGGGCTGTTTCGGGTTGTTGCCCAATAACGACAAGTTTTTAAGCCTAAGTCTTGAAATATGCAAATTATCGTCGTACTCTCAAACCGAGAGTCCCGTGATCGTGCAGTTATTTCGTACGAGTTACATTGGTCCCGTGCGAGGTGTTAGTGCCACTCACGGGGCCATTCAGGGGCTGTTTCGGGTTTCCCCCCACTAACGCCCTGTTTTAATGCTTAAGTCTAGACATATGCAAATCATCGTCGTATTCTAAAACCGAGAGTTCCGTGATCGCGCGGTCAGTTTGTACTAGTTATATTGGTCCCGTGCGAGGTTTGTATTTATATGTATGTCTAATATATCTTTGGAAGTTAAGTATTCATCATTTTTAGAATGTCTAAATTAACTACATAAACTTGCAAATTTTTTGCATTTCTGTATTGTAACATAAGCATATACCTGCTCGAATTTTCATTACTTATTATGACCGACTTAGGTTTAGGTTCTCGTTCTCGGGGTGATACATCCAAGTCAAAATTTCTATTTTCTCTCAGTATTTCAAATGAAATTATCTGGATGAACATAAAAACATGAGTAATTCGAGGCCAACACATGAGACAAAATTGGAGAAGCTATATGCCAAAAAAAGACATAATAGTTGTAAACTTGTTATTCATGCAATGTATTTTAGAATCTTGTATCCTCCAATCCTAGAAAAAATAGTGCAGGAGTAATAAGTTCATGATTTGGAGTTTAAAAATCAGCAGTACACATTCAAACTCCTAATAAATCCAATTAACAATACATAATCAAACTCCTAATCAGTGGTAAATAAAGTTCATGATCAATGATCAAGTTCTAGTAAATCCAATCAGCAGTACACATTCAAACTCCTAATAAATTAACCAACAGTACATAAAGTTAATAAATTAGTACCTGATGGAAGATTAGATCTTCTAGATAAGAACCAAACTTCTTATGCAAGGTTTAAAGTTGTTGAGTTAATTGAGACGGGAACTTTTGGATACAAAATTTTCTTCTGTCTTCTATCTTATCTTTGCACTATAAAAATATAAATCATTATGTTAAATAAAATACACCAGTTGTGAGAAAAATATTCCTAAACTCTGTTTATGCTTTTTATTTTTCAAAATTAGAATACAAACCAATCTTGGTAAATAGACTAGTCACATCTGATGCAGGATTCTGTAGCTCTGCTCGAAGCTCAAATGTTCATTCCACGAGTGCTTTTTCTGATGAAATAAACATAAGAGATCATTGTTAAATGCTATTATTTTTCTATTGTTCGCGCCCTAGAAAATAGTAGACAATGAAAGCAGGATTCTATGCAAGTTTCTTGTAGAATTCACCACAAGGAACTTTATAATTTCCTAAAGTCAACATAGAAAATTATCAAAAACAGAGATCAATAATGTTTTTATCAGAAATAGAGAGTAGTAATGTCTAAGACGGCAATTGTATTACGGCACACTAGAGATTTATAATCATAATGACAACATAAAAAAAGGAAATGTCATTGTTGGAAAAACATTATCAAACTAGGGGGTTATCTATAGCTTCAGCAATAACTCCCATGCAACTCCTCTCCGACTGTGAATCAAACATCATTTTTAGTAGCCCAGATAGTTGTATGATAATTCTAATAACTCTAGCACAGTAAGTAATGAGTATGCGATAACTCACTTTATATAAACTGTTATATAGTTTATAGATATGTTATATAATAGGTATATAAACTGTTATATAACATTTTATATAACTGTTATATAACAGTTAATAGTTATATAGTTGTTATATAATAGTTAGCTATTAACTGTTATATAACAGCTATATAAACTGTTATATAACAGTTTATATAGTTGTTATATAACAGTTTAGAAAGTGTGAGAGAGAGATTCCTCATGTTCATATCAACATGTACATCTAGAGGCCAATTGAATATCCATTTTCATAAATTTAGACTGCACAAGAATAACATTATGCAAAAGTGTTTTGGAGAAATTATACAATTCTAAAGGCCGGGAGCTAGACCATAGGAATTTCCAAATTAAGGAAGTAGGTCTATGAGATTTGCAAAATTCATAAGCAGACTTAAAAGAGAATAGGTCATCTATTGTAAGGGTCCATACCTGAGAGTTCCCCTCTGATATAATAATGTCTTCAATTAAGTCAGCTATAGATCTGATTCTTTTTATCACATGGGAGCCATAAGAGCCTGAAAAAAGAGAATTGGTCCCGTGATCGTGAAAATTAGAGATATGTTTTTATGCCTAAGTCTAGAAATATGCAAGTTATCATCGTATTCTCAAACCGAAAGTTTTGTGATCGTACGGTCCATTCCTACGAGTTAGATTGGTTCTGTGCGAGGTGTTAGTGCCACCCACTGAGCCGTTCGGGGGATGTTTTGGGTTTTCGCCCTCTAACGCTATTTTTTAAGTTTAAGTCAAGATATTTTCAAATTATCAACGTATTCTCAAATCGAGAGTCCTGTGATAATGCGGTCAGTTCGTACGAGTTACATTGGTCCCGTACGAGGTGTCGGTGCCTCTCATGGGGGTGTTTCAGGTTTTCACACTCTGACGCCAAGTTTTAAGCCTAAGTCTACATATATGAAAATTATCATTGTATTCTCAAATCTGGAGTCCCGTGACCACACGGTCATTTCCTATGAGTTACATTGGTCCCGTGCGAGGTGTTGGTGCCACTCACGGGACCGTTCGGGGGCTGTTTCAGGGTTTTGCCCTCTAACGCCATTTTTTAAGCTTAAGTCAAGATATTTTTAAATTATCAACTTATTATCAAACCTGGAGTCCCGTGATAATGAGATTTGTTCGTACGAGTTACATTGGTCATGTGCGAGGAGTCGGTGCCTCTCATTGGGCTATTTAAGGTCTTAGCTCTCTGACGCCAAGTTTTAAGCCTAACTCTACATATACGCAAATTATCGTCGTATTCTCAAATCAAGAGTCCCATGACCACGCTGTCAGTTCCTACGAGTTACATTGGCCTCGTGAGAGGTGTTAGTGGGACTTACGGGGCGGTTCGGGGCTGTTTCAAGTTTTCGCTCTCTAACGCCATTTTTTAAGCTTAAGTCAAGATATTTTTAAATCATCAACGTATTCTCAAACCGAGAGTCCCGTGATAACGCGGTTCATTACTGCGAGTTACAATTGTCCCGTGAGAGGTGTCAGTGCCTCTCATGGGGTTGTTTCAAGTTTCCGCACTCTTACGCCATGTTTTAAGCCTAAGTATACATATATTCAAATTATCGCCGTATTCTCAAACCGGGAGTCGCGTGACCACGCGGTCAGTTCCTACGAGTTACATTGGTCCCGTGCGAGGTGATGGTGCCTCTCACTGGGCAATTTGGGAGTTGTTTCAGGTTTTCGCACTCTAAATCCAAACGATAGAAATAAATAAATGAAAACATATATATTCTGAACAAAAGAAGCGATAAATCACCTACCATTTGCACAAATATCAGGACATTACACTTAAAAGTAGATGATATTCATACATTAAAGTAAAGTGCTCATACAATGTCAATATCATAATAGGATTTAAATAAGATTGATGAGGATAAAATAATATTTTGATATTCAATTTTCCTCTAAATCAACTAAAAGATCCTTCAAATTAGGGTTGTCATCAAGAGCTGGCTGAAACTCTTTTGGAGCCTTTAATGCATCTACTTCAGTAGTCATACCCTTTGGTGCATGCACAATAACAAACCAATTTCCATCATTTATGCACTTCTAGTAGAATACCTTCTTTACATTCTGAACGGCACAAATAAAAGGCTCGTAGACTATGCGGTCTTTAGTCTTCAGATTTGATAAATCTACCATAATAAGTTTGGAGTCGGGATCAACTTTGTAAGTATTCGTTGTATCCTCCACCTTTACCTAATCACAATAGAATAAGGTTTCTGGGAAATCCAAGTAATCAAGTTCTAGGATTTGTTGAATTATCCCATAATAGGTTAGCACCATATTCTTTGGATTTTTATCACTTTTGCTAGCGATACTGGTGGTCAAGGCAGAAATTGATATTACACTATTTTGCATCAAAAGCTTTTCCTCATATGGATATCAAATGAAATCAAAACCGTTGGTGCAGAATTTATTAAACTCTTTTGCACGAAATCTAGGACCTTTTCTAGGCTTGCAAGTCTTAAAGAGACATCACCTCTTTTTAGAAGTTTCATTTATTAATAAATTTGTATTAGGGCATGTTTTTACCACACATGAATAAATAACCGCACACATAAGATGTGAAAAGTACCTATTTTGACACCCATGCCCAAAAGTCAGTTGTCGTCCAATTTCTCCTTTGGTTTTGGACAATTTCATTCTCGTACTTCCTACCGAAAAATTGTAGAGTTTAGATCATAAAATAAAAAATAAATATAATCAAAGAAGAAGAATTCAGTAGATACTCACTCTCTCCAGTCTTCGACTTCATCTTACGATTCGAATACATGACGAGTTGCTTGATCGTGTTGTAGGTTTGTGAGTTTCACCTCTTTAGGGTTCCCAAATGACAATTCATCCTCAAAATATTCAGGTTCCTATATCACTCGTTCTCCATGAGGATTAAACCTCCTCACCTCTTGTTCTGGCATATGTTTCCTAGCGTATAACGATGATTCCACCGTTACATATTCTTCACCAATCGACCCTCCAATATACCGTGTATTCTTTACATAATATTTAAATGTTTTTATCAAATGCTCAAAAGGATACATCCAACGATACCTCACGGGACCACATAATAATTCTTCATCGCATAAATGCACAAGCAGGTGGATACTGATATCGAAGAATGACGGAGGAAAATATTTCTCTAATACACAAACTGCCTCGGCTAAAGTTAATTTTGCAGCTTTAATGTGCCTTCTATTTACCACTTTTGTACAAAGTAGGGTAAAACACAAACTCATTTGCATAATTGCGCGACGAAGATCTTTGTGTTCAGAGAAGCAATGCCGACATAACAACGGGATTAATTGGATGATTATGTGCCAGTCGTGAGACTTGCACTGTTTAAAGTCATTTGCTTGGTAGCTTACTACCCTACGTAAATTACCAGAATAACCGGTTGGAGTCTTCAAGTTGAACAACGTGTCTAAGAGGATCTTATTCTCACTAGTAGTCAAAGTGAAAGCAGTTGGGGGGATAGAAATTCTTCCTGTCGTTGGATCATTTTTTAACCACAGTCTCTTCTTTATTTTCATATCCTGTATATCTCGGCGGGCCCACTCTCCATCTTTGGAATGAGATCCACCCAAACATGTTCCTATCAAATGTTCTGCAATATGCTTCTCTCTGTGCATCACATCAATTATATGCCTTACATTATGATCTTTCCAATATGACAAATTATCACCTGGACCATCGCTTCTCTTTATGAGGGTCGTTCGGATCCCTCCTAGATTTATGCTTTAGGTTTACAAACTGGGGGTGTTTGCCTACGTATCTATTCCCAACAGTCGCAAGCACCGCCTTCTCCTCAATTTGCTGACCAGAAAGCCGAACAGGTGTCGTTATGCGCTCATGACCGACAGATAAAAAGTTAGACTTATCGTTCCTAAAAGGGTGATTGGTCGGCAGAAATCTACGATGACCCTTGTAACTCATCTTACCACTATGTTTTAACCAACAGGCGTCAGTTTCCTCCCCACATACGGGACATCCATAATAACCATGAACATTACAACCAAAAAAGGTCCCATAGGCAGGAAGATCGTGAATCTCCCATATCACTATTACTTTAAGTGTGAACTCTTCACCCTTATGAGAATCGAACGACGTCACGCCTTTATCCCACAACTCTTTAAGTTCTTCGATTAATGGTGCTAAGAATATATCAATGTCATCACTGGGAGCCTTCGGCCCGGATATCAACAAAGAAAATAATGTGAACTCCTTTCTCATGCATAATGTAGAAGGAAGACTTAAAGGCTCCATGAAAACTGGACAATAACTCTGACTAGTACTTAAATTACCGAAAGGGTTAAACCCATCGATTGAGATTGCAAGAAGAACATTGAGTGGTTCCTTTGCAAATTCATGGTGTTGTGCATTTCAAATTTTCCATATGAGTGAATCAACCGGATGACGCATCAAATTCCCACCCACCTCGCATCGAGCATGCCATGGCCTCCGCTATCCACGGTACAGTAAAAAAACATTTTAATCATGGCCCAAGTGGAAAATAGTTCAAAACTTTTTATGGTACTTGCGAGCACTTGTGATTTTTTTTCATGTTTATCATTTCTATTCTCACAAACTACATATCTAGGCTCATTGCATACAGGACATTCATCCTTCTTTTTGTGCTTGTTCCGGTACAATATTCAATCATACTTGCAAGCATGAATAGATTTGTATTTCAAACCTAAACCCTTCAAACTCTTCTTCATGGTAGAATAATTTTCTGGTAACATATTCTCTTTTGGGAGAATTTCTTCAACCCACTTAAGAATTTCAGTTACGCTGTTCCCAGAAAAACTAAATTGACTCTTCAAATTATGTAAACCAATCATTGCATATAATACTGAGTGATCTTCATCGCAATCTTTATACAACGGTCTAGCCGCATCGACTTTCAACGGTATGTATTCCTGATCTCCTAGTAGTTCAGCATCAATTTGTTCATTTACTTGGTCATAATGCGCATTATTTGTATCCATATGTTAGTGGTTTTGATGGTTGGGGAGTTCGTAAGCATCATCAATTAAGTCAGTCAATAGACGATGTGTTGGTGAATCATGTACAACTTCTACTCCTTGGGGTTTTGTTACACGATCGGGTGCCGATAATTCTTCTGGAACGTAAGGTACAACTTTTTCACCATGGTATGTCCATATTATATAGTCTTGACAGATTACCCACTTTAGTAAATGCAACTCAACATCTTCCAATGACATATATTTTTCGTTAATACAATGAGTGCACGGACATGGAATCTTCTCACTTTAAAGATTTTTGGAAGCGTATTTAACAAATTCATAAATGCCCTTTACATGATTATTTTATATCTAGTTAGTCTCTCCCATCCACTCTTTCTATTGTGGGAAATCCATGTAATAATCTTCAAATTCCTGTCCCGTGGTAATAGGTTAAAAAATATTATTACAACTGAAACAAAAAGAATATTCTTACGACTGAAACAAAAAAAATCTCATTACAAACGAAACAAAACCAATATTCTTACAACTGAAACAAAAAAATATCATTCCAACTGAAGCAAAACTAATATTCTTACAACTAAAACAAAAAAAATTATTACAACTGAAACGAAAGAAAATATTATTGCATCTTGGCCAACAGATAAACTGGCCAAGTAATAAAAGATTTGGCATAATTCCTCAATTCCACCCCATCCCCGCTGTTAACTTACACATGTACATCTCTGCAGCCGTTGTATATTTCATCGACCATTATTTTAGCCTTACCCTTCTCCAAAGGTCGACTATGTACTAGAGTTCCAGGAACTATGGATATGAGTATGCACACGCCAATAAACCTCGAATTGCTCATGTTCTTGATATAGTACTCATAGTCACTGTGAGTTGTTGATGATGATCTAAGCCCCGTGATTAGCAGATGTGTAGGGGAGGGGAATGATGGAGGATGAGGCATTTGAGAGGGGAATGTTGGAGGGGAAGGATGTGTGAAACCTTGAGTAGGAGTAGGGTAAGGGTAACCTTGAGGAGGCATTGGGGGCCTATAACTTTAAAAAAGTTCACAAGTTTCCCAATTTGATTCGTTAATAATCCCAGGGTATTTTTAATCTCATGGACATCCCCATAGGTTTTCAACTGATGCTCCTTTTAGGTTGAGATACAATTCTAGACCGAAGAAAGCTCGTACACAAGAGGTGCAATGTGTTGAAGTTTTATTTTTGGCATATGTGAGACAATACTTCTCGTCCTCCCCCTTTTATCCTTCCCAAAGGTCTGTGCCAGGGCATCATTTTTAAGGTCAAAGTCATCAGTAGGGATCGAATCGGATTAACTGTTGATGGCCTCTATTGATTCCAGTGTCTTAGCCAAGTGCGGTGGGAATTTATTATCTTTGTCCCGTCGAGCATGAAGGAATAAATTGGACCGATTTTGGTTTTTATCGGCATCTGGACCATCCTTTGTCCTACTCTCCCTTTCATTCCTCAAATCCTCATATGATTTGGATCCCAGCCTATGGATATCAGTTTTTTGTGCCCTATTTTTTTTTTATTTTGATCCCTCTGGACCAACTTTTTCTCCTTCGCCTCATTCTCCAAAAACTTATTCCACTTCTCCAACGGTATTTCAACATTGGGAGGCACTCTCACTTTCAAAGCCAAAATATCCGAGCTCGTTGCCTCTTTCGGGAAATGTTTCTTCCAAAGGTTTCTCCTGTATGTCCTCAATCCTTCAGCAACTCGAGATATAACCTTATTCTTGGAATGGTCAGGAAATGAGAAATACATGCAAAGTTGGCCATGTATGTCATCTTTGATAGCTTGATCAACAAGGTTCCAATTGTCTGGTCCACCAACTCCCATGTTCATTTTTCCCAGCGACAAACACCGGGATATTAAGTTCAGCACGTCATTCCTATCACCCGTCGGGTTATTCCTGAGAAGGGAGAACCCAATAGTCTTCTTTTCATTTGAGAGTGAGGCATCAAGAGTGCTGGATGGGGGCGTTAAAGAAACGGGAGTGCTGGATTAGGGCGTATGAGAAATTTGAGTTGGACTTGGTGAGGAGTGAACCATTGGTCTAGTTGTGAATTGCTCAGCCATTAGTGTTAAGAATCCGGGTTCTGCACGAGATGGTGAACCTCGTTGTGGTGTGACCTCGGCACTTGGTACCCTTAGGTTATTTCCTCTCGACATTATAGACAAAAATGAAAAACTATAAGTGACTAAATAATTATAATTATATGAAATTATAACTAATTAATCAAGCTTATGACTATATATATATATAGAGAGAGAGAGAGAGAGATAGATACCTTTTCAGAGTAAGAATTTAGAATAAGTTCTATGTGTTTGATCTCCATCCATTCAGTATTAGTTTTTAAGAACCTATGAATTTTTGCATGTGCCCAACTAGGAGGAAGGGTATCTTTGATTGAGGTGTAGATATCCATGACATGAACTTGGAATCCCATATTTTCCAACTTGTTGGCAAGATTCAATTTTACATGCATATGGCGCGAGACATCACAGTCTAGGTCAATGCACTCTGTACGCAGTTGTATCCATAACGGGTGGATTTTTTTTCTCGCCTTCTCCAACAACGTAACCAAGTTTATGGCTATGTAGGGATTATGTGTGTAAAATATATTTTGTATAAAGTCATCCCAATTTTCTGGTAGAGAAAATAGAATATGATTGAACAAGTAATCTTGCTGGAGATAAAATCCATGATTTACAAGGTAGTTAAATTGTTCGACCTTTTTATTTTCATACCTATAAATAGGAGTACCCTCTATATGACGCGCGCTAATAAAAGAGTTATGTGTGCGGTCTAATTGCAATCTCTCCCACTCCTGTTGAGAGTAATTATCATCGCGCCTCATTTTTCCTGAGAAAAGTATACGAGGGCGTGGATACGAGTCCTACTATTAAGGTTTGGGTTTGAACGTTATGAGAGTTTAAAAGTATATATGAAATCCCAACAACAATCCACCGTAATTATTTATAACATGTATTGTTAGGGTTTATTATGAGAGAGTTTAAAAGTATATGTGTATTATCTATTCAATAAACATACAAACTGCATAATGAACAGAAACACACATTGTACTTGCACACATATTGTAGTGCAAACAAACAACCAATGCATAAACACTACTGTAGAAGGTAAATGTAAAAAATCATATATTGTAGTACTTGCACATATATTGTAGTACAAAAAATCACAACATGCATATAACCCCAATATAATATGATGGCACGCATATAACCCCCAATAAAATCACGACAAGGTGGACGCAAATTTTTTTACTCATTAAAAATCCATTTAATTATATTTTGTTAAAAAAAAATACACACATATACAATCTAGGGTTTATTTGCATAATTTATACATACACGCACATACAATCTAGGGTTTATTGACATAATCTATACATACTCACACATACTATTTAGGGTTTACTAAACCCTAATATTTTTTTTTGACATAAATCTATACATACACACACATACAATATAGGGTTTATTGAGAAAAAAACATTTTATTTGTTCATTGTTACACACATAAACATACATATACACATAAATTTATACATACACACACATATAAACATAAATCTTTACATACACACACATACATACACAGAAATTAGGGCTTTAGATAGAAATCACGAAATCCAAATGAAATCAAAATGAATCAATACATACCAGGGGTTAATCGAAATGAAAACCAACTGAAATCATTTAGGCCTTGCAAATCCAACTCAAATCCAAACAAAATCGCACGAGCCCTAACATCCTTACAAACCGCACATAAGAAATGAGAATCAACGAGTAATTCTTTTCTTTAATACCTATATCTGGTCATGGCCTAGAGCCGTGACCAATAAAATGGAGATGAGGTATTTTTAGCTTTTTCGACCTGGTCACGACCTAGAGCCGTGACCTACCATGCGCGACCCTTTTTCATCAACCCTTAAGTCTTGAATGAGGTATGGTTACGGCCCATAGCCGTGACCCACACCAAGAAATGGTCACAACCCCAAGTCGTGACCTTCAATGTGTTATGCGTAACCCTTTTTCATCAACCCTTGCTCTTCAATAAGGTATGGTCACGGCCCATAGCCGTGACCCACACCCATAAATGGTGTTGACCCCAATCCGTGACCCTAAATGTGTGTGCTCCTTTCTTCGTCATGCCATGGGTCACGAACTTGGGCCGTGACCCATCCGCGACCAAGCTTGGAGGGGATTTTTGCGCGAGTTTGGCCCCAAGATGGTCACGGCCCAAGTCCATGACCCACAGTGGTCAGGGATCTGTTCCGTGACCACTTTCAAATCATCGATAATTTAATGTGGTAATAAATATGGTCACGCCAAATATTGATTTGGTTACGGCCCAAGTCCGTGACCATCTGGTTGCGGACTTCGGCCGTGACCCACTGGGCATGACCATTCGCAGGATTTGGAGTAGTGGTAAGATTTTAGGATATTTTTATCTAATACAAAGAAATGAATTCTTTCTCTCTTGCTCGCTGGCCAAGTGCCGACCAAAACTTCCAGCTCGATCATTCCCAATGAGTATACTTTCTCTCCTATAAAACCTATCAAAGGTCTATGGTATGGTTCCATCTTACTGTCTTTTGGCCTTAAGCTTTGGAAGCAGTTATAGAACATTACATCAGTTGAACTCCCATTATCAACTAGTATCATTGTAACTATGACATGATAAACTCTACATGTGATAACTAGCGGATATTCGTGAGGATAAAGTACCCCATTCGGATCATTTTTGGAGAATTCAATCACTAGCCTCTCTCTTTTGACTTTCCTTAGCCGACTATCATTGGATTTGTCCATATCAATTTGTTTGATAGTTGGGTAGGCCTTGGCTTCATTTAAGTAAGCTTTCCTTTATATAATTGCATCTCCCTTCCAGCATTTTCCCTGTGATGATGTGGCATCCAACGAAAATCATGCCTACCTCCACCTTTTTTGTTATCTTCCCTTGCTCGAGCTTGAAATTAAGACCTCCTCCGATCATTTTGGTTGCCATTCCAATCAACCAACTTTCTCAGTTTTCCCCGTCAAATAAGATTTTCAATATCATTCTTTAGTTGAATGCAACTATCGTTGTTGTGCCCATGGTCTTTGTGAAATTCAGAGTACTTGGACTTATCCCTCTTGTTGGGAGGTGTCTTCAACTTTTCAGGCCAATTCAATTCCCAGTTCCCCTTGATTTTCACCAAGACACCACGCGCGACCCTATTTCATCAACATTTAGTTCTTGAATGGGGTATGGTCACGACCCCAAGCTGTGACCCTCAATGTTTTATGTGTAACCCTTTTTCATCAACCCTAGTACTTGAATGAGGTATGGTCACGGTCCATAGCCGTGACCCACACCCAGAAATGGTGTCGACCCCAAGCCGTGACCCTAAATGTGTGTGCTCCCTTCTTCGTCATGCCATGGGTCACAGACTTGGGCCGTGACCCATCTGCGACCAAGCTTGAAGGGAATGTTTATGCGAGTTTGGCCCCAAGATGGTCACGACCTGGTCACGGCCAAGGTTCGTGACCCATAGTGGTCAGGGATTTTGTCCGTGACCACTTCTAGCGCATCGATAATTTAGTGTAGTAATAAATATGGTCAAGCCAAATATTGAGTTGGTCACGGCCCAAGTCCGTGCCAGTTGGTCCGGACTTAGGCCGTGACCCACTGGGCATGACCATTTACAGGATTTGGTGTAGTGGTAAGATTTTGGGATATTTTATCTAATACAAAGAAATGAATTCTTTCTCTCTTGCTCGCTAGCCAAGTGCCGACCAAAACTTCCATCTTGATGATTCCCAATGAGTATACTTTATCTCCTATAAATCCTATGAAAGTTCTATGGTATGGTTCCAGCTTACTGTCTTTTGGCCCTAATTCTTTGGAAGCAGTTATAGAACATTACATTAGTTGAACTCCCATTATCATTTAGTATCCTTGTAACTATGCCATGATAAACTCTACATGTGATAACTAACGAATATTCATGAGGATAAAGTACCCCATTCGGATCATTTTTGGAGAATTCGATCACTAGCCTGTTTCTGTTGACTTTCCTTAGCCGACTATCGTTGGATTTGGCCATATCAATTTATTTGACAGTTGGGTAGGGCTTGGCTTCATTTAATTAAGCTTACCTTTATATAATCGCATCTCCCCCTCCAGCATCTTCCCTGTGATGATGTGGCATCCAACGAATATCATGCCTACCTCCACCTTTTTTGTTATCTTCCCTTGCTCGAGCATGAGATTTATACCTCCTCCGATCATTTTGGTTGCCATTCCAATCAACAAACTTTCTCAGTTTTCCCCGTCAAATAATATTTTCAATATCATTCTTGTTGGGAGGTGTCTTCAACTTTTTAGGCCAGTTCAATTCTCAGTTCCCCTTGATTTTCTCTAAGACACCATGCGCGACCCTTTTCCATCAACCCTTAGTGCTCGAATGGGGTATGGTCACGGCCCATAGCCGTGACCCACACCAAGAAATGGTCATCGCCCCAAGCCGTTACCCTCAATGTGTTATGCGTAACCCTTTTTCATCAACGCGAGTACTTGAATGAGGTATGGTCACGGTCCATAGCCGTGACCCACACCCAGAAATGGTGTCGACCCCAAACCATGACCCTAAATGTGTGTGCTCCTTTCTTCGTCATGCCATGGGTCACAAACTTGGGCCGTGACCCATCCGCGGCCAAGCTTGGAGTGAACTTTTGCCCGAGTTTGGCCCCAAGATGGTCACGACCTGGTCAAGGCCCAAGTCTGTTACCCATAGTGGTTAGGTATTTGGTATGTGACCACTTCTAGTGCATCGATAATTTAGTGTGGTAATAAATATGATCACGCCAAATATTGAGTTAGTCACGGCCTAAGTTCGTGACCAGCTGGTCACAGACTTGGGCCATGACCCACTGGGCGTGACCATTCGTAGGATGTTGTGTAGTGGTAAGATTTTGGGATATTTTTATCTAATACAAAGAAATGAATTGTTTCTCTCCTGCTCGCTGGGCAAGTGCCGAACAAAACTTCCAGCTTGATCATTCCCAATGAGTATGCTTTCTCTCCTGCAAATCCTATAAAAGGTCTATGGTATCGTTCCAGCTTACTGTCTTTTGGCCCTAAGCTTTGGTAGCAGTTATAGAACATTATATCAGTTAAACTCCCATTATCAACTAATATCATTGTAACTATGCCATGATAAACTCTATATGTGATAACTAATGGATCTTCGTGAGGATAAAGTACCCCATTCGGATCATTTTTGGAGAATTCGATCACTAGCCTATCTCTGTTGACTTTTCTTAGCCGACTATCGTTGGATTTCTCCATATCAATTTGTTTGATAGTTGGGTAGGCCTTGGCTTCATTTAAGTAAGATTTCCTTTATATAATCGCATCTCCCCCTCCAGCATCTTCCCTGTGATGACGTGGCATCCAACGAATATCATGCATACCTACACCTTTTTTGTTATCTTTCCTTGTTCGAGCTTGAGATTCAAACCTCCTCCGACCATTTATGTTTCCATTCCAATCAACAAACTTTCTCAATTTTCCCCATCAAATAAGGTTTTCAATATCATTCTTTAGTTGAATGCAACTATCGTTGTTGTGCCCATGGTCTCTGTGAAATTCAGAGTACTTGGACTTATCCCTCTTGTTGGGAGGTGTCTTCAACCTTTCAGGCCAATTCAATTCTTAGTTCCCCTTGATTTTCTCCAAGATATGGTGAACACCTTTATTTAGGGGTGTGTATTCATCATATTTCTTGATCTTGTGCAGCTTTTTGTCTTTTTGATTTCATTTTTGAACGAATTAGAATTACTTTTCTGACTTTCACCCTTGGTCTCAGAAGATTATTTAGTTGTCATAACCTCCCCAGCATTCATTATCTTTCCAACCTTAGCCATTAATTTTGTCATGGTTTTGATTGGATTCTTCATTAAAGCATGGTAGAGATCTTTATTGAGCAACCCACTCATAAGTGTTGCAATGGTTGTCTTCTCCTCATAATCCACCACCTCTAGTTTTTTATTCTTAAAATGCTTGATATATTCTCTGGTACTTTCTCTCGACTTTTTTCGCACGGTCAATAGATGAGTGACACTCTTGATCAACTTAATACCAAAAGTTATCTATGAATAATTCAACTGATTGATGAAAACTCGAGATTTTACCGTTGGGGAGATTATTATACCAAATTTGGGTTGGTCTTATGATGGAACCGCAGAAATCTCTGCACCTCATCTCATTGGGAACTGAGTGGATGCTGTCAGAGAACCTTGATATTTCTCTATGTGAAGGTATGGATCAGTTTTCCCATCATACTTGGGAGTGACCACTGGTGTCTTGAACTTGGAAGGTGTGGGGTAGTCCACAATGGCCTGTATAATAGGAGAGCCTTTAATAAAAATCCTTTGCAATGGATTCTTGATTTTGGCCATTTCACCTAGCTGATCTTCTAACGTTTGCATGGATCCCTTACAGGACTGCTCATCTGGCTTAGATTTTACTAAGGTAGATTTAGCGGCTTTACTATGTCTATGTGCTGAACTCTCCTCCTGAGAGGTTTTCTCGGCATGCACAGAGCCCCTCATACTGACCCTAGATCGTATGGACCCTTCTCTGTATTCAAGATAACATTCCTGCTCCCTGTGATGACCTCTAGTTACTCAGTTACCTAGACGATCAAAAGAAGACTCCCTGCCTAGCCTCTCCAAAGCACTTGGTTTTTCTTTGAAAAAAGATCTATCATCATAGTAATCCGTCGATAAGAATGAAGAAGTTGCGCTAGGATGGTATGACCTATTTTGAGAAAAACGATAATGATAACTCCTTTCATTTATGGCTAGTGGATATGACATATCTCTTCTAGAATCGGAAGACTTAGATTTCATTGTGCTAGCCAATTGTCTGACTGATTCTTGCATAAACTCATGTCCCTTAGACAAATTGAACATGAGTCATTGGAGGTCTGTGTCACTAGGGGGAGCGAATATTTCATGATTATTGCCTGCAGTCACTAGGCTGCATTCAGGGGCATTAGTCATCTTTTAAACCAAAAATTAAAATATAAGAGGTAGAGGACGATGACTAACAGTCGTTCCCACTAACGACACCAATTTGTTGATGTATAAAAATAGACTTAATCTAGATTTATAATCGCAGATAAAAATATAATAGGTTAATCAAATAAAATGCACAAAAGAAGAAGTTTTTAAAGTGGTTCAGCTGTAAAATAGCCTACATCCACTATTGGTATTATTTCAAAGGGTTTACAATAGCTTAGTATGGTGTGCATTCTAGTTATCCCTTCAGGTGAGGAAGTCTTTTGTATTTATAATGGTGTAAAACCCTAGAGATGGAATGCTTTTATATTGTCAGGTATTTACATTTATATATAATAAATGAAACTCTTGGAATTCAGTGCTGGTTGGTGTCCCACCCGAGTAACTTTTTGTATACTTGATGGTTAGCATTCCTGGAGTTGGTTAGCCATCCAGCTGACTAAGTATCTCGGATGCTGATCAAGTTAGCTAGTCTGCCACGTTGGAGGCCAGGTGTACATTTATCGTTGGCCCACGTAGGAGAGTAATTTTTACATACAATAAAACTTTTAATTTGGGGCAACCCAAAATAGAATAGTGAACTCTCAATTTGGGATGGAGGGTGTATTTTAATATGTCAATCAATCATGTAAAAGGATTATTATGATCCACTTTTAAAGACGGTCAACAAATTTGAACTCTTGATTAGGATCGAAAGGTGGGTGGTGGGTGGTGGGGGGGTAACTTGCAACCGAAAAATGTAAGCCCTTGTATAGGTTAGGCGTTAACGCAGCTCGCTTCGCTTTTATTGCGGGGCTCACTACTTTTCATTTTGATAGGATTAGGCACTTGCGTTTGTTGATTTTCTGTTCAGGCGGAAGTCTACTCCATGAGTCACCACAGCTTCACATACGCCACTTGTATAGACATGTTTAAGGTTCATCCGATAGCTGCTCAATTTAGGAGTCTCTCGATTAACGGAATGGGCGATACGAAGTGAGGGAACAATGATGTCGGCCAGGTTATTGTGAGAGTTCAATGATTCGTTGGAAAAATTGGATTTAAATGGGTTTTAAGAAAGCTGTCCAGAATTTTCTGGACAGAATTTTGAGCAACTTTGAGCTCAAATTGAGGTGGGACCCACACTACGAAAATTGTGGGACCATATATGAACGCGTTCACCTCCGCAAGGAGATTAACGTAGTATATTCATATGTCCAATTTCAATAAGTTATGAATGATAATTATGTCCCCAAAGTGACTCACAAAGCAATGAAAGTTAATGAATTGGGTGTGTTTTTACTCTTGTCCCACATTGGAAGAGTAGTGGAATTTTGATGAGTTAATAACACCCCAAGTATGGACTAAGGCTTGGATGCCTTGGGGGTATCCCAACTCTTTGAAGGGAAGATGACCTAAGCTATGCACGGGTTGACTTTCGGTCAAAAGTCCACACGCGCGCGCGCGCGTCCGTCCGTCCGGCGGGCTCGGCTCGGCTCGGCTCGGTTCGGGCTTGGGCTTGGGCTTATAAAAATCTCCTACTTTTTTGGGATGAATTTTATTTAACTTTCTGGGCTTTAATTATTAATTAATTATGAAATTAATTAATTAATTAATAAACTGTTGGCAGTTATTGCCAACAGTCAACAGTTAATTTCGTTTAACTGTTTTGGCAGTTATTTGCCAACCGTCACCTACTTTGCTATAAATACAGATGCCTCCCTCCGTTTTTAAACAATGAAATTTTTCCCTCCTCCAGAATTGCTGTCATTTCTGTCCCAGAATTCCTGTCATATCTGTTCCGAAATTTCTTTCTCCTGCATAACATATGTTGTAGTGTTGTTGAGTAAAGGCCACACAGAATTTGAGTTCGTTGAAATTAATTATTGTTGTGCTACATAATTAATTGAGGAAATCCGTTCTATCTTGGGAGACAATATTCATCAACCTCGGAGCACATTGGAGGGAATAAATTGTCTTAAGGAAACTGTTCATAACAGGGCTCGGATTTATCTTTAATTCTTTTATTATTTCTGCAAATTCAAGTAAGTGTTTCATTTATGTAATTCTGTTTTAATTCTGTAATTATATTAAATTCATAATTCTGTACAATTGTTATTTATAAATAGTAGACATAACAATCTTAAGACAATTTGCGTTAGTTCTACTATTTTTAGTGTACAGATTTTTTTTTTATTACAGAAATTTATTTGTTGGAAATAAATCTGTTTTGACAGAATAAAATGAATTAAATTACTGCTTTATTGTAGAAATTAGTAAAACAGTATTGTTATAGAAATTAATTTCTATACTGTTTTTATATTCTGTTTTAGAAAATAAAATTTTATTTATGTACTCTTGATTAAAATCTGTTTATCTATATTTTTTTCTTAAATTATAATTCTATTTTGTACGGAATTCTTTTTATTATTAAAAAATTAGTGTGACACAGATTTTATGATTTAATTCTGTTTTGTACGGAATTCTGTTTTTATTATAGTTTAATTCTGAATTATTATTTGAATTCTTTTGGAATTCATTTATTGTGAATCATTTTTGGAGGAAATTGTTGCACAGAATTTTGTATTCTGTTTTGATTAATTCATTATATATGAATTTTATCATTGATAAAAATTCTGTTTCTGTAACAGAAATGGAATCACAAAGTACGAACACTACTCCTACGAAACTGATTGTCACCAACACAAGTGTGACTGCACCCGTATCTATGCCACACGGGGAGAAACCTGAAAAGTTCATTGGGGATGACTTCAAACGTTGGCAAGGACAAATGTACTTCTATCTCACTACCTGCCAACTGTGCAGGTTTGTATATGAAGATTGCCCCTCTATTCAAGAGGGAGATGACGCTGAAAAGGTTGCTGCTGTCGATGCTTGGAAGCACTCGGACTACCTTTGCAAAAATTATATTTTGGCATACTTGGACAAGACTTTGTACCATGTCTATTGCACTATCAAAACTTCCAAGTAATTATGGAATTCTTTGGAAAAGAAGTATAAAATTGAAGATGCTGGGATGAAGAAATTTATCGTTGGGCGTTTTCTGGACTTCAAAATGGTTGATTCTAAATCTGTAATCTCGCAAGTGCAAGAACTCCAAGTGATTCTCCACGACATTCATGCTGAAGGAATGTCAATTAGTGAAACTTTCCAAGTTGCTGCAATTGTTGAAAAGTTGCCACCTTCTTGGACTTTGTTCAAAAACTATCTCAAGCACAAGCGTAAGGAGATGAATGTGGAGGAGTTGGTGGTCTGGCTAAGAATCGAAGAAGACAACCGTGAATCTCAAAAGAAAAGTGGGAAGAATCCGATGGAAACAAAGGTCCATGTCGTTGAAGGTCATAAAAAGAACAAACGAAAGTATGATGGGGAAGGCACTTCCAAACATAACAAGAAAAAGTTCAAAGGCAAATGCTACAATTGTGGTAAACCGGGACACCGCTCAAGTGAGTGTCGTAAGCCTAAGAAGCAAAATAAAAATAACTCTCAAGAAAATGTGACTGAGGGTGAGCATATCACCAATGATTTGGCGGATATGAATCTTTCTGCCGTTGTCTCTGAATGTAACTTGGTTGGAAATACCAAGGAATGGTGGGTGGACACTGGAGCCACACGACACATTTGTGAAAACAAATGGATGTTCTCCACCTATAAGCCTTTGGAAAATGAGGAGAACCTTTTTATGGGAAATTCTTCCACTTCTAAAGTGGTGGGACAAGGAAAGATTTCTTTGAAAATGACTTCTGGAAAGGAACTTACTCTCAACAATGTTCTTCACGTGCCTGATATCCGAAAGAATCTGATTTCTGGATCTCTCCTTACTAAGAATGGTTTCAAGCTTGTGTTTGTATCTGATCGCTTTGTGTTGTCTAAAAATGACATGTATGTAGGAAAGGGCTACCTAAATGAGGGGATATTTAAACTGAATGTTCTTACTGTAACCCCTAAAACATCTGTTTCAATAAATGAAGTTGCTAGTTCTTCTTATTTGATTGAGTCATCTAATATTTGGCATGCTAGATTGGGACATGTTAATTTTGATACATTGCGTAGATTAATTAACTTGGAATTTTTGCCAAAATTCAATATTGATAAAAATCATAAATGTGAAATTTGCTTGGAATCTAAATTAGCTAGATTACCTTTCCATTCTATTGAAAGGATAACTGAACCTTTAGATTTAATTCACACCGATATTTGTGATTTAAAATTTGTTCAAACTAGAGGTGGGAAAAAGTATTTTATTACTTTTATTGACGATTGCACAAAATATTGCTATGTATATTTGTTACATAGTAAAGATGAGGCTATTAATGCATTTAAACAATATAAAAATGAAGTTGAGAATCAATTAAGCAAAACGATAAAGGCTATTAGAAGTGATAGAGGAGGTGAATATGAATATCCATTTGAGGAATTTTGTTCTGAAAATGGAATTATTCATCAAACAACCGCTCCTTATTCTCCTCAATCGAATGGTGTTGCTGAACGCAAAAACCGTACTTTGAAAGAAATGATGAACTCAATGTTATTAAGTTCAAGAGCTCCACAAAATTTGTGGGGGGAAGCCTTACTTTCTGCTAATTACATTCTCAATAAAGTACCTCACAAAAAGACTCACAAGACACCTTATGAATTATGGAAAGGTCGAAAACCTTCCTATAAATATTTACGAGTGTGGGGGGTGCTTAGCCAAAGTGATGGTTCCTAAACCTAAAAAGGTAAGAATAGGGCCAAAAACCGTGGATTGTGTATTCATCGGCTATGCTACTAATAGCAGTGCATATCGATTTCTAGTTTGTAAATCTGAGATTTCGAACATTCATGTAAATACGGTTATTGAATCGAGGGATGCTTCATTTTTTGAAAATGAATTCCCGTATAACATGACCCGAGAATCTGGTCCTTCTAAAAGGACAAATCAAGCTACCACAAGTGGTACTCATCAACCTATTGAATCAATAGAGGATGAACCAAGACGTAGTAAAAGAGCAAAAACCTCGACTTCTTTCGGTCCGGATTTTCTAACATATTTGTTAGAAAATGAACCTCAATCGTATAAAGAAGCTATATCCTTACCCGATGCTTCCAATTGGAAAGAAGCAATTAATAGTGAAATTGAATCCATATTACAAAATCATACATGGGAACTAGTGGATCTTCCACCAGGTTCAAAACCGTTAGGTTATAAATGGATCTTCAAAAATAAATTGAAGGCCGATGGATCAATTGACAAATATAAAGCTAGACTTGTAGCTAAAGGCTATAGGCAAAAGGAAGGGTTGGATTACTTCGACACATATTCACCGGTAACAAGAATAACTTCCATTCGGATGTTAATAGCAATAGCTGCTATTAATGGACTTCAAATACATCAAATGGATGTAAAAACTGCATTCTTAAACGGTGAACTTGACGAGGAAATTTATATGGAGCAACCTGAAGGGTTCAAAGCTCCCGGACAAGAAGGAAAAGTATGTAAGCTTGTTAAATCACTATATGGATTAAAACAAGCACCTAAACAATGGCATGAAAAATTTAATAATGCAATGTTATCAAATGGTTTCAAAATTAATGAATGCGATAAATGTGTTTACTTTAAATACATTCATAATGGATATGTCATTGTATGCCTCTATGTTGATGATATGCTTATCATGGGTAGTAACTTGGAAATTGTCAAAACTACAAAACAAATGTTGAGTAGTAGATTTGACATGAAAGATATGGGAATCGCCGATGTTATATTAGGAATTAAAATTTCTAGAACATCGGATGGACTTATATTATCTCAATCTCATTACATTGAGAAAGTACTTGAAAAATTCAAGAAGTATGATATTAGTCCTGCCAAGACACCTGTAGATGTAAATTTACATCTAGCAAGAAATAATGGTGAAAGCATATCTCAACTAGAATATTCTCGTATTATCGGCAGTTTAATGTATATCATGAACTGTACGCGACCGGACATAGCATACTCAATAAGTAAGCTAAGTCGATTTACGAGTAATCCAGGAAGAGATCACTGGAAAGCAATATTGAGAGTTTTGGGTTATTTAAAATATACTCAAAACTATGGATTGCATTACTCAAAATATCCAGCTGTTCTTGAAGGACATTGCGATGCAAATTGGATATCTGATACAAAAGACTCTAAGTCTACGAGTGGGTATGTGTTTACCCTCGGAGGTGCAGCCGTATCTTGGAAATCCTCAAAACAAACGTGCATTGCTAGATCGACAATGGAATCTGAATTCATTGCACTAGACAAAGCTGGAGAAGAAGCCGAATGGCTTCGAAATTTCTTAGAGGATGTTCCAAATTGGTCTAAACCTGTGCCCGCAATATGTATACATTGCGATAGCCAATCAGCGATTGGAAGGGCACAAAATCACATGTATAACGGAAAGTCACGACATATTCGTCGTAGACACAATACCGTTAGACAACTTCTCTCAAACGGAATTATAACAATTGACTATGTAAAGTCAAAAGATAATATATCGGATCCACTAACGAAAGGTTTAAACCGAGAGCAAGTTGAAAGATCATCGAGAGGAATGGGTCTAAAGCCTATAAATAAATAAGAATCAATATAGTGGAAACCCAACCTAGCTAACTGGAGATCCCAAGATCTAGGTTCAATGGGCAAACCGAACTACATTGTATTCAGTAAGCACTGGAGGATATTTAATCCTATCCATTCCAAAGATGAGACAGTGCATATCTGTCGCGAAATTAGGATAAGTTATGCTTTTAATGACATCTATATCTTAGTACGTCTAAGTGGGGTATTGCAGAATACTCTTTATGGAAGTCACCTACGTGAGTAAGAAGGGGGCCACTTCTATGAGAATAATGAAAGGCATATTCTCTAAAATACTTGCGGAACCAAGTGGTGTTCACGGCCAAAATGAACACAAACGTGAGAACCAACTGTGTTGAAGAATTTTTGTGTGAATACTGTTGTCTAGGTTTACAAAAACAGTTGACGGTTCAAGGACGTGAAGTCTACTGATTAACCAAGTAAATCCGATAGTATATCACTAAGGAAAGTTCAAGGCCACTAGGCTACTTCTCCTGATGCAATAAGTCTTCAGTTTTACTCAACTTGTGTCTGCATCTGCATTAGCATCTGATTTGTTTTATTTATAGCGATATATCATTCATGTGGGGGATTGTTGGAAAAATTGGACTTAAATGGGTTTTAAGAAAGCTGTCCAGAATTTTCTGGACAGAATTTTGAGCAACTTTGAGCTCAAATTGAGGTGGGACCCACACTACGAAAATTGTGGGACCATATACGAACGCGTTCACCTCCGCAAGGAGATTAACGTAGTATATTCATATGTCCAATTTCAATAAGTTATGAATGATAATTATGTCCCCAAAGTGACTCACAAAGCAATGAAAGTTAATGAATTGGGTGTGTTTTTACTCTTGTCCCACATTGGAAGAGTAGTGGAATTTTGATGAGTTAATAACACCCCAAGTATGGACTAAGGCTTGGATGCCTTGGGGGTATCCCAACTCTTTGAAGGGAAGATGACCTAAGCTATGCACGGGTTGACTTTCGGTCAAAAGTCCACACGCGCGCGCGCGCGTCCGTCTGTCCGGCCGGCTCGGCTCGGTTCGGGCTTGGGCTTATAAAAATCTCCTACTTTTTTGGGATGAATTTTATTTAACTTTCTGGGCTTTAATTATTAATTAATTACGAAATTAATTAATTAATTAATAAACTGTTGGCAGTTATTGCCAACAGTCAACAGTTAATTTCGTTTAACTGTTTTGGCAGTTATTTGCCAACCGTCACCTACTTTGCTATAAATACAGATGCCTCCCTCCGTTTTTAAACAATGAAATTTTTCCCTCCTCCAGAATTGCTGTCATTTCTGTCCCAGAATTCCTGTCATATCTGTTCCGAAATTTCTTTCTCCTGCATAACATATGTTGTAGTGTTGTTGAGTAAAGGCCACACAGAATTTGAGTTCGTTGAAATTAATTATTGTTGTGCTACATAATTAATTGAGGAAATCCGTTTTTTTTGGGAGACAATATTCATCAACCTCGGAGCACATTGGAGGGAATAAATTGTCTTAAGGAAACTGTTCATAACAGGGCTCGGATTTATCTTTAATTCTTTTATTATTTCTGCAAATTCAAGTAAGTGTTTCATTTATGTAATTCTGTTTTAATTCTGTAATTATATTAAATTCATAATTCTGTACAATTGTTATTTATAAATAGTAGACATAACAATCTTAAGACAATTTGCGTTAGTTCTACTATTTTTAGTGTACAGAATTTTTTTTTATTACAGAAATTTATTTGTTGGAAATAAATCTGTTTTGACAGAATAAAATGAATTAAATTACTGCTTTATTGTAGAAATTAGTAAAACAGTATTGTTAAGAAATTAATTTCTATACTGTTTTTATATTCTGTTTTAGAAAATAAAATTTTATTTATGTACTCTTGATTAAAATCTGTTTATCTATATTTTTTTCTTAAATTATAATTCTATTTTGTACGGAATTCTTTTTATTATTAAAAAATTAGTGTGACACAGATTTTATGATTTAATTCTGTTTTGTACGGAATTCTGTTTTTATTATAGTTTAATTCTGAATTATTATTTGAATTCTTTTGGAATTCATTTATTGTGAATCATTTTTGGAGGAAATTGTTGCACAGAATTTTGTATTCTGTTTTGATTAATTCATTATATATGAATTTTATCATTGATAAAAATTCTGTTTTTGTAACAGAAATGGAATCACAAAGTACGAACATTACTCCTACGAAACTGATTGTCACCAACACAAGTGTGACTGCACCCGTATCTATGCCACACGGGGAGAAACCTGAAAAGTTCATTGGGGATGACTTCAAACGTTGGCAAGGACAAATGTACTTCTATCTCACTACCTGCCAACTGTGCAGGTTTGTATATGAAGATTGCCCCTATATTCAAGAGGGAGATGACGCTGAAAAGGTTGCTGCTGTCGATGCTTGGAAGCACTCGGACTACCTTTGCAAAAATTATATTTTGGCATACTTGGACAAGACTTTGTACCATGTCTATTGCACTATCAAAACTTCCAAGGAATTATGGAATTCTTTGGAAAAGAAGTATAAAATTGAAGATGCTGGGATGAAGAAATTTATCGTTGGGCGTTTTCTGGACTTCAAAATGGTTGATTCTAAATCTGTAATCTAGCAAGTGCAAGAACTCCAAGTGATTCTCCACGACATTCATGCTGAAGGAATGTCAATTAGTGAAACTTTCCAAGTTGTTGCAATTGTTGAAAAGTTGCCACCTTCTTGGACTTTGTTCAAAAACTATCTCAAGCACAAGCGTAAGGTGATGAATGTGGAGGAGTTGGTGGTCCGGCTAAGAATCGAAGAAGACAACCGTGAATCTCAAAAGAAAAGTGGGAAGAATCCGATGGAAACAAAGGTCCATGTCGTTGAAGGTCCTAAAAAGAACAAACGAAAGTATGATGGGGAAGGCACTTCCAAACATAACAAGAAAAAGTTCAAAGGCAAATGCTACAATTGTGGTAAACCGGGACACCGCTCAAGTGAGTGTCGTAAGCCTAAGAAGCAAAATAAAAATAACTCTCAAGAAAATGTGACTGAGGGTGAGCATATCACCAATGATTTGGCGGATATGAATCTTTCTGCCGTTGTCTCTGAATGTAACTTGGTTGGAAATACCAAGGAATGGTGGGTGGATACTGGAGCCACACGACACATTTGTGAAAACAAATGGATGTTCTCCACCTATAAGCCTTTGGAAAATGAGGAGAACCTTTTTATGGGAAATTCTTCCACTTCTAAAGTGGTGGGACAAGGAAAGATTTCTTTGAAAATGACTTCTGGAAAGGAACTTACTCTCAACAATGTTCTTCACGTGCCTGATATCCGAAAGAATCTGATTTCTGGATCTCTCCTTACTAAGAATGGTTTCAAGCTTGTGTTTGTATCTGATCACTTTGTGTTGTCTAAAAATGACATGTATGTAGGAAAGGGCTACCTAAATGAGGGGATCTTTAAACTGAATGTTCTTACTGTAACCCCTAAAACATCTGTTTCAATAAATGAAGTTGCTAGTTCTTCTTATTTGATTGAGTCATCTAATATTTGGCATGCTAGATTGGGACATGTTAATTTTGATACATTGCGTAGATTAATTAACTTGGAATTTTTGCCAAAATTCAATATTGATAAAAATCATAAATGTGAAATTTGCTTGGAATCTAAATTAGCTAGATTACCTTTCCATTCTATTGAAAGGATAACTGAACCTTTAGATTTAATTCACACCGATATTTGTGATTTAAAATTTGTTCAAACTAGAGGTGGGAAAAAGTATTTTATTACTTTTATTGACGATTGCACAAAATATTGCTATGTATATTTGTTACATAGTAAAGATGAGGCTATTAATGCATTTAAACAATATAAAAATGAAGTTGAGAATCAATTAAGCAAAACGATAAAGGCTATTAGAAGTGATAGAGGAGGTGAATATGAATATCCATTTGAGGAATTTTGTTCTGAAAATGAAATTATTCATCAAACAACCGCTCCTTATTCTCCTCAATCGAATGGTGTTGCTTAACGCAAAAACCGTACTTTGAAAGAAATGATGAACTCAATGTTATTAAGTTCAAGAGCTCCACAAAATTTGTGGGGGGAAGCCTTACTTTCTGCTAATTACATTCTCAATAAAGTACCTCACAAAAAGACTCACAAGACACCTTATTAATTAATTACGGCTCGGCTCGGGCTTGGGCTTATAAAAATCTCCTACTTTTTTGGGACGAATTTTATTTAACTTTCTGGGCTTTAATTATTAATTAATTACGAAATTAATTAATTAATTAATAAACTGTTGGCAGTTATTGCCAACAGTCAACAGTTAATTTCGTTTAACTGTTTTGGCAGTTATTTGCCAACCGTCACCTACTTTGCTATAAATACAGATGCCTCCCTCCGTTTTTAAACAATGAAATTTTTTCCTCCTCCAGAATTGCTGTCATTTCTGTCCCAGAATTCCTGTCATATCTGTTCCGAAATTTCTTTCTCCTGCATAACATATGTTGTAGTGTTGTTGAGTAAAGGCCACACAGAATTTGAGTTCGTTGAAATTAATTATTGTTGTGCTACATAATTAATTGAGGAAATCCGTTCTATCTTGGGAGACAATATTCATCAACCTCGGAGCACATTGGAGGGAATAAATTGTCTTAAGGGAACTGTTCATAACAGGGCTCAGATTTATCTTTAATTCTTTTATTATTTCTGCAAATTCAAGTAAGTGTTTCATTTATGTAATTCTGTTTTAATTCTGTAATTATATTAAATTCATAATTCTGTACAATTGTTATTTATAAATAGTAGACATAACATGATTTTCTTTTGGTTTGGTGATGGGTAGATTTATTTTGACGAGGATTTTTTTTTTAGGTTGTTGGGCTAAAAGGTTTATGTATTTTGGGTCTCAGATTGATGTGTTTGGACTGGTGGGTTTAGGAAATTAGGATCTGTTTTTGTTTTTGGGACGCGTACCATTTATATATCTCGAAACATATTTTCAGCTAACATGTCAATTAGATGGACTTATCTTTTAGGCATATCTTTCTGCAACCTTTCTGCAACCAATTGAATAGAGTACACGCAAATGGCAAACTATTGTGCTTGCAATATCTTATCCCAAGGGCTAATATAATACTGTTAGTAAGCGATCAACAATTGATGGCTTTTACATGGTAAGTTTTGAGGGACAAGCAAATGACGCTTTTGGGAAAGAGGCTTTGTAAATTTAGAATCTATTGCAATGTTCATTTTGGAAATAGGACAATTAATATTTTATTTATCTTTTTAGTTCCTATTTTTGAATAAAGTCGTGGATGCGGACCAATTTTCATAAAACGTCAACCAATCACAGCATACTACGTATCCCTTTAATTTAAAAATAGGGACTAAAAATAAAAATGAAATATTTGTTGTCCTATATCCATAATCAATATTATTTTAAGTCCTAAAGTACATAATATATTTGGGAAAAGACCTTGAAGGTGTAGTGTGACCGTCAGGGCTTCTCCATGCCATTTTTTCACGTGCAAACAACTACAGGTATTCTGTTATACTACTAAAACAAAGACTTACTTCAACCCAAACATACATTTAAGTATATGGAATTTTTTAAAAACCAGTTAGGTGGTGGATCATATATATCATCCAATCCATAATCATATATTGATCTATTAGGCACTTGTTTATTGGCAAGGTTAAAAATACATTTACGTATTGGAAGAAATTATTCAATGCTAGTGCTGGACCAAATTAAAATAAGAGGCGTTTAGAAAAATCTAAGGTAGTGAAACCTTAAAGAAAAGATGATGGCAACGGGCGAGCCGACATTCTGGCTTCTGTTACACACGCAAGTTATGTTATATTAAAACTAATACCTTTCATAAGGATATTATATACACAGTATATTCCAATATATTATTATCATGTTCCTATAAATAAACACCAACATATTGTTAACCTTCAGCAGCCTTGAGTTATAAAGATAATCCGAGAGAGAGAGAGAGAGAGAGATGAGATCTCAGGGCTTAATATTGATCACACTTTTGGCTATACAAGGCGTAACAATTCTGTGTGCTTCTCACGATTTTGATTTCTACTACTTTGTTCAACAGGTAAATTAGAGTCCGCTCATTCATGCAGTCACCTGTTTTTTTTGGTTATTTTTTTTTGTCTGTGGCTAGGAAAAAAAATTACTCCAGTGCATTTGTATGTCATATGGGAAAACTTAATTGGTGGATTTATTCAAAGTTAATTGAATTCTGTTTATTGCAGTGGCCGGGATCATACTGTGACACCAAGCGTGGCTGCTGCTACCCAAAGACAGGGAAGCCTGCAGAAGACTTCAGCATTCATGGGCTTTGGCCAAATTATAAAGATGGTTCCTATCCATCAAACTGTGACAGTGTCAACCCTTTTGATGAATCTCAGGTATTTTATACAAGCGAATCATGATTCGACAGATTCGTGTGCATTGACTACATTAATTGATGGTTTGAGCCATAAAAAGTGGACTTTAAATACCCAACAATGCAATTAATGTAGACACGATATGACGATATACTTACAAATATGTATGAAAATTATGTGTCAGGGTTGAATTATGTTATATATTTATATATACACACACACATACATATAGAGCAAGGCTGTTATATATTATGCGTTCTACATCATACCTAGTTTCATATCCTAATTTTTTTTTTCATTTTTTTTTTATTTTAGTCATGAAGTTAACCTTACAATCAATACATATTCAAAAAATTAGGTCAAAATTCAATTTCTAGCTATTTTTTAAAAATTCAACAAAAAATTACTGAAAATACCTTATGGATCAACATAATTCTGTAATTTTTTTTAAAAATAATTAGAAAATGAATTTTGACCTAATTTTTTGAATATATTTTGATTGAAAGGTTAATTCAAGAGAAAAATAAAAAATATGAAGAATTTTTTTTTTTTAGGGTCCAAAGCTAGATGTGATATATGGTGTGATATATAGAGTTTGATGTAAGGAGCCTCCCCCCCACCACACACACACTCATGTATATATATTCTGACATATTATTAATGTATGTATAATTTCAATATTTTTAATACTTTTATTATGATTTAATATATCAAAATATATTAAAAAATACCTAAACAAGTTTTGAGGCCTAAAACCCATCTAGATTTTTAAAACTTAAGACTAGAGGCTTGTCCTTATGCTTCGGTCATCCGGGCGTTTTGTTCAGTGATGCTCTAAGGCGCACTTAAAAGAACTCTGTCAAAGAACTCCACGAATAGTGTTTGATTGAGAATAAAGTACGTCCCACTTAAAAGTACTTATATATAGTTCTGTGATAACACTAACATGAACTTATAATAGATATGATCAAAATAACTCTAATTTCACTAAAAAGGATCACATGCCCATGGAGTTGCACATAGTACTCAGAAATATTAATTTTCCAATAAGGGAATAAGGCTGCAGTGGAAAAACAAGCAATCCTTACGGCTTTTGCAAGGAACCTCCTGAACTATATTTGAACAAAGAAATCCTCAGGATCCATATGTATTTTCCAACTAATAGCCCATTATGTGGCTTTGTAGCGGCGTTTCTTTGCGACACAAAGGGGTTCTTTGAAACAAATTGTAAGAGTTAGGGGATTTCTTGTAGAACTGACAAACACAATTTGTTTTTAAACACTAGAATATAAATACTCAATTTTTTTAGCGATTCCTTTTCTAATGTTGTTAATAAAGGTGTAAGGTAACATAAGAAGAAATTTTTATGCGACATATGATAGGGTATTGCAAATTTTTTTCATATATATTTCTATGTAGGGATCTCTATCATTGCTCCTATCTTAGTTAAAATGACATGGGTATTGCCTTCACTTCTAAGCGTGATTTCCATCTTCCATTATAATGTAGCTGTACTGGACAGCAGTAGAGTGTAATCTACCAGTTTGTCCCTGCCAATTGTATCAACTATGGTTTTTCTTTGATATAATTGTTAGCGGTAGCAAATTTATTTTACTAATTTGGTAAAAGGAATTCTTCCGTCACTAATTTTTCTTTCACTGTACATAATGGTGTAGATTTCAGACCTGAGAAGCAGATTGCAAAAGGAATGGCCGTCACTGGCCTGCCCAAGTAGTGAAGGGATGAGGTTTTGGGGACACGAATGGCAGAAACATGGGACTTGTTCCGAGTCTATCCTCGACCAGCACGCATACTTTCAAGCTGCTCTTGATCTAAAGAAGAAAGCAAACCTCCTTCAATCCCTAAACAATGCAGGTAATTTATATTCTATTGTTAAATTTTACTCCGATTCCTATGTGTGTTAGTTAAAATAGTATGGATGATACATTAGAAAAAATTAGTCCAAAAATAAGTGTGTAAAGTACCTATTCCAATAAACATATGACTCTTTTTGTCAAGTTGCTTTTTGTGTATGACGCTGTTGGTTTTGTATATGAATTTCAAACTTTTCTTGTTCGAATATAACTGTCTGTCCCCTTTAAGATTGCCATAATATGCTTTAACCCACATGTTAATTGAGTATAATAGTTTTGTAAAACCAAATAAGAAACAGAATTGTTATTCCTATTCATAATGACGTTTATTATTATAATACTGCTATTCTATCAGAAGTTCAGTTAAAATTGCTAAAATGGTCAGAATATATGTCTGTTAATTGTTTAATATAAGAGCAGAAATTTTTGGTATTTTTTCGAAATTCAAGGATGGTTGGTTAAGTTTTGTATACTATATGAAAACAAATTAGAAAACTTTGCTACCAATGGATAGTAGGCCTTGATTAGTAGGAAAGGTTCTTGATTTTAACCATTCCAAGGGGAAATATAATTTTGTAACAGGAATTAAACCAACAGATGGAAAATATTACAGCATAGAAAGCATCAAGGAAGCTATTAAAGAAGCTATTGGCTATACTCCATTTATAGACTGCAACGTTGACGCATCACACAACCACCAGCTTTACCAAGTTTACTTGTGTGTGGACACTTCTGCATCAAACTTCATCCAATGTCCACTTCTTCCACATGGAAGATGTGGTTCTCAAATCAAATTCCCTCCCTTCTCCAAAAGACATGAAGAGCTTTAAAGCATCACTAATGTTTTATTATTCAATATTTCACTCATCATTTGATACTAATTGTTGCTTTTGCGATTTGCTCATTTATACACTGAATTTGTTTTAGTTTGTGAAAATAAGAGTTATGTTAGTGTAAAAACATGACGTAATGTTAATTCAAAAGTATACTACCACAGTAAGAGTATTTTCAATGGGATGAAGTATAAAAATTTGAAAGTCGCATATACATTCATAATACAAAAGAGGATATCTTGTTCCAATATTAAAAAAACAATTGATTAAAAAGCATAAACGTAGTTGCTACAAGTGAAAATGGATAACTCAAGATTTGTGGTGCTGAAGGGCACAAAACACACGATCCGTACAAACCATGATAATAAAAAAGAGTAATGATACTCTTATCGGGTGATAGTATCGGGCTAGTACCAAATACGTTTTATATGACTTGTACCCTGACGGGACCCACACCATAAAACAATCAAATCACACCATAGTGCAAGCAAATAAAGCGATACATGTACTAGTCCGGTACTACCACCCGGTGTGCCTATCATTCTTTAATAAAGAATGGTCAAAGAAATTTTAAGAAGTATGTCGAGATGCAAAAGGGAAATAAAAGCATAGCTGAGCAAGCCGAGACTTGCATGTTTCAAAATATAAATATGGCTAGATGCAGTGAGAGACGACCTCGCTATATTTGAAATAGATTAAAAGGTTTGACAGAGAATATTTCCACGAACAACGGCTTTATAAGAACTTTTAGGTATTTTTGGCCTATATTCTTCTTAATATTTCATATTTTAGTATAAAACTCATCAAAGGTTTCATTCTCTTTCCATCTAAATAGTTTCAAAATGAGTGGTGAGATTTTGGACATTAGAAGTCTTAAGTTCACTAGTACCCTACGAGTGCATTCAAGTATGTCCCAAGCTTCTTTAGACTTTTCACATGTCATAATACGATAGAACTAAAGCATTCACGCCAGGTGAATTATAGTCGGACAGTTTAAGCTCATCTTTACTCTAGGTTTCTACGGGTTTGAGAATCCTATAAACACCTAAGGCTGTGGGTGAGGACTAACCTTTAACTACCACTTTCCATACCCATTCATCTAACGACTCATGTGCGAATTTCATACGTGCTTTCTAGGACGCGTAGTTAGACCCATCAAATAGAGGTGGTCTCGAAATGATTGATTCTTTATATAAGATCCACTAAAATTTATGCCTAAACATGGATCTAACACAATAACTTAGTGTTTTAACTCTAATACCAATTTGAAAGTATTAAAAGGCCTAAGGGTTCTAATATGACAAAAGGAGTAAAAGCGACAAATCATTTTTAAAATTTTCAAATTTTAAAGTTCGATTTAAATAAGTAACCGAAATCAAACTTATTAATAATTGTAAGCAAGTTATGATTAAACAGATTCACCAAGTTTATCTTAACCTAAACATGCATCTAAGTGAGTGTAGGATAAAATAAGTAAAGAAAACCATAATGCCCGATGTACGAGGAAACCTAAAAGGAAAAAATCTCGAACTGCCTAACCACACAAGTTCACTATGATACGGAATTATTCAAGACTGACAAAAAACTTACAGAATCACTCAACGCCCTCGAAAACCTTAACGCATCTTTAATCTCTCCTCCGAGGGACAATGCATAATTCCACCAATGCAACTGCCACAATGCGTGAGTCCACACGCGTCTCGGTATTGACTGAATAACTCTACAACCGTCACATACTACAGAGTCCATCGTATGTAAAGACATAAGCATATACGGAGTCCACTATAATAAACTTTGGTGCCCAAAAACTAGATCTCAAAGAATAATACAATGAACCTTGGATCTAAAATTGTTGGGGTGTAAACTAGGATTTGGGCAAACACGGAGAGCTTTTTGATAGAGTTTGGGAATTCAAAGCAATAAAAAACTTACTATATAAAATGTTGTTTATCACTCTTATTTATAAGAGGTTTTATAAAAAGGAGATAAGGATGAAAAGAAATTTGGAAAATCTTGAATTCTATAAAAACTCGTTCGAACGAGGTAAATCTCATCCAAATGAAGCCATGTATATCGTTCGAACACCTTTTAAATGACACTTCCATCGAGATTCCAATGAAGGGAACAATTATCTCATTTGAAGTTTCGTTGGAACGGGAATGTGATCTAACGAGGTACATTAACTCGTTCGAATGACATATTAAACGTCGTTCTAACTAACTCATGAAGAAAATATTTTTCTTTTATCAAATATTAAAAGAGATAAAAAATAATAATTTAAAATGGTTTTATAAGAAGCTACCATCCAAATATAAAATATCTAATGATCAAAATATGTATGCATCCATTGCTAAGAGGTCCTCAAAACGTGAAGACGAAATGTGGCATAAAACACGACATGATGATGTAGATCTTCTAACTTGTCTATTACGTCTTCAAGAAACCACGTCATTGGTTTGAAAAGTCAACACATTCAAGTCCTAACCTGTTGATACGAGAAATCGTCCACTTGTCATTCTCGTATCAACAAATCATGAATAAATTGTGTAATAAACAAGTAAAGCAAGTAAGGAGATATGAACACAAGATATAGAGCGGTTCGACTATAAAAATGAGCCTACGTCCACTTTGGTGCTCTACTCTCATTATATTCATATTTTAGTACAAGTTTACAATGCCATTAGAGGTGTACAAGATAGATGAGAGAGAAAAATACATGACTGTAGTGGTTCCGGGAGTGCCGGAGATATGACTACAATGTAGGTGAGTGGACCCCAAGCTATATGTTGAGGTTGTGTAGAGAGAATTTGGCAAGGCTTCGCCAGGTATTGTGGAATTTTCCCGGTATCTTCCATTTTCGAGGTGTGGTTCTCTATTTATAAGAGATATGCCCACGTGTAATGATCACATGACGTACATAAAGTCGGGAGTTATAATGGAGAGGGATGTGGCCTGTAAGGCAAAGGTTCCTCACCCCATACTAGTCGGATCCATGGCATGTTGGTGGGGCCGCGCATTGTGATGAGGAGGGATGTGCACCATGTATTCGATTGTGCCGCATCCCGAGTTCAGTAGGGGGTCATGCCTTATGTTGAGATGGGCCGGGACATGTAGCCTGTACAGTGCAGAATACCTTCCGCGGTAGGGTGCTATATTTGTACTATCAATAAGTCCCCAAGTCGTAGTGCCAAGAGAATTAGATTGGCTCTGCGGCTTAGTTCAGTCTTCTAAGATGCCGCGGTACTTCCAAGATGACGATTCATCTTCCGCGCTCTTTTATATAAATTGTTCAGGCCGTGGACTTCATTACGTTTCCAAAATTTTGAGAGCAAATCGAGAGAGAATTTCTGCGCGTCCATCTTCTTGCGTTTTCAGACAACCTTCCAAGGCTGTGTGTAGTGCTGCAAGGCGGCTTGAGGCTGAGCTTTGCCGATTTCTCTGTTTCCAGGTAATTTTTCAACCAACATCCTTTTTAAATAGCTTTTGCAGCTCATAATTCTTCTTTAAATATACGAACACATGATTTCTTCCCTTCTGATCTTTAACACTTGCATTTTTTTGGTTGCTTGATAGGATTCTAGGGGTTTATTTGAACAATCTTAAAATTCCCAAGAATCAAATATATATCCACGATAAACAAATTGAAATTGTTGCTAAACTTCCCTGAATCGACCTCACATAATACGAAATCAAACAACTGTGATCATATAAACTGCATTTGTGTAGAATCAAACTGTTCTTTGATGTTCTTGAGGCACACACCTCACATTCTGGGCCTTTAATCCTTAATTGAATCAATATTTAGACACTAAATTGTTTGAGTAAGAGTCTGCGGCATGGTAGAATATGCCTTTAGCAATTTTGATGATGGTTGCAGCATGTAGACACTGTAATCCCTTGGGTTTCAATTCATCCTCTGCGGCAGTTAAACCCCTATATTCATGACTTCTTTAATTTGCAATGTAAAGGTCGATGCATTTGCTCCTTGTATTCTACCCTATTTGAGTGAATAGACGCGACACAGTTACTCTCTTACTGATTTAGGAGAGATGGGTAGGGTCGGAAGGTAGTCTCTTAGGTTTAATGAATTGGGTTAGCATTATTTTAGCCTACTAGTAACTACAGTAGGGACATAACGCCCATCAAATCAATATGCCGCGGCGCTAATTATCTTTTAGGGCTTAAACCCCACAATCATTTGGCCAGACTTATTGATCACTTTTATTCACTATTCTAATAACTAATCTTGTTGCGGCATCTTAAAGTCTTTTTTGAACCATATTGGCTACGGCGCCTAACTACGAACTCTACTTTTCAGGTACTGCTGCAGCCATATGGGCTTTGACCCAGATGAATTTTTGAGAGGTTTCTGGGCTAAACACCTCGGAGCCTCTCCCCTAAACTTCCTTTTGTGCCTCCTTTGAGATCAATAGGGCCTTTCCAACTAAGGGATTTCCCTCACTGCGTGATACTAGACTCAGACTCCGCGGACTCTTCTTGCAAGAAGGATTTTAATTCCATGCCAATGGAATAAGACAATTCAAGTACTAATCCATTGGGTGGAGGATATGATGTCGCAAAAGTTAGGGATAACCCAGCTAGTCCATCTGGGAGGGATGAAAGACCACTAACTGCGCTTGATATCGGCAGCATCATGACCCAAGACTGGGTTGACCAGGTGGCTGAGGCCTTCGAATTTCCAGAACATTTGATGTGCTCAGCATCTTCCGCGAGCCAAAGATCTTGCACAGCTCTGGATGATAATGGATTTTGCTTCCCACTTCATGCATTTATTTACAGGTTGCGGCTGCCTGTTCTTGTTCCCATCCGATGCATTTTTCAGACCATGAAACTGGCACCAACCCAGTTAGATCCCAATAGATGGAGGGCCATACTTGCGGCGGTCGTTCTTTGGGAGAACCAATTTAAAAAGGACATTACTCCCGCAGAGTTTTTTCACTTCTACTGCCCAAAGGAAAACTCCGTGAAGTTCTCCGGATACTACTACTTCTCCATTCGCGGCAGGGACGAGACACTTTACACTGGGAGTCCGACCAGTGTAAAGAACTGGAAGGGTAAGTATTTTTACATCTCCGGAGAAGGATGGGAGATTCACCCCAAGGAGAACGAGAGGGAGAAGTTGTATAGACTGTCGCGGCAGTGGGGGTCTCCCTCTAAGCTAGGTATTTGGATCATAGTCGCGTACCTTCTTCATGGTTGCTTATTAATCTCTACAAACCTTTTAATTATTATTCTGTAGTACTTGAAAACTTACAACTGAGCGGGAGGCAAGAAAAAAGAGTTGCCAAGGCCATGGAAATTCCTGCTGAAGAAAAGAAATTCAGTGTTCTTGTAACATCTGCAATCGTATTCGAAGCAGGTTTCTTTCCCAGCAAGTCTATTCCAAAAGTCATGGCCGCGAGAGGTAATAATCTGATCATCAATATAAGCCGCTGTAATTTTTATTGACTTCGAATATTTACTGTTGCTATTCCCTTTTCAGGTGAGGAGGTTGACAGGGAACTACTGGTCGCGCAGTTGGCAGAAATGGATGAGGATGCCACCATTCTCAATAATACTGCGTGGAGCAAGAAAAGGAAGAGGACCAAAATGAAAGCTCTATCCGCGGTCCTTTTCGCTGACCAAGATCCAACTATCGTGACCCCAACTCAGGCCGCGGATAAAATGGAAATTGCTACGATCCAATTGCAAGCTGAGTTTGATGATGATATTGGAGCTAACCTGGCCGCGACAGGTTTTATGTCCACTTCTGATGATTCGTTCCATTCGACTTCTCCTCCGCCGCCGCCTGTAGTGGCAGTTAATGCCAACTTGGCACCTCCTTAGTGCCGCGGCGGAGCTGGTCCTGACGGTGGTTCGCGACCTCAGTTAAGACAACCTGACCCTGAGTCATCATGGGACACTTCCACGAAGGTCTCACGAACAATGAAGAGGGACCTCGATGCCGCGAACCTTGACAGGTTGGTGGAGGAAGACCATGACGATCTAGAGGACTGCGGCCTCCACAGTCTTTTGAGGGTAAGTTCCAGTGATTTATCCCTTTTTGTTTTTGCATTCCATATTTTGTACTAACCTTTTAATTTCAAGCAACGGATGTCATGGTGGCCTAGAAACGGAAGTATGAGGCCCTTTATAAATTGAAAGATGCAGCGAAGAGGGTGCATTCCGCTATCTTGGAGGATGCATGGGCTACGTCTTTTGAGGTTGGGAAGCAGTCTGCTGTCACGGCTCTTCAGGCGTCCTAAATGGACTTAGATTTTTCAAATAATGCTAGGGAAGAGGCGGAGGAAAACTTCAAATAGGTTGCGAAATCCCTCAAAGACTCTTAGGCTCAGACCGCGGAAGCTGCACGGATCGCGTAAATTTTTAGTAATAAGCTCGTACTTATTCAAAATAAGTACAAAGAGTTGGAGGCCAAGTCTACCCAAGATGCCCTAGACCATGCTGCGGCAATAAAGAAAATGGAGTCAGATCATGGCAATGCTCTTTAGCTAGCCATTGACCATACTATGGAGTCATTCAAGGGCTTTAGGTACTTTTTCCTCATCAATAATAAAGCCTACCTCTGCGGCTACCAAGAGCTAAGGCAAAGAATAATAAATAACTTCCCTGAGACCAAGGATAAGGTTTTTGCCTAGAGACTTAGTGATGCTGAGCATCAAGAATGCGTCGCTGAGCTCAAGGCCGCAGTTGAGGAGAAAACCAGATTGAAGGCCGAGGCTGAGGCAGCTGCAGTAGGGGGAAGAAATGGAGATCGTCGCGGATGGTGACGAGGGTGATGAGAATGATGATGCAGCTTCATGATTTTGTAACCTCGTAATTTTTATAACTATCAATATGGGGCTACGTCCCTCTTTGAATTTTGTATTCCTTAACTAAGGTTGCGGCCTTTTTGTCTGTAACCTTTAATATCTGCCAAGATTTTTTACTCTCCTTCACTATCAAGGTTGCGGCCACTTTCGCATGCTCTATACTTGCATAAGTGTTTTAATACTTACGTGTGCTTTTTTGTTCTGTTGACTGAATATATAACTTAAACTCTGAGATTTGCTTACTTGATTGAATGAGCTTTCTGCGAAACCAATATATAAATGTTTTGCTCACAAATATAGCTGCACCCTGCTGTGTTTTTGCCTGTGTGTACATGTGGCTGCGACCATTCTTTAATTTTTCAATTCCTTCCGTCTTTATTGTAGTTAAAGGCCTGACGTACCACGACTCTTTAGCGAATGCATTACTCTTTGGTATATGCAACAATTCTCATTGGCTTGCGGCACCTTCATTCGTATAGGTCATAGGCACGGCTGTAATGTGTATGGCTCATGTACACAGGTCGCGACTATTTGAATTCCCTATGTAGTAGCTTTAATTGAACTTAAATCCAAGACATTGCTTAAGCATCAACCCTTAGTCGCTTTAGCAGTTGCACTTAATCATAGATTACCATACGTGCACTTCACATAGGCCGCGACACCTTCAATTGATTAAAAAATGCTTCTCGATCATGGTCGTGGCAGGTTAACCTTTACTGTCTGCCTTTACCTTTGGTATGATTTTGTGATTGCAGCAAAACAAAAATTGCCTTTCATGGCTTTCCTCTCCTTTAGCATTGTAAATGGGATATTATCAAGTCTCCCCAGGCCTTTATAGATATACGGGATACTTTCAAGCCTCCCCATGCTGGATTATGTTATTAAGCCACCCACAGCTAACATATAGGATACTTTCAAGCCTCCACAAGCTGGGTTATGTTGTTAAGCCACCCACAGCTAACATATATGATACTTTCAAGCCTCCACAAGCTGGGTTATGTTGTTAAGTCACCCACAAATAACATATAGGATACTTTCAAGCCTCCACAGGCTGGGTTATGTTGTTAAGCCACCCACAACTAACATATATGATACTTTCTAGCCTCCACAGGTTGGGTTATGTTGTTAAGCCACCCATAACTAACATATAGGATACTATTAAGTCTCCAGAGGCTGGGTTATGTTATTAAGCCACCCACAACTATGGATATATATAAATCCATACCTGACTAGATATTATAAGTCTCTCAACTTAATGACGCATCCCGAGAGCTAAGAACGGGCATTGTAAGACCTTGCAACTAATGAAGCATCCCAAAAGCTAAAAAAGGGCTTTGTGAACCCTTATGAGCGTTGTTGCAATCCAATTTGGATAACCGCTTTCAGTATTTGCATTCGCCGTATTGAATTATCATCAGCTCTCGAATAATCAGGCCTCTTATTAGGCACTGTGGCCTATTTAGATATTTTCATTCCCAATATAACATGTTGTCTCGAATCGAGATCTGTTTAAGACAAGAGCGGTCTTCATAAGATGTCGTTTCATGGAAATGAGAATTAAAATATGGCCCTATAAAAGTGAACTTGATTCCATACATCTATTCATATATATATGTATATGTATATGACTTAGGGAAGCCAATACAAAGTTGAATTCAAAACAACATACGAAAAGTTGCCATTGTAAAGTAGAAACAGATGGAATATAAGACATAAGCACGAAGAATGAGCATGCGGTATATGAAATAAGGTTGCATCCCCTAAACATGTTTGAGTAACCTCCACAACATTCCTTGCCCGATCAGCCTTTTAATTTTTTCCTTCAGAGCATAGCATTGCTCAGAGTCATGGCCATGGTCTAGATGGAACTTGCACCACTTGGATTTGTTCCTATTGTGGGGTGGAGCTTTGAGATTTTCTGGCCACCTCAATATCTTCTCTTGTTTGATGAACTCAAAGATATCTTCAATCGGAAAGTCCAACGGAAAGTAGGCCCTTTCTTCTCAGCCTTCTCCACTATCCTTTTTTGGCACCTGCTGACCGATTTCGCGGCTAGATCCTCTTGAACTGTCGCAGAAGTAAAGTCTGCTAGAGTAGTGAACTTAGGTACCGCACCCATATTGGGAGAGGCCGTGGCCTCTATCATTAACACCTTCTGAGTCAGATAGCTGACCCGGGTCTGGAGTGAGGCATAACTGTCGTAGAGGTGGTTGAGGTGATTGTACATCTACACAATCTCATCCTTGATTTCTGTGCTCTGGCTGGATTCTCCATCCATTTTCTGCCTTTGTTAGTCTTTACAAAAATCTATAATCTGAGACAAAACTAGAAGAAGTGAGTAATCACAGAAACATTGGAGTGATCAAGTAGAAAATGGGGATGCAGTGTTTGCGCTGCTACATTGTATTGCTGTTGAGGCCGCGGCTAGTATGGTACATAGGTGCACTACTGTGGCTTTTGTATCATACTCACCAATGTTGAGACGGAGACCTCTCGAGTCCATTCCTTGATGTTTTGAAGCTTTTGTAACATAACTTCCCCAGTAGAGGCCGTGACATGTAAGGTAGTTGAACTACCACGCTGCATCCCTACCTAGGCAGTGAAGGGAAAATCCCAAAATTGAAACCCAAAAACTGAGTTTTTCTCCTGAAACTCGTGGAGAGCATACCTACTAGAGTTTATCCATGAGAGAATAACCTCTCGGTGCACAAAATGACACAATTCTGATGATAAACCCTAGATCATAGGCAAAAAACAACAAAAACGGAGTAAATAAAACTCTTCCCTAACCATCCACCTTTACGAGGCTAAAGCCCATCAAGCCTTCCAACTTTATTTAGGTGGGACGATATCAGAGGGGTATGTAAAATAGATCTAAGGTCATAAAATGGAGACCCGAGAGCAGATCTGAAGGTACGAAATACCCATTTAAGGGCGTAAGTATAAAATAGATCTCAATAACCAAAATTTACGCAATGGGATGATGATCCAGAGGATCCCCATAAATAGAATAAGGTGTTTAAGAACTCGAAAAATAGAGAAACAAGATTGAAATATCTCATTTCCCACAGACGGTGCCAAATTGTTGATACGAGAAATCTTCCACTTGTCGTTCTCGTATCAACAAATCATGAATAAAGTGCGTAATAAATAAGTAAAGCATGTAAGGAGACATAACACAAGATATAGAGTGGTTCGACTATAAAAATGAACCAACGTCCACTTTGGTGCTCTACTCTCATTATATTAATATTGTAGTAAAAGTTTACAATGCCATTAGAGGCATATAAGATAGATGAGAGAGAAGAATACATGATTGTAGCGGTTCCGAGAGTGCCGGAGATATGACTACAATGTAGGTGAGTGGAACCCAAGCTGTATGTCGAGGTTGTGTAGAGAGAATTTGACAAGGCTTCGCCAGGTATTGTGGAATATGCCCGGGTGAGGGGAATTGATCCAATCTCTCATTTTCGAGGTGTGGTCCTCTATTTATAAGAGATATGCCCACGTGTAATGAGCACATGACGTACATAAAGTCAGGAGTGATAATGGAGAGGGATGTGGCCTGTAAGTCAAAGGTGTCGCACTCCATATTGGTTGTATCCGTGGCATGTTGGTGGGGTCGCACCCTGTAATGAGGAGGG
Organism: Sambucus nigra; assembly: GCA_949130495.1. Lineage (NCBI taxonomy): Eukaryota > Viridiplantae > Streptophyta > Magnoliopsida > Dipsacales > Adoxaceae > Sambucus > Sambucus nigra. The sequence continues at coordinate 190,668,353 of OX422209.1, forward strand.
TCACACCCTGTGATGAGGAGGGCCGCGCGCCCTGTATTTGGTTGTGTCGCATCCCAAGTTTAGTAGGGGGCCGCGCCCTATGTTGAGATGGGCCGCGACATGTAGCATGTGCAGTGAAGAATACCTTCCGCGATAGGGTGCTATATTTGTACTATCATAACCTATGAATATAAGACTTTTTTCAAACATGACATAAAGCCAAAACACATACAAATTCACTCCATTGGAAATTTATCCTTACAGATTTTGATTAGTTTGTCGAAAAAGTAGGACCTGATTATTTCCATTGTTGAAGTAACCACAAAAATAACCTCTTTGAGTGTTGAATGGGTTCCAATAAAATATATAAGCATATATTGACTAGACACTCCGAAAAATCTGATGAAAGTGCATGTCAATATAAGCTCCATGTGAAGGGAAAACCATATTTTGATCATTCCAAGGGTTAATCTTCAAGAAGTGGAAGATATAGAATAGGAAGAAGAATTGGAAGAGGAAGAGGAAAAAACACTCGAGGAAGAGGTAGAAATATTTTTGAAAGAAGAGAAAGTAATCAAAGTTTCATTAAACAAAAGTATAGTATTTGTAAGAGCATTGTACATATTGAAAAAGATTATTGGTTATAGGAAAACCATAATATCATAATTGCAAGAAATTTAGGCCTAACAAAAAATATTATCGGAATTGATAAATGTGGAGGTCTACTACCAAGGTACTATAACGTCCACAGCAGCTGCAACACGTCGAATATGAAGGAACTCCTGAGTCTGACGTCCCTATGGTTGGGCACGTAAAATACTTTTATAAAAATTGGATTTTAAACGGATCAGAGCCCAAGTAAAATATTTTGAATTTTTTTAGCAAGTATTTAAAATACATTAAGAGTATATATTATATATATGTTAGCTTCACGTGCTCTCACTTGAGGTCCTGACCTCTCAACTATTGTGCACGCCTAACATATACTTCTAAATCAACCTAGTTATTCTACCACGTCTAATAAGTTTTAAATAAGTCTTGTCTCGTCTAATAATTCATTCTGCCCGTCCGTATTACCCATACAGTACGTTACTAAATTTCCAAGCCCTTTCATTCTTTAGAAATGACCAATTATTTATTAGGTTCCCATATACCTAGATTACTTTAGACATCATTATTCATCTTATATACTATTACACACGTAGTAGAATAAACCACACGTATATATATAAACACCACACTAGTAATATATACGAATACGACATCCCTAAGTGGAGACTTGCGATGCGGACATACTCTGCTATCAAGTCCGGGTACATCACGTACTAAGTAAATGATATTGGATTCGAAATCACTCTCGAACCATACATTCAAAATTCACACAATTCGGAGGCGAGCATAGTCCTAAGCCTTTAGGCTACGCATATAACTAATGCGCCCAAATGACGACAGATCACACTCTCATTCACACGAGTAGTGCTCAATCCGTAAGTTCTATGTTTTGAAGTACAAGTTAAAATCCCCCCAATGGGCTCATCGAGATAAGAATGTTCACGACCCGGAACCTCCCGTGATAGAAGGTAGCCTAGATATGTTCATACATGCAACCTATAATATATGCCCCGTACGTAGTATATATAACTCCCGAATATCCTACGTATTTTTAAATAACCAATTACACTTCTCTTCGTATATTCCCGAGTATTCCCCACTACTCGAAGTGTGCCAATTGTTCTTTAAATTATTTTAGTAGGTAATTCACCCATACCCTACTTGTCGAAGTCATCTTCACCGGGACTTATTTTTATTCCCCGAATTCATTACATAACAAAATTACACCGATAAGTCCTGGCCTTAATTCTCCTCATTTATGACTAAGTCACCATTGGCCTACTGGTAACCCAAAATATATCTCACAATGTTTTAAAGGTATCCCAAAAGTTCCCCCGTTCATCGATTTCACGTTCAAGGCTAAAATAGGGAAAATAGTCAAATTCAGGCAAACTGAATCGATTCGGCCTTATCCCGAATCATTTCACTATCCGAATCGATTCGGTCAAGGGACGAATTCATTCGCGATAGCAGGTCTCGTTTTTTGCATTTTTCCAATTTTTACAAATTTTAACCCTCCGAACCATGATAATTCAATCCCAAACTTCCAACCAAGTATGCTAATCCATATATTAACATATACGAAGGATTTATAACGTAATCAAAATATCAAAAATCAAAGAGGATCATTTAAATCACATTAATCCTAAACTTAACCCCCAAAACCCTAGGTTATTCTTTTTCTTCAAGAATATCAACTACATTTCAGATTTATTCCAACTTTTAATATTTCAATCCTTAATTTCGTGTTACATAAATGAATTAAACATATCCATCAAGATTTATGCCCACGAGCATGAATTGAGTCTTCCAAATCAAAGGAAACATTTATATATTCATGAGACTATTAATCCTGCACTAACATGGATGGTATATGTGCTCAAAATTACTAAGATAAATACTTGCCTAAAATATTAGGTCTGGATTTCTGCAGAATAATGGTGGGATTGATTTCCTCTCCTCTCGATCTACGCAATGGTGGTGGTGGTGGTGAAAGAATGGTGTGGGATGCCTTGGAACTTTTCTCCTTCATCCTCTGGTGGCCTCTCTCAGATTTTTATGACCTCTAACCCTAACCTCCTCAACATAATTAATGATATAACCTCTAAAATTCGTAGATCTCTTTTCCCCAAAAATTTAAAAGACCAAAATATCCCTCTAGGGTGCCGGTTTGGCATAAAAATGCCCCAAGACCTAATCCAACCCCCCGAGTACACTTTTTGGACTATTTCGACCCTTCCGGACATATTGACACCCTCGAACTGACCATTTGGATGACTCATAATTAAATTATATTTTATCTCACAAATTTAATTTCCGACACGACTAACACGTGCGTCCCGACTAAATTTATCGTAACTGTCGTATTTTTAACTCACGACAATCATAATACTTTCTTATCAATTTATTACTCATTCACTAAGTAATATTTTATATAAATAAATATTAGCCCTTGTCTCGTAAATTTATATTAATATTTATATAAATCACGACAATCATAATACTTTATATTAATTTTCCATTTTAATTTAATTAATCCCAACATAAAAATCATTAAAAATACTGGGTGTTACATATGCCCCCCCTAATAACGGAATTTTGTCCCAAAATTCAAAAAAATATCTAGTATGAATAACTTTAGATATTTTATCGCATCTCCTCCCCGCGCTCCCAAGTAGGCCCGTCGGCATTATGATGCCCCCACGAAGCACGTAAAAGTGGTACTACCTTCGACCTCAATCTCCTCTCACTATGGTTTAGGATAGCAACTGGCCTCTACTCATATGAAATATCGTGCTGAAAATTAATATTCTCCAATGCAATGTGAGTGTGGGCTACCTTGTCCCGAAAATATCGCCTCAGCGAAGAAATGTGAAATACATTATGAATCTGATGTAAGTGCTTCGATAACTCGAGTCTATATGCAACTGGTCCAATTCACTTAATGATAGGGAATGTCCCCACTACCTTGGTGCCAACTTTCCTTTCTTCCCGAACCTCATTATCCCCTTTATGGGATATACACATAATAATACCTAGTCCCCCACATTAAACTCCAAGAAGAATCGGCATAACTCTTATGTCTATCATGCGCTATCCGTATATGACCAAGCGTAAATTCTTCTGAATTTAGCCACTTAATTTGGTGATTTTAATATCTCGAACAAGGTAATTGAATCATTTTTAGTCCATATCACTCTATTGTCTGTTTTTATCAATATTCCCTAGTTTTTGTGTAATTGTGATGAAGTTTTGAGGAATGGAATGCAAGAAAGGAAAAGAAGAAAATCAGAAGAAAAGTAAAAGGGCAAAAGATTAAAGTTCCACTCAAAAAATCTAAGGAGACACCAAAAGTGAAGTTGAAGAGCATGAGTTCACAAGAGAATAAGAAGAAACGGCACCCAAATCGGAGTTGTAGATCAAAAGATATGGCTAGTCAAAGTTGCAAGGAAAAAGTCAAAGTAAAAGAAAATCGGACCGATCCGATGGAAACCGGACCGATCCGAATTGACCAAGTCCAGTATACCCCGGATGGATAGCAAAACGATGGAAATGGAAAAAGAACCGATCCGACTAGGACCGGACCGATCCGATAGAAATAAAAGAACCGATCCGGTGGATATCGGACCGATCCGAGGGTAATCCGGACCGGTCCGGTCATGTGAAATCCTGGCATTAATTATGCAGATTTTTGGCATGCTAGATGGTGAAACTTGTGTCACAAGCAAATTGAGCTGTCAATTTCGATACTTTGTGCTATAAAAGCCCATGCCCTACATCAAGGGTTGGGGGGTTGCTAGGTTGAGAGTTCTAGAGAGAATTAGAGGTTGAATTTTAGGGTTAGATTTTGAGAGAAAAATTTCTATTCCTTCAAGAGTTTTCATGAACCCTAGTTTGTAAGAATTACAATTCCGTTTTTGTTGTTGAATTCAAGTAAAATCTTTCCATTCTCTAGTTTTATTATTTTCAAATTATTTACAATGTCTTGTAGATCCATAATTTTATATGTGAATTTATTCTTGAACCAAATCATGAGTAGCTAAATTCCCAAGGGTTGGGGTACATGAACTCAATCCAAGGCAAATTATTTATGTAGAAAATAGAGGTTAAATTAAAATATTGATTGAATCGTGAAAGAAACTCATACAAACATTGTCAATCTTTTAATCTCTCTTGCCCTAGGTACTTGAGATGTTTAAGAACGCTTTGCAAGTATAATTTATCATTCACCTCTTTATATTTATCTATGATTTCATATTATGCGGGCTAGATCCCTCATATATGTAATGCTTAGAATTTATAAAGACCGGATCTAGTCAATAATTTTAATTTACAATTCTAGTATTCTATACGGTAATTTGTTAAGGATTGAGGGGTTGTACCCTGCCCTATTTTCTCCCATTTGTCAGATCTAATTTTTTTTTTTGCAATTTTCAGTTTGTTTTTCTTAAGTAAATTTTTATTTCACTAGAAATTTTCTCAATCATTAATCATCTTTTTGTTTCTTTTAAGAAATCATTTCAAGATTTAATAATTTTTCTTATTACTATTTGGCAATCTCGATCCCTGTGGATACGATCCCGACTTACCGGGTTACTACTTGAGCGACAGGCTTGCACTTGAGCCTAGAGTAAAACGCACTTTTGAGACAAATTCTTAGTCGCATCAAGTTTTTGGCGCCGTTGCCGGGGATCCGAAATTGTTAAATTTTCAAGAAAGTTATTTTTATCTACAAGTGATTTCGAAAAAATAAATAAATATATGGGTGTCACGTTCTTGAATTGCCCAATTTGAAATGTCTTATTTTAACTCTTTTGGTGGCTTTAATTGTTATGCTAATAGTGAGGAGGAGAATGAACTCACGATTTATGAACATTGGATCAATATCACTAAAGATGAGTCTCATAAATACAAGCCCAATGCTAAGGCAATTCAAATTTATCAAAATCAATTGCTTGAAGAAGAAAGACTTGAAAAAGAATATCGAGAAAAAAATCGTTATTGGGAGCAAGAGTTAGATGCATTATTTGAACCCAATGAGGATTTTTCTTCCGATAGTTTTGAAGATGAAGTAAGTTTTCAACCAAATGAGGAATTCGAGGTGCTAGAACCAAGGAAGCCTACTTTGGAAGCACTCTTGCTTGTTATAAAAAAGCAATCTGATGACCTTGCTGCTACCGAGTTGAAAATTACAACAACTTGCAAGGAGTTGAATGATTATTTGGACAACTTAGAGAAGGTCGAGACTTGCGCTTCACCTAATACTTTTCAGAATGAAATCATTGAGAGTGATCCAAGTTCTTTTGAATATCAACCTTTTATAAATATTTCAAAATCTATTGATGTTGAAGATCATTTGTCTCCTTGTGTCCCCACTATTATCGAACCATTAAATCCATCACAAGAACTGGATGAATGTCTTGAGGATGTTGATCCGATTCTTGTATGGGAATGTTTTTTTGAGATGCTTCATCTTACAGGCCATACACTTAGACGTGTCACTCCACCAGATCCAGTTGAAAATTTTGGGGGAGAAGATTTTGAGGACAAGGACTCAATGCTTGAATTATTTTCCAAGATGGACTCTTTCTGTTTGTGTGATCCGCTTCCCATACTACTTGAAAAATCTATGGAACGTGATTCTATTTATCTTGGATCCCAATGGTACTTGTCCCCCTGTGCACTCAAATCCCTCATTATCCCCCTAAATTTTTTAATTGGTGATGGTTCATTTTTTAAACTTTGCACATGCCTTCCGTTTTTCAAACGTAATTCTTATTTTCTAGGAGGCATGCTTAATAGTGAGGGTACACCATTAATCACTCAAAGTCAAATTGTATTTTGGGTGGACCCCCAAATTTTTTGACTTCTACTGTATGAGTTATTAGAAGTTAAAATCGTAGGTTGTACATAATTAGCTTTTTCTTTTTCCTTTTTTCTAGTTTAGAGTAATTAGTTAAAGTTTTTGTTATTCTTTTTGTTATGCTTGGTTCTAACATGTTTTGTAGATTCAATGGACTCGCACTCATCGGGGATCGCTCCATTTGGGTAATATCTTTCTTTTACTCTCTTTATGTTGTGTTCTTGATTCTCATTGAGGACAATGCAACATTTAAGTTAGGGGGTGTGGGATATTCTTCCCATTTATTGTTTAGATTCATTGATTCGATCACATGTTCTTTCCAAGTGTGTAGTGTGTTTTAAAAAAAAAAATTTGAAAATTTTTGAAAAAAGCCAAAAATATTTTTGTTCAAAATAAATAAAAATTGGAATTTAAATTTTTCAAAAATATCACCTTTATTCTGTTTGAAGTCTCAAATTGTTAAATCTCAATTGCACTAAGCCGAAATTGACCGAAGATGGAAATTGAAAGAAAATTGACGACTTAACGAATAAGTGTGGAGATTGATTAAACCCGGTGAGATTTCGAGCCTTTCAATTTTTTTATGAGTTTTTAAATCAATCCGAGTTTATGATTAACTCAAAATCCTTTTCAGCATTTTAATAAGTCGTTGATGATCTCAATCCTTTGTTTTGATCGGTTATGAGGAATGTGCGAAATGTTGTCTCGAAATTCATGCTAAATATATCTCTAAACTTAATTAATCTCGAGATGCATATGGTAATGTGATTAACAATTTGGACAATGAAGTAGGCCCTCATTTGTTACCCAAAAATATTAGCCATAAAAAGTTGTGAAAAACAAAATTATCCCTTTGCAATCCAAGTTGAGCCTAATAAATATTTCCCTTTCGTTTGATAACCCGAAAAAACCAAATAACCCGGAATTGCGAAAATGGAATATTCATTAAGTCCGAAAAGTGCAACAAAAAGGGGCAAGAAAAAAAAATAGATATGCTCAACAAAAATAGCAAGAAAAGGAAAAAAGAAAAGAAAAAATGAAAATAGAAAAAGAAAGAGAAAGAGAAAAAATGAGCAAATGCTCGAAAAAGCACTAATGGACATCATAAGGACATTTTTCAATTCCAACATTCCGTTCATTCCCATTTTTACCCTTTACACTTTTTAACCCAAAAAGTCCTAATTGAGTCCGAATGGCAAAATTAGTTACCGCGTGGAGAGCTAAGACATGAAAAGATAAAATGAGAGATTAAATGGTGTGAAATAGAGGTGATGTTCCCGTTTCCTAATAATTGTATTCCGATGATGAGATCTTTCACCATATATTTCCTTCTTTTCAATTTTGTATGCGTGAATTTGTGTCCATTATGTTTACTCTCTATATCATGCATACCGAGAGAAAATAGCCACAATCCGAGTGATTCGTTTGTGAGTGCAATCCGTAAGAATTTGAATCAAAACGAATTTTCGAAAAGTAACGTAATGCTCAATCGGTGGAAATTTGAGGTTTAATTTTTGGCTTTGCACACACACACTATGGTTTGAGACATTTGAATATGAATTTATGGTGATTATTTTTCGAAAAGTTTAAATTGTACAATTTGTAAGTATTTTGATATTTATTTGAGTCAATAAAGAATTTTGTGGGTGTATTCACTACAAACCCTCACGAGACAAAACTCGTCCTACTAGGGTAACCTAGAGGTTTAAAGTCTTGTTGCATATGCTAAATGCAATCGCATGCCTGCGAAAGTGGAATTTTATTTTAATAAAGAAATTTTCAAGAGTAGAATTTTTGTTAGATTCAGTTACATTGCCCGGGACGTGCAAAGTCCTAAGTTAGGGGGATTTGACCAAGCGTAAATTATTCTGAATTTAGCCCCTTAATTTGGTGATTTTAATATCTCGAACAAGGTAATTGAATCATTTTTAGTCCATATCACTCTATTGTCTATTTTTAACAATATTCCCTAGTTTTTGTGTAATTGTGATGAAGTTTTCAGGAATGGAATGCAAGAAAGGAAAAGAAGAAAATCAGAAGAAAAGTAAAAGGGCAAAAGAGTAAAGTTCCACTCAAAAAATCGAAGGCGACACCAAAAGTGAAGTTGAAGAGCATGAGTTCACAAGAGCATAGGAAGAAACGGCACCCAAATCAGAGTTCTAGATCAAAAGATATGACTAGTCAAAGTTGCAAGGAAAAAGTCAAAGTAAAAGAAAAGCGGACCGATCCGATGGAAACCGGACCGATCCGAATTGACCAAGGCCAGTATACCCTGGATGGATAGCAAACCGATGGAAATGGAAAAAGAACCGATCCGACTAGGACCGGACCGATCCGGTAGAAATAAAAGAACCGATCCGGTGGATATCGGACCGATCCGAGGTTAATCCGGACCGGTCCGGTCATGTGAAATCCTGGCATTAGTTATGTAGATTTTTGGCGTGCTAGATGGTGAAACTTGTGTCACAAGCAAATTGAGCTGTCAATTTCGATACTTTGTGCTATAAAAGCCCATGCCCTACATCAAGGGTTGGGGGTTGCTAGGTTGAGAGTTCTAGAGAGAATTAGAGGTTGAATTTTAAGGTTAGATTTTGAGAGAAAATTTTCTATTCCTTCAAGAGTTTTCATGAACCCTAGTTTGTAAGAATTACAATTCCGTTTTTGTTGCTGAATTCAAGTAAAATCTTTCCATTCTCTAGTTTTATTATTTGCAAATTATTTACAATGTCTTGTAGATCCGTAATTTTATATGTGAATTTATTCTTGAACCAAATCATGAGTAGCTAAATTCCCAAGGGTTGGGGTACATGAACTCAATCCAAGGCAAATTATTTATGTAGAAAATAGAGGTTAAATTAAAATATTGATTGAATCATGAAAGAAACTCATACAAACATTGTCAATCTTTTAATCTCTCTTGCCCTAGGTACTTGAGATGTTTAAGAAAGCTTTGCGAGTATAATTTATCATTCACCGCTTTATATCTATCTTTGATTTCATATGATGCGGGCTAGATCCCTCATATATGTAATGCTTAGAATTTATAAAGACCGGATCTAGTCAATAATTTTAATTTACAATTCTAGTATTCTATACGGTAATTTGTTAAGGATTGAGGGGTTGTACCCTGCCCTATTTTCTCCCATTTGTCAGATTTAAATTTTTTTTTTTGCAATTTTCAGTTTGTTTTTCTTAAGTAAATTTTTATTTCACTAGAAATTTTCCCAATCATTAATCATCTTTTTGTTTCTTTTAAGAAATCATTTCAAGATTTAATCATTTTTCTTATTACTATTTGGCAATCTCGATCCCTGTGGATACGATCCCGACTTACCGGGTTACTACTTGAGCGACATGCTTGCACTTGAGCCTAGAGTAAAACACACTTTTGAGACAAATTCTCAGTCGCGTCAAGTTTTTTTTTTTTTTTGGAACACACTACACACTTGGAAAAAACATGTGATCGAATCAATGAATCTAAACAATAAATGGGAAGAATATCCAAGTATACGACTCCGAATTAACTCAATTTTAGTTGAAGTATCATGAATCAGCTCTGGTTCGAGTAGCTTGTTGTCCCCCACCTTCAACCAACAAGAAGGGTAATGATAAGGTCAACCACATAACGCCTTAAATGGTGCCATGCCAATTGTAAACTAATAGGAGTTATTATACGCAAACTCCACTAGTGGAAGATACTGCTCCTAACCTCCCCTAAAATCAAGAATACACATCCGTAGCATATCTTTCAACATAAGATTCGTCTTCTATGTTTGCCCATCCGTCTGTGGGTGATAGGTTGTACTCAATCATAACTCGGTGCCCATGGCCTGTTGAAAACTCTCCCAAAAATGAGACACGATGATCTTGTCCCTGTTGGACACAATATTAAGTGGCATCCCATGGAGTCTCACTATCTCAATGATGAAAATCTGGGCATAATATCCCATAGTATAATCCGTCCGGGCTGGAAGAAAGTGAGATACCTTGGTCAATCGATACACTATCACCCAAATGGAATCGCGACCCCTCTATGAAGTAGATATCCCATTAATTAAATCCATGTAAATGATATCCTATTTCCATATCAGAATCTTTAACGGTGGTATAACCGCTGCTAGTTTCTGGTGGGACGCCTTCACCATTTGACAAGTGGTACACCTCGAGAGAAACTCTGCGATGTCTCTCTTCATCCCACTCGACCAATAATGTTGTCTCATATCTTGGTACATCTTATCCCCTTCGGGATGTACTGAAAACCATGACCCGTGCGACTCTGCCATCACCACGTGTTGTAAGTCCTCCCTCTTTGGTAAAATCAACCTTCCATTCAAGTGTAAGCCTCCCTTTCAACTCATGGAGTATGATTCTGCTCCTCCGACTAAAAGTTATCAAATTCTATCATGACAAAATGAATCCGTTGCTTAGTCCTGTATCACTCTCATGACAATCTGGGGGTGACGGTCATAACCGACATAAATGATTTAGTAACTGAATTCTGATGTCTCAGCTCCTTAAATTATGCCTTCTAAACTTCATCTACATGGCCCACTGGTCTACGGTTCAACACGTCTACCACTATGTTATCCTTCCCCGGGTGATACTGGATGTAAAACTGATAATCTTTCACAAATTCTAGCCACATACACTGACGCATATGCAACTCTCTCTGAGTGAAGAAGTACTATAGTGACTTATAATTAGTGAATAGGTGAAATCTCTCCCACAAAAGGTAATTTCTCCAAATTTGCAGCGCCAACACGACTTCTTCTAACTTTAAGTCATGGGTGGTGTGATTCCTCTCATGAGGCTTAAGCTTGCGGTAAGCATAAGATATAACCTAATCCTCCTATTGTAGCACACCCCCAAATCCCTATAGGGACATGTCAATAAAAATAAGATACTTTACTCCTTCCCTGGGACGTGCGAGTACGGGCACTGAAGTCAACTTGTCCTTCAGCTCATTGAATGCCAACAAATAAGTGTCATCCCCGATAAACCGTACCCCTTTACGAGTCAAATTGGTCAATGGACCCACAATCTTCGAAAATCCCCTAATAAACCGTTGATAGTACCCGACCAATCCCAAGAAACTGCGCACCTCCGTCGATGTTGTGGGCTATCCCCACTCCCTTACCACTGACACCTTAATCCTATCCATTGATATCCCCTGGAAAATATGATATGACCCAAGAATTATACCTCACGCACCCAAAATCTGCATTTCTCAAATTTAGCGTATAATAGGTGCTCGGTAATGTCTGTAAAACCCGACACAGATGCTCGACATGGTTCTCCCTAGTTTGAGAATAAACCAGGATGTCATCAATAAAGACAATAAAAAAACTGATCCAAAAACTCTTTGAAGACCCTATTCATCAAGACCATGAACACAATTGGCGCATTGGTTAACCCAAATGTCATAACTCGAAACATGTAAGACCATATCTCATCAAAAAGGCAGTCTTAGATATATCTTGCTCTCGGATGCGCAACTAGTGATACTCAAATATCAAATATATCTTATAGAAGTAGACGTATCCTCTTAACTGGTCGAATAAGTCATCCATTCGAGGTAACGAATATTTATTCCATATCGTCACTTTTTCAACTCCCGATAATCCACCCACAGGCATAGAGATCCATCATTCTTCTTCACAAACAACAATGAATCACCCCAAGGTGAGGTACTCCTATGACTAAAACCCTTCCCCAAAAGCTACTCAATTTGGTTTCGTATCTCCCTCATCTCCATAGGAGCCATACGATAAGGCACACGAGCTATCAGCCGAGTGTCCGATGTTAAATCAATGATAAAATCTATCTCCCTACTATGTGGCAATCCCAGTATCTCCTGAAATACATCGAAAAACTTGCACGCAACTGCGATATAATCTAGGGAAATAGCTACCCTCTGAGAGGTCTTATCCTCTATATAGTATAAATGAGTCGAAGATCCTCCTTCTGGACGAGGAATCGCTACTAAAAACATCTCCTAATCCGGAATCGCAAATACAATGCTCGTACGATAACAATCAATCATGAACCTATACGATGCTAGCCAATCCATACCAATAAATCTATCATACTTCGAAATATCTAACACAAGAATATTGATGAGCAAAACTAGTCTCCTGATGTCTATACTCACAGTCCGACAAATGAAGAAGATAAGTATCTTGATACCCAGTGACGAGTCTACACATATGACTGTATTATTGGTCGTGTATAACAACCCTGCGGCTCCTGCAAATCTAGTGGATATGAATGAGTGTGAGGCCCAGTGTCAAAAAAATACTCCCCGAAGTTCCATGTATAAGAAATGTACCCTCAACTATGGGTGGAACCTATGGAACTACGACATGGTGGATGTTATGCACACGCCCACACTATAACTGCCCCCGTTGAGGTGGGGCTGCTGGGGCGACTAGTACTGCAGGCAATGTTGGTGCTGGTGTTGGGAGGGCGATGGAAAAAAAAGCCCTCTAGGGCTATTGGAAAGCGCCTTGTTGTTGAAGAAGTCTGCCCTTATCAGTGCAATATGCTTGTGGCCATTCTTTCCACATATGAAACATTTGCCCATGAAATTTCCTCCCTTTTGGATCTACTGGACACTACCACCTCTCCCTTAGCCCTACTAGCCCTGTTGAAAATGATGTTGGCCCGGCTGACCCTGCTAACCCTTATGCCATGCTTGAATCTACCCTACCCCTGCTTGAAATCTCGAGATCTAAAATTCTTTGCAACATCCCCTGATGGGACCCCTGCTCACTCTTCTCTCATCTGATTCTGGGTCGATTGTGCTCCACTAGCACTGCTACCCGCAGTCTTACCCTACAGGATGGACTCTCCTGAGCGTTTTCTTCCTTCCATGTGGAAGTGGTGTTCTTGGTATTATAGTAAAGAGGCATTTAACACATTTGCATACATTTTCAAAACGAGATTACCCAACAAATACTGTTACATTCTCCAGGTAAGACCATCCATAAATAGTTGTATCCTCTTCTCCTCCGTGCTCACCTACTCGGGAATAAAATTTTGCAACCTAATAAATTCATCCTCATACTTCGTGACTTTCTTCCCTTCCTAAGAAAAGTCTAATAATTTTTGCCTCGTCTATTTCTAAATGGCAATTGGGAAGTACTTGTGGTCGAACCTCTCCCAAAACTCCTGAATCATCATGGCGTCTCTCTCCTGTGCAGTGATAACGGACTCCCAGCACTGCAAGGCTACCCCCATTAGCTTAAAGGTAGCTAGTATCTGTCTCTGTACATCAGTTCACTCATCCATCCATAAATATCTCTAGATATACTTCTTCCATTGGCACACTGTAACTACATTGGAGCTCCCCTGAAACTCAGGAGGATGAGCCTTATGAAAGGTTCCTCTAACTCGCTCCCAAGTAGAAGGAAACGAGTGTACATGATCTAGATCCATAATCTAAGGGTGGGGTTGAACATGTGGTGCCTGCTGATCAAAAGTAATCAAAGTCGCATTAATCGCCTATGTCCCTGATTGAAAGCTAGCTACGACTCGAGGGTCATCAGGGCTAATAACATTTTCACCAGGTCCAGTGGCGGGGTGGTAACGGCCAATAGGGCCATGGTCAGCAGGTTCAGAGGGGAGAAAACTTCAAAGGCAGATGTTTTGGGTGTGGCAAGAATGGCCATAGGAGTCAGGATTACCCAGAGGGGGATAGGGCCCCCTAGCAGCAGGGTGCCCGTAATGAGCCACAGAGACCACTCTTTTTAGCCGTCCTCCTAGCACCAGCTCAAATGTTAGCCTACCATCCATCCCAACACCCCTAGTCCAATAGGGGTAATTGCAGTAAGTACATGTCTATAGCGTCCACTAAGCAGCAGCACCTCAGGCGCCATCCGTGATTAAGGGTATGATTTCTATATATGGCACTATCGGTCGAGTTTTATTTGATACTGGGGCATCACACTATTTTATAGCTACTCACTTTACATAGTCCTTAGGATTATTAGACACTGCAGAGAGTACAGTGACATGCATAGACTCACCACCAGGGAATGGGTCTTTGATTTTCTTTATATGATGGGGTGTAGGTATAGAGTTGGTAGTTTGACTTTACCTGTAGACATGCTAGTTTTAGATATGCATGAGCATGATGCCATTATTAGCATGGATTGGCTCGCTGCGTATAGAGACATGATAGATTGTTTCATTAGGAGTATTATCTTCGCCATTTCGGGGCAAGATATATTTTTGGTGGTGATGCCCTACCCAGAGGGAGGATCTTCCACCCATTTATATTACATAGAAGATGATACCTCTAAGGAGATTATGATTCCCCTGGATTCGAATCCAGTTGTTCCTGAATATTCGGATGTATTCCAGGAGATACTAGGCTTACCCCCCAGTCGAGTTATCGATTTTATTATAGACTTGATGCCGAGAACTCGACCGATAGCACGTGGACCGTACCTTATGGCTCATGCGGAGATGAGGGAGTTACGGGATCAAATAGAGAAACTGTTAGGCAAGGGCTTCATTCATAGGAGCACCTCATCTTGGGGCGCTCCGGTGTTGTTTATAAAGAAGAGATATGGTTCAGTGAGGTTATGCGTGGATTAATAATATTTGAATAAGGTCGCGATACGGAATAAATATTCGTTACCCTTAATTGATGACCTGTTTGACCAGTTGAGAGGAGCAACCTTCTTTTCGAAGATAGATTTGAGATCGGGATACCATCATCTACGGATTAGGGAGCAGGATGTGTCGAAGACTACTTTCTTGAAGAGATATGGGTCCTACGAATTCAGAGTCATGCCATTTGGGGTGACAAATGCTCCAACCGTATTCATGGATTTGATGAACCGGGTGTTCAGAGAGTTCTTAAATTAGTTTGTCATCATCTTCATATATGACATCCCAATTTATTCACACACTGAGGAAGAGCATTTTGAGCACTTGAGGCAGGTTCTTCAGACCCTACGAGAGCATCAGATATATGCTAAGTATGAAAAGTACGGATTTTAGTTATGGGAGGTACAGTTTTTGGGGCATGTTGTGTGAGAATTAGGGATATCGGTTGACCCCAGAAAAGTGTCAGCAATGAGGGAGTGGGGATAGCCCACAACACCGACAGAGGTGCGTAGTTTCTTAGGGTTAGCCGGGTACTACAGGAGGTTCATCTGAGGCTTTTCGAAGATAGCGGGTCCTTTGATGAATCTGACTCGCAAGGGAGTACCGTATGTTTGGGATGATGCTTGTCAATTTTCTTTTGATGAGATGAAAGATAAGTTGACTGCGACGCCAGTTTTTGAATTGCCCAAGCCGTGAGTGGAGTACCCATAGTACACTGACGCCTCTTTCAGTAGGAGGACCAGGCTATAGATTTTGCCTCCCGCAAGATTAAGCCTCATGAAAGGAATTACCCCACCCACGACCTAGAGCTATCAGCGGTCGTATTTGTATTGCAAATTTGGAGACATTACTTGTTGGGGGAGAAGTTTCGCTTGTTCATAGACCACAAGTCACTCCAATACTTGTTCTCTCAGCGAGAGTTAAAAATAGTCAGCGAAAGTGGTTGGAGTTTGTAAAAGACTACCAGTTTGAGATATAGTACCATCCGGTGAAGGCTAACGTGGTTGCTGATGCATTAAGTTATAGATCGATAGGTGACGTAGTGGATGTATAGAGAGTTAAGTGGAAAGAATTGGGTCACCAGGATGCGGTAGCCCATTCCTTTATATCAGTTATTTCAGTCACACATGAGATTGTCACGAGGGTGATACAGGCACAAGCAGCGGATACCTTTTATCAGGAGCAGATTGTACGACTCTTAGCCGAGGGCGATGAATCCTATTCAGTGAGATCTGATGGGGGTTTGAGATTTAATGGGAGATTGGTGGTCCCATAAGGAGAAGAATGACGTCATGCAGTTATTATGCCGTCGCACGGATCCAGAGTTGTGGTACATCCCAGAGGGGATAAGATGTACCAAGATATGAGGCGGCAGTACTGGTGGAGTGGGATGAAGACGGACATTGCTGAGTTCGTGTCCACAACTTATCGGATGGTAAAGGTGGACCACCAGAGACCGCCAGGGTTACTTCAGCCGTTGGAGATACCTACATGGAAATGGGAGAGTATTTCCATGAACTTTATTACTGGATTGCCTACATCATAGCGGGGTCACGATTACATATGGGTGATTACGGATCGATTGACCAAGGTAGATAATTTTCTACCAATACGGACAAACTACACCACGGGCCAATATGCACAGTTATTCATTATCGATATCGTTAGGCTACATGGGGTGCCCCGGGATATTGTGTCTGATAGAGACAAGATTTTTGTGTCGCACTTCTGGGGGAGCTTTTAGGAGGCCATTGGTACATAGTTGAGATTGAGTTCAGCTTACCACCCACAGACGGATGGACAAACAGAGAGTACCAATCAGATGCGGGAGGATATGCTACGCATGTGTGTCCTTGATTTTAGAGGAGGTTGGGAACCGTATCTTCCACTGGTGGGGTTCTCTTATAATAACTCTTATCAGTTCATGATCGGCATGGCCCCATTTGAGGCATTGTATGGCAGGCCTTATCGTTCTCCCGATTATTGGCTAGAGGTGGGGGACAACAAGTTACTCGGGCCCGAGGTGCTTCTAGATACTTCAACTAGGATTGAGCTTATCAAGAGTCACATTCGGGTAGCCCAGGACCGACAAAAGAGCTACACCGATGCGAAGCCGTCCTTTCGAGAGTTTAGCGTGGAGGACCATGTATTACCGCGTGTGTCTCCTATGAGAGGAGTAATGATATTTGGGAAGAAAGGGAAATTGGCTCCGAGGTACATGGGACCATTTTCCATTATCGAGAGGATTGGGCTCATGGCATACATATTGGGCCTGCCATAGCATTTCACCGCATTCACGATGTATTCCACATCTCGTCATTGAGATGATACCTTTGGGATGATATGGCCCACACTCATATTGCGATAGAGGAGATTGACTTACAACCCAACATTTCTTACGAGAAGAGACCAGTGGCTATTCTAGACCATAGCGAGAGGAAATTGAGGTCGAAGGTAGTCCCACTTGTACGGCTTCAGTGGGAGCATCATAATGTGGAGGAATCAACTTGGGAGCGCGAGGCAGACATGCTCGAAAAATATCCAGATCTATTTTTACCAGGTATGCCTTATTTTTTGAATTTTGGGATGAAATTCCATTATTAAGGGGAAGTATGTAACACCCCATATTTTTATGGCTTTTAAAATTGGGGATTTATTAAATTTAATTGCGTTATTAATTTAATATTAATCCAGAATTTTATTTAAAAATATTTACTAGCGTGACGAGAGTTAGTAATTATTGGAAATTTGTTGAATATTACTAGATGAGTAAAGTAATATATGAGATTGATTTTATTAAAATTGTCACGGGTGAATAAAAGGGTAATTATGGAAATTTAAGTCACGACGCGCCTATGTCGTGTCGAAACTAAATTATTATTATAAAAGTGAATAAATTAGAAGTCAGACGTATGGTCATTTCGAGCACACCAACGTGTCTTAAAGGGTCGAGATAGTCAGAAAAGTGTACCCGGGGGTTTAGTTTCAGTCTCGGGGCATTTTTAGGCCTAATTAGCATCACGGGAGGGTATTATAGTCATTTTGTATTTTTGGGTAATTAAACCCACGAATTTCCCTAAGATATATTAGCCGTTAGAGTTAGGCTTTTAGGGTTAACTCACAAAAACATAAGAACGACCATTAGAGAAGAAGGCAGGAAGATTTCTAAGAAATCCAAGGCCAAGAACTCACTCGATTGCACCGCGACCACCACCAAAACATAGATCGCACGAAGAGGAACACATCCATATTTTTTTCATCAACAAATCAGACCCTTGAATCCCAGGCAAGTATCTATCTTTCTTTTCTTTTAGTTAATGTTTCATCCATATTAGACTAGGGTTGTTAAAAACATGTTTCATGGAAGAATTTGATGAATTAGAGGATTTAAATTACATAGTTTAGAGGAAATAGATATATTCTAGAAATTTCATCATATGTAGAGGATTACCCATGAAATTATATGGCTTTAGAAGTGAGAAATCTGAAAAAGAATTAGAAGAATGGATGTTTAATGAAAAATTAGGGTCCTTGACAATTATGATGATTTACATCATTAATTCAATACCTTTGATGAATTTGGACATGTTTCACGTAAGAAATCATGTATATAGGTATATATAACAAGTAGTAATTTTGTTTGGGAGTTTAGGGATCGTTAATGGAGTTTTGGTTGAGGTTGGAGAAGAAAACCCATAGTTAACAATGGCAGAATTCGGAATAATTGCTTGATCGATCGATCGATCCAAGAGCATCGATCGATCGATCCCTCCTAGAAAACTGCATATTTTCCCCTTTTTGTTTAATTCGATTAAAGTACGTAGGAACCATTGATTATTATTTATAGAGTATAATGGGTTATGAAGAGCACCAGTAGTGTCTAAGTAGACTCCGTTGAGTGAAATTTTACATGGGATGAAATTGGGGGTTAACGGGAGGTTTCGACTCACATGGGAAATTGAGCGTACGTTCACTAAAGAATTGAGGAACACATGGAAGATCTAAGCCGGAAGGTTAGAGAGGATATACCTATTGAAATTATACTTAGTGCGAGAAAATAATTCTAGAGATGAGAAGTAATTACCTAACGATTATAATTAAGAATGAAAGAGATAAAGCCTTTATGCAAGGTAATTAGATAAAATTGTACTACGCATGGTTAATAATTATTATCGTTGGGTCGTGGGTGAACCTAATCGGAAAAAGAAATGAGAATATTATATATATGACTGAGTTCATGTGTATATATTTTTTTTTTCAAAAAACAGAAATATTATTACTGAGGGGAAACGGCCTCTCCCAATGGCAAAACAACCTTATAAGCAAAAAGCAAAGGAAGCAATAAATATGGGTCTTTATAATAGCCCCATTACAAAGTCTAAGAAGAATAAAGCTTAAACTGAATATCTTAAATAAAAGCAACCAATCTTGTCCAGCTTTATAGCCCCTCTAGCCAACTAAGGAATTTCCAGAAGATTTTTGAATATGAATTTGGAATGGGAACCTGATCCAACATTTGCAAGAACATCTGCCACCATATTCGATTCCCTGAAACAATGATTTAGAACAAAATTGATTTTTGAGAGATAGTCTTTGATATCTAGCACACAATTTATCATATTCTATGGAGGTTTCTAATTCTTTTGAATCAAGTTCACCACATAAGAAGAGTCTGAGTCAATCTGCACCTCTTTGATACCAAATTCCAAGCATAGTTTTAGACCCATCCATAAGATTTTTATCTCCACAAAGGAATTTGTATTAATTCCTTCATAGCATGAAAAACCAAAAACAAGATCTCCTTTACTATTTCACAAAATTCCCCCTATACCACTATTACCTGGGTTACCTCGAGAAGACCCGTCAATATTCAGCTTAAAGCAAGAGGAAGGAGGAGGAATCCATTTGATAGGAGTAGGGAGTCTGTGTTTGGTTTTGATAGATATGTTGAAAGTTTTCAAAATCCCTATATCAAATCTAGAGCATTTTAAGACAAATGACATGTCTTTGAAAATGGAAGAAATGGAATTTATATCTTGGGAGATAACTGATTGAGCATTGAAATCAGAATTTTCAAAGAAAGATTGATTCTTGCTTTTCCAGATTTCCCAACAAATAATGTTTGGAATACAATTGCCAATAAATTTAGCATAATCTTGGGACCCACTTTTAACTAACCAACTATGGATCATAGAAGAGAAATTAGTTGAATCCATATCAACCCCCATAAGATTAGAGAAAAAATTCCAAACAGGAGATATTTTTGGACAGTGCAAAAACAGGTGATCTGAGGATTCTATGTCTTGTTTGCAAAGCTTTCATATAGAACAAAGTCTAATGCCGAGAGATTGAATATTTACATCAAGAGGTAAGAAGTTATGGAAAATTTTCCATTGATTTATAGAACATTTTTTTGGGATGTGGGGATCCCAAAAGAAACTTTGGACAGAAGAATATGGATAAGGATCTTTAGAGATAGCATAGGCTGAAGCAAGAGTGAAATCACCTGTAAGATTAGGAGTCTAGAACCATTTGTTATCTTGAAGGACCATATAGTCTAAGAATTGATCTTTGACTTTCATCAATTGACTCCAAGTGTTTGAAACTCCATAAGATTGCTCTCTGTTGTATTTATATCTTTTGGTCATAAGAGATTACCAAAGAGAATTTTTAGTGGAAAGCTTTCAGAAGAGTTTCATGAATGAGGCTTTAGAAAGTCTCAAGAGGTCAACAAGGCCTAAACCACCTTCTTTACAATCTCTGCTAATAAGATCTCATTTCCCCCATTGATGCTTCCAACCTTCTGCTTCATTTCCTCCCTAAAAGAATTTATTAAAAATTCTATGGACTTAGTGAATGACTGCTTTTGGAGGGGATAGAGCTGATAACAGGTAGGAAGGGATTGAGGAGAGAACATGCTTTAAAAGAATGAGTTTACCTCCTGAAGAAAGAGTTCTAGATTGCCATCTTAAAATTTTAGATCTTAGAGAGGAAATGACATTGTCATAGTACTTAATTTTGTTCCTTCCTTTAAAGAGAGGACACCCAAGATATTTCAGAGGGAGATTCTTATGAGAGAGACTAGTGATATCAGCTATTTTAGATCTGAAAGAATGTCTGCAATTCGAAGCTACTGTAAATGTTCTCTTGTAACTGTTAATCTTCTGGCCAGATAAGATGTAGTATAAAAGAAAGAAATTCTTCAATTGGTTTAAGCTTCTTTTGTCACCTCTACTGAAAACAATTAGATCATCTGAGAATGCCAAGTGAGATATCAATGTGGTTCCACTGTGATGATAAAAAAGAGAGATTTTACCTGATAACATTAAATTATTCAGGCCTCTACTCAGATATTCAGAAGAAAGAACGAAGGGACTTGGGGAAAAGGGATCCCCTTGTCTCAACCCCCTAGAAGATTTAAAAAAACCACAAGATTGGCCATTTAAAAGAATTGAAAACCAGTTATTGGAAATACTCCTCTAAACCAGGTCAATCCACCTTTCTCCAAAGCCAAATGCCCTAAGGACTTGAACTAAGAACCCCCAGTGAACTCTATCGTAGGCCTTTTCCATGTCAAATTTTAATATAACATTTCCACCTCGAATTTTCTTCCCCAAATTGTTGACCATTTCTTTAGCAAGCAACACATTCTCTTGGATAACCCTTGCAGAAACAAAACCACTTTGTTTAAGAGATATAAAAGAAGGTAACACCATTGAGAGTCTTGTGGAAAGAATCTTTGTAATTATTTTGAAAGAGAAATTGCATAAGCTGATTGGTCTTAAATCACCACACTGTTTTGGAAACTTGACTTTAGGAGTTAGAATAATTAAAGTACTAGTCCAACTCTAGGGAAGCTCAAAACCTGCAAAATAAGAGTTAATAGCACATAACAAATCATCTTTTATGATAGTCCAGCAATACCTATAGAAATAACCCCCATATCCATCAGGCACAGGGGTTGCTTCTTCATTGAGATCTAATATAGCTTTAAAAAATTCCTCTTCATTAGTGAATTCCTATAGAAAGGCATTGCTATCATTGGTGACCATTGAGGGAATTGTCTTACACACTTCTGAAATAGGGATAAAGGATTAGCTGTCAGTTGGTTTTGGTAGAAGTTTAGAATGTGCATTTTGACTGCTTCAGAGTCTTCAATAATACCCCCATCATGATCTTGAATTAAGTGGATATGTAACTTTTGGGTCTTGGCCTTCACAAAATTGTGAAAATACTTTGTGTTGTCATCTCCTTCAGATAGCCATTTTTGAGCAGCCTTTTGACTCAAGTAAATTGCTTCATTTTTTTAGCTTGAATTAGGTCTGCTTTTCCTCTTTGTAAAACCATTCTGTTTGCCTCAAAACTATTAAGCTCATAGCTAAGTTCCATCTGAAGAATTGCATCTTCCAAGTTCTTCACTGTTTGAAAAACATCTTTAAATATTTCCCTATTCCATTGTTTAAGAGACCCCTTTAATCTTTGAAGCTTTTTAGCAAATTTGTTGATGGCAGTATCATTTAAATCTGCTTCCCAAGATTGTTGAACAAGATCTTTGAATTGGGGATGATTGCACCACATGTGTTGAAATTTGAAAGGTTTTGGGTGGGATTCAGTAGAGGTTTGGATAGTCAGAAGTAAAGGGGAGTGATTTGATGAGGTTTTATTGAGATGGCTGATCTTAGAAAAAGGGAAATGAGATAAAAATATTTGATTATCTAGGCACCTGTCTAACCTGGCCATGCTGAGGTCCTCCTCCTTTCGGTTATTACACCAGGTAAACTTAGTCCCATTGAAGCCTAAATCTATAATCCCACTATCCTCAATACCTTGTATAAAATCATCAACTGATCCTTGATCAATTCTACTACCCCCCAACTTCTCATTTTGATCTATTACGACATTAAATTCCCCTATAATAATGTGGGGAAGATCATGGGAAAGACCTGCAATAAATGACGTTTGATTCCATAACTCAAGTCGTTCTTCCTTGAGTTCATGTGTATATATTTATATTATGCTTGTGTATAATCATACCCGAGCTACTTGCTATCACGGAGGTTGCCGCGTCGAGACAGTCTTATCTCGATGGGACCTTTGTGAGGGATATTGACATGTACCCTAGAATATAGGATTTCTTGGCACAGGCTATTTGAGAACGATAGTCAGACAATCCTAAGAGACGTGAGAGGTATATTCTAACCTCTTAGTGACTTGGAACTATGCTTCGCCTCCATTTTGTGTGTATTGTTTTAATACAGTTCGAGAGTGATTTTGAACTAGTATTTCCCTTAGTAAGAGTGATACGGGCATTTGATAGCATAGTATGCCATCACCATAGATTTATGTGGGGTGCTGATAGTATATATATTATATGAGTGACTAATATATATACATATATATATGAAAACTTTCTACGGTGCGTATAAGTAGTTAAGTATTTAATAAATGCTCCAAACTTTATAATAAGTGTTCGGGAACTGTGTAACGGTACTAAGGTATCCTAAGTAACATAATTAATGCAGGAAGAGATTGATATCTAAACTTAAGATCATAGCCTTGATTAATTCTATAAATAAAACTTCATGGGAATAAGTTAGATAGACTTATGAGATTTATTAGTACAGTAGGCATGCACACTAGATGAGGGGTGACAATTCTCAATAGAGTTTCGCATACTAACATGGTTGTTACATTAGCCGGTAAGCATTTTAAATATTGGTTAAACTATTTTTAAATTGTTTTACACTAGGGATCTGACCCGTTTCCAATCATGTCTCTCTCTCTTGTATATATATATATATATATATATATATATATATATATATGTATGTATGTATTATAGGTTCTCAGCCATAGGGGTGTCACGCTTAGATTCTCTGGATTGAAAGTGTTGAAGCTGATGTGGGAGTTGTAAGCCCTTGCTCTAGACGACCTCTTCATTGTTTCTGTTGTTGTTTTAGTTCTGCTGAGTTAGGGCATGTGTCGCCCGTTTCCTATTTTGTTTGGATTTGTCAAAGATTTATGTTTATTTATATTTCCAGTAATCAGTACTCATTGGGAGTTAACTTTTGTCAGGATGATTTCTTTTATGGTTCTTAAACTTGGTTTGGTTTATGTGGATGATTTAATTCATGTTGTTAATTGCCATCCTTAGTATTTATGTGATTCTTAAACTGTTGTTTATTAAAAAGGTTTTTCATATTGGAAGTTAATAAAAATTAAAGTAAGACTTTAAATTGTTTTGACACTTAGCTTAATTATTTAGGGTGTTTAATTTGGAAATAATTATTTTGCGAAAATGATGCTAAGAATGAACCAACCGTTCACCTTGATTTTAATTTACTAAAGGGCTGATCACCCGATATTTAATTAGGTGAGGTATCACAATATCCAAGAGTCTTTATTCCTTTATTTTGTCAAATATGTATTTTTGATTAAACATCTTAATAACATTGACTATTAGTACTTGGAGTAGCATTTCATTAACCAAAGGGACTCTTACTATTTTTTATTTATGGAAGGTATTATGGAATAGTTATTATTTAAAATAATACTAACAATATATACATCCATTTCATCACTCCACTTTGGTTCATTTATTTGTTTTAATTTCTTTGAGTATGTCTTCATAATTATATACATTAATGGTTCATTACAAATATTTCACCAAATAAAAGTTGATTTAAAGACAACACTAATTGGATTACTACTCTTAGGTTGAGAGATTGTTGTATGTTGAAAAGTAACCATTCAAAAGAATTATGAGTATCATAGTGGGGGGATAATTTCTTAAAGGACATATTAATCAATAGTTGCATCGATTAGCTGTGTCTTGCATTATTGGTTGGATTCTTCACCGACTCCGGCAGGTGAGGAATACGTATTGAGATGGGTGAATATGTGGGATGGAAGCTTTACGACTAGGAGTTATTACATAGTGTTGAGGAGGACTGGGTCTACTATCTTCCCGTGGAAGGAAGTATGGAAGTCGAGGGCACCTCCTAACACTACAAGAATTATAGTTTTAGCACAGAAAAAAATCATTACAAAAGGCATTAATTGCAAAAGAACTTTCGCAATAATTTTTTCCCTTTGCAATGTTCCTCGCACTAGCTATCATGCTATAGATATTTTGCAAGGAAAATTTATCACTGTCGTAAAATATATGTTGCAATGAAATTTTTTGTTAGACAAATAACTTTTTCGTTGCAAAAAAATTCTCATATTTTGACTAAATATCTTTTATCATTAATATTTCAGTGCGAGAGATACTGATAAATCCTCGCAAAAAGATATTTTGAGAGAATAAAATTACTTATCAAATGTTAATTTTTTGTTGCTAAAAGACTTTTGTGACACTCTTTTTTGTTGGAAAAATAAACATTTTTTATTATGAATAATAATCACCTTTATAACGTAGGTTTTAGCAACATTTTTTTTGTTGCGGAATATATTTTGCAATGGACAAAATTCCTTGCTAATAGTCATTATTTCTTGTTGAAATATTTTTGCAACTTGTTTTTTCTGTAACGCCCCGATCCGAATATCTGGGTTACTCGTGGTCAACCTGGTCCGAGCTGAGTGTTAGGTGTGAAGTGAAACGAACAACCTATAAAATGTTGCTAATCTTGTTTTATTTTAATTAGGTTTCACTTGATTAGCATGAAATTTCGATTTCAATATATATATATATATATATATATATATATATATATACTAGGGTATGCCCATGCCTGAAGGCATGCTGAAAATTTTCAAAGTGCATAATCGCGAAGCGACGAAGATTTCGAAAGTACATATCGCGAAACAACAAAATTTTCCAAATTACATAATAGAAAAACGGAAAAATTTCTGTTCCCTAATAACACAAAGTAAAATTTCAAAAAAAATGGTTATAATTTCCAAAGTCGTTCGCGTGCCTGAAGGCACGATGACAATTCTTCCGAGTATGAATCGTGTGGCCAAGTCATAAAAGTTTTGTATTCTAGTAAATTTTCAGAATGTCAATCGTGGTCAATATTTTGTTCCTATTAAAACAAAGTGTAATTTCAAAAAACAATGGCCACAATCTCCTCTATTTGTAGGACTATCCACACGTTTTCACAAATAATAAATAGTCAAACATCATTTAAATAATCTAAATTCATCAAACAAATTTACATATAACATGAAATATACAATATTCATTAATCGAATTCACATTGTGCCACAAATAAATGAAGTGTCAATTTTTTTAAAAATGGACATAATCTCCTTCGTTTATTGAACTATCCACCATTTGTGAGGGATAACAACCAATCCAATAATATTCAAATAGTCAAAATTCATCAAACAAAACTAGAATAACAACTTGTGATATACAAAAACCAACTCAACAATGTATATCCCCCACGAATATGTATAAACTCATTACATGCAAAGATGATATGAATGGAGACTCCTCTTAGTAACCATCTTGTTCCCACCCTCTTAACTTCCACCTCTTACTTATTTTAGACACCCCATTATGTTACCCCTAACTCTCCTTAGGTCCCTAGTACCTCCCTTCATCATTACAAACCCAGGTCATACCTCGAGTACTGACCTAGAAGCCATCGGGCACTCCCAGGCTCCGTTTGACCAAAAATTCAAACTCTTCAGCTCAACCAAGGCTGAATGAATCTTCGAAGGGCATTGAAATACCTTTCCAATGGTCCATCCCGTGCGTGATTCCAATTTACGATGCGGACGAATGATCAGTGCGTCCAAAACTTGATCTAGAGGCCACCGGGCGCTCCCGGGCTCTATTTGACCAAAGTTAACTCTTCATCTCGGTCGAGACTGAATGAATCTTCTAAGGGAACTGAAATCCCTTTCCAATGGTTCACTCCGTGGGCGATTTTGACTTACCATGCAGACGAACGATCCGTTTGACTCCAAGAGGTCAACGAATGCTTCAAAGGCCCGGTTGACCAAAGTCAACTCCCCAAACCGGGTCAAACTCTTTGAAATGTCGAAGTACATCTCCTAACCTTTTCAATGGTCCACCCCATGAGTGATTCGGACTTACCATGCAGATGAACGATTCCCTGTCCATGGACCGATAAACGCTTCTGACCCATATTTGACCCAAAATCAACTCCCGAACCTGGGCACGGTCTAAGTAATTTCAAAGGTCTTTGAATTACCTTTCCAATGGTCCAAACTGTGCACGATTCGGACCAACGGTTTGCCCTCGGCAACCAATTTTCCAAAAAGGCTTGAAACACAATACCAAATGGCAGGTTCCAGACCCTGCCTATCGGCAAGTACCGATAGGCAGGATCAGGTCT
This sequence comes from Sambucus nigra, assembly GCA_949130495.1. Classification (NCBI taxonomy): domain Eukaryota; kingdom Viridiplantae; phylum Streptophyta; class Magnoliopsida; order Dipsacales; family Adoxaceae; genus Sambucus; species Sambucus nigra. Next base: position 190,695,734 of record OX422209.1, read on the forward strand.
ATGCCGATCGACAATGACCTGGTCCTATAAAATTAGGCATTCACCTCATTTACAAAGAGAGCCGAGATCTGATAAAAATCACTCTCAGCGAATCCCCAAAACCTCTCTCGAAGACAGCGCGATTTCAACATCCAAATCCATTTTCTAACTTCCATTTTTCATCATCCTTTTCATCAAACTTGGTGAATTAGCCACTCTCCATCATAATACAAGTGCAAAGTTTTCTCTCCAACATTCAAGATGAAGCTCAAGATCTTCAAGAAGGTCCAACTTTCTTAACTTTCTCTTCAAATTCTCTTAAATTCGCAATAACTGGTTTTATTACTTAGCACTTTTCATTATGTCATCTCACACATCCTAATATACTTTTTATTTAGTATTATTGCACATCTCTTATTTTCATACAAATAAAACCCCAAAAAAAGAAAATGAGGGTTTGCTCATAAATTCCAAATAGGGACTCTCATACTTTTCTCACAACTAAAAAACTTTTTCTACACACACACATACACACTCACAAATAAGAGATCCCCCATTTGGATTTATGGGATAAACCCCATCCCTCATTTTGTATGCGAACTACGTGGACTTTGATGCCTTTATAGGCTACGTAGGCATATCGGGGTAAAACCAAAGACTCGATTCCTATTCTCACTTCCTCCCTCATTCTCTATCTTCTCTAAAATCCAATTTTCTTATATTCTATATACTTGTTCTTAGTGACGTATTACTCCATATGTGTTATCGTTCCGTTATAACAATCAATGTAAGGGTAATCGCGTAAATCTTATTTTATAATATTATTTTTATACCTTCCTACGGATGACTCTCTTTATCTCTTCCATGATATAAGTCGAGGATTGCTATCTCCACTATATATATACATATGCGCACATATCACGGGGAAAATAAAAATGAAAAATAGCAAACATCCATGAGAAACCAAAAGGGCGGAATGGGTGCTTAACACCTTCCCATTTCATAACTTAGCCTCCGAACCCTTCTCGAATTATTATGGTTTCGTATGCACCAGTAAATCTTAGGATGCCATCGTTCGAGATGGCTTCCCTTTTTTTTTCTTTTGTCTGTTATGAGTAAAATAGACTGGAGACTCTGAATCTCTCTGCATTTTTACACCTCATCTCAAACGACGTCACCCGAAGAGCTCCCGAGAGGGATGGGCGGGATCCGAGGATCCTTCCTTCATGCGCCCGCCCACGGCAAGGATCAGGGATGGCCACAGTGGCGACTCTGTTGGGGATTTGATATGTTTTGAGGGCTTGACTCTATTTACATGGATGTTATATTTGTTTATATTTAGCCTATATCTGCATGTTCCCCTTTTCTATGTGTATCCCATGCTTATCCTTCTGTTCACACACTTGTAGAAAATTCTCCATGTACACTTCGCCCCACGTGCACCTAGGATCACATATATATACATATTGCACGCATCACCCATCCATGTTTGGTGTACCTTTGGTACTTATACTTTGCTCCCTATTTGGCATAATCAAGAAAAGCATTCTCATCATAAGATACTAATAAGAGAATCATCATGATTAACACGACATCACCAAAGAGCATTGTTATTGACCAAATTTTACCCAGTAACTGGAGGGTCACTTCGTGATAGGCGTTGGTCCGACAGGGCACAGTTAGCCTAAACGATATGACTCTCACCTTCCATTGGCCAAGTACCTTCGATGTATATTGAACGGTTCCCCACATCATACCTCTTGACCGAAGTCATGACGAGAGGTATATCGCAGGGAATTCGTTCACGTATGCCGAGTATATCGAATTCGCTCTCACACGTACTGTCCCCATAAGGTATATAGTGAGGCAATTCACGTACACTCAGGTATATCAAATGGATTGTCCACACGTACTGATTGCCCGCAAGAGCAAGACGTATATCGTGGAAGTCATGCCAAAGGGGGAACCCATTCTAATTCACCCAACCAACTCATGTCCAAGATTGACAACCAACAAACTGAGGTCTGAGATATGCAACGAAACTAGGTTCCTACTCCTCAAGAGCCCGAGGCCCTATTACCTTATGCTATGGGTCCACCGAGCCTATCTGGGTTCCCGAGGAATATCGACATGATCCACGTGCCCCTTCTGTCAATAGGCCACCTCATGCCCAGCTTCCAACGCCAAACATTTCCTAGCCTGTGGCTAACCTGCCTATGGTCGTTGATCCAAAAGAGGAGTTAAATAAAGTCAAAGTGGATCTCAAGATGCTCACCAAGAAGTTTGACCAAGTCAGAATCTCTGGGAATTACATAGACTACACCCACATAACTCCTTATCCTAAAGCAAGGTTACCCAAGAAGTTCAAGATGCCAAATATCGAGAAGTTCGGAGGGAGTGGACCCCCGATTGTTCATCTTCTCAATTATCATCGTTCCATAACTCTACTAGGGGCTTATGAATAAGTGATTTCCTAATTATTTCAGCAAACTTTGAAGTATAGTGCCCTTCGATGGTTTTTATCTCTCGAGGAATCCAGAATCCGTAGCTGGGAGGATGTAGCTCGAGAATTCATGTCGCAGTACAAATACAATGAAGAGCTTGAGGTCACCCGTCGTGATTTAGAGCTGCTCAAACAGAACCCTAGGCAATCAATAAGTAACTTCATAACCCAGTGGAGGGAGCAAGCAGATACCATGACCAATCGGCCATCTGAGGAAGAACAGGTCAACATAATGAAGAAGAACTTATTTCTCCATGTTCGAGCGACGATGGGAGGACAATACTATCCCCACTTCCGAGCTCTCAGAGAAGCATGAGTAAAAATCGAGGAAAACCTTGCTAAAAAAGAGGTTGAACCGAAGAAGGTGTCCGGACAGTTCACCCCTAGTAAGTATGACAAGCCTGCCAGTGCTACAATCTCAACCATCAATAACATCCCTCAACCAACCACATCATGGGCACTAGAAAGTTGCCCTGCCCCCATCCGAAGGCAATATAGTGAGCTCCATGCTCCCCTCTCCAAAGTTTACCAAGACTGTTAAGCCGAAACCTCATCAAACCCTTGGATCCCCATCCATTGCCAAATCCACTCCCAAGAAACTTCAAGGCCGATGCTCATTGCACCTTTCACCAAACTGCTTACCATACCACCGACCAATGCTTTCACCACCGAAACATAATCGAAGATCTCATTGACCAGGGTACCATCGCCCCACCATCCAATCCTAAGCCAAACAATACTCACAATCCACTCCCAAATCATGCCAATGCCATCTTCTTAAAAGAAAACCCAGATTTTGATCCCTCAACTCAAATCACACCCATATACTCTCCTAAACCTCTTCAAATTTTCTCATATTTCCTCCTACACCCTACTAGACTCACTGATCAGGCACTGTCACTCCTCACCAGAGCATGCATCATCGTCTGTATCCATTATGAAAATGGAAATATGGAATTGTCAGAGGTGTTAAACCAACTCCTAGAGTTCGGGATGAAATTGCCCTCACAGATGGTCATTGATTGCCAAAGGTTCAATACACTATTCTTGGAATCACAGAAATGAGCCCGAGATTCAGACAAGTGAGTGGTACCAACCGATGAAATCAACCTAGATGATGTTGTCCAAATTATGGTAGAATTATTCGGGTAAACTAATAACATTTTTATTATCACCGCGTTACTTAATACTTTGAAGATATAATGGCGTTGGGTCCCTTCAACCATACATATCCCCATAGAATGGGAAGACATGTATGAAGAAGTCGTTGAAGTTATGGAATGCATTGACTTTACATGGAAAGACAAAATTTTCTCCACCGAATGGGGAGAAGAATTAGAAGATTCGAGTGAAAAAACAGCTTCAGGAAGAACTGGCCCAGTAACCGACATACGTGGGATGATATCATTTTAAGAACTCCTCGGAGAAATAAACAAGATGACAGAACAACTCGAGATCGATGAGGAAATGGGATTTATGTTCTTCCATTCTTAAGTAAATCACATGACCAAATCAGGGAGACTTTACCAAGTTCCAAGATCACTACTAGAAAATGACAAAGGGAAGGGCGTTGAAAACCTTCCTATGCCAGAGATTACCATCGAGGAGAGTAAGATCCTCGATCAACTAAAGAAAACTCAAGCTAACATCACTCTATGGGGGCTTTTCATGTCTTCCTAGCTGCACAAAAATGCTTTAATCAAGCTGCTCACTGGACCCACAGTTCGTCCTTCTACCACACAAGAAGAAGCAGTAAATCTGGTCAGATCCTTAACCTCTACCCGAATGCTATAATTTTCTGAAGAAGAAATCCCCAGAATTAGGCCAAATCACAATCATGCACTCAACATCTCCGTTGAAGTTATGGGGAAGGCCGTGCCACTCTCTCTTATCGATAACGGATCCGCCTTGAATATCTTCCCAGTGAGAACCTTCAAGTATTTAGGCCTAAAATAAAGCGACCTCGCTCTAACCACCGCCGCTGTACGTGCCTACGATAATACCCGTCGGGAGGTGATGGGATCCATAAAGCTTTTAATAGGGGTTGGCCCTATAAACCCTTTCGTCAAATTCCAAGTTATTGACATCCCAGCTTGTTTCAACCTGTTTCGCGGACGACCCTGGCTCCACAGTATCAAAGGTGTCTTCCTCACTCCATCAGAAATTAAAGTTCTTTGTCGACGGGCGAGTCATCACCATTTTGGGCGATGACAAAAATGTCGAGGGTGCAAGCACCAACAGTCCAATCCTTGAGATACAGCACGGGTCAAATGATATGCTCCTATCAGGATTCCAAGTTGAGCCACTCCTACTCCCGACAGGGGACGGTTTCAAAGAAAGGGTTTGTCAAGAATATGACCCTCATGGAAATGTCAATGTGATTCAAATGTTCAGAAACATGCACTTCATGCCCGGACTGGGTCTAGGGCAAAGGCATCAAGGGATACTTGAGCCCATCGAGCTGAGGAAAGCATTCCCTCCTTGTGGCTTGGGGTACCAACCATCAGAACAAGAACTCAGATTGATCCACCAGTCCCGACCAAAGAGAATATTAGACTACATCCAAACTATCCCAGGAGACTCCTTGAATGAACGATTCATCAAACAAGGCGAAGACTTACCCTTTTGTAGTTTTTTTAGAACCATGGTATGACCACATAGACAAGAAGATAAAGCCTGGAATGGACATATTTTCCCAAGATAGCTATCCATGGGCCGAAAGTTTCCAACACCGAGCACAACCGCTCATCAAAGATATCAAAAAGACTGAGGAAAGTGATTCCGAAGATTCCTTCAACTTACAGACACTGGGGCTGGCACTCTGCATGGTTCATTCAGGCACTACATCAATGGATCCATCCCATCTGATTAAAGTTGCTGATACACCCCTCCTCAACTGGATGCTGCACTAGTTCTACCTTTTGAAATCTCCCCTAACCCCAATGTTTACCCTATTTCTTCTTTTGTTCTCTATCCTTGTTCAAATGTAATCGAGACCTCTTTTGATAAGGTTCTCAATGATGTTTTTCCTATCAATGAAATAAACGAAGATTTTGAGTATCTTGTTGTGCCTTACATTAATTGTTTGGATTCTAATCGAACTTTTGATGATGATGATTATTTTGTAAATGAACAATTCTTAACTGATCTAAATAAGGTTAATAATAAACAACATAACCGCATTCAAGTTAATGAAGAAGAGACCATTGTTATTAATCTCGATTCTAGTAGCCAACTGCGCGAGATTAGGATAGGGGCCACCCTTGACGAGCATGAGCGTGCACAACTCGAAGAATTGCTAAAGGAATTCATGGATGTCTTCGCATGGTCCTATGATGATATGCCCGGAATTGATCCTGAAATAGCTCAGCACGAGATCCCCACTCTCCCAGGTTACAAGCCGGTTAAAAAAAATTGAGAAAGCTCCTCACTGAATGGTCGCTCAAGGTCAAAGAAGAGGTGGTCAAACAGTTGAACGTGGGCTTCATTTGTGTGATCGAATATCCCACATGGCTAGCCAACATAGTACCTGTGCCGAAATCAAGAGGGAAGGTTCGAATGTGTGTGGACTACCGATATTTAAATAAAGATTCTCTAAAGGATGATTATTCGTTACCCAATATTGACATGATCGTGGACAACACAACCAGTCATTCTCTCAAGTCATTCGTCAACGGGTTTTCCGGATACAACCAAATCAAGATACACCCAGACCACCAAGAACAAACTGCATTCATCACCCCATGGGGAACCTTTTGCTGCACTGTTATGCCATTTGGTCTCAAGAATGCTGGGGCAACCTACCAAAGGGATGCCACAACCATCCTGCACGATTTGATTAACAAAGAAGTTGAGGTTTATGTGGATGATATGATTATCAAGTCCAAAACTAGAGAAGGTCATGTTACCTCTCTTCGGAAGTTCTTGAACAACTGCGACGGTATCAGATGAGACTCAATCCATAGAAGTGTGTCTTCGGCGTTATAAAGGGAAAACTCTTAGAATTCATGGTCAGTGAGAAGGAGATAGAAGCAGATCCTGCAAATCTGAAGGCCATCCTTGAGATGCCACCGCCCCGAACAGAGAAAGAAGTTTGAGGTTTTCTTGGGAAATTTCAATATATTAGACGGTTCATCATCCAGCTAACCTATATCTGTGAAACGATCTTTAAGCTCCTCCGAAAGGATTCAACCAAGGTTTGGAACGAGGCCTGTCAAGAAGCTCTTGACCGAATAAAAAAATATTTGGCCTAACCTCCAGTGCTCATGCCACTACAACCTGGTCTCCCTTTGCTCATATACCTAACCATAACCGACACTGCAGCTGGGGGTTTTCTAGCCCAATACCTTGAAGACTCCCAAAAATAAAGAGCCATCTATTATGCCAGTCACAAATTTATTGGGTACGAGGTCAACTACACTGCTTTATAAAAGGCGTATGCTGCACTTACCTGGGTCACCCAAAAGTTGCGACACTATATGTTCGCCTTCCCCATCAAACTTGTATCCCAAATGGATCCCATCAAATACCTTCTTGAGAAACTCGCCTTATCCAGTCGAATGGCCTGATGGCTGATGATCCTAACTGAATTCGATATCGTGTACGTCACACAGAAAGCCATTAAAGGAAGAGCCATCTCTGACTACCTCGTTGATTGCCCCGTAGAAGAAGCAGATGTCTGGATCTCTGAATTCCCAGATGAAAATATCCTATGCACCACTCAAGACAACCTTCGATGGAAAATGTTCTTTGACGGTGCTGCCAACAAAAAGGTATATGGCATTGGGATACTTCTGATCTCCCCAGATGACTCCCACACTCCCATCTCCATCAAATTGGATTTCCCTTGCACCAACAACATGATGAAATACGAGGCATGCACAGTAGGCCTCAAGGTTTCTCTCAAGAAAGGTATTCAATACCTTAATGTCTACGGGGATTCTTCCCTCATCATCGATTAAGTTCTCAGAAAGTGGAAAGTCAAGGACGAAAAGCTCCAACCCTTCCATGCCCATTTTGAAGAGTTACCCTCCTGATTCCGAGATATCACCTTTCATTACCTACCTCGAGTAAAGAATAACCTAGCCGATGCTCTCGCTACCTTGGCCTCCATGGTCGACATGCCCAAAGCAATAACAATGACCCCCTTCCTAGTTCAAAAGAAAGATAAACCAACCCACTACTACCATATTGAGCTTATCTCCACCGAAGATCCCGAACTAGCCGATTGCTAGTACTATAATCTCTGGTGCCTCCTCAAACATAGTAGGTATACCTAGGGTTCCAACAAGAAAGAACGAATGACCCTCTAAAGATTGTCCACCCAGTACATCATCTATCATAAAGCTCTACTCAAGAGGAACTTTGATGGAACTCATCTACACAGTATCAGAGGGGATGAGATTGAGAAGATAATGCAGAAGATCCACAGCGGGGAATACGAGCCCCACATGAATGGTCACTTGATTACCAAGAAGATCATCCGACAGGGCTACTACTGGACCACCATGGCCCAAGATTGCACCGCCTATGTCCGGAGATACCTTAAATGCCAATAGTTCTCCAATCTTCAACACCTGCCTCCGCGAGAATTATACAACATGACCTCTCCCTGGCCGTTCTCCAACTAGGGTGACGACATCATATGGAGGGTTACACCAAAGGCTTCAAATGGACATGAGTTCATCCTAATTTCCATTTATTACTTCACCAAATAGGTCGAAGTTGAGTCATACACAGTATTGAACGCCAAGAAAGTGGCCAAATTCCTCAAGAAAAATGTCATCTGTCAATATGGGGTCCCGCACGAGTTAGTGTCAGATAACGGGTTGCACTTCGAAGAAAAAGTCACAGAAGAAGTCAAAGAGTACGGGATTCAGAGACACAAATCTTCTCCCTACCGACCTCAAACCAATGGCACAGTTGAAGCCACCAACAAAAACCTCAAAGCCATCATCAGCAAGATGACCAGAAGCTGTTGGGATTGGGCTGACCGGATACTGTACGCCCTTTGGGGCTATTGAACCTCAATCCAAACCCCTACTGGGGCTAACTCTTACTCTCTGGTCTACGACATGGAAGCAGTCCTACCTGTGGAGATGGAAATACCCTCGCTACGCGTCATGCTCAAAAGTAAAGTTAGCAAAGAAGACTGGTGCCAAATCCGTCTCGACGAACTGACCATCCTAGATGAAGGGAGATTGAAAGCTCTTTACCACATACAGGGGTACCATCGCCGAATAGCGCGATCATTCAACAAGAGAGTCAAGGACCGCGGTGTCCGGGAAGGGGATTTATCCCTCAAGGAGATAATAGAACCCATCTGGGACCCAGAGGAAAATTCAATCCCAATTCGAACGGCCCCTACATTGTAAAGAAAATCTTATCCGACGGTGCCTCCATGATCACTGACATAGATGGGGAGGAGATGGCTCATCCATTCAACCTGGACCATCTCAAGAAATTCTACCCCAAGTCTGGAATCTCAACGTGCTACGACTCTTCTCATCTCCCTTCTATTCTAAAAAAAAAAACTCTCTTCATTTCCCTCTACCCAGAACTATGTGGGCCTGATCCTTTACAAAATACCATTTTTCAAGAAAAAATAAAAAAAATAAAAAAAACCCAGAGGTACATAGGCCGCTTATATATCTTACAGGAGCACGACCCATTGTTTTTCATAAAATATTATTATTTTCCTATCTCCGAGAACGACAGTTCATTCTAACAAATACTTGAACAAAAGGACTATGTATGCCTTAGCGATCGATATAGATAATTGAAAATTATAAAATTCATCGAAAGGCACAACTTGATGATCAAAAACTTGCTTATTTCATTTATAAGAAAGTACATCACAGATTACATAAGAAAAGGAAGGGATAACTCCCTTCCCCCTACGGCCATAAAAAGCAAAATAAAATCCCCACATCTATTCTCTATTACATAAATAAACTCTCCGAGAGTCCAACCCACAGCTACCAGATGAGCCTTCACCCTCATCATCTACATCCCGGGTCCCCAAATATCCCCTGCCTGAACAGAGTGCTGTAAACACTCTATGGACCGATAAGCCTGAACAAGCTTCGAAAAAACTACAACACCCCCTTCCATGGTGTTAAATAAAACAAAACACCTATGTACAGTCTTCACTGCCAACATCTTGTTGACTACTCTCCTCCATAACCACTTCATATAATCCCCAGGCACATGCCAAACTCTCCCGATGGAATGAGAGGGATGGGTCGATGGATGCCGATTCTCCCACAGAGATGCAAGCAACAAACATAGGCACTCGGTCAAAATGTCTATCGAAAAGAAATTTAGTGTCCGAGGTGGCACGACCTGTGCCCAACCAAATTGGCGCAGAAGCCTCTAAGGGAAATAAAAAGAGGTCTGTCTGAGACCAACCAGTCGCATATATGAGTACTTTCCTAACTCTAGGACAGGCTGCAACTGCCCCCACTAAGGCATTAACCAATACAGATTTCGAGCCCCATTCTCCACTAACTAGTTCTCCCAGCTTTCAATATCCAAGCCAACGCTGAAGAAGTAATGCGAAAAGAAGTTGGGTATAGCCGATAAGGGATACCCTGGAGGGGCCACTAAGCGGAGTCTTTCAGACAACCACATGAACAGCATCACAGGGCTACCCCTTAGAAAGTCAGAACGACATTCTCTCTAGGCATCCAGACCATTTAGGGTCTCTACCAGTATCACCACCGCAGGATTATGATGGCATGACATCCACGAAGTAATGGCTGTAAGTTGCGGGTCCACCAATAGTTCCCCAGTCACTAGCAATAATTTTGAAACCAGGCCCAGAGAAACGGCTCCAGCATAGCCAGCATCACCTATTTCATGCAAATGCATGGACTACAGCACCGCCAGGAGGGAGATAATTCCTCCAGTAACCAGTGATTTGGACGCCAAAGGCGAAATATGAAGAAGCCCGGCCAACAAATCCCTGGCAGAACGAGAAAATTTGGGAAAAGTCGTAGCAACACTAGGATTTATACCCAGCATGGCAGAAAATTCCTCGTAGGTAGGAAAAACTTTATCCAACCTAAATCTAAATTCACGGCCTCTGGGGTACAATAATTGTACCGCCGCCATCAGCATGTTCCATTGAATTGGCCGATTGCGCCACAAGGAGACTCGACGCATGTTGAAAGCATCATAGTCGACATTATCAGAGCACATTGCTTCCAAGGCTTCAAGGTAGTTAGCAAACTCAATGCTACCAGGGAAAGCCATCTTGCAAGGCTAAGAGATATTGAGCAAGCAAGTAAGAATGCGAAGGTGTGATGAAAACACTCCACCCTTACCCCTTTTTATACTTGAGAACCCTCACAAGAGACATAATCCCTGCAGAAATCGAAGGGAATCCTACCCCACAAAATACAAAAGGTTGAAGAAGGTACTAATTAAAGCTTTGAATTGATGGGACTGGACTGAACTGCCGATAGGCAGGACAGGGTGCTTGCCGATCGACAACCCCCTATTTTTAGAAATTTCCCTTTTTTTCTCTTTTGTCAAATCAGAAAACTCAATAAAAAATAAATTGATATTCTCAACAAAATTTCAAAATACCTTTTCCTCCTTATATAATTTCCCCTTTTAATTAAAAACTTTCCTTCAAAAATTCTAAAAATACACCTTTTTACGGTCTCAGCAGCAAAAAAAAAGCACATGTGCATGCATTCATTCATCATTAATAAAAGATAATAAAAAAAACTCCATTCCATTGCATCTATTTATTTTCTGTGTTACATCAATTTTGCAGGAAATAAAAAGAAAAAGAAAAAACAACGGGACTCTGCCCGAACCCACATTCTCTCTCTCTCTCACACACACCTTTCTCTCTAAGAGCTTCTACCCCTGCGACGTGCTCTCTTTCCCCTACGGTGAGACGATGCACCGCCACTACCCGAGCTAGAGTCCTCTCTGAACAGAGAAGATGGCACCAAGCAAGAAGGAACAGGAATCGCATCCCGAATATGGGCAGTCACCGAAGATATCTAGTCTCTGATGTCTCTTAGCCAAGTGGTCGACACTCGAACTTGGTGCAAGAAAAAAGGCAAAATTAGTATCAAAACAGAGATGAACAAAATAGAAAAGAAAGAAAGAGAAGAACAAAAATTTATACCGCAGGTCAGAGGACCTCCTCTGTCAAACCCAACTCCTCTAGATCCATCGCACGAGGATGATACAACATAAGCACCATCCCTCCATCAGCCCGTCGGCCGTTGTACAAAGGGGTATGCAATCGCACGAAAGGAACCTCCGAGGTCACCGCCGCAGATGCCGTCGGACCACCGCCACTGTGGGAAGATCCCACCCCCCGACTCGAACCCGTAGAAAGGAAAGGCAGGGCATCATATATGTTGGACGCCATCAACCAGCTCGTCACAAAGTCCACATAGTCATACGGCGCAGCCGTATCAGTGTACAACAAGTAGGACTCGCCAATCATCACCGCGATCTTCGCATCCTCCGACAGCAGTCACTCCCGCCTCATCGACGTAGGAGGCTGCGCAGGTGGAACCACCACCTCCTCCTCAATAATCGGGAAAACTACCCTTTCCCTGAGATACCAGGAATTGATGAACTCATGTGCCAGTAAACGCCCCATCTCCGTGTTCACCTCGGTCGTCCCCGCATCCTGAATTGTTGTCCCCCAGGGATAAAAGGTCACCTGAAAATCTCCAAGAAGGCATAAATCAATACAAGATAAAAAGGTGCAAAAACCAAGACTAAAATGGAAAGAGTCTTACCCTACCACTGGTCAGGTCATTCAAGACCTGACACACTGCCTCCAGAGAGAGAGATCCCCTCGATTGCCAATTGGCCTTACGCCATCGATACAATTGATAGGAGTCCCCAATAGTGTCGTCCTTCAGAGCGATCAGCGGGGTATTGCACCCAACAACCTCATAAAACCACGTCTGTCAAAAAATAAGAATTCACAAATAAAAAGAGACGCATAAGGAAAATGCGAATGCATAAAAGGAAAATATGAATGCATGAAAAGAAATGCGCAAACTGAAGAATACCTCAAGAAGGTACGTGGCTCCAGTAAAGGTCTGCCAGCAGCACCGGGTAAATGCATCCAGAGAAGAGTAAAGGGTCACCAGAGTCAGACTCCCCCAATCATAGAAAGGGATGTTTGAAAACATCCTCAAGTACAGTAAGAACCATAAATGGACGCGGTGAAACTTACCAACACCAGCAAAATAAATAACTGGTCCATTTACCTCACTTACATCCCGTCCTCCACATCAATCACCCTGTCTAATAAAACATCCTTCAACAGGGACATTCGGATAGAATCCCCAGAAACTATCCTCCCTACATCACCAAGTGCCGCACGGACTGCCTCCGGTCTCACCCGCAAAGAGAGATCCACCTCTATCTGCTCTCCATCACAATCCAGCCCCAATAGCTGTTTCACATCTATGGGAGTCAAAGTCATCTCCCCGAGGCCGAAATGGAAGGTATGGGTAGATTCCCACCACCTCTCCCCCAAAGCGCACATGACCGATGTCGAACGAGGCATCTCATCCAGCGTAGATGCCAACCTCCCAAAGCCCGCTGATGATACCACCCAACGCACCACATGTGGGAGATGCTCCTAGACATCCCTGAGCCCCGTCGTCCCGTGGGCGCGCATGTTCTTCAAAGAAATATCAGACTGGCAAAAAAGAAAAAATCTCATCAGAAGTCAAGATAGAAAGAAAAATCACCAAAAAGAAAGGAATGCCAAAGGTCGGGTTACTTACATAACCGTCAGGATTCACTCTCGAAGAGTGATGACGCGAAGGCTCCTGCAGAAAAGTCCGCTCATCCACAACAGGATCAAACGCATCAAAGGAGTTCTCACTCCCCAAAGCAAGAGGCGCCCTGGACCTCCACTCCACGTTCACCCAGTCATCAACGGTCAACCACTCCCTGTGGACTGTGGTGCTCACAAAAGTGACCATTTCTTGAATATCTAAATGCTAGAACGATTTGTAGAGGAATCGCAAAAAGAGAGAAAGCAAAGAAGCTGTGAAAAAATGAAGGGATTCGCCCCTTTATATAGGATGCCAAACGCCATACCGATCAGCACTGACCCAACCGTACCGATCGGCACTGACTCCTTACCTTCCCGAGGCAATCCAAAAGTCTATGCCACTGCCGAATGGCACCTCTCATACCATGCCGATCGGCACCACCCATAAATTTTGTACATAAATTCCAAGAAAATACCAGAAAGCCCCAAAAAATCCTAAAAAAATTCCTAAAAATCCCAGGAAGGATTTAGAACATTTTCACCATGAAATTTTTGCATTCCCTCAAGAGGAACCCCTCTTTCCCAGTGGAATCCTAAAAAACCAAGTGAATCTCCTCCCGACAAAGCCCCAGAGGATCTCTAAGGATCGCCTGATCACTTCCCCATCGGAGTTTTTATAGCACCAAAATTGGTGGTTCCCCCCTACAAGACGTCCATAGGAAACAAAAGCTTCCCCAGCTATTAGCTCCCCATCTCAGATCAAAATCACAAAGCACTTTCTCCAGCAGAATCAAAATCCAATCTTTATCCACTCTTAGGTCAGAATTGACCTTGGTCTTGGATCGTCACCTGAGTTAGGTCATAATTGACCTCGGTCCTCGGTCGTCACCACTCTTAGGTCAGAATTGACCTCGGTCTTGGATCGTCACCTGGGTTAGGTAAGAATTGATCTCGGTCCTCGGTCATCACCAATCTTAGGTCAGAATTGACCTCGGTCTTGGATCGTCGCCTGAGTTAGGTCAGAATTGACCTTGGTCCTCGGTCGTCACCACTCTTAGGTTAGAATTGACCTCGGTCTTGGATCGTCACCTGAGTTAGGTCAGAATTGACCTCGGTCCTCCGTTGTCACCACTTTTAGGTCAGAATTGACATCGGTCTTGGATCGTCACCTGAGTTAGGTCAAAATTGACCTCGATCGTCACCACTCTTAGGTCTGAATTGACCTCGGTCTTGGATCGTCACCTGAGTTAGGTTATAATTGACCTCGGTCCTCGGTCGCCACCACTCTTAGGTCAGAATTGACCTCGGTCTTGGATCTTCACCTGAGTTAGGTCAGAATTGACCTCGGTCCTCGATCGTCGCCACTCTTAGGTCAGAACTGACTCGATCTTGGATCATCACCTATATTAGGTCGGAATTGACCTCAATCCTCGATTGTCACCACTTTAGGTTAGAATTGACCTCGGTCTTGGATCGTCACCTAAGATAGGTCAGAATTGACCTCGGTCCTCGGTCGTCACCACTCTTAGGTCAAAATTGTCCTCAGTCTTGGATCATCACATCAGTTAGCTCAGAATTGACCTCGGTCCTCGGTCGTCACCACTCTTAGGTCCGAATTGACCTCGGTCTTGGATCGTCACCCGAGTTAGGTCACAAATGACCTCGGTCCTCAATTGTCACCACTCTTGCGTCAGAATTAACCTCGGTTATTAGATCTTTACCCTTAGCTCGCAGAATTGGCTTTGACCCACAGAATCAGTCACCCTCATCACTTAAGCCTGCATATTTGGCTTTAACCCACAAAATTGGTCATCCTCCAGCATCACTTCAGGTCCTCAGAATAGACCTAAACCTTTAATCATTATTCAAACCATCCCCAGCACACCCCTCAGGTCCTCAGAATCGGCCTCAACCCTCTGAATCGGTCATACTCCCTCAAAAGGATCATGTGGTGTCTATTCGACGGTTATCATTTGTTCCAAACTCACCCTTAGAGGGGCTCTGTAGACACCCCATTCTGTTACCCCTTAACTATCCTCAGGTCCCTAGTAACTCCCTCCATCACTACATACCCAGGTCATACCCTGAGTACTGACCTAGAAGCCATCGGGCACTCCTAGGCTCCGTTTGACCAAAAAGTCAAACTTTCAACTCGACCAAGGTTGAATGAATCTTTGAAGGGAACTGAAATCCATTTCCAACTGGCCGTCCCGTGGGTGATTTTGCCTTACCATGTGAACGAACGATCCGTTTGCATTCGAAACTTGATCTAGAGGCCACCGGGTGCTTCCGGGCTCTGTTTGACCTAAGTCTACTCTTCATATTGACCAAGACTAAATGAATATTCGAAGGGCAGTAAAACCGCTTTCCAATGGTCCACTCTATGCACGATTTTGACTTACCATGCGGACGAACGATTCGTTTAACTCCAAGAGGTCACCGAATGCTTCCAGGGCTCGGTTGACCAAAGTCAACTCCCCAAACTGGGTCAAACTCTTTGGAATGTTGAAGTACATCTCCTAACCTTTTCAACGGTCTACCCCGTGTATGATTCAGACTTACCATGCGGACGAACGATCCATTTGCATCCGAACAATTCCCCATCTAATGGACTGATAAACACTTCTGACCCATATTTGACCCAAAGTCAACTCTCGAACCCGGGAGTGGTACAAAGGACTTTCAAATTTCTCTGAATTACCTTTCCAATGGTCCACCCTGTGCACGATTCGGACCAACGGTTTGCCCTCGGCAGCTAATTTTCCAAAAAGTCTTGAAACACACTACCAAATGGCAGGTTCCAGACCCTGCCTATCGGTAGCTGCCGATAGGCAGGACCAGGTCTATGACGATTAACAATGACCTGGGCCTATAAAATGAGTCCTTCACCTCATTTGCAAAGAAAGCCGAGATCTGATAAAAATCGATCTCAACGAATCCCCAAAACCTCTCTCGAAGGCAACGCAATTTCAACATCAAAATCCCTTTCTAACTTCCATTTTTCATCATCCTTTTCATCAAACTTGGTGAATTAGCCACTCTCCATCATCATCCAAGTGAAAATGTTGCTCTCCAACATTCAAGATCAAGCTCAAGATCTTCAAGAAGGTCCAACTTTCTCAACTTTCTCTTCAAATTCTCTTAAATTCGCAATAACTTGTCTTATTACTTAGCACTTTTCATTATCTCATCTCACACATCCTAATATACTTTTTATTTAGTATTATTTCATATCTCTTATTTCCATATAAATAAATCACAAAAAATAAGAAAAAGAGGGTTTTCTCATAAATTCCAAATAGGGATTCTTATACTTTTCTCCAAACTAAAACACTTTTTATACACACACACACACACACTCACAAATAAGAGATCCCCCATTTGGATTTATGGGATAAACCCCGCCCCTCTTTTTGTATGCGAACTACGTGTACTTTGATGCATTTATAGGATACGTAGGCGTACCCAAACTCGAGTCCTATTCTCACTTTCTCCCTCATTTTCTATCTTCTCTAAAATCCCATTTTCTTATATTCTATATACTTGTTCTTAGTGATGTATTACTCCATATGCGTTATCGTTCCGTTATAACGATCAACGTAAGGGTAATCATGTAAATCTTATTTTCAAATATTATTTTTATACCTTCCTAAGGATGACTCACTTTATCTCTTCCATGATACAAGTCGAGGATTCCTATCTCCACTATATATATACACATGCACACATATCATGGGAAAAATAAAAAAGGAAAATAGCAAACATCAATAAGAGACCGAAAGGGAGGAATGGGTGCCTAACACCTTCCTATTTCGTAACTTAGCATCCGAACCCTTGTTGAATCATTTTGGTTTCGTATGCACCAGTACGTCTTTGGACGCCATCCTTTGGGATGGATTCCCCTTTTTTTCTTTTGTTTGTTTTGAGTAAAATAGACTGGAGACTCAGAATCTCTCTACATTTTTACACCTCATCTCAAACGACGTCGGCCGAAGCGCTCCCGAGAGGGACGCACGGGACCCGAGGATCCTTCCTTCACGCGCCCGCCCGCGACGAGGATCGGGGATGGCCACACTTATATCTGAAAAAATTGTGTAGAAAGATCCCAAATTTAGTATAACTATTACTAAGGAAAGTTTTTTATATTAAAAAAAAAGTAGGTTTGTATAAATTAGATGTAAGACGTTGACAGTACTCTTGGTTGCTCCTGGAAAAAATAGAAATCAACAAAATTAGGAACCAGTTATTTAAAAAATCTATAATATGCAAAATTGCATAAACTAATATTTAAACCATTTATTTAACTGAAGTTAAATGAATAGAGTTCCAAGTAAGCCCACATCTTATAAATAAATGCTATGTTATTGCTTCTGTTTACACATGTTAATAGATGAACTTGTATGCCAAAGTCATCCACATGATATTAAGGAGTTTAACACAATCCTTTTAGAAATCAATTGGTATTATATAAATTTAGACGTTCTCTAATTAACAGTGTCTCTAAATTTGGTCAGATATTGACTTTACAATTAACGTAAATTAATTCCAAATATGACATAACTAAATTGCTTTAACCAATATGTTATTCTTTTTCAAAGCTTCAGCATCACGTTTGACTACATATTAAAGTGTATCAACAACATGCGCATATTCTATAACAGTAACAGTGTTACTACCTGGATATTATAAGATAGGTCTCCACTTCAACAGGACGCACGCCTATGCTCCATGGGGACTGTGGTGATTTACTGCACCTTTCGCCTCTTACAACTATGTTTGATGCACTAATGTTGAATATTGAAAATGTCATAGAAATAGAATTCTACCTCATTATCTTTGATTAGCTTCTCATTTCTTGTGCTCAAATAACTGTAGCAAGTCGTCTTGCAAAAAAGTTAGGGAAAAAAAACAAAACGGCCCCCCTTGTTATTATTAACAATTTGTAGAGTTTGGAAAAAGCGTTGAAAAAGGAAAATCAAAGATGGTTGGTGCAGGATTTGGACTTTTGATGTTCATAAACCAAACACGCACCTTCAATCTACCGATATCCAGGCCTCTACCATATGGAGTGCCGCCGCTACACCTGCCACTACTGCCCTCCGGATAGTTCAGCCATTTGATTAGATTAAGAAGACATTTTTCGAGAAACCTGCACCAAAAGAGAATTAGATAGAATCTGACAAACTTTAACTTTCTCCTACCATTCCTCACTTTGCTGATGACAAATCTGTAAAACATAATTTATTTTAATAATGGAGCTCCATTTTCTGGTTTGCTGTCAGTACCACCATTTATTTGAAATGTGCATTGAAGTAACTTAATAGGATTTCCAGATTCATCTGGGCCACCCCAACAGAATAGACATCTTCATTTTAAGAGAGTTCAATTAAGGAAGCTCCGAACGACTTCCACGTCAGCTAGGATCCTCACCAAATGGGTATGCTTCTCGGTATTGACAAACCAACTGAATATGCATCACTGCATGTAGTTTCGCGACATTTGTAAGTTAATCCACTAAATATATGAACCGGAAAAGAGAAGAATGTAGAAAATTAACAACAAAAAATAATGTAAAAAAAGTAAATGAGTAAACTGAAAGGGAGAAAACATACCACTCCTGAACTTATAAAACTCCTTCATTGTCACGAATACTATAAAAAGAACAAAAACCAAGAAATTCTATTTAACAAAAGCCAGTGATTTATAATGAATAAACTAATTTCAATAACCTTATAGAGAATTCATAATATTCATAAATAATTCAGTCAAAACTCAATAGTAATTTAGAAAACCAAAACTCAATAGTAATTTAAAAAACCAAAATATGATTAGAGTTTGAATAAGAAGTTTTTTTGAAGCCTTCTCCTGATATTCTAGAAGATGAGTGAGGACAGATGTACAAAACTTTAATCTTGCACTCCCCAAATATTTCCCACATTCCTTATAAAAATTATCTTGTGGAAGGTTATCAACATCAGTATGAGGAGGCACTATAGTGCTTTGTAGAAGAAATTTATCTTTGCATATCGGTAGGGTACTCTCGGTTAGCTTGAAGGGTAACTCTTATACACATGAGGCCCAAGGATGTATAACACCAGTATTTGGTCGCATAACGTACTTCGGAGACAACGTTTTTAACTTGACAAAACATCTGCATATCAAAACAAACAAAATCAAACGCAAATATAAAACAACATATATTCATCTTAAAACCTAACATTCACTAAAAAATAAATAAAAGAGTCAAATTTCGCAATAAATATAATCATGTGATAAAGTTTATGTATTGTGTCTTCTCATTCAAAAAGAAGTTTTTCAAAGAGAACGTCTTTGTCAAAGAGGACGTCATTCAATGAATCTACACATGTTATGGGTTGAAGTATTAGACAAACATAAAATGAGTTTGAACTAAGAAAGTATGTGGTGGTGTTTTGAAGTAGTTTATTCTATATCATTATAATGGTGTGGGGTGTGGGGGGATTACTTTTAATCCCAAATACAGGAAAAAGTATTTTTCAAAAGGGAAAAATCAACAAAAAGCACAACATGCACAAATTTTATAATAAAGTGAGACTCCATATATGCCAACTCCAAGGGTCACTTGAGACTATCAGGTTGTGTCTGTGAAACGTACCTCGAGATAATGTCCATATATTGGGAGAAAAAATATGTAAGCTGTAACAACAAACAAAAAATGATAATTCATTAACTGATGTAAGATGTAATAGAAAACTAAAAAAGATGTCTGTGAATTACTACACTTGGTGAAGACTTTGAAGCAGTATTTGATCTTGGATATCAAAAATGATAGTTACATCAGATTAGTCACATCACTGGAATAAGATATAATAAGAAAATTAATATACTTAAGTTATTTTCACTTTAATTAGTATACTTAATTAGTATACTTAAGCGAATTAGTCACATCACTTGAGTTATTGCAGGATATGATTTCTTGATATAGGTAATTCTCCCAAATAAATGTAAGAAGGATTTGCAATCTCCCTTGCCTAGTCAAAAAAATAAATGTATGACAACTGATAAACCATAAAAGAAGGAAAACTCACGGAAGGAAGACTGGAGCGATATAATGTATAAGAAGGAAGACTCGAGTTATGAATTATCATCAATAGATTATTGGTAAAAGAAGGAAGTCTGCAGTGCTTCATAACCTTGATTCAATGGCGATGATTGGACACTAACCTTACTAATTGTTGTGAGCTGCATAAGTTGGACATTAGCCTTGTCAACCGGTTCAATTTTCCATTAGTTGTCGCTCCACTTCGTGTAAAAGGAAATTATATGCCCTACAAGAATTTATCGAGTCAAACGCAATACAAATAATTAGGTAAATTTTACTATGCGATAGTTACTAATCATTAACCAAACACTTCACCCAAGAAACGGGTATAAAAAAGTAAAGTATTCATAATCTTTCAAATAAAATAACCATAGAGAAATAGAGGAAGAGGTAGAGAAACTTTCCACATCCCGTCTAAAACTGATCTTCAACTCTTATTTGGTTGAATCACACAATGGCTACTGATTTAGCATTTTGATCTGGAAAGAAAAGAAATTTGGTAAGAACCACACAATCACGAAACTGTAGCGTGAAGATTCCTCACTTCATGAATCTATTGGAGGAAAATGAAAGGGATCAACAAAGGCTGCTTCAACATACCAAAACCTCGACTGAAGGCTATGTCGGAGGTGGTGGCAACGCAATTCTGAGTATGAGTATTCTATTTCCTAGTAAAAAGCTTCTTCAACATACCAGAGTTATCAAGAAACGTTTTCCACATTTTCACAAAATAAAACCCCAACAATAAAGAATAAGAATCATGTAGCTAAGAATAAAAAGGCAAAATTAGAAAGGGTGGCTGGCTCTTTAAAGATGATGAGTAGTTCATCGAGGAAATCAATTCGAATTTGGTGGGGATTTATAATATGAGGCTTGTATTTTAATGACCCTCGGTTGGTGGCAACATTCAGAATTGGTGCATTTTCGTTCTCTATAAACGGTTTAAGAACACTATGACCTTGGTGTCGATTTGTTACGTTACTTCAAATCATATTTTCCCTGTATCACTTATGAAGAGCATCAGAAATCTGTGTCATTACATTGTGCGATAAGGGTTAAACTAAATCAATTAGGTAACACACAAATAAATAAGTTACTGAACAAACAACATATATTATCAGTTATAGTATAAAAATTTAGGCAGTCACCTTTATGACAAATATTACTTAGGTATTTTACTTCAAAAGTTAGGGGTGAATGTTTGCGCACACACGAAACATCCAAGTTTTATCTGTTTAGTGATGTGTCACTGAAAAATGCTACCTTTATACTGAATATAAAAAGCATCACAGAAAATGTCACCATCTAAAAAATCATCACTGAAAGTGTAAATCAAACTAATAAGAATTTTGCATTGTCACTGTAGACACCCCATTCTAATACCCCCCTAACCTCTCATAAGGTCCCTAGCACCTCCCTTCATCATTGCAAACCCAAGTCATACCCTAGGTACTGACCTAAAGGCCATCGGGCACTCCCAAGCTTCGTTTGACCAAAAGTCAAACTCTTCAACTCGATCGAGACTGATTGAATCTTCGAAGGTCACTGAATCCCCTTTCCAACATTCCATCTTGTGAGAGATTCAGACTTATCATGCGGACGAATGACCCATTTTTCCTAGAAACTCGATTAGGAGGTCACCGGATGCTCCTAGTCTCCGTTTGACCAAAGTCAACTCTTCAACTTGACCGAGACTGAATAAATCTTCGAAGGTCCATGAAACCCCTTTCCAACGGTCAGCCCCATGCCCGATTCTGAGCTACGGTACGGACGAACGATTCGTTTTACTTTGAAAGGTCACCGAATGCTTCCAGTCCCCAGTTGACCAAAATTAACTCCCCGAACCGGGTCAAAATCTTTGGAATGTCGAAGTACATCTCCTAACCTTTATAGCGGTCCACGCTGTGCGCGATTCTGATTTACCATGCGGATAAACGATCCGTTTGCGTTTCGTAATTCCCTGTCCAAAGGACCGACGAGCTCTTCCGAGTCATAGTTGACCTAAAGTCAACTCCCGAACTCAAGAGCAGTCCAACAGACTTTCGAAGATCTTCAAAATAACTTTACAAAGGTTCACCCTCTGTACAATTCGTATTAATGGTTAACACTCTATGATTGATTTTCCGAAGGAACCCGAAATAAACTGCCAAACGGTAGGTTCCAAGCCCTGCCTATCGGTAGTGTGACTAAACACACCTGTCGTTTGGCAGGACCAGGGCTATGTCAATCGACAATGCCCTAGGCCTATAAAAATGAGGGCCTAACCTCATTCTAAAAAGAGGGAAGAATCAGAGATCCATCACTCTCAGCAAGCTCAGAAAACCCCTCTTGAAGTCAACGTGATTTCGACATCCAAATCCCTTTTCAACCTTCACCTTTCATCACCCTTTTCACCAAACTTTGTGAATTAAGTACTCTCCATCATCATCCAAGTGCAAGGGCTTCTCTCCAACATCCAAGATCAAGCTCAAGATCTTCAAGAAGGTCTAACTTTCTCCACTCTCTCCTTAAATTCGCTTAAATTATCATTACTTTGTTTTGTTACTTAGTACGTTTATTCTCTTCTCTCGCATATCCTAATATACTTTTTATCTAGTATTATCGCACATCTCTTATTTTCATATAAATAAAATCCAAGAAAAATAAGAAAAACAAGATTTGGTCATAAATTCCAAACGGGAATTCTCACACTTCTCTCACACTTTTATCATAGCTAAAACCTTTTTTTGCACACACAACCACATAAGAGTAGTACCCGATTGGATTTATGGGATAAATCCCACCCCTCATTTTGTATACGAACTACTTGGACTTTGATGCCTCTATAGGCTACGTAGGTGTCTCGGGGTAAAACTCGAGGCTCGACTCCTTTTTCTACTCTTTTCCTATATTCTTTAAACTTAATTCTCTCAAATTCTATGTGTATATATATATATATATATATATATATATATATATATATTATATGAGATGGGGATGTTTTACTGTTCCAAAAAATCTACGGTTGGTATCGAATTTTTGGGGACGATATAAGGGTTTCATATTGTGCCACGTAGGATTATACCCATTGTGACGTGGCACATGGGAAAAAAAAACTACACTCTGCCTCCCCCCGCTCTCATTTTTGTAAACCCTTTCCCTTCCCTCCCCCTACCCCCGTTTCCCTTCCCCATATACCCACATCTGCAAACCCTTCTCCCCTCCCCGCTGCCCCCTCTCTCCCCTTCCTCTTTCCCCTGCCGCCCCTGCCTTCCAAGCTCCGGCGCGCACACACACACACAGATCACACACACACACACACACACACATAGACACAATCACACACACACACACACACACACACACACACACACACAGAGATCCGGCGCCACACACACACATAGATCCGTCTCCTCCACCACACACCAACAGCGCTACCACGATCGCGCACACACACAATCGCACACACACACAGATCCAGTGCCTTCCATACCGCTGCCGCCCACCTCCTTCCTCCCAGAAAAATTTTAACAACAGGTGTATACACACTCTACTTTATAAAGCTTTACTATTTTTAGGGGTTTTTTCGATTATAGTTATGAATTTTGGTTGGTTTCGATTAAACTCTGGGTATTTTTAATTTAGTTTTGCAGATCTATCAGGTATACCCACTCTCCAGACAGATTTAGGGCTTTTTAATATATGATTTTCTACTTTAATATTTGTTTATGTTTATGTTTATGTTTTAGGATTTAATCACTTATGTTTTTATTTTTTACAGATCAAGATTGCTACACTCTCCAATATTGCTACATTCTTCTATGTACATAATAATATGATTTGGAGGTAATAATTTGCATGTACTACTTTTTTTAGTTCAGTTACTCATTTTTATTTTTACTGAATGAAGTTGCTGTGTTATTTTCTATTTTTTAACTTTTGGATTTAATATGTTTTTGGCTTTCGATTGGTGTTTTGGGTTGTAAAAGAAATGGAATGTAATTACCTTATTTTGGTGAATGAAATGATATGGAAGTGTTATGGTTAAAAAAATAACTGAGAATAATTAGGTTAAGAGTTTGAATTAGTAGGTACAGATCTACGGTACTAAGAGTTTGAATTAGTTTGAATTAGTTTGAATTAGTTGGTACAGATCTAGATGTAAGCATCTTTATAATGCATATATTGTTACTTTGTTCATCCTCTGTTTTGAAAAGTGGGATTAAAGGCCTTTTGAAAAACTAGCGCTTGATCAAAACGGGATTAAATTCCTTTTGCAAAAACTAGCGCCTGATCCTACACTAACACATTTCTGTTTTTTAACCTCCATACTACAGGAACTCTACTGGACTATGGACAACTAATGGGATGATTCTAAATTGTTTTCTGTGATTGTTCCAGAAATACCGACTTCATAGACGAAGAGTTCCATCTACTAAGGGCACTGCTGCAAATCAATCAGTTGTTGCACGCTTATTGTGTTTGCTTTTTTTATATCATTTATAACTTAGCAAACCTAACTTACAGGTAATTGACATCTAATTGTTTTTTCATTTTTTTTTCTTTTACAGATGAAGACCGGCTAATATCCGTGTTGATATTTTTTTTGTAGGCCTAAATATGTTTTTAGTTTAAACAAAACATCAAACTATAATTTTGTTAATTGATGATTAGAAAGAGGTAGTGAACATGTGTTTTAGATTGATTTATGTAGTTTTGGTGCCAATTCGGCCAAATCAATTTATGTAGATTGAGTTTGATAATGATGTGATTACAATGGCTGCTATTCATTTTAGACATGAAATAACCCACATCCTACATTTTCATAATGGATATCAAAATCTCCTCATTTTTACCCAATTGGAGAGCCATATAAATCCACTAAAACATTCACAATTTAAGTAGTTTCAACCGTGCATTTGAATTCACTTTATTTAATCAATTATTTTTACCCATTTCACAGGTTCAAGAACCAAGTCATACAATAGAGTATAACTCACAATCACTACTGAGGAGCTACAGAGGTATCCATCTAAATGAGTACTCATACTATTTGAAAGCAGGGCAGTGTACTATATTGCTTGAAATCGGGTATACTTCAAGAAGGTACTCTCTCACTTTTATGTTCAGGTTCATTCATGTAAACACTCATTCTCTCACTATCTCTCTCCCGTGTTGAACTCCTTAGCGGTGGTTGGGGGAACTGTGTGATGTGGAAACACTCATTCTCCCACCCGAATGGCAACGACAAAGGTTCTGACAAAATTGGTGCAGAAAATCAGCTCCTCCGAGTTAATTTGGGCGGAATCTTTACAGATCAGATCTACAATTTCCCCTCTCTCTTTCTTTCTAATTTTCCCTCTCCTATTTTCCATCGATCAGTGCCCTAGATCAATTTTTATTGTGGGATTATTTGTGTTTTATATGGGATATACCAAACTTGGAAGATTTTGATTCTTTCAGATGGGTTTATCAGATGTGAACTATTTTTTTTAATTTGTAAATCAATTATTGTTTGTTTGGGGGTATTTTTTAAGAAAAATAACAAAGAATGTAAATACTAAAAAATTTTGAAATTTTTTAAATTTTTCAAGAAACTTTTTAAATTTTGGCAGAATTTATATAATAATTCTAAAAATTTCTAAATTTTGAGTTGGGTTCTAATGACATTACCATATACTTTAGAATTTAGTAGTTCTTTAGAATTTATATTGATAATGGTTATAAATTATCTGTTATATGGGTTGCTTTGTCAATAACTGTTTTATGGGTGGATTTTGTCTCCCTGTATGCAGAATGCACTAAGAACGTGGTTTGATATGAATCTTCAAGAGCATTGTCGTGGGTAAGTAGTTTGATTATGGTATTAGTTTGAAGTTAATTTTTTTATGATAGTATGGCTGCTAATATGTCTACTAAATTTCTATTTATTTACTGATCTGTGTTTTTTTTCTACAAAAATATGGAAGATATAAGCGCATTTGAATGCGTTGGGTTGCTATTACAAAATCCAAAAAAAAGTTTATATTTCATTGCAGTCTCATTTGATTTCATGAAAATCTGTCAAATTCAAGGTATTACTTAACTCCCTCCCCCCCCCCCCCCCCCCCCCCCCACACCCCTCCAACTTTTATGTTATTCCCCATTTTTTGAAAATTTGAGATACATTTATATTGTAAGGTATTACTTAACTCTTAATGTAAAGGATAAGTTACAAATCATCTTTGTATTTTATTTTTAATTTCACATGATTCAATATTTCGCTAGAGACACAGTGCATTTGCTATATAATTAATAATTAGTTTTGTTTATATAATATTTGACTAGCTCTTTCAATTTACTAACTATATTTTCTTTTTTATATCAGGTCGCATTTGGAAAAGAACGGACAATAATTATAGTGGAACATAATTATTTGGCCTTCCATCCATTGATATATATTTATTTTTTTAATATGTTTGTTTTATTGAAGCTTTTGTTAGGCGATTTTTTTTATATTATTGGATTTGTCGTTATCCCTTGAGAAGGGTGGATAGCCCAATAAACAAAGGAGACTCTGCCTAATTTTTTTAAAACTTTGACACTTAGGTTTTTTGTGACACAATGATAATTCAGTTAATGAATATTATATATTTCATGTTATATGTGACTTTATTTGATGAATTTAGATTATTTGAAAGGTGTTTGTCAATTTGTTATTTATTAAGGAGGGTAGATAGTCCTATAAACAAGGGAGATTATGTCCAATTTTTTTCAAATTACACTTTTGTTTTGTTTTGTTGAGGAAATATATTTTTGTCGTTTTACAATTACGTATTTTGAAAATTTTTGTCGTTTCACGATTATGTACTTTCGAAATTTTCATCGCGCCTTCAGGCACGGGCATTTCGTTTTGCGGTTACGTACTTTGACATTTTTTATCGTTTTGCGATTATGTATTTTAAAAAATTTTGTCGTACCTTCAGGCACGGGCATTCCTCTAGTGTGTGTGTGTGTATATATATATATATATTCTCAATGGCGTATTATTCCACATGCATTATCATTCCCCTATAATGATTGGCGTTAGGATAACACATAAATCCTATTTTCTAATATACCTTTTAGGAACATTCTTATGGATGACTCGCTTTATCTCTTCCATGATACAAGTTGATGACTCCTATCTCCAATACGTATACACAAACACACATATCATGGGGAAATAAAGGAAATAGCAATAACCCATTAGAGATCGTAAGGGCGTAATGGGTGCCTATCACCTTGTCATTTCATGACTTAGCCTCCAGACCCTTTTTGAATCATTTTGGTTTCATATGTATCAGTATGTCTTTGGATGTTGTCCTTCCTGATGGCTCCCTTTTCTTTTGTCTGTTTTGAGTAAAATAGGCTGGCGACTATATCTCTCTACATTTTTCACCTCATTGACTGACGCCGGCCGAAGCGCTCCCGAGAGGGACGCACGAGACCTAGAGGGATCCTAGAGGGACGCCGGCCACAGTCACCAAGTTTGTTGACGAACAAATACCCATTCATAACCGTTTGGGTCAGCTTGTATGATGTTAATGAGCAGGACCCCGGACTAAAACTACATGTCAAGATAATGCATTTTTCCCTATCCAATTATCTGGTACCACATTCACATTTATGTACGATGTAAGGTGTATTTAAGACACTCTTATTTACCTGATTCGAAAAGAGAATCGAGAATGCTAGATATTTACCTGGTACAACACTAACAAACCAAAAAGTGTTGTAGAGAGAATATCGAGGGATATCAGAAGCATCTCAAGAATGAAAAGTTCGTGCACTAAGATGACTAAAGAATGGAATAAAATCGGTTTAATGAAATGTAACCACAATGTTTTTCTTACCATGCACAATCACATTCACGAATGTCAATGTTATTACAGCACTATATTTAGGTGGTTGAAAAGGGGCCGACAAAAGTTACTAATCAGCATCACATGGTGCTTAAATTTAATTATTCACTGTGAGAAATATATTGTAATGTCATGTTTAGCATAAAAATTTTCGCCTTATCAACCACCAATATTTATTATCAGTACATATTCAAATGAATTTCACGCAACAAATCACATGAAACTGAGATCCCTATACCTGTTCCTTCCAAATATCTCAATTCCTTTCAAATAATGGTTTTCGTTCGAAGATCATGTATAGGTCTTATTCGGTGTGCTTTTTGCATTTTTTCGAAAATTTTTAATGAAAATTTTCCATCTAATTGAAAAAGAATTATGTACTACCAAATTGGCTTTATGTTGCCCTTATTGTTCAACTTGATCCTAGTAGGCATGGTACATGATCGTTGGTTCTTGGATATGAATGCAATTGCTGATCATGGAAATGGCTAGTTTATCAACCAATTGTGATTCCAAGAAGTATTTTGCAAGGTTAAATTTGGGCTTCCCAACTTCTTGATGAACTTCTATATACATTTTGTGGAAACTTTGAAGTGTAGAATTTTAAAATTATTATCTCCCGAGGCTTAAATATAGCCTAACATCTGGAATTTTCAGGTCTTGAATTTTGGTAAAGGTGAGATATTGGCCATTTTAGAAGACCAAAATTTGACAAATGAATATAAGTCATTTTACAATATATTTGGAATTGCAACAACCTTGTAAAATGAGTTAAAAGACATTTTGTCCACCTCGAAGATGGTGGTCTTAGCATCGCATTGGAGTGTCCCTAAAAATTTCAAGTGATATTTAGTAATGGAAATGGGGTGTTTACTTAAGATCATGCCAAATAAAATGGTGTTGTTAGTCAGAAAGACCTTGAATTTTCAGGTCTTGAATTATTGTTGAATTTTACAGAAATTTATAACTTATGCCACATTGCAAAACAAAGTTCCAAAGAAATAAATAATGGGTTTTACTATGGTTTCAAAGCGGGTGTTCATCCCATCACCCTCTGTTTGTTGTATAATATAAAGAAATAACTAATGGTTGTTACTATTTCTCTTGGAATCAGGTCTCAGGCCACATAAACAGATCTTAGGCCAATTAAAACCGAATAGGTCTCAGGCCAATTAAAACTAAACAACACCTTAAACACCAATTTCAAGGCATAACTATGCACATGTAGATCAAAACCTAGACGTAAGTAAAATAGTATATGTAATTACCTAACAAACATCAAGATTGAAGTTCACGACTGGCCTCAAAGCCTGGGCGTATGAAATATTTCAGGAACAAATAATGGCCCAAGGCTCATCTTCAATATTGCCATCGGCACATAGCTGTGTGAACCAAACAAAACAACAAACAAAGTGCATAGATAAAAGAAAAACTACCATTGAATGAGATCTATACCTCAATTTTTATCGTATAACCAAATTCTCATAATAAAAAGTACAATAAAATAGAATCTAGTCAAACTAAAAATTTAAGGAGATAAAGTAAGTTAATTTTCAATTGAAATCTAACCCCATTATTCAAAATAAATGTGCAATGATATCGGTACAATATCCACATATCTCATCCTTATCTCAATACTTTATTTGACAAACTTTCAAATGGGAGAATAATGTTTTAGTAAATCTAACAACATAACTGCATGACAGTATGGAACACAAATATAAAACATGAAGGAGTGTGTTCCGTTACAAATGCAAAATTCAATTATGAAATTTATCAATATAGTTTGGGGATTAACAAAATTCATTCTAAAGAAATTCAAAATAACTTAATCTCAACCCATAATCAATTCAATTTTGGTATTAACAATATATAAAGATACTCTCATAAAAAATTAGGACGGTATGCAAACAACAACTCAACAAAAAATATATTCACCGTGTAAACTCAAATGATAAAGTCAAAAAACTAAATCAAAAACCTAGAAAATCCCACAATAGTAGCATTAATAGAAAATACAGTTGACATTAGCACTGTTAATATAAAAGAATTAGTAAGAATAAATAAATACAAATGCACATCATTAGTAGGATGTGTTAAAGTTTTAATCAAACTAACCTCCACATCAATACATGCAAGTGGGTCAAAAATAATACAACTCTTGTATTGAGTGCACCTCATCAGTAACCCCAACTTGAACGACTTGAATATCCCTAAAAGAAAAAAAAAAGATTGGAGAGTAACTTCACAAAACCCGAATTCTTGATAAATGTATAAAAACACAAAACAACATTTGATCATCATATTGAACCCACAAAACCCACAAATATTAAAAAAAAAAGGAATTTAAAAACCCATATCTAAACATGATTTTGAACCCTAAATAGGGTTTCAAAAAGTGAGATCATACTATGATCAAGGTTTGATCTGCAAAATAAAAAATCAAAAATCAAATATGGAGAGATAAATTGATATTAAAATGTAAAAAAATCAGATATAGAGACATATATAACCGTGGTATACTTTAGCTTTATCGGAGCTCGTCAATAGTGAGTGAGAGGAGAGAGAGAGAGAGAGAGAGATGTATTTGAGAGGAACGAAAAGAAAATTAGGGTAAGGATAGAGGTTTATGTGGTGGTAAACATAGAGTATACCTGCTAGTGAAATCTAGGAAACGACGGAATATGGGAGGCGGTGGCATGGTAGGCAGCGGAGTGGAAGCTAAGGGGTTTGTATTGCTGGGAGGGTTTGTCAGTGTAGGGAGCGTTTTTTCGTGTAGGGAGGGTTTGTGAATCGGGGGAGATGAGAGAGATTTTTGTGTGTTGGATGTGTTTGGTATAGTTAAGTTTACTGATTTACCCTTCTTTTTGAATTTTGATGAAGAGTGGGAAATAAATTAGAGTGTGTCAAAAGAGAGGGAATCAAAAAATTTCAAGGGCAAAAGAGGTACTCCAAGAAAATTCATATTGATGACATCATCTTTTGATCTTATGACATACATAAGTTTTCTACTTTATTTTATATATATACGTGCAGTACCCGTGGGAAGCATCCTCGAAATCCAAGCATGTAGAGGTACTAACGTAAATGAAAAGAGAAAACTTACTTGAACACACTTTCGAAGTACAGAACCACATACTACCTTCCGTAACAAAACGAGGATATGAGCCCAGTGCCCAGTGGGAGTATCTAACAATACAATATCGAATCGAACGGCATAAAAAGACTCAACACGTTATAACTATGTATACATGAAACTTTCTTATACATATACACATATATACTGTAATGCATGTGACTGCTTTCATACAAAGACATTGCTTATTCCGATTAACACATCTTAATCTTGTATAAGAGCCCCTTTTTTTAGATACTTAACATTTATTTCTTTACTAAACTCATGCGGTTAAATACTTAAACAGCTATGCTTTGTTTAATCGAAAATCATGCCTTATTGAAACTTCCCTTTTTACACAACAATCCACTTTCGTATTTCCATTGAAAAGCACCCTTTAAACACACACGAATGTTGCGTTGGAAAATACTCACTTAAACTTTTGAAAACCTTTTTTACAACACATCTTGTATTAAATCATGGATTGAACCCCTTAGGTTTCTTAACTCACCCATTTAACCATTATGCTTTACCCTTTTTTCCTCACTTATGGACATTAATATATTTGTACATTTCTAGTCCACTAAACCCATAACTAGAACATTTATTAATTCATTCAAGTTAGGTGGTACTTACACTTTTCACCACACAACCCATTTCTTGATTTGTTCCACATTCCATCATATTTATCTTAAAATCTTTCAATTATCCACGTACTTTAAAGCGCTCCACACTGCCGGTGACGCCAATATCTGCTCTGGCCAGTGATTTTGGGTTTTCACCCTTAGGATCAGGGCCCTTCTTTATTATTTTCTGAATGTATCTGAATCTTTATTAATGTCTTTAGCATTTTACACATGTTCACATTATTCCACTCCATTACTTTAACCCGGCCTAAGCCAAACCTGGGATTTCACCCCAACTTATGATACACATTGAATTTGTCAATTCTTGTCCTTTACCTACTTAAGTTGATTTTTTTAGCAAAATAATTTACATCTTAAGGACCTATGGCAATTTCATTCAATGCAGTGTAATACCATTCGTTACATTTTATTTCGTAAAATGTTCCTTACCAATTTACCCTTTTATTGCCAAAACTTGCAATTTTAGTCCTTTAACAAGTATTATTTCTCAACATGAATATTATGTCTTGAAATTTTAGTCCTTTAACAAGTATTATTTCTTAAAATGGTTATTATATTTTTCAAATTAATATTTTAAATACTTTTGGACATATTAACACTTGTTTACTATCACACTTTTTACTCAACTTTCACACTTGTTACTTTTACACCTTTAATATATAAAATAACACCTTCTACATTTTAAGCTCCCATTTTCTACACTTATTTTTATCAAAGAAATCCAACTACATTTGAAGACTACTTTTTATTATAAATTACCATTTCCTTTTATTAACATACGTAGTCTTACAACCTTACATTATTCATACTTTCAATATCCTTTTTCTACACACTTTGATGACAAAATTTTCCTTTTGTCTTATATCATGTTTAATCCCAACAAGACTTTCTTTAAAATTGTTCATATATTTATTATCAAAATACTACAAATTTATATGTATGAGAAAGTCGACCTTAAATCCTAAAATCCAACTAAATTGATTAAACGTAGATTTCATCCTAGGAATTTATACCATTCGCAATAAACATGTTTCTCGAGTCATAAATACATTTTATTAATTTCTTAAAACTCAATAAATGTCCATTTTTCATAAAATCTCCATTTTTCTAAGAAGCTTTGGAATGTTTATTTCATAAACATTTTTGAAAGATTAACATCATTTGAAATATTTTACTCCATAAAATTTTTAACATCGGCTTCTAGAAAATAACACCAATCTCATAAAAGCCCTCTTTATTCCAAGAAACATTAAAAAAAGTGCTCTTCATTTATCTCTTAACAATATCGTATTTTCTTACAACTTTATTCCATAAAAATGTTTATTATTTATTTTTAAAAGAAACCATCAAAATAATATTTTCTTACATTTTTATTCTACAAAAATGTTTATTAGTAGTTTTACTAGAAAAGTTATCAGTTTGTTCATAGAAATCTTAATCTCAATATTTAACAACAACAAGACTAAAAATTCACGCAGAACAGAGTCTTTAATCTAAGAGTATATTTTCCCACCTCAAATGAAGCTCTAAATAGTGGAGGGCATAGTAGATCATAGAAGATGACAACCCCCACCTCTTAAGGTGGCCATAAAGGGGTTATCTAGCTCCACCAAGTTTGCCTCAAAATTCTCTTCAAAATCCATGAACATTCATATTCATCTTCCTCAAAAAACCCAACACTCATCTAATATATTGTGTATCTATCCCAATAATGGGTGAAATGGGTATTTTATAGTGTCAGTGTAGCTATTAGAACCCAAGAAAAATGGTGGAAGGCAGTCTAAGGGAAGGGGAGGGGAAGCAGTGTGCCTTTGAGAAGAAATGTGGCCTTTATTTTCCGTGTTGCCTCCCACTCCTCTCTTACTCTATTATACACAAAACAAAGCCTTAACAACGCATAAAATAGCCAATCTTATTCACCCAGATTGTCAAGATCCAAGAGTGACACGGGGTTTTAATCCGTGGTTCTAAAGGTAATAGCAAAAGGGACCGAAATATTTTTGTCAGGGCTTATCATTATAAAATTCTCTCATTTATCCATAAAACAAAATACCTCAAAACATACAATATATGTATCAGCTGCTTTATGCAAAATGGTCAGGCTCCAAGAGATGAAATGGTGACAACAGATTAGAAGAACTGATTTAGTAGGTTTACTAATCCCATGATTTTTTTCTTCTATACCCAAGACGAAGGCCACAATCCAAAATATATGTCTCTTCTTCCTTCAATCAGAATGCCACGCCCATGAGCTGACATAACACTCTACGATGTCATCCAGGCGGACCGGTCCGGGGCGGGCCGGTTCTTTTATTTTTTTGGCTCTTCGGTTCTCCTTCGGTTCGCAGTCCACTGGAGTTTGCAGGGCGGACCGGTCCGGGTTGAGGGCGGACCGGTCTGCCTATTTGACTTTTCTCTCAAACTTTGACTGTCCATATCTTCTGCTCCGGGTATCCGATTGAGGTGCCGTTTCTTCCTAGGTGCTTGTGAAGATGATACCTTCAACTTCTCTTTAGGTACCTCATCCGGATTCTGGGTAGGAATGACTCTTTTGCCCTTTTGACTTTTCTCGTTGACTTTCTCTAGTCTTCCGGTTTCCTTCTTCTATTTCTTGACATTAGATACCTGTAAAATCATAACAAAATACCAGAAACTCGGTGTACTTGTTAGGATAAGTCAATAACAAGATTATGAGATAAAGTCAATCCAATTACGTTGTTCGAGGTGATTAAAGTACCGAAATTAAGGGGTAAATTAGGAAGAATTTATGCCTAATCACCCGAGCCCCTAATGGTCGTGCCGGCCAAACCTAGATTGCCATCCTGTGAGAAACGAATACTAAAAGCAACCGTTTGGTCGAAAGTCCAGTCACCCATACACAGAACTTAGTGCAATAACGATCAAACTTTTAGATGAGAGCACACCCAGTTACCGAGCTGCATAGACCAATCCAGGTACCATCGTGCTTTACTAGGCCAAACTGCACCATACCATACTATGGTACATGTCCAAACTATTCTACTCATTGGAACACAATTCCCCATCATCGTAAACAAAAGATAAGAACAAGAATTAGAAAGGATAATACTTGTTCGGAAGGAACCCCACTATTCAATAGACCCAACGTGAAGGCCAAAAACCCGTAATTCTATCGAAGGGTAATAAGTACTATATGAATATACCCTCAAATTTGTCGAGTATATACACTAACATAAGGTCTAAATGTTCCTCTACTAGTGATATTCTGACATCTACTACCGACCCATGTCCGTACACTCATGCTTCAATATCTCATCTTGTTTTATATACGCAAGGCCTCAATCGCATCATCGTTGGCATAAATCTCTAATGTGTTTCGATATTTATTACACTCTATTGTGCCCCTTATTACATTGTTCCCCTTAAGACATCGAGTATCAAACCAAACTCTAAATCTCTAACTTCTCCTCAAAAGGTTGTACTACCTATTTACAATGAATTTTGGCAGCCTCGCCCAAGGTTATATGGAACATCTCCTTTAAACATAGTCGGTAACCTAAGGTCATAACCAAATTTCTCACACCCTACTACTGAACACCACACATGACAAAAAATCAGACTCTATTGGTTCCCTAAGAACACAAAGTATACCCAAGAAATCATCACCAAGGCTAGACAAGGTTTTAACAACCCATATCTTTACAAAAAGACTATGACCTAAGACTTCTCCATATTTGTTTCATCGATTTTTATACATTCACCCAAATATGCATTTGTGATTTTCCAACATGGTAGGTCTTAGTTGTAAAACACACACAAGGTGTTACAAGAAGTTAACCTTTCATCCCGAGGAAAATCCAAATATCTTCTTACTACATCTTAACATTAAGTGCTACGCATTTAAACTATTCATTACACGTTTAAACCACAAACTAACACTACTAAGAATTTTGGTATGATACAGGACACGGTGTATAACTAGTACATCTCCAATTTTATACCATCGGTGTCGCCAAAGATCATATACATCAAATGTTGCATCATTCCTCTAACCATTACTCCGAGGGCTACCTAAGGTTCACTCCCTTATTACTATAACTCATTATTATCACTCACGTGATCCCTTTCCATGAATGGCCCGTAAACCTACTTAAGGCTTATAAGATACATTCATCCGCCAATAATCACTAAGAATCCACCCATAAGGGTAGTGTCCTATCAACTAAGGCTAATCTATCCTCAATTGTTGACTCACATAAATCTACATGTTCATCAAATTTCCCATCAATAATGGTACGAGGAGATAAAATTTACCTACTCCTATCATCTACATTGGCCACTCATAAGTGTCATAGCTAAGGCTATATGCAATTTAAAGCCACAAGCATCATTACTTAATTGCAATATATCAACTATCAACCTCTAGTGTTGACTATATAAGATTTATGCTACTTGCCCAATGGGCTTCATCTCATTATATCATTATTTTAAAAGACTTTACAGCATCAAAGGTTGGAACAAAACACCTCACACTAAAATTTACTGTGTCAGCACTATCGGTTTGCATGGACACTTGTAATTTAATAGCATATTTAATCAATAGCACGGAAGCAATTAATAAGGAATAACTTGATTGCATTATACTTGGCACAAAATTACTTGTCGTGCTAACCTAACTGACTTCACCGTCGAGGAAACAAAGTAAAACAATCACCAAATTAGCGTGAGCAGACCAAACTAACACCGACGTCAAAATATCCACTAGCGGCCTTCCCACGTCATTCCTCAAAGGAACCTTGAACCTAGTGCTCTGAGTAATGCCCTGGTTTGGCTATATGGAATACTCGTGGCCAACCCGGTCTGAGCCAAGCATTAGGTGTGAAGTGCAATGAACAACCTATATAATTTTACTAATCTTGTCTAATTTTAATTACTTTCACTTATTTATAATGCAATTTCGATTTCAATATATATTTATATATATGTGTGAAGGACCCATGGGAAGCATCCCTGGAATCAAGCATGCAGAGATACTAACATAAATGAAAAGAGAAAGCTTACGTGAACACACTCTCGAAGTACGAAACCAGGTACTACCTACCCTAACAAAATGAGGATGTGATTCGAATGCCTAGTGGGAGTATACAACAATATAATATCTGAATGAACGATAGAAAAAGACTCAACACGTTATAACTATGTATACATGAGACTTTCTTATACATATATACATTAATGCATGCAATCGCTTTCATAGAAATACACCACTTATACTGATTAAGTCACGTTAATCTTGTAAAATAACCGCTTATTTAATACTTAACATTTATTTCTTTATTTAACTCACGCAGTTAAATACTTAAACAACTACGCTTTTTTGAACGGAAAATCATGCCTTAACGATATTTCCCTTTTTCACAACAATCCACTATAGTATTTTCATTGAAAAGCACCCTTTCAACACACACGAACACCACAATGGAAAATACTCACATAAACTTTTGAATTTTTTTTTACAACACATCTTATATTAAATCATGGATTGAACCACTTAGGTTTCTTACTCACCCATTTAACCACTATGCTTTACCCTTTTTCTCACTTGTGGACATTAATAAATTTGTACATTTCTAGTCCATTTAACCCATAACCGGAACATTTATTAATTCATTCAAGTTAGGTAGTACTTACACCTTTCACCATACAGCCCTTTTCTTCATATGTACCACATACCATTATATTTATCTCCGAATCTTCCAATTACCCATGTACTTTAACGGGCTCCACACCGACGTGACGCCACCATATGCTCTGGCGAGTATTTTGATATTTTCACTCTTGGGCTTCGCATCCTTCTTGCTTATTTCCCGGTTGCATCTGGGTCTTTATTAATGTGTTTAACATTTTACACATGTCCACTTTATTCCACTTCTTTACTTTTACCCGGACTAAGCTAAAACCTAGGATTTCACCCCAACTTGTAATACACTTTAAATTTGTCAATTCTTGTCCTTTACCTACTTACGTTGATTTTTTTACCAAAATCATTTACAACCTAAGGAATTATGCCAATTTCATTCGAAGTAGTGCAACACCATTCATTTTATTTTTTTCATAAAATGTTCCTTATCAATTTACCCTTTTATTACCAAAACTTGAAATTTTAGTCCTTTAACAAGTATTATTTCTCAAAATGGTTATTGAGTTTTGAACTTAATATTTTAAACAATTTTAGCCATATAAAACTTGTTTACTATTACACTTTTTACCCAACTTTCACTCTTGTTACCTTTACACCTTTAATATAAAAAAGCACCTTCTACATTTTAAGCACCCATTTTCTACACATTCTTTATCAAAGAAATCCAACTACACATGAAGAATACTTTTTATTAAAAATTATCATTTCCTCTTAACATATGTAGTCATACAACCTTAAATTATTAATACTTTCAATATCCTTTTCCCACACACTTTGATGGCTAAAATTTCCATTTGTCTTATATCATGTTTAAACCTAACAAGACTTTCTTTAAAATTGCTCATATATTTATTATCAAAATACTACAAGTTTATACGCATGAGAAACTAAACTTTAAATCCTAAAATCCCACTAAGTGGATTAAACATTGATTTCATCCGAGAAAATTATGCCATTCGCAACAAACATGCTTCTCAAGTCATAAAGACATTTTTATTCATTTCTTAAACTCAATAAATGTCCATTTTTAATAAAATCTCCATTTTTCTAAGAAGCTTAGGAATGTTTTTTTCATAAACATTTTTGCAAGATTAACATCATGTTAAATATTTTCTTCTATAAAATATTTAAAATCAACTTCTAGAAAATACACCATTCTCATAAAATCCCTCTTTATTCCACGACACTTTAAAAATATGTGCTCTTCATTTATCTCCTAACAATATGGTAGTTTCTTACATTTTTATTCTGTAAAATTGTTTAATATTTCTTTTTACTACAAACCACCAAAATCATATTTTCTTACATTTTTATTCTACAAAAATATTTATTATTAGTTTTACTAGAAAAGTTATTATTTTGTTCATAGAAATCTGACTCTCAATATTTAACAACAAGAAGACTACAAATGCACAAAAAATAGAGTTTTAATCTAAGAGTAGATTTTCCCCACAGCAAAAGAAGCTCTAAACAGTGAAGGTCATAGGATATCATAGAATATGACAACCCCCACCTCCTAATGTGGCCTTAAAGGGGTTGTCTAGCTCGACAAAGTTTGCCTCCAAGAAAAATCGCGGCAAAATTCTCTTCAAACTCCATGAACATTCATATTAATCTTCCTTTAAACCCCCAATAATCATAAAATATTTTGTAGTTCTATCTCAATAATGGGGGAAATGGGTATTTTATGGTGTGAGTGTAGATATTACAACCCAAGAAAAAATGGTGGAAGGCAGTCTAAGGGAAGAGAAGAGGAGGCAGTGAGCCATTGGGAAGAAATGTGGCCTTTATTTTTCATGTTGCCTCCCACGCCTCACTTACTCTCATATAAAAAAAATCCTTAACAATGTATAAAATAACCCATCTGATTCGTGGAGATAATCAAGCGTCAAGAGTGACACGAGGTTTTGATTCATGGTTCTAAAGGTGACAGCAGAAGGGATCGAATTGTGTTTATCAGGGCTTATCATTCCAATATTCTTGCTTTTATTCATAAAAAACCCTCAAAACATATAATATATATATCACCTGCTTCATTCAAAATGGCCTGGCTCCAAGAGCTGACATGGAATAAGTATCAACGGTTGTTATGGTGACAACAGTTAGGTAGAACTGATTTTGTAGGTTTACTAATCCCATGTCTCTTCTATTTATTCCCAAGAAAAATCCCCTAATCCATAATACATGTCTCGTTCCCCTTCATTCAGAATGTTAGGCCCATGAGATGACATAAAAATGTGGATCAATGGTTCAAATGCTGACAGGGAACTAGGAGGGCCGATTTGCACCAGTCTCATTCGAACGAGGTCCGTCCTCATTCGAACGATGACAACCTTCGTTTTATACTCCCTTACCAATGAGCTTCGAACGAGAAGTTGTTGCCTACTCTTTGTGCGTCATTTACATCTACTTTTTTCTATGATTTCTTTTGTCAATATCCTATTTTTTTTAATGAAACCCATCACTTTTTTAATTTCGTAAGAAAGGCACTGAATTAAATTGAAAGGATAGAAGCTTTTAGGTCATAAGCCTCTTTTTTTTATTAATAATTCTCAAGAGGATGAGTTACATAAAAATATATACAACATTGGTTGGGCATTAAGTTTTCATTGGAAAAGAATGCTACTTTGGATGCAAAAAAAGACGCATTCATAATAATAATGTTTCTGCAATAAAAATTTCCTTGAAAATTATATTAGATAATGAAATAAATAAAAAGAAAATTAAG
The DNA here is from genome assembly GCA_949130495.1 of Sambucus nigra. Taxonomy (NCBI): domain Eukaryota; kingdom Viridiplantae; phylum Streptophyta; class Magnoliopsida; order Dipsacales; family Adoxaceae; genus Sambucus; species Sambucus nigra. Next base: position 190,736,103 of record OX422209.1, read on the forward strand.
TAAATACACATAATTAAAATATGTTACATTATATCCAAAACATAATTGTGCTACTATTCATGTCACAATGAAGCTCAAAAGTAAATAATACTTCGTAACGAAGAAATGAGTTTAAACTAGTTTTCTCATCACAACCAAAATGATAAAGTCAACACTTGTAATTATGCAAGTTGATTCGAAGGGATAGAAGATCCTACATGGACATCTTCCTCGGGAGAAACATCTTTCTTTGGCAGTAAGGTGGTCTTCATAACTTCCATCTCTGACGTAAGACCTTGGAATAAGTTTTTTGAAGCGATCTTTGTTTGTAGCTTTTTATTCTCTAATTTAAAATTTCGCATGCATAGTAACTTCAAAAGTCGGGTACCAAGACCTTTCACCTATCCCGACCTATTTCCAAGAACTTTTTGATAGATTGATGCTTCATCAGGATCCTTCGAACATTCTTGCAATTCAATCATCTCTTTCTTCAAAGAAAAAGAAAAGAATTTATACCATCACTTTGACATTATTTTACACTTTAAAAAAAAATAGACAACTTTTCCTTTGTTTATTTATGAAATCCAACATATTGTGACATACAAATCACTAATTCAACAGCTATAGCTACAAGTAAATCAACAATGCACCCCTTTTATCGATTTCACTTTATTTAAAAAAAAATCAACATAGTTTCATTTATTTATTCATGAAATCCAACCTATTATTACACAAATCAATAATCCAACAACAAATCCCTTCCACCGATTTTAACACAAATCAATCCAGCCTACACGACTTGGGAGTAATTCTTTATGTTTAAGCATGTAAAATTATTTTCTTTTATATACTTACATAGTCAGACCCTCTTCTTCACTATCAACATGTTTTCCTTCGTGTAATGAGTATCATAAAGTACTTAAATTTTCCCTTTCGGATTCTCATAGGATTTACTTACCTATTAACATATGAAAATAAAATAAATAAGTACATGCATCCACATCAATTAAAATATAACAAATTTTATGTCCTAAAAAATATTAACCTATTTTCATACAAGTATTGGACAAAAGACTTTGTTCCACCGCGATGAACATACTTGGCATTTGAGTGACTAGTAGACCAAGTATTAGATTTTTTCTAAAAAAAGTGATATACTTCAAGTTAGTTTACTAAAATGTAAGAAAACAGACAATAAAGTTCATCACCAACTATTTTTGCCCAAGTCAATTTATTCATCTTACAAATTTAGAGCCTCATATGTCATCAAGCATAATTGTTATAAATCTACAAGTTAGCACCCTCCCTTTACCTTTTTATTCTACATATATTACTTACCCAAATTTTAGGGTTTGATTGCACCATTTTGTGTGTATGTTCTTCTTGTTTTGGGTGTTATTGTTGGAGAACTTATATTTTTTATGTTCTGTATGATATATACTATTATCTCTTAACGTTTCCAGCTCATATCCGCTTAGGAAAGTGACAAATGCGGCTCTATTAATGACATATTCAAATTACAACACCATTGCAAATCACATTTCCACACAAGTAAGAACATACATCAATGTTTCGAACAAGACATTAATAAGTAACATGTTACGCATATTAGATTTTCAATTATACTATTGTAAATCACTCGATACAAACTGATAACTACCCGAATTCAATATATTATTGTTTGTTTGTTTAAAATATACTATTGTTTGTTTATTCGACAAAATACAATTTATATTTGTATTGTTCGTTGGGGGCCATGAAAATGCAGGTAAATCCTTTGACGTGGCACTAATAGTATTCACAACACTTGAAAAATACACTCGGTCATTAGTTATTGAGTGTGGTTGTTTTGGTTATCCCAACAATTGTAACAATGACATCCCCATACACTAAAGCAAAAGGTTCAAACACTTTGATATGTTGAATGGACCAAAACATAATTGCAGCTGAAATAAATATCGTCGACATTTATGATGAGGGAAAAAAAATCTCAATGTGATACGCATGAACATTCTAACCGTTCTCAATGGAAGATCTTACCAAGTTGGAAACCTTTACAAAAGTTATGAAAATCAACAAGATTTTCAACCTACATAAACAAGGACAAAAAAGAAAATAAAAGAAAAAGGGAAAAGGAGATTGAAACATTATATTATCCGAAAATATATACATATAAAAGCATATGTATAAATAAACTTATTAGCTATCTCTTTTGTCGATATTGAGAGCTTTAACTGCGTTGTCTTTTGGCATGTCAAATAACTGCAGGAGGGTGAAGAATTGAGCCTAATTTTAAGGGAGTTCATAATGTTAAATAAAAGACACTAAAGTAAGTGTCCGTGTCAACACTGGAGTATAATATATTTTGAAGTTCTCTTTTTGTACCTAAATAGTGAACAGTCTAAATCTTTAAAGTGTCTTTATCGTGACATGTGGGTGACTAATACCTTGTTAAGCGACAAAATTATGATAAGCAAAGTTCCTAATTCATTTCATTTAAAGATATAAAAACATTCTCCAATGCAATTTTCTACAATGAATTACAGATTTGATATTTATTTTGTCTTATTCATCAATGTACTAAAAATGAATATTCTTTCTCAATTCATGTTACCATCATTTTTTTCTTACTTGGGTAGACAAGATAGTTTTCTAAAATACCCTCTAAATGTTGGATATTATGAATGCAAATACAGAAATGGAACTCTTTATATATCTCAAAAATGTCAACTTCAATACAACAATGTAATTTCTGAATAGTCACTAAAAAACTTCAAGGCATGATGTCACTTTCCTAAATACAGTATTTTCCCCACACGAAGAATTTCGGTATACAAACGGGAATCAGCAAATCCGTACTTAAGATACAATGAAGCAATTGCACTGTCTGCAACTTGTATATTTGAAGACAACCCTTGGATGTAGCAGCGAAGAATAGTCAATCAAGTTCTTATTCTGTTTATGTGCACAAAACAGAATAAGAGAATTTATATCTCCTAAAAACTGTAAGAGAGTAATAGCAGGGTATGGAAATCTGAAACTGGTTTTTGTTATCAATGTTATTCCGTTTTTAGGCAGCCTTTATTTATAAAAATGAAAGGCTTTGTCTTCAAGAGTCATGACTGTTGAATTAAGCCAGTTCCGAACAGGTATGACTGTTAATTACCAACAGTCTTAAGTCCTTTCCGAACAGGTATAATAATACCGAATCGGTTTTGCACGGGTCAACCAAAAAGTGACCGCGCCCGAGCTACTGCGATCCGACCCGGATGAATCCCGGTAACCCGCTACCACTGCGGAGTGCGAAGTGCAAAGTGCTCCACTAGCGCCTCTACAGCCCACTGCCCCACACCCGCACTCGCGCGCGCGCGCGCGCGTGTGCGTGTGCATACGGTGCTTCGCACCGTATTGAGGTCTCTTGAATAGCCTCTTAAATGCTAGATGAATTAACTCTTCATCTTCCATTTGTACTTATTAAGTGTACAAATTCTTAACATTTTTCCAATGTGGAATTCAAAGGTTGCCCACCCCTTTTATAGCTTAGTGGTGACACTTAGCTTTGTACATTTTCCAATGTGGGACACTATCCCCTTTTATATTTGGGTTAGCTTCCCACCTCTTCCTCACACTTCCAATGTGGGACAAGCTCTTAAGGCTTTTATACCCAAAAAACTCTTACTCTCTTATTTTAAAAATCTCCAACATTCCTCCACCATTTTCAAAATAAGTTTTGTAAATCTTTGATTGTCTGTAAGACTGTGTATAAGCATTGGTGTCTCACGACTTGAACCAATACCCTGTGAAGGTTCGTCAAGGTTAACCATGAAAGTATAGTAGACTTGTCTTTGAACTATCAATCTATATTGATTATCCGGATTTGTCTTCACACACAAATCTTTTAGTCACTGATTATCCATATAAGCCGACACATGAATTAGGCCTTGTGTCTGTACCTTGATTTCATGAGTGCTTTAGAGTCAAGCCCAATACTCATAGGAAGCGGCACCACTTCCACACTCATATAGGTAGATTATCATAGGTGTCCATGTAACTTAAAACACCATAAATCTATTAAGGTTAAACCCATCCTCTTTCATTATTCATTACATGTTCTAAGCGCTTATCCTTGGGATGTTAAATTTCATAGTGCTTACAATCACGTCCTATGATGTACTTTAATCATTGAACTTGAGACTTGAATATATCAAGTTTCAAGTTGAGTTTCCATCAAGAGTGATTATCATTAATGGGCTTTAGTCCCATCCCTATTGATGTCTTAGACACCAGTCCTCTTGCAAGACCTTTTGTAAAAGGATCAACTAAATTTTGACTTGATTTTACATAATCCAATGTGATTACACTATCTGTAATCATTTGTCTGACATAACTATGTCTCAGGCCAATATGTCTAGACTTTCCATTATACACTTTACTATAAGCTCTGGAAAGTGTAGGCTCACTATCACAATGTATAGATATTGGAGGCATTGGTTTTGGCCAAACTGGAATTTCAATCAATGAATTCCTTAACCATTCTGCCTCTTTACTAGTTGCAGCTAATGCTACAAACTCAGCTGCCATAGTAGAGTCAGCTATACAAGTTTGTTTCTTTGATCCCCAAGAAACAGCTCCTCCACCAAGAGTGAAAATCCATCCACTTGTTGAGGAATGATCCTCCCGCTCAGTTATCCAACTGGCATCAGAAAACCCTTCTAATACTGAAGGATATCCACTATAGTATATACCATAGTCCATAGTTCCTTTCAAATATTTTAATATTCTATTGACAGCATGCCAATGCAATAAGCTTGGATTACTAGTATATCTACTTAATTTACCAACAGCATAAGCAATATCAGGTCGAGTACATGTCATGGCATACATTAAACTACCAATTACTCGTGCATATTCCAATTGTGAAATAGCTCTACCATTATTAGGGATCATCTTTAGCTGTGGTTCAAAAGTTGTACTAACAGGTGTGCAATCAAACTGATTAAATTTCTTTAAAATTTTCTCAACATAATGAGATTGAGTGAGAATTATATTTTTATCTTTCCTTATTATTCTCATTCCTAATATGACATCAGCTACACCCATATCTTTCATATCAAATTTAGAAGACAAAAAACTCTTAGTATCATTAATGCTTACTAAATCAGTACCAAGAATTAACATGTCATCTACATATAAACAAATGATCACACCTTTACCATTAGCAAATTTACTATAAACACACTTATCAGATTCATGAATTTTAAAACCATAAGAAATAATGACTTTATCAAATTTTTCATGCCATTGTTTAGGTGCTTGTTTTAGGCCATATAAGGACTTAATAAGTTTACATACTTTGTTTTCTTGTCCAGGCATAACAAACCCTTCAGGTTGTTCCATGTAAATTTCTTCTTCTAAGTCACCATTTAAAAAGGCAGTTTTCACATCCATTTGATGAATCTCAAAATTATATATAGATGCTAATGTAATTAAAATTCTAATAGTGGCGGTTCTAGCAACAGGTGCATAGGTATCAAAATAATCAATTCCTTCTTTTTGTGTAAAACCTTTAGCAACCAATCTAGCCTTGAATTTATCAATTGTTCCATCTATTTTCATTTTCTTTTTAAAAATCCATCTACACTTAATGGGTTTAGATCATGGAGGTAAGTCTACTAATTTCCAAGTTTTATTTCCCAAAATTGAATCCATTTCATCATTTATAGCTTCTTTCCAAAATGATGAATCTACAGACTTAATTGCCTCACTATAAGTTTGTGGGTCTGTTTCAACGTTAAGAGTCAAAGCATATTGATTACAATATGTGTCTCTAGTTCCTTCAACAAGATAGACTACAAAGTCGGGACCAAAGCTTTTTTCTTTCCTAGGTCTTTTACTTTTTCTAATCTCTTCTTGTTCTACTAGTGGAGTTTCAGGTAACTGTGAAGGAGTGCTTACTTCTTTTTCATTATTAATTCTAGGAATATAAGAAAACCTTTGTTCATAAAAAAATTCATCTCTCGATTCAATTATTGTATTTACCTCAACAGAATCATTAGGTTCACTAACCAAAAATCTATAGGCTTTACTATGTTGTGCATAACCTATGAAAATACATTCAACACCTTTGCTTCCTAATTTCTTTCTCTTAGTTTCAGGTAGTCTTACAATAGCTCTACAACCCCAAACTTTAAGATAACTTAAATTAGGATTTCTATTCTTCCATAATTCGTAAGGAGTTTTCTTATTATCTTTAACAGGTATTCTATTCAGAATATGACATGCAGTTAAAAGTGCTTCTCCCCAAAACCCTTTACTTAAACCAGAATAAGAAAGCATAGCATTAACCATTTCAGTTAGTGTCCTATTTTTTCTTTCTGCTACTCCATTTTGTTGTGGTGTATAAGGTGCAGTAACTTCATGTATAATTCCCATATCTTCACAAAATTGAGGAAAGTGATATTCACCACCTCTATCAGATCTAAGACATTTTATTTTAGAATCACATTGATTTTCAACTTCATTTTTATATGTCTTAAATCTATTAAGCACATCATCCTTAGAGTTTAAAAGATATACGTAACAATATTTTGAAAAGTCATCAATAAATGTAGCAAAATATTTACTACCACCTCTAGTAGGCGTTCCATGCAAATCACAAACATCACTATGTACTAATTGCAACAAAGATGTAGTTTTTTCTATTTTAGGAAAAGGCAATCTTGTTATTTTTGTTTGCATGCATATTTTACACTTTTCATTCATATCATTCTCATATTTAGGAATTAAATTTAAATTAACCATGAAATGCATTTTCTTTGTATTAACATGTCCTAAACGACTATGCCATAATGAAAGACAATCAACGATATAAGCAGAAGAATCCTTTTCATTGATATTGAGCTTAAACATGCCCTCATACAAATATCCTTTGCCTACAAAGGTACCATTATTAGTCAGAATAAATTTGTCTGACTTAAATACAAGCTTAAAGCCAAATTTGTTAAGAAGACTTCCAGAAACTAAATTTTTCCTAACATCAGGAACATGAAAAACATTGGTGAGGCTAAGGATTTTCCCGGAAGTGAATTCGAGATCCACTGTCCCTTTGCCTTTAACCGCAGCTGTAGATGAATTTCCCATATAGAGAACATCTCCTTCCACTGTTTCATAGGCAGAGAACAAGTTCTTGTCCTTACAAACATGCCTTGTGGCACCAGAATCAACCCACCAAGAGTTGTATTCTCCAAGCATATTAGCCTCGGATATCATAGCAGCAAATTTTTGCTTTGTGTCTGATGTCCCTCCTTTTTCCTTTAGTTTCTTGAACTCACGACAATCCTTCTTGAAGTGACCTGGTTTGTTGCAATGAAAAAAATTTCCTTTCTTCTTTTTGTTTGCTTTAGAATTATTTGAAAAATTCTTCCGCTTGTTATTTTTTCCATGATTGCCATATTTTTGCTCCTTTCCTTCCTCCACCACATGGACCTTAGAAACAGAATTTTCTTGTTCCTCTTTACCATCTAGAATTCGAGACTCTTGTTCAATTCTTAAATGAGTCTCTAATTCTTCAAGTGAAAGATCCTCCTTTTTGTGTTTGAGTTCTTTCTTATAGTCTTTCCAAGAAGGAGGAAGTTTTTGAATTATGGCAGCAACAATTACATTATCATCCATATTTAATTTTTTCAGTTTGCAATGATTTATGATGCGTTGGATGTCATGAAATTGTTCTAGCACAGGCCTATTATCATGAATTTTAAAGCTTAGAAACTGACCGATAAGGAACTTCTTACTTGTAGCGTCTTCCGTTAGATATTTGGTCTCCAATGTTTCCCATAAAGTTTTTGCTGTCCCAACATTTTGGTACAAGTCGAACAAATTATCAGCAAGTGCATTAAGAATGTGACCACGACACAAGTAATCATCGGTCTCCCATTTTGTGCGTTGCCTAGTCTGTTCCATGGTTTCGTCTTCATCTTCATTTGGTTTCGGTTGTGACAAGACATATACAATCTTCAATGTTGTTAGAAGAAAATGAACCTTTTTCTGCCAACGCAGAAAATTACCACCATCAAAACGGTCCAACTTGACAAAGCTTTCTGTTATTTGTCGAAGTGATTTGGAAGAGTCGGCCATTTCCAAAAATACTGTATTTAGATTGTTGGATATTATGAATGCAAATACAGAAATGGAACTCTTTATATATCTCAAAAATGTCAACTTCAATACAACAATGTAATTTCTGAATAGTCACTATAAAACTTCAAGGCGTGATGTCACTTTCCTAAATACAGTATTTGCCCCACACGAAGAATTTTGGTATACAAACGGGAATCAGCAAATCCGTACTCAAGATACAATGAAGCAATTTCACTGTCTGCAACTTGTATATTTGAAGACAGCCCTTGGATGTAGCAGCGAAGAACAGTCAATCAAGTTCTTATTCTGTTTATGTGCACAAAACAGAATAAGAGAATTTATATCTCCTGAAAACTGTAAGAGAGTAATAGCAGGGTATGGAAATCTGAAACTGGTTTTTGTTATCAATGTTATTCCATTTTTAGGCAGCCTTTATTTATAAAAATGAAAGGCTTTGTCTTCAAGAGTCATGACTGTTGAATTAAGTCAGTTCCGAACAGGTATGACTGTTAATTACCAACAGTCTTAAGTCCTTTCCGAACAGGTATAATAATACCGAATCGGTTTTGCACGGGTCAACCAAAAAGTGACCGTGCCCGAGCTACCGCGATCCGACCCGGACGAATCCCGGCAACCCGCTACCACTGCGGAGTGCGAAGTGCAAAGTGCGCCACTAGCGCCTCTACAGCCCACTGCCCCACACCCGCACTCGCGCGCGCGGGCGCGCGTGTGCGTGTGCGTACGGTGCTTCGTACCGTATTGAGGTCTCTTGAATAGCCTCTTAAATGCTAGATGAATCAACTCTTCATCTTCCATTTGTACTTATTAAGTGTACAAATTCTTAACATTTTTCCAATGTGGGACTCAAAGGTTTCCCACCCCTTTTATAGCTTAGTGGTGACACTTAGCTTTGTACATTTTCCAATGTGGGACACTATCCCCTTTTATATTTGGGTTAGCTTCCCACCTCTTCCTCACACTTCCAATGTGGGACAAGCTCTTAAGGCTTTTATACCCAAAAAACTCTTACTCTCTTATTTTAAAAATCTCCAACACTAATTACATAAGGTTAACTTCACAATATCTTCCCTAGTCTTAAAATTAAATTCACAGTCATTATAAATAGATATGGTCTTAATGTCCATGCCTTTTATGTGGAACTCAAATTTTCCCAATTCTTAGTTATAATGGAGGAACTTAAGCAGAATTAGAAAAAGAAGGAGTATAAGACATTATATTCCAATTGAAATTAACAAAATCAAAATACTAAGGATGTTGTTGAAGATTATTATTCTTTATACCCCAACATCCATTAGAAAACAATCCCTTTGATGATAAAAATAAACGTAACCAATTTGCACAGTCGGATCAGTTCAAACATCAATTAGCAAAAAAGTAGATCAGCGTCCACTTGATGATAATACTCAAAAAAGAAATCATCCCTGAACAAAATAGGACCCAACAAAAATCCCATGAGCATAAACCATAGGCTACATTCATACAAGAGTTATGGAGTTTTCAAACTATGGAACATAGATAACACCCCCAATGAATTATAATTTCAATTGACACAAGAAATAGATAATTTAGGAACCAACCCAATTGCCATTGATTTTAAAATTCTCACAAAACCATGAGAATACCTTGAAGAAGAGATCTTTTAATAAAAAAAAGGAACCTAATTTAATCCGTCAGATATAGATTGTTTAACAGATTGATTATTTTCAAAAGTATCCATTGTGACACCCTCCTTATTAAAGTAAGAGATGTCCAGCCCGATACTCCAATAATAATAGGAATCATCAATGGTCCATTCTTAGCATCACTGTCGTGAAAATACTAGTACGAGATAACCACCAAATATTTTTTAGAAAAACGGATGTCATATAATTTTTCAAGTTTGATAAAATAATTTCGACAATCCAATTTATAAATGAAGGTGGATAGAAATAAAGACATGCAACAGTTATATAACAATTCACCATAACATAACCGAATAAGTTGTCGGTTAACAGGCTAATACAAGAGGTCACATAACGTATTACAGTAAGTATGACAATATATATATAATTACAAATTTTGGGCAACACTCCCAAATATACAAACGGATCATAACTAGATTTTACAAAAGATGGATGCGTCTAATACAAAAATCCAACAACACCCGCAAAATTCTGTAGCTCTTTGACATTGGGATGGAAAGATCATAACGGACATCCTTGTGACGGAGCACCTGAGAGTATATAAAAACCACACAAGAAAGACAAATATAAACGGGTCAGGGCTCATTTTGATATGATATACGTGTGAATAAAATGCATAACAATTATGAATGCTAATATCATAAAGAGGTTAAGTTCGCTCCTCAATGCAAGAATCATTATAACCTCTCATCTAAATGCACAACCTAGTGCCATACTAGTTCATTACATGTTAACTACATATTTCATTTAGAGGAGAAGCTTAATTCCATTTAACATGCATAGATTTACCAATTCATAGATATAACTTCCCAAGTCTCTATATCAACGAGGATCATATGCCATCAAGTTAATTTATCAATTCATTACACATTTATGAAATGCCACATTCGTGAGAATAGTTACAATCAAAATATAACGATTCTAAGACCATCCTTTTGGGAGTCACCCCACTGGATGCACCCCTAAATGCTATCATATTCTAGGGCCTATAACTACGAGAACCTGGGCACCCTAAATCGCATCGCGTGGGAAGCGGCCATATACCTTCGATAGTGAGTCATAACTATACCCATAACTACCTCACTTCAAATAAAACAATAACACAATGCAACCACCGGTTCTATGGCCGAGGACTATATTCTCCCTGCATTCACTAGCCAGGGAATTTACCTCATGCGCGTAACTTCCCTTATGATAGAATTTATAAAGGTATGTATATGCATGCCACAATCACAAGATATGCCCATTTAAAACATGTGCTTTTAAATTCACAAAACTAAATGTGCTTAACCATGTATATGCCAATTTAATCTTATTCATGAAATCATATGTTTTTAGAAATATAGGCTACAAATTATAATTATCCTCATACTAGTTTCCAAGAGTCCAAAACGATACCACCCAACTCTACCTTAGTCCTAAAATGACTTACTAGATGAAAAAGACACTAACTTCCATTAATTAATCCCCGACATAAGCCCGAATACTCCCATTCTAACATAGGGTATTAATCCCTCTAATGTAAGACTTTAATACTCTATTTTACTTCATAAGAGAAGGTTCCTAATCCTTAAACCTAAAAGAAAAGGAGTAGAAATCAAGTTGGAAAAATTCCATAAAACAGCATGATTTCTGAATCGATTCGCTTAGGGCCGAATCGATTCGCCCCTGATAGCAAATCTATTCTCTCAAAATTGAATTAATTCGGTTGAGAGGAACAACCTTTTGTCTCAGCCCAAATCGATTCAGCCTTAACCAATGGGACCCAACATACATAAACATCCTGAAAACCCATAACCCACCTGCAAGGTCATTAATAAATTGACAACCCAAGAACGAAATCGTGGTCCAATTAAAATATTGGAAGGTCACTAATCAAAAATCATCAAATCATTGATTCATGTACTAAAACCCACAAAAGAAATCCTTTTAATTGAAATCCTGTTAAAACAACATGAATCTAGCTCATTAAATTAATCGAAAATTTTTAGTATTATTTAGGGTTTTATTTTTTAATTAGAATCATGTTTGTATTACTCGTACATACTTTTATATTGGCCAACTGAAATGAAGAGGTTTGAGTTTTTACTTTTCTAACACCTAAAAATGCAATAATGCCCTCCAGTATATCTACGAAACCGGTATATATAGTAGCATGAGAGAAAAAATGTGTCGAAACCGTCGATGGTGAGGAGATTAGGACGAGTGTTTCATTTGGCGTCTTAGGTTGGAGGCCCTGAGAGAAGTAGGTTTCATTTAGGCTTTTATCTTTGTAAAATGAGAAGTATTTTTTTTTAGCTTAAACGATGTAGTTTTAACTAAAAATTTATACTCTTTAGAAACGAATTATTTTCTACCTTGCAATAGGTCTTTTGAAAAACCAAAACGTAAAAGGAAAATTTCAGGCATTTATTTCGAGCAAGAGTTATAATAATTTATTTCTAAAAGTAAATTTTTCAAGGAATTAGTTCATTGCATAATATTTTTAATATTATCATGCTTTTAGAGATGATTTTAAAATTTCCTTGATAATAGTGTACTTTAACCACTAAATTTATTTCCTTGCTCAAAAATTCATTGGAAAAGCTAATTTTTCTTGTAGTGTAAGTTTATTTTCTTTATATGGACAGCTATGAGACAAATTATATTAACGTCAAAAGGGATACCAAAGAGGGGGAGAAGGATGGCAAATAGATTTTGGTTATACAAGGAAGCGGAGGAATTGGCTTTTGCACTGATGGATGACTAGGGGTTTATGGGAAATACTCTTGTCCATATGTTTCATTCAATGAGTTATAACACAAAAGGGTAAGGGTGGAGATGGCGTCATGGAGGGGTTCTAATGGTTGAAAGGGATAGAGACATATTTGGAAGATGGTGCCTCATTGCATATTTTGGACGGTTTGGCTAGAGAGGAGATGTTTCGACGGGGAAGAGATTGATCCATCAAGATTTCATTTTATCTTTTTTAGTACACTTCTAATCTAGCAGAAGAAAAGTCACAGTCCATCGCTTCCTTTGTTTGTTGATTTTATGGAGGAGTTGCAAGGGTATACTAGTTTTTTTATTGGGTGGTGGGTACTGGTTAGCTGTCCCATTTTATTTCTCTTTTTGGGTATACTTCCAGTATATGTGATTGTTTTTAGTAATCATTTACATATCAATAAAATATAATACAATTTGATTTTTCTGAAAGACATTTATATTTAGTTTAAATGAATTTTTTACTGAATGTATTCACACAATTCAACAAGTTGTCTCTAGTAATTTTATCTTCCATCTGGGATGATGTCTCTATTTGAGGGATATTTCCATTGATGCTCAACTCCATAGAAATATATCTTAATTCATGTGTATCTCTTCTAACCAGGTAATAAATTGGATTTTCATCTCTATAAAAAAGAATTGTGTCCTTCCCAATTGGGTGATCTTTGTCTCAAAAGGCGTATATATCCCTTTGGGTTTTGTCCAAAAACTTAATATCTTATTCTCACGCATTTTGGGTTTTTCGTGGGACCTAAGTGATTAATTCATTGCGGTGTATGAGAGCGAGCTGGATCCAAGCTTAAAAACTACAATTAGATAATAATTTAGTGTAAACATAATCAAAGAACGGGTAATTAACAGTTTTATATGGATCCGTAAATCTAACACATGAATATCAAATTATACATGTTGTTTGTTATTTAATCACACAAAACGTTATACACTATATATTTAAGATTAGGATCTTAGATCAACGTAATTATTAGATATAATCATTATACGAAACATAAAATAATATTATAATCACATACATCCATCTTGTTATAACTAGAAATATTGGTGGAGCAGTCGACCTTAATGAGTCAGATCACGTTGATCTTCAAATCACTACTTCATCTTGTCTTTGGAAAAATCGTGTTCTAGTTTAATCCCATTCCAATGTTTAGATCTTCCTTTATGGTCAAAATATTATTCTAAAATTAACTCTCATTGATAATTTAGATTTCTCTCTGTTATCCTATAATTTCAATACGTTGTCCTTTTCTGTGTCTAAATGTGAAAATTTGTAGCTTCTTTATAGGCAAGGACATGACCTAAATCTCCAACAGTCACTCAATATCAATCGTCCATCAAGTTAGATAACCAAGAGTCCTTTTAACTCTTCGTATTTGGATTATCCTTTCATTAACCAAAATGACTCTTAGTATTAATATAATTATAAAGCAGATTATGGAGAATTATTATTTATGAAAATTATAATACTCTCCCAATTGGTCAATAATTATCATAAGGAGCGCAATAATCTTTGAGTCGTCCTTAAATGGTTTTTCATAAAAAACTTAATAAAACAAATAATTAATGTGAGTTATGGCACACACATACTAATTCAAGATCATGATCGCTTCCATGTACCATAATATTAAGAACTCATACAACAAGGTTTATAAATTGGGTTATTTAAATAATGGTCAAATAATGTCTTATATAAAAGACTATTTCAGTCACATTCATCAATTCACATGCATGTAAACATATATTGCAAGATAGAAATTGAGATGTTCAAAATACACTCTAATTGATATAAAATATATTATAAAAAATTAATTACCAAACAATTCACAATACTTATATTTAATTGGTTACATGCAAGACTCATATCTTAAGTATGTTTTATGAACATCCTTTGGGGATAGCCAAATTATTGGTTGATATGTAATGTTAACACTTGTACTAAGGTGTTTAATTGACACTTATTTTTTAACTTCTTCGTTCATATATAGGTTGTATATCTTAATGTGCGTAAGTTCTTTAAAATACCTATCAGTTCTTCATAACGAAGATTGCAACGGCATTATCATAATATTTCAACAACATCTAATAGTGTCGACAACTCCAAATCCCGAAATAAATTTTCACATCCATAATATATAATTTTTAGCCTTAAAGCAGGGTACACACAATATTAAATTATTTTTCACTCTTTCATAAAATTGGCAACTAGGCCAAAACAAACCTACTTAATCAAAATCGAACAATTATCATAAGTGTGAGCATATAACATTTTAGGCATCTCATTACTTCATAGTATTAAAATATTTTATTTCTCTAGTCTATTATTCATTACTATGAGAAAACCAAGAAATATATAAACTCACTCCCACTAACTTCAAGGTTTATATATACTAATAAAAAATACATAAAGTATTCTAAAAAATACCAATGGGAAAGCGACATAATTTATATGGTGATTTATCAATCTATGCAGTTTTTTTCTTAAACTCTCATAAGTTTTTATACAAAATGTAACGCTTAAAAAGAAGTTACTAAATCCATAAGAATTTCACGTTTTAAGATATATGTGAAAATATTTATTTACGCCCCTTTCTCTATTTGTAATGGAAACTTTGGCCATACCTCTAGATTTATGTATTTGATTATCATGGGGGTTATGTTTTATTCTTACGATGCATTTACACTCGACTCTCTTTTGTCAACTAGATAATTTAATGCGATATTATATTTTATTTTGGTAAATTAGTGGCATTATAATTTTACAAACTTGTGAAAACAAAATCGAACATTTTCTAACTCCTCTATCAAATTCACATTCTTTTGATAAATCTCTCAATCATTCATAATAGCAAACTCATTTAAGAGCTTCTTAAAACTATTCATATTCATTAACCAAAAGAACAATTTCCTTTAGACGTTAAGGGAATGGCACGAGTATCTTAAATTCTTTTATAACCACATTAAGTGATTTGTTACTCCCACTAATTTCACCATTATTTAAGGAATTTAACATTTGACATTTTTTGTTTCAAAAGTAATTAGTTTACCCTCTTGAAAAATGTAGACATAATTTTAAATTCCAATTCTTTTAGTGGATTCTAAATCCATGCATGTACTACACATCACCAATCATGCAACCATGTCGAATTGGGTAAGTAAAGTGAAATTCATATAATAAACTTGTAATCATATATATTCATTTCTATGTGAATAACTCTTGCGACATTATTGCGTTTGACTTGTTGCTTTATAACAATCTGATCTATGTAGATTCACGATCCAAGGACTATAATCTCCTACTTGAACCACATATATCGTTCTAAAATTATAAAACCTTAAGAGCTCAAATGTGCATGTCAAGCTTCATAAATGAGAACCTAAAGATAATTGTGACACCCCGCCTAATAAAATACCGCGTGATCAGTGATGTATCAAATCAAACAGGAATCTAAAATGGTTTCATTATCAGCGTCACTGTCCAAAACGAATTAATTACTAATAACTTATTAGGCCTGGCGTCAAATTTTAAACTTTGTAATCTTTTTAACTTAACTCACCGAATAAATCCATCCACACACAATGATATAACCAAAAACTAAAATAAAAGAATAATGACCGATAACTCTCGATAAAACATTTATAGAACCATATCGAATAAAATGCTCAAAATAAAATAAATTGCAACAGTTGGGGAATATGCATGAGTTTAACTCATAATACCTTCTATTTAGATCACAAGGAGATAAGGGGTTATAAATAATCCCTGCTAGCAGCAATAGCTGTTGCAGCAACATCTGACTCAAAAGAATAAGCATCCGGGCATCCTTGTGTCTGGACACCTAAAAAGGATTTGAAGAAGAGAGAGAAAATATAGAAGCGGGTCAGAACCCGAGGTTTAAAAATAATTTTAGTAAGTGTTTAAAATACTTTAATATTCAAAATATGATATTCTCCATATTTAAACTGCTATCGTACTCCTATGAAATACCCTCACCTCTCATCTAACAGTGCACACCTAATGCATGTATTTAAAGCACCCTAATTACGCTACCCAACCTAACTAGTATCTCACCAAACCATCTAACATCACACGCTATCGCAGCAACCCGCATATGTAATATCCTAAGCTTTCGCCCGCTTATACTTCTTCCAAACATAAATAACTCTTACTTATACTCACCGAAAATATTAAAATGAATTTAGTTAACCACGGCGCCCAACCATGTACTAAAGACCAAACATCTCCCCACCTCCAACATTGTGTTAAGCTTCATGCGTGGGACGTATCGCAAAGCAAAATCCAAATAAGGAACCCCTCCCGATACACTACTACGTAATGTTTTCGGTCATTGAGATTCATTTGGCCCTCTGTACATAGCATGTACCATCTCTCGTCATAAAAGTATAATCATAAACATTCCAACTCTTTCCATTATTGATTTAAGTTTTAGATCGTCAAAGGAATACACTAAATCCCATCAAATTATTGATATAATTATATTAAGAACAATCATCCCCGATATCCTAGGGTCTAACATCTCTCACCTCTTTACCTTTGCTACTTTCGTTCGTAGGATGTCTCGTAAAAAGAAATCCAAACAAGTAACCATCCCGATACAGTACTACGTAGCTATGTCGGTTATTGAGATCTGTTGATCCAGTACCTAAGTCAATTACTCGATTCATTTATAATAACTTCCACTAGTTATTACATTATCCACGTATTAGTGTTATTTATCCCATAAGTAGTAATCTCATCATATATACACTTATCACATATTTTATTCCATATTTTATACTCCCGAATGATCCAGAAATTTACTCACATTTTATTCTTTATCCTGATCCATGTGTATATATGTATGTTTTCACATCTTATATATATATATATATATATCAAGTATATCTATACTCATATATTACAAACTATAAGTATAACAACCATTCCTCAGAGCTATAACTCAATGAATGCAGTCCCTACAACACTATCATCTTCCAGGGAGTTTCTCACATATCATCCTAGTTACCAGCGTTTGAACTCTCACGCCGACTTGGCAAAAAGAAAATCAAAACGTACGGGAAGCAGTCATAGTTCCTCACCTGAAAGTAAGATCGAATAAAACCCAAGACATCTCATCCATAATAAAATCAAACAATATAAATAATGGACGACTATAAACTGGGGACTATATGCTCCCTGCTCCTCAAGCTAGGGGCCTCACCCACATTGCACAACTTCGCATGATAGCACTAGAGGGGTATGCTTAACATAAATATATCATGTGACACCCCGCCTAATTAATAACCGGGCGATCACTCCTTTATTAAATTAAATCAAGGTGAACAGTTGGTCCATTCTTAGCATCACTGTCGAAAAATAAATTTTTCCAATTTCACACCCTAATTAATTAAGCTAAGTGTCAAAACCATTTTCATGCATACTTTCCAAATTTTAATTAAAGAAAAATCATTTATTTTATTAACAACATTCAATAAGTAAGAATCACACCATACTAAATTCTGCATCATATTCCAATTAATTTAATACATTCGTCAATCGAATGTCAACATACGAAATCTAAAGTCACACATCCAAACTGAATAAATCCCATAGTAACAATACTGGAAATAATTGAAATACAAATGTCCCATAACAACGGAATAATGGAAAGAGATACACATGCCCAACTAGATGAAAGTACTAAGAGTGGATCCGAATGAACGAAGTCGTCTAATCAAGAGACCTGCAACTCCCACCTATGCTGCAGCGCGTTCCTTCCAAAAGATCCTAAGAAAGACGCCCCTGTGGCTGGGCACCTGTAATACATACATATATATATATATACAAGAGAGAGAAAGAGAAAAAGAAACGGGTCAGAGCCCGATAGTGTGTTTGATTTAAAATACGTTTAGCAAGTATTTAAATTGATATAGGCCAATGCAACAACATATTAGTGCGACACTCTCTTGAGAAATTCTCACCTCTCTTCTAATGTGCACACCTATCGCACTAACCTTCCCAACGGGTTGTCTTATTATTTATCACACTAATCTTCCCAATGATTTAACTTATCTTAGATTACTCGTAAGATTCAAAATTTCACGATTCAATTGTTTGAAAAGAATATTTCAATTAGTAACCAAAGTTCTCATTTTGACTTTATTAATCAATAAAGCTTTCCAATTTCATATTATACTTTCTCAAAACCAGTATTTACAATTTTAGTCATCAACCATGTCCTACATATCAAATTACAGTAGGCAGTTCCAGATTTCAGAATTTCATATATATTAACTACTCGTATAATATATATATTATAACAGCACCCCAAATTAACTATGGTAAGGCATACTCTACTATCCAAAGCCCCATATCACTCATATTAAGGGGAATACATTCGGAATCACTCTCGAATTGTATTAGCAAACATACACAAACAATATTGAGGCGAAGAATAGATTCCAAGTCTCTAAGAGGATGGCACATGCCTGCGTCTCTTAGGACCGTCTAAACTATCACGTCGATAGCCTCTACCAAGGATATCTATCTTCTAGGGTACGAGTCAATATCCCCCAAAAGGCAACATAGGATAAGATCGTCCTAGCGCGACAACCTCAGGGATAGCAAGTAGCGTGGGCATGATTTTTCACACATAGATAGCTTATGCATACACAATCATATAACTATACTAAAATTACCATATCTATATTAGGTATATTATCAAATCCCATAGTTACGACTTTTATCCATATTATCGTATTTTGGTAAACACTTATAACGGTTCGTTTCTAACCTAGATTCGGTATTATTCCAACGTACCACACAACTCTCATGGCTTTATTCTATAAATTATAAATCCAGTAGGTATACACATTTGTCCCAAAGTAACTCTCTTACGTGTCTCTCTCTTTAAATCACAAATTCACCGACCCTTATGTAATTATCCCAAAAATACAATCTTAGCCCGACATCAAGGGTCCCAAAATTTATTCACATGTCCTACTGGTCTTCCCTATCTCCCAAAATATTTTATTAAGGCTGCCGAAGAATTATTTCATGATAAATTAAATTTAACTCATTTAATAAGGGAAATAGGAGTCTGCCAGGAGGGGTCGATCGATCGAGGTTTGGGGCTCGATCGATCGAACCTTCGATCGATCGAAGCTCTAGGATCGATCGATCGATCAAGCAGGTATTTCGATTTCTGCAGAATCGCAGTTACGGGTTCTACCACTTTTCTTCATCCAAATCCATGTTTTCCTACCCCAAATGTCCCAAAAATTCTACTACTAACATTATATCAATATACCAGATGTTTCTAACGTAAGGCATGTGTATTTTTATCATTTAAACATGGATTTCCAACCCTTTATCTAATTATCAAGAACCCTAGAATTTTCTTAAACAGGTTTCTAACAAATTTTCTCCAGAATTTCCTTCTTATAATCATCAAAATTTCGTGGTTAAATTCCTCTTCATGGCAAGGGTTTCCAGAATCATCATATAAACCAATACTACATGGATTTTCCTATCACAAATTGGGTTTTCTTCCATATATTTCATCCCTAACCATTTCTAAACTAATATAGAAATTGCACCAACAAAATAATCAAGATAAACACTTTCCTGGTATTTTCAGAAGTCTGGATTGCGGCTGATTTTAGTGTGGTTGCGTTCCCCTTCTCGCGATCTACGCGTTGGTGGTGGCGGCGGCGGTGCAAACCGTTGAGTTTCGGGCCTTGAATTTTCCTTGAGAGCTCTCTCCTTCCTCTCCTATTGCCGTCACTTGTGTTTAGAGTTTCTAACCCTAGATGAAAATCCAGATATCTGATATAACCCTTTGGATTTCGTGGGTTTAATTACCCATAAATGTGAAATGTCCAAAATGCCCTCCCGGGGTACAACTTAGGCCTAAAAATGCCCCGAGACCCAAACTAAACCCCCGGGTACACTTTTCTGACTATCTCGACCCTTCCAGACGCGTTGGCGCACTCAAAATGACCATACGAACGACTTATAAATTATTCACTTTTATTTATCAATATTTAGTCCCAACGCGACACGGGCGCGTCTCGATTCAAATTTCCAAAATTGTCATTTTATTCACTCGTGACAATCAATATAATCAATATCATATATTACTTTGCTCATTAGTAATATTCAACAAATTTCCCATAATTACTAACTCTCGTCACGTTAATAATTATAACATAATTAATTTCTGGATTTTTATTAAATAATTAACTCACATTAAATTTAATAAATCCCCAAATTAATATAGCATAAAAATACGGGGTATTACATACTTCCGCCCTAATAATGGAATTTCGTACCGAAATTCGGAAAACAAGGCATACCTGGGAAGAACAAATCTGGATATCTCTCGCGCATATCTGCCTCGCGCTCCCAAGTGGATTCCTCGACATTATGATGCTCCCACTGGACCTGCACAAGTGGAACTATCTTCGACCTCAATCTCCTCTCATTATAGTCTAGGATAGCCACCGGTCTCTCCTCGTAAGAGCTGTCAGGTTCTAAGTCTATCTCATCTATCGCAATGTGAGTATGGGCCATATCATCCCGAAGATACCGTCTCAACGACGAGATGTGGAATACATCGTGAATGCGATGCAAATGTTCTGGCAGTCCCAATCTGTATGCTACCGGCCCAATCCTCTCGATTATGGGAAATGGTCCCACGTACCTCGGAGCCAACTTCCCCTTCTTCCCGAACCTCATCACTCCCTTCATAGGAGATACACACAATAACACTTAGTCCCCCACATTAAACTCCCGGAAGAATCGTTTCGCATCGGCGTAGCTCTTCTGCCTGTCCTGGGCTACCCGAACGCGGCTCCTGATCATCTCAATCCTCGCGAAGGTTTCCTGAATTACCTCCGGTCCTAGCAACTTGTTATCCCCTACCTCGAGCCAACAAGTTGGAGAACGACAAGGCCTGCCATACAAAGCCTCAAATGGAGCCATACCAATCGTAAACTGATAAGAGTTATTATAAGCAAACTCTACCAGTGGAAGATGTGGCTCCCAACCTCCTCCAAAATCAAGAACACACATGCGTAGCATATCCTCTAACATCTGATTAGTACGCTCTGTCTGTCCATCTGTCTGTGGGTGATAAGCTGAACTCAACCTCAACTCAGTACCCATAGCCTCCTGAAATCTTTCCCAGAAACGTGACACAAAAATCTTGTCTCTATCTGACACAATATTCAGGGGCACCCCATGTAATCTGACAACCTCAGCAATGAACAACTGAGCATACTGACCCGTGGTATAGTCTGTCCGCACCGGCAGAAAATCAGCCACCTTGGTCAAACGGTCTACTATCACCCAGATAGAATCGTGGCCCCGCTGTGATGTAGGTAACCCTGTAATAAAATCCATGGAAATACTCTCCCACTTCCACGTGGGTACTTCCAATGGCTGAAGTAATCCTGACGGTTTCTGGTGGTCCACCTTCACCAGCTAGCAGGTAGAACACTTGGACACGAACTTAGCAATGTCCTTCTTCATCCCACTCCACCAGTATTGCCTCCTCATATCCTGGTACATCTTATCTCCTCCAGGATGTACTGCAAATCGGGACCCGTGAGAATGGGTCATCACTGCATGACGTAATTCTGCTCCCTCTGGAACCACCAATCTCCCATTAAACCTCAAACCCCCATCAGAACTAACAGAATAAGACTCAGCACCCTCGGCTAAAAGTCATACAATCTGCTCCTGGCAAAACGGGTCTGTCGTCTGGGCCTGTATTACACTCATAACAATCTCGGGTGTGATTGTCATAACAGATATGAAGGAACAGGATACTGCATCCTGGTGGCCTAACTCCTTCCACTTTGCTTTCCAGACATCCTCTACCTCGTCTACCGGTCTATGACTCAACGCATCAGCAACTACGTTGGTCTTTTCCGAATGATACTGTATATCGAACTGGTAGTCCTTCACAAACTTTAGCCATCTGCACTGACGCATATTTAGCTCTCGTTGAGTGAATAGGTACTGCAATGACTTGTGGTCTGTGAACAAACGGAATTTCTCCCCTAATAAGTAGTGCCTCCATATCCTCAATGCAAAAACGACCGCTGCTAACTCCAGGTCGTGGGTGGGGTAATTCTTCTCATGCGGCTTAAGCTTGCGAGAGGCAAAAGCTATAGCCTTCTCCTCCTGCTGAAGTACTCCCCCAAGTCCCCATAAAGAGGCATCGGTGTAAACCAAGTACTCCGCACCCGGCTTTGGTAAAGTAAGGACTGGCGCTGAAGTAAGCTTGTCTTTCAGCTCGTCGAAAGCCAACTGACAAGCGTCATCCCAAACATATGGTACCCCCTTACGAGTCAGATTTGTCAATGGACCCGCTATTTTGGAGAATCCCCGAATGAATCTCCTGTAGTATCCGGATAATCTCAAGAAACTACGCACTTCCGTCGGTGTCGTGGGATGTCCCCATTCCCTCACCGCTGACACTTTACGCGGGTCAACTGCTATCCCCTTCTCAGAAACAACATGGCCCAAGAACGGTACTTCTCGCAACCAGAATCTACACTTCTCGTACTTAGCATACAACTGATGTTCTCGTAGAGTCTGAAGGACCAGCCTCAAGTGCTCGGCATGCTCCTCCTCGGAGTGTGAATATATCAAGATGTCATCTATGAAGACGATGACAAACTGATCCAAGAACTCTCTGAATACTCGGTTCATCAAGTCCATGAAAACGGCTGGAGCATTTGTGAGTCCGAACGGCATCACTCTAAACTCATAGGACCCATATCTCGTCAAGAAGGCAGTCTTTGAAACATCCTGCTCTCTAATACGTAACTGATGGTACCCCGACCTCAGATCTATCTTCGAAAAGAAAGTTTCTCCCCTCAATTGGTCGAACATATCATCGATTTGAGGCAACAGATACTTATTCCGTATCGTGACCTTGTTCAGCTCCCGGTAGTCCACACACAATCTCAGTGAACCATCTCTCTTCTTCACAAACAAGACTGGAGCGCCCCAAGGTGAGGTACACCTACGAATGAAGCCCTGACCTAACAGCTGCTCTATCTCGTAACTCTCATATCTCCATCGGAGCCATACGATATAGAGCGTGTGCTATAGGTCTAGCATCTGGCAATAAATCTATAACAAAGTCTATCTCTCGACTGGGGGGTAGGCCTAGTATTTCCTGAAATACATCGGAATACTCACGAACAACTGGAATCGAGTCTAACGGAATTTCAACCTCATTAGAGGTATCCTCCTCTATTTAATATAATGAGCGGTCGAACCTCTCTCTGGGCGAGGCATCGCCACTACAAACATCTCTTGCCCCGGAATGTCAAAACAATGCTCCCACCGAAGAAATCAATCATGGCTCTATAAGTTGCGAGCCAATCCATACGAATAATAACATCATGCCCATGCATATCTAAGACTAACATGTCTGCAGGTAATACCAAACTACCAATCTCTACCCCCACTCCCCGGCATATAAAGAAAAGTGAACCATTCCCCAGTGGTGAGTCTACATACGTTATAGTGCTCTCTACTGTGGTTAATAACCCTAAGGTCTTCGCATAATATGTAGATATAAAACAATGCGTTGCCCCAGTAACTAACATAATTCGACCCAAAGTTCCATGGATAGAAAACATACCCTCGATCGCGGGTGGTGCCTGCGAAGCCGTTGCCTGGTGGACGTTATAGACACGTCCATACCGTAGTTGTCTCGGCTGAACTGAGGCTGTTAGAGAAGGTGGTGGAGCTGGTTTCTGTCGTTTATTACTAGCACATTCCTGTCGTAGGGCCCTATTCTTCTCTGGGAAATCCTGACGCCTATGGCCATTTCTGCCACATTGGAAGCACCTCCCTCGAAACTTCTTCACTTCATTACTTTGTTGACTAGTCTGGCTTTTTCCCTGGTCTTGCTGGCCTTGATGGGAAACTTGTGAAAAAACTTTGTCAGGGTGAGGACAATCCCTCCACATGTGACCCGGCTGTACACATTTATAGCAGAGTCCTGAAAGTTCTCTCTAGTTGGGTTGAAGTTCCTTTCCAGACTGATCCGGGCAAGTTCGACGTTCATGACCGTCCATACCGCATTTAAAACACCTCTTCGTGACTTCACTCGGCCCCCGATTTTGTTGATCCTGACGCTTCTGGGCTTCTCCGCACAATTGGTTACCTTCGTGGCTTTTACTGGCCTGAGGAGCTGGTTGTCGCGATTTTTGTATCTCCACGCACTTGTTATTACCAGTCATGACAGACTGACTGTACTCTCTAGATATTTTTCCCCCCATGAGCTGTGTGTTGCGTTCTTGATACTGTAAAACTGCAGTGGTAACTGCCTGTGCCACAATACCTGCTAACTCAGCGGTTGATAGTCTCTCTAGGGGTACCTGAGGTGTGAGTCCCGTTGACTCCCTTAACCGTTCTAGCGAGTTCTTCTTGACGGTCCATCTGAAAATTTAATAAATTTGGATGAGTTCATCATTCAAATAAACAAATCGCAGAAGCACGAATTTCCAATGTATAGAGATGAACACAACATTCCTAGTATTAGGGCTCTATATCAAAGAAAGCAACGCTGAAAGCATAATAAGCCGCACAAATCCTAAAGTACACTAGAACCTGATGCTCTGATACCACCTGTGACACCCCACCTAATTAAATACCGGGCGATCACTCCTTTATTAAATTAAATCAAGGTGAACAGTTGGTCCATTCTTAGCATCACTGTCAAAAAATAATTTTTTTCAATGTAACACCCTAATTAATTAAGCTAAGTGTCAAAACCATTTTCATACATACTTTCCAAATTTTAATTAAAGAAAAATCATTTATTTTATTAACAACATTCAATAAGTAAGAATCACACCATACTAAATTCTACAACATAGTCCAATTAATTTAATACATTCGTCAATCGAATGTCAACCTACGAAATTTAAAGTCACACATCCAAACTGAATAAATCCCATAGTAACAATACTGGAAATAACTGAAATACAAATGTCCCATAACAACGGAATAATGGAAAGAGCTACACATGCCCAACTAGATGAAAGTACTAAGAGTGGATCCGAATGAACGAAGTCGTCTAATCAAGAGACCTGCAACTCCCACCTAAGTTGCAGCGCGTTCCTTCCAAAAGATGCTAAGAAAGACGCCCCTGTGGCTGGGCACCTGTAATACATACATATATATATATATATATACAAGAGAGAGAAAGAGAAAAAGAAACGGGTCAGAGCCCGATAGTGTGTTTGATTTAAAATATGTTTAGCAAGTATTTAAATTGATACAGGCCAATGCAACAACATATTAGTGCGACACTCTCTTGAGAAATTCTCACCTCTCTTCTAATGTGCACACATATCGCACTAACCTTCACAACGGGTTGTCTTATCATTTATCACACTAATCTTCCCAATGATTTAACTTATCTTAGATTACTCGTAAGATTCAAAATTTCACGATTCAATTGTTTGAAAAGAATATTTCAATTAGTAACCAAAGTTCTCATTTTGACTTTATTAATCAATAAAGCTTTCCAATTTCATATTATACTTTCTCAAAACCAGTATTTCAATTTGAGTCATCAACCATGTCCTAAATATCAAATTATAGTAGGCAGTTCCAGATTTCAGAATTTCATATAAATTAACTACTCGTATAATATATATATATTATAACAGCACCCCATATAAACTATGGTGCGGCATACTCTACTATCCAAAGCCCCATATCACTCATATTAAGGGGAATACATTCGGAATCACTCTCGAATTGTATTAACATACATACACAAACAATATTGAGGCGAAGAATAGATTCCAAGTCTCTAAGAGGATGGCACATGCCTCCGTCTCTTAGGACCGTCTGAACTATCACGTCGATAGCCTGTACCAAGGATATCTATCTTCTAGGGTACGAGTCAATATCCCCCATAAGGCAACACAGGATAAAATCGTCCCAGCGCGGCAACCTCAGGGATATCAAGTAGCGTGGGCATGATTTTTCACACATAGATAGCTTATGCATACACAATCATATAACTATACTAATATTACCATATCCATATTAGGTATATTCTCAAATCCCATAGTTACGACTTTTATCCATATTATCATATTTTGGTAAACACTTATAACGGTTCGTTTCTAACCTAGATTCGGTATTATTCCAACGTACCACACAACTCACATGGCTTATTCTCTAAATTATAAATTCAGTAGGTATACACATTTGTCCCAAAGTAACTCTCTTACGTGTCTCTCTCTTTAAATCACAAATTCACCGACCATTATGTAATTATCCCAAAAATACAATCTTAGCCCGACATCAAGGGTTCCAAAATTAATTCACATGTCCTAGTGGTCTTCCCTATCTCCCAAAACATTTTATTAAGGCTGCCCAAGAATTATTTCATGATAAATTAAATTTAACTCATTTAATAAGGGAAATAGGAGTCTGCCTGGATGGGTCAATCGATCGAGGTTTGGGGCTCGATCGATTGAACCTTCGATCGATCGAAGCTCTAGGATCAATCGATCGATCAAGCAGGTATTTCGATTTCTGCAGAATTGCAGTTACGGGTTCCACCACTTTTCTTCATCCAAATCCATGTTTTCCAACCCCAAACGTCCCAAAAATTCTACTACTAACATTATATCAATATACCAGATGTTTCTAAACTAAACCTCCGGGTACACTTTTCTGACTATCTCGACGCTTCCGGACGCGTTGGCGCACTCAAAACGGCCATACGAACGACTTATAAAATATTCACTTTTATTTATCAATATTTAGTCCCGACGCGACACGGGCGCGTCCCGATTCAAATTTCCAAAATTGTCATTTTATTCACTCGTGACATTCAATATAATCAATATCATATATTACTTTGCTCATTAGTAATATTCAACAAATTTCCCATAATTACTAACTCTCGTCACGTTAATAATTATAACATAATTAATTTCCGGTTTTTTATTAAATAATTAACTCACATTAAATTTAATAAATCCCCAAATTAATATAGCATAAAAATACGGGGTATTACATATCAATAACACACAAATATATTTAAAATCACTTCATATATATACTATCTCTATACCCGTATATATATATATATATATATCAGTAAATCCGACTATTCATGCCTATCTCTCATTGCATTAGACTAAAATCCAAATATATCAATTCATATTAATTTATAAGTATTCACGCAACTTATTTTAATCCCATAAGTATACACTCACTTATGATATAATTACTTCATACATAAATTCCCGAATATTAGCTTATCACCACTAACTAATATTCTAATTTCATCCTACTCGCATGTTCATATATATATATAGTGAATGCCCGCGCCTAAAGGCACGGTTGAAAATTTTGAAAATACAATACATGCTTACAATTTGTACGGTGTAAGATGAAATGCTGTTACTAAAGCCATTTAATATAAAATTATACTATTTAAGTAACTCTGAACTGTTTTTTGAGGAAACTCTTTTCTTAAAATCAAATCAAATTAATCACAAGATGTGTTTAACAAAAATATGTACAAGATCTGTTCAAGATTGGTTAACAAGTTTAATAAATCAGTTTAAAAAATTTAAACTCAGCACAACTAAGAATTAGATGATGAGATGTAGAAAGATTAAGAACAAGGATTTTTAACGTGGTAAAACCTCACCCAACTGAGGAAACATCCACGACTCCCTCTATGGAGTAAACCAAAAAAATTTCACTAAAACAAATTATAACAGTTACAAACTATATAACACACATGCACACAAATCAGACCTATACAAGTTTAGGAATGTACCCACTGGTGTCCTTATAACTTCTCTCCAGTTCTGTTTGCTGATGTTGTCTTCCAGTTTGCTAACTTCCAATTGGTTCAAGTTCTTTACGTCGACTCTTGTTCTTGAGATCTTCTTACCAACATTTTTAGTGTGGTAGGGTAATAGTGTTTGTGAATGTGCTTTCTAATACATGCATGGACACACACACACACACACACACTTATTTTATACAAAAACAGTCCTATCAAATTACATATAAGATCTATATTCTGTGATTTTCTATTTCTCTCTTCTTATAAAACTTAAACCTTATTTGACCTTTATTTTAATCCCAAAATCCACGGCTATCTTTCTCAGAAGACGTATCAAGATCTTAATCAATCTCAGGTTTTGAAAATACTTTTGAGATTGAAAATCACCAAGTGAGGTTCCAACTAGGTCGAAGGTCTTGTTTCAAAAGAACTAGAAACATAAAATGTTTTTGTTGATTTCGTATATAAAAGCATTTACAGAAACAAATCAACAAATATTTTCTCAAGATGAGAAACTAAATATGCATATCTATGTGAAATATAACATGTAATGACTTAGATCTAAGATTTCTATAAAAGTAGAAGCACAGATCTAAACAGATGTTTAAGTTGATAGCAAGATCTGAGAACGAATAGGTTACAGCAACAAAACTAACAAACCAATCACTCAAAATCTCTCAAACACTCAAGGTTGTGTTTGGTATATACTGTTTTTGAAAGAAGTTGTGGTTTGAAAATAGTTTTGGACAATTTTGGGTTTGGGTTTCCTAACTCTGTTTTCTCTCTCTCTTCTCTCTTCTCTCTTATCTCTCTTATCTCTTCTCTCTTTCTCACTCTAATGAACAAAGTGGAAAAAGTCTCATATGGCTGAGGGTAGGGTTCCTTTTATAAGAGGCTGAGAAGATTCGAGAATACAGACCAAAATCAAGGGCTACGATCTGGTCTTAGAGGATTGACTTTGATCCAATGGTTTAAACAGAGGCGGTGATTAAAACACTTCTGATTGGCTCAAATTGGTTTCACCAGGATTGTATAGAAATACATGCAGGTCATCGATTAAATCTAATACAAGGGTTGAAATAACACACAATAATCGTCTCACACAGAAAACATAATTTGGAATGATTAGAGCTCGACAGGTGTAAGTATGAGATTGGATGATACACGCGTGTTTAAAACGAATTACACATCATGCCTTATAGTCTCTGGCACTTTCAAATTTTACCCAAGTGAACTTTTAGCCAATAAAACCAATAAACCAAAATAGCAGTTTGACCCCAAAAGTTTTAAAACCAAATTATAATTAATAAAAACCTTGTTTTAAAAGTTTATTAAATTCCCCAAAAAAATATTAAGAATCAATTTTAAGGATTTAAACACACTCAACATGTATACATACAATTATATGCAATAGAAAATGTATGAATTCAATTCTAATGTGTGTGAGTGTTGGTAAATATACCTAGATCAATCAATCAAGAGGAATAATTTGGAAACCAATCTCTGAGGTTCTTTGGTTTTTAGGAAAGACATAATTTTGTCACTATTTCCAAACTAGATGAACACTTATACAATACAGACTCAAGTGAGTCAAGGGTATAAGGTGCTTCAATCTCCCCCTTTTGAAATATGAGATAAAATCTCCTTTGAGTCATCTAGGACTCACAGGGCAATAAAAATAAGAAAAACCTATTCCTATAAAAAATTTATCTACCCATTTCCTAGAAAACAAAAGTACATAACTCAACTAATTACGATTAAATACCCTATTACAAATTCCAACTGTTGAGAATAACTGTACAGAATCCTGCAATGAATCACTAAGATCAAGCTTTTTAGAATTTGTAAAAAAATTCATAGGACTCAAATTTCTCCCCCATTTTGTCTCAAATAGAGAAAGGGAAAAATGTATAGAGACCAAAGAGATTAATGAGCACACACCATACCTATTAATTTACGCAAAGAAATAAATCTATTGTAGTCTAGAGGTTTGGTAAACATATCTGCGAGTTACAAATCAGTAGGAAGATAATTGATTTCTAATTCCTTAGTTTCAACCAATTCGCGTATAAAATGATGTCTTATTTTTATGTGTTTTGTTCGCGAGTGTTGAACAGGATTTTTAGAGATATTGATCGTGCTTTTATTATCACAATAGAGATGCAATTAGTTTTCTTGAATACCATAATCACTTAGCATTTATTTAAGCCAAAGTAATTGAGCACAGCAGCTTCCAGCGGCTATGTATTCAGATTCAGCTGTTGATAGAGAATTTCAGTTCTGTTTCTTACTACTCCATCCTACTAGATTATTACCTATATAATAACATGCTCCTAATGTGCTTTTACTATCATCAGTACACCCAGGCCAATCAGCATCACTGTACCCGATTATTGTGCTAGATGTATCCCTAGTGTACCAAAGTCCTAGATTGAGAGTGCCTTTTACGTATTTAATAATTCTTTTAACAGAAGATAGGTGGATCTCTTTAGGATTATTTTGATAACTAGCACAAACATAAACAGCATACATTATATCAGGACGCGAGGCAGTAAGGTAGAGCAAGGTTCCTATCATACTACAATATAGAGTGGGATTTATAGATTTTCTAGTTTCATCTTTAGATAGTTTGACCATAGTACTCATAGGAGTTTTTGCATCTTTAGCACTCTCAAGGCCGAATTTTTTGACAATCTCTAATGCGCATTTAGATTGCGAAACAAATAATCCTTCTGAATTTTGTTTGACTTGATGACCTAAGAAAAATTGCAACTCCCCCATAAGAGACATTTGAAACTCTTTATGCATAATTTCAGAAAAGGATTTAACTTCTGAGGGAGAAGTTGATTTAAAGATGATATCGTCAACATATACTTGAGCTATAATGACATGTTTGTCAAAATGTTTGAGAAATAAGGTTTGATCATTTCCACCTCTCTTAAAACCTTTATCTAAGAGAACTTTGGAAAGACGTTCATACCAGGCTCTAGGTGCTTGTTTTAGGCTATACAAAGCCTTTTTTAGACGAAATACATGATTTGGATATGAGGGTCAATAAACCCTTTTGGTTGTTCTACATAGGTCTCCTCAGTCAATATTCCATTAAGGAATGCAAATTTGACATTTATTTGGTAGAGTGTAAAATTCAAGTGGCAAGCTATGGCAAAGAGAAGACGAACAGATTCTAAACGAGTAACAGGAGCAAAATTTTCGTTAAAATCTATTCCTTCAATTTGAGAATATCCTTGAGCAACTAATCTAGCTTTGTTTCTAATGATTATCCCACTTTCATCAGATTTATTTTTAAATATCCAACGTGTGCCAATAACCTTTTTGTGATTAGGCCTAGGTACAAGATACCAAACATCATGAATGACAAATTGAAGAAGTTCTTCCTGTAAAGCAGAAATCCAATGAGAGTCATTCAATGCCTCATTTACCTAGGCCTAATCACAAAAAGGTTATTGGCACACGTTGGATCTTCCTGCATAGAAGAAATCCAATGAGAGTCATTCAATGCCTCATTTACATTCTTTGGTTCCACAAGGGAAACAAAACATGCATAGTGAGCATAATTTCTTAATTGAGATCTTGTACTCACAGGCTCACTAGGATTACCAACAACGTTATCTATGGGATGGTCTTTAGAAACCCAGTTAGTTACTTCAGTTGTCTCAATTGGTAATGAATCATTTATTTCTGGAGATTCATTTTCTAAAACATTTGTTGGCTCTTCCACAATAGTTGATTCACTAGTCTTACTCTCTACAGTAGTGTCACTTATAATTACATTTATGGATTCCATCATGGTCTTAGTGCAAAGATTATAAACACGGTAGGCTCTATTGTTAAGCGAGTATCCTAGAAAAATAGCTTTATCTCCCTGACTCTCAAATTTGGATAAGTGTTCTCTGTCTTTGCAGACATAACAAGTACTACCAAAGGTTCTAAGGTATTTAAGATTGGGTTTTTTCTTATACCAAAGCCCGTAAGGAGTTTGTTTCGAATTCTTTCTAAGATAGACCCTATTGATAATGTGACACGCAGTACGAATAGATTTTACCCAAAAATATTTAGGTAAACTCTTGGCATGTAACATAACATGTTCCATCTCTTGAAGAGTACGATTCTTTCTCTCGGCGATAACATTTTGTTGAGGAGACTTAGGAGCACTAAACTCATGTTTGTAACCATTATAGTCACAATACTCTATTATTCCGGTGTCTTTGAATTCTCCACCTCTATCATTACGAATTCTATTTACTTGAGCGTCTTTCTCATTTTCCATCCGAAGAAGTATTTTTAAGAAATTTTGAAAAGTGTCGGACTTTTGTTTTAAGAAGGCTACTGTGGCACCCCGATTAATTAAATACCGGGTAGCTACTCCTTTATTCAAATTAAAAACGAAATGTACAGTTGAATCAGTTTAATAGCATCACTGTCGAAAACATTTTTCATTATTACTAGCCACCTAATATTTAAAAAGTGAAGTGTCAATTTTAAATTAAATAAAATAAAACATCCATCCAAACCATTATAAATAAAGACATCACCATCACAATAGTCATAAAAGGAATAACTGAAATAAATAGAGCTTGGAGTAAACACTCCTCATAATGAATCCAAATTAATTAATACAACCGGTTACAATCTGAAATAAAACGTTAAGATTGAACTGAAGTCTAAACTGAAAGAAATGAACTATCTCAATGGAATGGGCGACATGCCCTAAAATAACTGAATGGAAACAACTGATAGATAGAATCGTCTCTAAACAATGTCCTGTAGCTTCCACAGCAGCTACAGCTCGTCAAAGAGTGGAACTCCTATGCTTGGCGTCCCTGTGGCTGGGCACCTAAAAGGTTTTTACAAAATAGATTTGATAGCAAACGGGTCAGAGCCCCGCTTGTGAAAACAGTTTAAAAATATGGCAAGTGTTTAATAACAATAAACAAAGAATATTAATTACATGTTAGCGACGTGCACTCACATGAGTCCCTCACTTCTCCTCTAATGTGCACTCCTAACGCATCCATAACCCGTGCTATTCATACTACTTACTAACTAGTCTAAGGCATAACTTAACTTCTCCTTATAGAATTTAATCTTTAATCCTGATATTTACAGTACCCTATAAATGTGCCTTAATTCTCAATTTACAACTTTTACTTAAGTGGAGTCCTCATTTTAATCTCTATTAAAATATCACAAGTAATACACAACATTACTTTACTAAGTTCTTCAAGGATTATTATCTGTATATTATTCACATCATAAATATACTATACTTGCACTTCTAGACTCAGCTACTGTGCACATACTCTGCTATCTTATCCCGGTACATCACGTACATAAGGAACACAAATTCCGAATCTCTCAGGAATTGTTAGAATAAGCACAACACACAAAAGTGGAGGCGAACATAATTCAACATACCTATGGGTCACGCACATACCTACGCTCCATAGTCAGCTGACTTATTAAATCACAATAAGTCATTCTAGAATTATGTCCTTAAGGTACCACACTAAATCTCCCCCGTAGGCACATAAAGATTAGTTGGTCCTATCCGAACGACGACCTCCGTGATAGCAAGTATGGTAGGTATGTTTATACACATAATTCATACACTAAGCATTCACACATCTTAGTTATCATATTAATTGTGAAGGTATATTCAGCATCTTTGTACCCTTACTCAATTCTCATATATATTAAGTCTTTCAATGATATATTACATAGATTATAGACACGTCTCACGTCGTATCTTCTTTCACTTATAACCTTTCTCAAATGGGTTATTACGTTTCATATTATATCCACTTTCCACTTCATTATTCATAAGGTCTTTACTTCTGCCCTAACCTTATCTCTTCAAATTATTCGAATTCACTCTTTCAACGTTACTAATATCTCACTAATCTAGTCTCGATATGAAATTAGGTATTCCCCTCACCCAAATGTAACTTAATTAAAGTTAAACCATAAGATTCATACCTACTAGTCTCCATCAAGATTAAGGATATTCACAAAGTCTCCAATAATAATTTCTAGGCCTTATCATCAATATAATTCAATTAGGAAAACTTTTAGGTTTTCTGGGAAGGTCGATCGATCGACCATGACCTTCGATCGATCGATGGTGGTCGATCGATCGACTGATGAATGTCGATCGATCGATTGCACCAGGTCTGCTACGGGTTTGTTCGTTTTTCAACCCTTAAACCGATCCAAAACACCATTACACATCATGAAATTTTGTTCTAACGTTATACCAACAACATATAATCATTCTACAATGTTTCTAACGTCCTAAAACATATAAATCATCCTCTACATGCCATATATGGATCAAAGTTTGGTTAAGAACCCTAGTTTCTCTTTTTCTTTCAAGAACATCATAATCTCCTTCTACAATCTGTTTTAATTCATCCAAGGCTGTAATTCATATCCTAAATTCGTCCAGAATGTTACTACATGCAAGTCCTAACATTATTTCAACATTTAATCTTCCAATTCATGGGTTTAATCAACTTTCCAAGACAATTTTCCATTAAACTACTCATGGAACATATATTCAAAGTTAAATCACAATTAACCACTTGCCTTATGTTCTTCTTGGTATTGAAGGTTGATGATGATGATTTGTTATCTTCTTTTTCTGCAGAAATCCCCTTACTTTTTCTCTCTAGAGCTTTCCTTCTCAAAGATGATAATGGAGGTAGGAGATGGCTAAGGGTGGGTTATGTTTTTGTCTTCCAACTTCTCCCGTAGCCCACCTTTGGGTTTGTGGGGATAATGGGTTAGTGGGGATAAAGATTAAGTCAGATTTTAATTCCCAAAATTCGTAGCTTTTAATTCCCCAAAATTCCAAATTACTAAATTACCCTTTTTGGGTTGCCGGTTTGGCCTAAAAATGCCCCGGGACCCAAACTATACCCCCGGCTAGTGTTTTCTGACTATTTCGACCCTTCCGGACACTTTGGTGCACTCAAAATGACTATTTGGTCAATAGAAGAATAAATTATTTTTAAATCTCATATTTTCATTTTTGACGCGGTTGACACGCGCGTCCCAATTAAATTTCCCAAATTGCCGTATTTTCAACTCTCGATAATTTTAATACTTTCAACATTCAATATTACTTAAGTCAACACCGTAATATTAAATCATCTCAATATATTCAAATACCAACTCACGTCTCGCTAGTATTTAATTCCGGATTAATTTTCCAATTAATTCTCATTTAATTAATTAATCCCATTAATAATTATCATGAAAAATACGGGGTATTACAGCTACACAAGTAGATCTAGTGAAGTCATCAACCATAACATTAATGTAACTGTGTCCACAGAGACTAACAGTTTGAAGGGGACCCATTATGTCCTTATGGATGAGCTCTAAAGGGTTAGAGGTAAGGATATCTTTGAATTTCTTGTGAGGTGCCTTAACAATTTTTCCTTCCTGACAGTAACCACAGACAATATTAGAAATGGGTTTAATTTTTGGAACTCCTCTAACTATTTCTTGAGAAGTCAATCTACTAAGATTATCGTAATTTATGTGACACATCCTGTTATGCCATATCTCATTGTCATCCATTCTGGAAACATTACAGATTTCAGAACTACTCATGACAGTATAACAATTGTCAGGAGTCCTGAATCCTATAATTATGCATTCACCCTTTTCATTTAAAATTTTACAATTGTTCTTTGAAAAGATAACAGCATGATCTGAATCACAAAATTGCGACATACTAAGTAAATTGACCTTAAGACCTTTGACTAGAAGAACATTTTCAAGAACATGAAGTCCTTTCTCTTGGAGTGTTCCTTTACCTATGATCTGAGATGACACTCCATCACCAAAAATAACTTTTCCTCCAGTAAAGTTGGTTTTGTTTAAGAGTTTTGTATCATCACCAGTCATGTGTTTTGAACATCCAGAATCTAAATACCAACCAGAAGATGTGTGTTCAGCTTTTAAAGCAGTAATAACAATGTTACACTTCATCTGGGGTAATAGATCATCTTTTCTAACCCAAATTTCTCTTG
This sequence comes from Sambucus nigra, assembly GCA_949130495.1. Taxonomy (NCBI): domain Eukaryota; kingdom Viridiplantae; phylum Streptophyta; class Magnoliopsida; order Dipsacales; family Adoxaceae; genus Sambucus; species Sambucus nigra. The sequence goes on from OX422209.1 coordinate 190,772,619, forward strand.
TTTTCGTTTTGCGCTTATTTACTCTCAACTGATAAAATTTGCGAGCATTCGATTTTTGTTGAAAAATGTTTTGCGCATGATTTTGAATTTTATGAAACACATGAGCATTTGGTTTAGGAAAGTGTTTAGGAATCCTTCTCGGGAATGTTCTTTTAGGTTTGGTCTTTCTCTTCCTATAGTTAGAGTTTTTGTCTAGTTGTCTAGGCAGAATATAATTATTACGGCTTCTCCTAGAATAGTTAAAGTTTTGATAGATAGGAGGATTACAGACAGGTTTAACTAGTCTTCTATCATAACAGCTATCAAAAGAATGACCGTATATATTGCTGTAGGAGCAATAAAGATTGCTTGAAGAGGGTATATCCCTAGGAAAGTCTCTAAACATAGGCTTTAAGGAATTTTGAGGTTGAACCCTATTCCTAGATAGAATAATTTTGAAAGTAGATTATTTAGCCTTAGGCGAACTTTCATGTTTGGAGTAACTTGATTCCCCAATATCAAACTTTTGATGCTTTGAACCAAAATTAGTTTTCAGAGAATGAAAGTTTGGGCAAGTTTCTATAGGTCTTTTGCCTACTGACACAAACTTAATAGATTCAAAAGGTTTTGTTTGTGTCTTTAAATTGGGGCAAAACCCTATTCCAGTTCGATCATCAGAATTGGTTTTTGACTCAGCAACAAAACCTTCAAAACAGTTTGAGTTATTTTCAAATTCTGTAAAATTTTTTAAAATTGTTGTTGTCTTCTATTTTGTTTGTTCCAATTCTAACAATGTCCCTTTGTATTTTTTGTCCAGAGTTTCATTTGTTTCAGTTAAATCTTTCAGTTTTTGATCAAACATTTTTATTTCACTTTCATGATTAAGATATTGGGTAGTATACTCTTCAGCATTAAGTTTGACCATCACACTTAGATCTTCTAGTTTCTTAGTGAGATCTTTCACCATGTTCTCTAGTCTAGTGCTTTTCTTGAGAGTTTTCGCATAAAGTGTGTAAATATCAGGGAGGTCTTCATTGTCCGAGTCACTAAGTGTAGTGTGTGAAGTGACCCCTATGGCTTCATTTCTTGAACTCATGCACCCATGGACATCATCATTATCGCATTCCCTTTGACTCACACACCTCGTGGTTGAGCTAACAATATTCTCAGAAAGTAAAGCATCTAAACCATTAGTAGCATGATTCACAACAGCATGAGTAGTGATACTATCATCATTATCATACATAGTCATATCATCATTGTAAATTATCTTAGCAAATAAAGATATGCAAGGATCAAAAGCATCAGATGACTCAGGTTCCTCATTTTTAGAATCGCTTGAATTATCCCATGTCTTGCAAATGTTGGCCCTAGTGTGTTTATTGTGAGTGTTCAAATTAACTCTACAGTCTTGTGTAATGTGTCCTAGTTTTCCACATCTAAAGCATTCAATCTTCTTAAGGTCTTTGTTAGGTCTATCATGAATGTCCTTGTGATGTTTGTCTTGACCTTTCTCATGAGGTTTGTGATTGGAGTGAGATGGATAATTGGACTTTCCTTGATTGTTTGCCATGTTATTTCTAAACTTTGTAATTTTCTTAAACTGTTTTGACATTAAGGCAATCTGATTGTCCAAACTCTCTATGTCACATTCCTCATCAGTTTCATAATTAGGGATGTTAAGCTCAGGCTTAATCAACTTAGAAGAAAAACTTATATTGGAACTAGTCTATTTCCTATGGGACTGGTTCAATTATTTCTTAAATTCTAATTCCATTTCCACAGTTCTCAGTTTACTACTGAGTAATTCAGGAGTGAAATTTTGGTCACTCATTTCCTCAATAACATATCTTTTTTTGTCAAATTTCTGTGGTAATGATCTGAGAATTTTAGATACAATTTCAAGTCTGTCATATGTTATCCCATTAGCATGCCGTTTGGTCACAATATCAGTCAAATTCATATAAAAGTCATCAAATGACTCAGAATCAGACATAATTAAAGAGTTATACTGTTGAATGAGCATTTGTGTTTTAGCAGCCTTAACTCTAGTCTCACCATCGTGAACAGTAACCAAAGTGTTCCAAGCTTCCTTAGAAGTGGTACATGATGAGATTCTTTTGAACTCATGTTCATTTATGGACATAAATATGACATTCATTCGTTTGTTATTGTTGCGAGAAACTTGCTTCTCTTCTTGTGTGAACTCACTTAATACTTTCTTAATCCTCTCATTACTTCCTTCGGTGGCTGGTTTAGTAGGATAAATCTAACCATTTTCAACAATGTCCCAGACATCACTTCCCGAAGTGTCTTGAATGAAAGAAGTCATCCTTACTTTCAAGTAAGCAAAGTTGGTTCCATTAAAGATAGGAGGTCTGGTCAAGTTACTAAATCTTTCATTTTTCTCGTCCATGTTTGATTTTCATAAAACAATTTCAGAAACACATGATCTTTTAAAAGAAGTTTACAAAGCTCTGATACCAATTGAAATGTTGTTACTAAAGCCGTTTAATATAAAATTAAACAATTTAAGTAACTCCGAACTGTTTTTTGAGGAAACTCTTTTCTTAAAATCAAATCAAACTAATCACAAGATGTGTTTAACAAAAATATGTGCGAGATATGTTCAAGATTGGTTAACAGGTTTAATAAATCAGTTTAAAAAATTTAAACTCAGCACAACCAAGAATTAGATGAGGAGATGTAGAAAGATTAAGAACAAGGATTTTTAACGTGGTAAAACCTCACCCAACTGAGGAAACATCCACGACTCCCTCTATGGAGTAAACCAAAAATATTCCACTAAAACAAATTATAACAGTTACAAACTATATAACACACATGCACACAAATCAGACCTATACAAGTTTAGGAATGTACCCACTGGTGTCCTTATAACGTCTCTGCAGTTCTGTTTGTTGATGTTGTCTTCGAGTTTGCTAACTTCCAATTTGTTCAAGTTCTTTACGTCGACTCTTGTTATTGAGATCTTGTTACCAACACTTTCAGTGTGGTAGGGTGATAGTGTTTGTGAAAGTTCTTTCTAATACATGCATGCACACACACACACACACACACACACTTATTTTATACAAAAACAGTCCTATCAAATTACATATAAGATCTATATGCTGTGATTTTCTATTTCTCTCTTATTATAAAACTTAAACCTTATTTGACCTTTATTTTAATCCCAGAATCCACGGCTATCTTGCTCAGAAGATGTATCAAGATCTTAATCAATCTCAGGGTTTGAAAATATTTTTGAGATCGAAAATCACCAAGTGCGATTCCAACTAGGTCGAAGGTCTTGTTTCAAAATAACTAGAAACAGAAAATGTTTTTGTCGATTTCGTAGATAAAAACATTTATAAAAACAAATCAACAAATATTTTTTCAAGATGAGAAACTAAATATGCAGATCTATGTGAAATATAACATGCAATGACTTAGATCTAAGATTTCTATAATAGTAGAAACACAGATCTAAATAGAGGTTTAATTTGATAGCAAGATCTGAGAACGAAGAGGTTACAACAATAAAACTAACAAACCAATCACTCAAAATCTCTCAAACACTCAAGGTTGTGTTTGGTATATACTGTTTTTGAAAGAGGTCATGGTTTGAAAATAGTTTTGAACGATTTTGGGTTAGGGTTTCCTAACTCTGTTTTCTCTCTCTCTATTCTCTCTTCTCTCTTCTCTCTTTCTCACTCTAATGAACAAAGTGGCAAAAGTCTCAGATGGCTGAGGGTAGGGTTCCTTTTATAGGAGGCTGAGAAGATTCGAGAATACAGACCAAAATCAAGGGCTACGATCTGGTCTTGGTGGATTGACTTTGATCCAATGGTTTCAACAGAGGCGGTGATTAAAACTCTTCTGATTGGATCAAATTTGTTTCACCATGATTGTATAAGAACGCATGCAGGTCATCGATTAAATCTAATCCAAGGGTTGAAATAACACACAGCAATCGTCTCACGCAGAAAACACAATTTGGAACGTTTATAGCTCGACAGGTGTAGGCATGAGATTGGATGATACACGCGTGTCTAAAAATAATTACACAGCATGCCTTATAGTCTCTAGCGCTTTCGAATTCTATGCAAGTGAACTTTTAGCCAATAAAACCAAGAAACCAAAATAGCAGTTTGACCCCAAAACTTTTAAAACCAAACTATAATTAATAAAAACCTTATTTTAAAAGTTTATTAAATTCCCCAAAAAAATATTAAGAATCAATTTTAGGGATTTAAACACACTCAACATGTATACATACAATTATATGAAATATGAAATGTATGAATGCAATTCTAATGTGTGTGAGTGTTGGTAAATATACCTAGATAAAGCAATCAAGAGGAATAATTTTGAAACCAATCTCTGGGGTTCTTTGGTTTCTAGGAAAGACCTAATTTTGTCACTATTTCCAAACTAGATGAACACTTATACAATAAAGACTCAAGTGAGTCAAGGGTATAAGGTGCTTCAAAAGAGTCGACATGCCGAAATTTATCTAGGGGTAACTTGTGCCTAAGCCACAGTTGGTGATTTTACAAAACTATAAACATATTTCTACAATTTTGGTGCCTAAAACACTCCTTATATATTTAATTACAAAAATTCATAATACAAAATTTAAGAGATAAATTACAACAAAGCTGATTTCACCTAAAAAATAAATATTTAAATACATTTCTTACACCATGAATACAAACTTCCCAACTCCTTATATATTTAATTACAAAAATTCATAATACAAAATTTAAGAGATAAATTACAACAAAGCTGATTTCACCTAAAAAATAAATATTTAAACACATTTCTTACACCATGAATACAAACTTCCCAACCCAATATAAAAGAAAATAATAATAATAATAATAATAATAATAATAATAATAATAATAATAATAATAATAATAATAATAATAATAATAATAATAATAATAATAATAATAATAATAATAATAATAATAATAATAATAATAATAATAATACAAGCCAAAATGAGAGACAAACAAAGTATAATACAATGTAAAATTATGAGGAGCAAAAATATCATTGTCATTTTACAATCTTGATCTCCAAAAGGAGAAATTAGCAACCTTGACCATACCCTTTTGCCAAGGGATTCCAAATGTAGTCCTATATAAAAGATCAATATATGATCAACAAAAGCAATGGTGGCACTGGCCAATCACATAGTCATGAAAAAAATATTATACTCAGGTACAACAAATATTGGAGACAGTATAAGCCTTTAATAAATAGTAAAAAGGTGCAATGAGGGTAGAGAAGTCACACAGATAGCATAACCCCAAATACTAAACTCACAAATCGAAGCCATAGACGAAATAGTAGTATATGGATCCACACATTATATCACACACCCAGACATAGGCATATACATTTCACCACTCTGATTCAAATTAAGCACATACCCTTTTTTTGGGATTCATAGAATAAGCGAGAATATAAGTATGGTTTAAAAGCATTATAAAAGTCTTAAATAATTTAAGTTACATTTCAAACTCTATTGCTATTACTTTACTTCCTAAACAAAAAACATATCAATTAAAATATGTAAACAAATTATATTAATATCTTTGTCACAAAACAAAACCATCTAAAAATGTGAAGAGGGAGTAATAGAACAAAATGTAAGCATGTATTAAATTCTACAAAAATAATAAAAAGAAAAATAAGTAGAAACTCATATCGGGTCAATTTTCATGTGAACTGAACAAATCCTCGTCGTCGTCTACACACTCAGCACGTTAGTGGGATCCACACCTGTGAGTGTTGAAGAAAAATGGTAATTGATACATATTAAAAATTGGTACTCAATATATATTGATACAAAATCCTATGTGATAAGTTTCACAATGCTTGATAAGTTGCACAATAAGCATATTGGGTGTATTTAATTGATTGATTTTGGGTCTATTTAACCGATGAAAATCTTGGAAGACATAAAAAATCAAGGAATTCATTGGAAGTATATATAAAGGTGCAACAGATGACATACAATGAGGCAAATTTGTGCTAATATATTACAAAAAATCCATGGAAACACTAAAATCTCAACCTTATGTTCCAAAAAATGGTGAAATTGTGCCCCTGTAGAAACAAATATCATCCCCCATAGATTAAAAAAAGTGGGTTGTAAGTAACATACAAAATTCCAGTCCTAAAAGTAAAAAATCTGGATTAATTTAACAACACAAATTCTCAACAACCTACTAAAAAAGACTAATAAATCAAAGTTAGAATAATACAAAAAAGTTTAATGAGTACACTATCTAATTTAAGCACCATGATAGGCTATCTTCAACCAAAAAAAAATCAAACCCCAAAAAAATTTGAGACACCAGTATACTAACTGCCTCTAACAAAATATGAATAAACACAACGAATCTCTCTAACTGCTTCAACCTCTTCGATTTTCAGATCTGAGACATTCACTTCACCGGGATCATCCCCAACTCCTTAATGTCACTTCCTAAATTAGTTAACATCACTTTACAGAACAAAAAACTGCAAGGCCGGGTAGAAAATCAATTTGGATGTGATCCCGAACTCAATTTCTATAAACCTCAGGCCTGCTATGTGGGTGTGATCCTGTCATAGATCTTGAACCTGGGGATAATGAATTTCTTGGGCAATATCAGTAGGCAATGGCCTTATGGAGCCACAATGGCACACTGGTGTGCAAGATATTCCCTTCTAGCCTACACAATGTAGCATATAAGTGATTTGAGAGGCTCCCCTACAAGTCGATCAAGAATTTCCCAGCATTGGTAGAGGCTTTCACGACACGGTTCATAATGAACATCTCTCATCCTAAGCAGATGAATGCACTACTCAATATGAAGAAAAAGCCTCAGGAAAACCTCAGAGTTTACCCCAAGAGATAATGGGAGATATTTAACGAGATCGAGGACTGATCGAAACAAGTAGTCGTAGCATCCTTCAAAATTAACTTGCCTACCACCTCCCTACTGCACCAATCTCTCACCAAGAAGGAAGTAATAAATATCAACAATCTTATGGACCATAACGAGAAATACACCAAGGTCGAGGACATGGTCCATCCTAATGGGGGAGACAATGGTCGATCAAAGGCAAACAAGGGGAAGAGAAGAATGACACCCAAAAAAGGGAAGAAAGAACGAGGGCAAGAATGGCTCCAAAGGTGGAGGTAAGAATGAACCCTCAAAGGCGTTCCAGGTTGTTAACACAGTATTTAAGGAACCCATTTACAATATTCTCAGCAAGATCGAGGACGAGACCTTCGTCAAATGGCCCAAGAAGATGGGTGGAGATCCAACCAATAGAAAAAATGCTCTTAGGTGCGCATTCCACAAGGAGGGTGGTCATCGGACTAAAAATTACAAAGCTCTAAAGTCACATCTAGAAGAGTTAGTTCAGGCAGGGCATCTTATCGAGTACATTGACAAGAAAATATAGAAGGTCGCAACCAATGGTGACAAGAAGCTAAACGATGTCCTTGATGATGACTCCGGACACGAGTTTGTAGTCATTCATGGGGAGTCAAACCTCAAGCAGATTCAGTGCAATGCCATTATAATGGAACTCAAGGTGAAAAATGTCGAAGACTAGAAGACGTTGATTACACGAAGCACATCGTGTTCATTAAAGAGGATTTGGTTGGGGTAAGGACCCCCACATCATGGCGCATTAGTAATCACGCTCAAGATTGCTAACTGGGATGTCGACCAGCTACTGGTTGACCAGGGGAGTTCATCCAAAGTGATGTATCTAGACATATTCCATAAGTTAAAATTGAATGTCTCTGACATCAAAGAAGCCATTGTTCCATTCATTAGCTTTACAGGAATGATCACCATGCCATTGGGAAAGATCACATTGTCAGTCAGGGCATAGAACATCTCGATGTTAATCGAGTTCTTAATTGTGGACATCGAGTCTCCATACCATGATATTTTGGGCAGAGGTTTGATCCATGCCATGAAGGTCGTACCATCCACTTATCATTAAAATGTTAAATGCATTATGGATCATTGAGTGGTCGAGATCCGTGCCGACCAGGATTTATCCCAAAGGTACTTTATTACAGCCATCCACTCGAAGAAAGAGAAAAATAAAGACCCCAAAAATGACCAGGATGAAGCCCAGGAAGGCGTTGTTCTCTCCAAATAAAAACTACGATATCTTCGACCAAGGGTGGAAGAGTCTAGGGTCCACCCCATAGACAGGGTTGTCAAAAGACTGCAAGAAGTTATAGCCGATGAGAACTTAATAAAAATAAAGTTTTTGGTTGGATCTACTCTCACCAATCAGTATAAAAGGGAACTAGTAGCACTTCTTAAAAGTAAGATATATGTTTTTTCATGGGATCCTTACGAGTTTCCTGGGATTGACCCTATCTTGGCATGTCATCGTCTATACATCAAAAGTCACGCCCGAACGTCACCCGGGAAAGCTAAGGTCCATCAGGGAAGTTTATTTCCCTATATAATTATCCAACCCAGTGGTTATACTTAAAAGTAATAGCAGTTAGAGGGTGTACATCAATTTTACAGACCTCAACCGGGCATGTCAAAAAGATAGTTTCCTTCTCCCGAAGATAGATCAACTGGTCAATGCCACAGTGACCCACGAAAGGATGAGCTTCCTTGACACTTAATCAAGATATCATCAGATCCCGTTAAATGGGCTCGACCAGGATAATACCTCCTTTATAACCTCAGTTGGTTTGTATTACATTGAGGTCATGTCTTTTGGCCTCAAGAACACAGGGGCAATTTACCAATGATTGGTAACAAAAATGTTTAGCAAAACAGATGGGAGAGAAGATGGAAGTGTACATCGACGACATGCTTATCAAAATAAATAACTAGGTCGATCACCTCTCAAACCTAGCAGCAATCTTTGAAATCCTCAATAAGTACCGAATGAAGCTTAATGCAAGTAAGTGTTCATTCAGGGTACATCCAGTAATATGCTTAAGCTACCTGGTGAGTAAAACAGGAATTGAGGCCAACAAAGATTAAATTGATGTTATCACCAAGGTCAAGCCTTCTAAGACACTTAAGGATGTTCATAAGCTCACTAGAATGACCGTTACGCTCAACCACTTCATCTCTAAGTCTTTAGAACACTATCAACCATTCTTCCAGTTCTTAAAGAAAGGCAAACGCTTAGTATGGACTGAAGACTACTCGCATGATTTGGAAGATGTCAAGTCGTACCTTAGTAAGCCCTAACTATTGGTAATTCCAAATGATGGAGAACAAATGTACCTTTAGCTAGAAGTATCAAACCATGATATGAGCTCCACCTTAGTTTATGAAAAAGAGGGAGAAAAACATCGGTTTTACTATACCCGCAAGACTCTCCTAAATTCTAAACAACAGTACTTGCCTCTGGAAAATATTTCCTATGCTCTAGTGATCGCTTTAAGGAAGTTAAAGCACTACTTTGAAGCTCATTCCATAACAGTAATTGCCTCTCACCCACTCAAGGATGTTCTATGGAAAGCGGACCTCTCTCGGCATCTTTTAAAGTGGTCAGTCGAGCTCGAAAGATTCGACATCCACTTCCAGCTCAGAACGAAGATCAAGGAACAGATCTTAGAAGATTTTATTACTGAGTTCATAAGAGATTGGCCAACATATCAGCTGAACGAAGATCAATTGGTCACATGTGATGCAACGTCCAAAGACTGGACATTATATGTTGATGGAGCCTCAAATTCCAAGGGATAAGGAGTAGGTATTATTCTCATTACCCCTTAAGACATAATAATCAAACTACAAATTAAGCTAGGGTTTGAAGCCTCTAACAACAAACTTGAGTATTAAGCGTTGATCGCTGACTTGTGAAAAGACAAACTACTAGGGGTAAGACGCCTCAACGTACTTGGTGATTCGAATCTAGTCTCCATTTAGGTAAATGGAAATTACAATGACAAAGCCGATTGAATGGAAGCATACCTCGATGTAGTCAGAGTACTCATGAGAGACTTTAAATAAGTGGAGATTTAACAGCTCCCGCGAGGACAGAACAGTCATGCTGATGCCTTAGAAGAACTAAGCTCAGTAATTGACTCTGAACTGAAAAGTACAATACAAATCGAGTTCCTCGCACAGCCCAGTATTGATCATATAGTCATAGCTGAGCAAGTCCTCCTCATAGATAAAGCCCCAAGTTAGATGGAACTCGTCATCAATTATCTACGGAGAGACATACTGCCAGATGATAAGAGGGGAGCCCACCAAATTAAAGTCAAGGTTGCTCGTTTCTACCTTAGCCCTGAGGGGAAACTTTATAAAAAAATCATTCACAGGACCCTAACTCTAATTCGTCCACCCATAAGATGCCGAGTAAGTAATTAGTGAATTTTATGAAGGCATATGTAGGAGTCACACAGGTGGAAGATCTCTAGACTTTCGAGTGATAAAGGAAGGATACTGGTGGCCTCACATGTAGAAAGAAGCTAGCACATAAGTTTGCAAATGTGAAAAGTTCTAAAAGAACTCGCTTATGGCTCATCAGGCCGCTAGCGACCTAAAATATTCCCTTCTCTTAATGGAGATTAGACATCGTGGGAAAACTACCTACTACATCTGAAAATTACAAGTATCTCTTGGTCGACAGTGACTACTTCACCAAATGGGTTGGGGAAGTACCACTAGTGAACATTCAGGACTCTGACATGAACAGGTTCATATAGAGGGACATTATAACTCTCTTTTGGATATCAAGGACCATAATCACGTATAATAATACACAGTTTGAAAGTGGTTTCTTCCAAGATTTTTGGGACGAGTATGGCATCAAACACCACTTCAGTTCCATGGCGTACCCCCAAAGTTATGAGAAAGTGGAAGCTTCTAACAAAACCATGATCGATGGAATAAAAAAATTATTGGATAAAGCTAAGGGATCTTGGGTGGTTGAACTCCCTTTTATTCTATGGGCCTATCGCATAACGCCTAGGAGACCAACTGGGGAAACACCATTTGCACTTGCTTACATCATGGAGGGTGTCATTCCTCTGAAAGTAGACTTCACTACTATGAGAACCACCCTGGTCGACCAAGGCCTCAATGATGAAGCCTTACACAAGGAACTCGACATAGCAGATGAGCGACGAGAGCTAACCTTGATCAAGTTGGCCTCCTTAAAACATCAACTAGCCAAGCAGTACAACAAAAGGTTCAATCTGAGGAAGTTTTCAATAGGAGACTATGTCCTACAAAAATTCCTCTTCAGTGCTATAAAACCATTAGATGGAAAACTAGGACCAAACTGGGAAGGACCATTCAAAGTGATTAGAGATGATCTTCAAGGAGCATATCATCAGGAAACATATGAGGGAAGGGAGATACCAAGAGCATGGAAGGAAGCCAATCTCAAGAAGTTATACTTTTAGATCTTCTTTTTTAGCAGAATTTAAGTTTTTATTTGTAATTTTTGTTACTTGATAAGACAATTTGCAATAAATAAAGTATGGGCTGGCCCGCCCATTCTCAAATTTTACATTGGTTTCTTAATTCATCTCGATTATATCTCATTAATTTCCACCTTTTCCAATCATATCTCCTTTATGCATATTGTGAATGTTTAGTGAATAGGTTTAGCAAGTTAAATGCCAACACTTCGAATTACCTCAGGCTCTTATTATAAACATATGATGCCTCATGATTTTTTCCAACAATAAAAAAATCCCTAATGGGTATCCTTAGGCAATAAAGCCAACTTTGGTTGGTCGCCAACAGCTGGTTGTCGCAAAAAACCTTCTTGGGTGGATTTCCCAATAACTAGGTACATTCTTGCCATTATCTCACTTAGGCCTAAGGGAGTGTGACGACATGACCTAAAAGGTAAAGTTAATGGAATGATACTGCTTAGTCATATTGGACTGGGGGAATGTTTAAATATATAAAAGGTAGAATTCCCATACTTAATCTTCATTTAGTCGGCTATAAAAAGCCCAAAATGATTCAAACTAAGTATGAGCCTACCTAAAGCCTACAATCCATCAATCAATATCATTTTTGTCAGTACAAGTGCTAAGCAACCTATGAACATCTAAAATCAAAATATGTTTAGTGAGCACATGCTGAAAACATAAGAAAATTCTTTATTAAGAATACAAGGTTACAATCACAAAACCAAAAAGAGATACACAAAATCCTTAGAAAGGATAGGGTGTTGAGCAAGTTAGGATACTATAGCTACCCTCTGACCATCGTCTAGTTTTGGAGAAAATTATTCGACATCTTCACCGAGGTCTTGATCCAAGAGTTGGGGAGGAATAGCATCGGTCGAAATCCATTCGTCATTTTTCGAAAAAGGATTATGGCTATAAGCAGGACATTCGACCTGATACTTGTACTAAAGCTTGGATCCCTTTGGGGTTCTCACCTCTTAAGATCGCTCAACCATCCCCAAGAAAAAGAAAGGCTTTCAGCCTCTTTAAGTTTTGTTGGGGCATCTGCCTAACTAGCATTATAGGCTTCCCCCCATACCTCTATGGGTCTTTCGTTAAAGGAGTATCTCATCTTCTTGACATTGTCTTCTAATACTCCTATAAAAGATTTCAATCTTTCCCCCTCCTTTCGTAGAGCATCATTTTCAGACTGCAGGACCTCGCCCACTTAGTCAACCTCAGTCCTTTCCAGAAGTTAGGTCATCGGGGAATTAACTTCGTCTTGAACGGAGACCCTTATCTACTCCATCTCTTGGAGGTCATCCTTCAGTTTTCCAATCACTTCAATATGGATTTTGTATTATTAGTTCTTATCTCTTAGTGACTTGCAGATTTTCATAAAGGCTTTGCGAGCTTGTAAGCTGATATGAGGTCCAAGAACTCTCCCCATTTAATAATTGGGAGAAGTGTAGAGATTTAAATCAGCAGACTATAAACAATACATATCAAACCAAAAGTAAGCATTAGCATAAACTCAAATAGATGAACACATAAACCCAGGGGTAAATTTCATTATCACATAAAAAGAAAAGAAGTTCACTTGCCAGTACATGAAGTTTACAAAATAAGGGTTTAGACCAACGAAAACTAAAAATTGTACACGGAAAATGGAAACTCTTAATCTACAAGAGCCTTAGTCTTTCATTTGGTCTTCCTTAACTTTGTTCCTCCCCTTGTTGACCAAATGTTGTTCCGATCTAGCACCATCACTTTGTGACAACCCACCTAATTAAATATTGGATGATCAAGCCTTTATTAAATTAAAACAGGATTTCCATCTGGTTCATTCTTATCATCACTACCGAAAACTTTTATTAATTACTAACCACCTATTAGTTGATTAAGACGGTGTCAAAATTTTATCTTTTAATAACCAAGTCATTACGTACAATGGAAAAACTAAATAGAACCATCACATAGTAATAGAATCAAAACATCCCATCAAATAATTGAATCAAAGTCTTGTCGAATTAACCATCGGCTAAAATCCAAAAAAAATAAATCTGGCAGATAGTAAATAAATCCCATACAATCTAAAATGACATAATATGAAGTAAATGCTATGACCAATAAGCTCGAAGTAATACTGAGATAGAATTCCTAAACGAGGAACAAATGAAAGAGGCAATTACTCCAACTCCTGCAATATCCACATATGTCGCAGTTGCGTAACCCTAGAATAGAATCAAGTCTGGCACCCCTGTGGCTAGACACCTAAAAGGTTTTTAAAATTTTTGGCAGCAACGTTTAGAACCCAAAATTTTTTGAAAATATATAGCAAATGATTAAATTGTAGTAATTTAAAAGGCATGAATTCTCTTCATATTTAAGTTAGTGTCTCACTCCCTTGAGGACCCACTCACCCTTCAACTATTGTGAATACCTAACACTTTCTTTATAACCCTCCTAGTCATTTACCCCGTAACTAGTTCTTATTATAACTCTTTCCTATTACACTTCTCCAGACCAAGTATGTTTAATATATGGGTTTTAAGTTGTTTATCACAGTAACTTAACTTATCATGTTTCATTTAAAACCCCAGAACATTCTCACGAGTTATATATACTAATTACAATTCACTTCATGTATTTTACCCGCATATAATTATTTACTCCATTATATACATAGAACTATATTACAACATTCACATATATGTTGTATATATATGAACCCATACTCCCAAGTAATACCTCATTGGATGTTTATCTAAAGTGCTATCATCCCAAGTCTACTCAATCTCACCTGGATTCTCGATACAACTAAAAACCGCTGGGTTGGAACATAAAAAGATAAGTGTAGTTGAGGCGGTCGTATCTTCTCGAGTGTGAAGACAATCATCTCAATATCTCACCTCTATTTGGACGCTATAACATGGGGATTATACTCTCCCTACTACTTAGGCTAGGAGATTCACCCACATGGCACAACCTCCCGTAATAGCACTAGAGTGTATAAATATAATAAATAACTAGTCACCGATATTTATGTGCACACAATATATATATATATATATATATATATATATATATATATAAACTATCACACTACCTTACATAAAATTTAAATTTAATCTCGGCTATACCGTTCACAACACCCGTAGCACTAGCCTAAAATATACCCGAGTCTATATTTCGACTCTAAATTTAATTAATTACTCATTAATTAATTTATCACCTTGGTGTCACTAAACAAATATACCCAGACTCACTGACTTGGCCTGAAATTTAATATTCGGAATTTATTAACCAAAATTCTCCTTAATAAGTTTGACACACTTACTAATCTAATTTACTTTAATCTCCCTCTTTCCACATCATTAAGTCCTATATAATCCTATACTATTTGTCCCCTTAAAGCCTCAAACAACCCAGACAACAATTATAACTATTGTAATGAAATGGTACCTTAATTAATTCTCAGCCCAAATAGTAAAAGCAACCAAAATCCGTCGAAATCAACACGTCGCTGGAATGAGGTCGACACATCGTTCAAACGACTTGTCATATCGTTTGAACGACCAAGAAAGTCATTCGAACAAAAACTAGGTCGTTCAATCGACCTCCTAGTTTTCTCTATCTTCTTTCTGGTTCAGAACAATGCGCCGTTAATGACCTTCAACCTTAGTTTACCCAGATTTCGTCTACTGCAACCCTTTCAAAACCCACACCAACTTAAAGATCTTAAATCCCAAATTTAATCCAATCAGTAACCCAGATATGAAATTAAATATGGTTTTTCCCAAATCCTATACAATTTATAAATCGCTTCTGATTTATCAATTAGTTCCTCAACAGTACATATGAAATAATAATCATTCTCAATCCAAACCTTATTCGTATTATTCCACAAATTAAAAACCAAATTTGTGTGTCAACCTAACCCAAAATCATTTGTTTATCACACCCACTTTGATATGAATTGAAAAATGCAATTAATTTAAAATCAAGTTTAACCACTTGCCTTATAGGGTTCATAGGGTCTAAACTCCTTTGGTGTAGATGAGTATTTGATGAAGAACACCCACACTTTTTCTTGCTTTTGGCTCCCAAGAGTTGTCCAAATTCTCCCTCTTTTCTCCTCTACAAAATTAGATTTTCTTAAATGATTTATGGCAGCCACACCCTCTCACTTTTAGGTTTATTAAGCCAATACCATCTTTAGGCTTGTGGGATTCATTAAAATGGACCAAACACTCCCGTGTGGGCTTGGTTATGCCTAAAAATGCCCCAAGACCCATTTACAACCCCCGAGTACTCTTTTCGAACAATCTCGACCTATCAGGAATCAATCATTCCCTCAGAATTGTCATCCGAATTATTTTACTAAAAGTCCTTATCCCGACCCCAATATAGTCTATACCTGACTCTCGGTTGAGATAAATAGATGTCACGTCACTGTCGATCGTTATGACATAAATAAATTAGTACTATTCACTTAGTAATTTAAATTCCATAAATATTAACCATTTACTCTCCAGATTAATATTTAAATAAATACTAATAATGATTCGTTCAATTAAATTATGAAACACAATTAATTTAAAATTTACCGAATTACTTAAATATAAAATACACAAAAATATGAGTTACATACTTCGCCCTTATAAGGGAATTTCGTCCTCGAAATTAGGTCATACCTGCAGAGAATAACTTTGGATACTGCTCTTGCATGTCATCCTCCTTCTTCCAAGTAGACTCGTCGACACTGTGATGTCCCCACTGAACTCTAACTAGTGCTACCACCTTAGACTACATCTTGCGCTCACTACGATCCGGAATAGCTATGGGTATCTCTTCATATGAGACGTCTGGAAGTAAGTCAATCTACTCAAGTGGGACGTGCCAAAAAGCCCTCTCTCTCCTCCGGTATTTCTTCAGCTGTAAGGACACAAGTCTCCGATTGAGTCTTGATGTAATGTTGGCTCAATATCGGACAAAAATATTTGAGTCATAGGATCGTGTTCTTGTGTATCCTTTAAGCCTATGACATGTTAAAAGTTTAAGACGTTGCGGCTTACTATTCAAGAGAACATCATTGCCAAGTTTTCGTGCCACGTTTCATATCATCAACATCATATTCCATAGTCTCCAAAAGGTATGAATGCATGTTTATATATATAGGGAGACTTGGAATATTTTATAAAGGATGTAATTTTATTTTTAAACAGAAGTTTATTTTCATAAGGTTACTTTAGAACTTTAAAATAAAGTTTATGGGCTTAAAATCGAATTATAAACTTTTTGGGACTTCGTTCGATATTGTCGTTCGAAAGAGTTTTTCGTTCGAACAAGACTGTTGTTCGAACGAGTTTGCCAACGACTTTTCCCAATTGGCCTCTGGAACTTCGTTAGAAGGGTCCTTCGAACGAGACTTCGTTCGAACGAAAATCTCGTTCGAACGAGATTTCCAGCGAGAAATCCTTTGGCAATTTTTTGGCAGTTTTCTCGACTATTCCACTCTTTTGTTCCCACTAAATTTTCAAGAATTAATTAGTGTGGGAACCAACTCTTTCAAAGTAAAATTTTCATATTCTACAATCTCCAGGAGAGAGCTTTGTGAGCATAATTCCACAATGAAGGAGTTCATGTTTTGAGTGTGTTTTTCAATAAAATCTTTCTTAAACACTTTTGGTTTACACCCATACTAGTTTATTCCAAGTACCACTTATATACATATTTTCTTGGAGTATTTGGAACCGGGTTTTATCTACACCTCAAAGAAGAGAAGTTTTGGTTTACATCTACAGCCCTCAAAGAAGAAGTTTTGTTTTTAGCTCTGGCATTCTCATACGGTGAAAGGCACCGTGTGTGGTTGATGGGTTCCTAAAGCTTCATTGGTCGATTCCAAGGCTCTGGTGGATTCTGGGATTGTCGGCTAAGCAGAGGTAGTTACAAGAAGACTCGTCGGGGCTTGAAGGAGTGGAGTCGAGTGTAGTAAGTTATTTTTCTTGTAATTGTAATTCCGTACTTAGTGGACTTAAGCCTAAGGCCGTCCGAGGTTTTTTCCCATTGTGGGTGTTTCCTCGTACATCGTGTCTTCGTGGTTTATTTGTTTATTTATTTTATCTTTTACAAAATCACATTAGATGCATGCTTAGGTGAAAAGATAAAATTAGAATATTTAATTTAGTGCAAATTTAATTTGGGTATATATTAATTTAATTCAAGTCATTATTGTTATTTATTAAAATTTTGTTTGGTCTAATTTGCAAAATTGAATTAATTAATTGTTAGGTAAATTTCTAGGACTTGGGTTGAATTAATTTGGTTGAAGTGAAAAATGTATTTGTTGTTTAATTTAATTTCACTTTGAGTTTAGTTTAATTTTCATTTGAAAGAAATTAAAATGTGTTGTTTGAGTGTGTTGTGTTGAGACATCTTTATTCCGCATCTAAAAGGAAATTCTTTTTGTAAAATTTAAAATTGGGGGTCCTATCGTTTTCAGATTGGTATCAGAGCGGGAGCGCTAATTTATTGCGTTAAGATCCTTTTAAATATTTTTGACCAAAAATGGAATTTTCCCCATTTTCGAAATTTCCTGTTTTCGATGGTTCCAACTATGCGTATTGAAAAGCGCATATGAAATTGGCACTTAGGTCTATCGATGAGAGAGTTTGGTTATCAGTTGTTAACGGGAGGTCGCCACCCACACATTTAGTAAAAAATGCGCGTGTTCCCAAACATGCAAATAGATGGAGTGAGAATGAATTTAAACTTGCAAATTTTAATTCTCGAGGTTTAAATGCCTTGTTTAGCGCGGTCACACCAAATGAATTCTGACGCATTATGACGTGTGAAACCGCTAAAGAAGCTTGGTATGTTTTACAACTCACTCATGAAGGAACTAGTGTCGTTAAGGCTTCAAAACTCCAAAAACTCACCACTCAATTTGAAACCATAAAAATGAATGAAAAAGAAACATTTAATGAATTTTATGCTACACTTTCCGATATAATTAATTCATCTTTTAATTTGGGAGAGAAAATACCCGACAACCACGTAGTAAAGAAAATTTTAAGGTCCCTACCCGATAGACTTATTCCTAAGGTGACCATGTTAAATTCTTTACCCTCTTTAACCACTACAAAATTAGAAGAGCTCGTAGGTTATTTACAAACCTATGAACTAGACATGTTTCCCTCCAAAACTGAAAAGAAAATAGATAAGGGCGTTTCTTTGAAAGCTTGAAAGGAGGAAAAATAAGTAGTAGAGAGTGAAAGTGATAGTGACTCAGAAGATATGGCTACGTTTGCTAGGAAGTTTCATAAATTTCTTAAATTTAACAAAGATAAATTTAAAAATAATTTTAAGAAATTTGAAAATTCTAAGCATGACAAAGCCGAAAAGATCCATAGAACTTTTAATGGAAATTTACATAGGGACGAGTCAAATAGGTGTTATGGTTGTGAAGGGTATGGCTATAGGGCTTTTTAGTGCCCCACTAAACTAAGGAGAGAGGATAAGCAACCAATTTCCTATAACGCAACCCTTAGTGATAGTGATAAGGAAGAGGGACCCGATTCCCTCACTAAGCCTAACTTTCTGGCTTTTATGGCAAGACATGTGATTGAAAGTGAGCACTCCATTATTGATGAAATTTTAACACATGACACTTCCAAGGCAACAGTTTGTGAATCCCAAAGATATTATGGTAGTGAGAGTGGAGAAAAAAAGAGAGAGTGAAAGTGAAAATGAGGTTGATGTGATTTAACTTCAATTTGCATTTCAAGAATTATATGAAGAATCTGTTAAATTAAAAAGAGAAAATTTGAAGTTAGAATCTAGTTTAAAAGAGCGTGTCGAGGTCATTAATGAGATTGTTTTAGTGGAAGACCTTAGGACACATGAGAGAGATAGCCTTAGAGGTTTGATGGAATCCATGAAAAATGAGATTCTCGAGTTTGAAGAGAGAAATGTTTTGCTTGAGTCTAGGATTGTAGAGCTTGAGAAGAAAGTGAGAGACTCGAGTAGAGTCAAATTTGATTTGGAGAGCCGTTCGGAGAAATTAGATAAAATCTTAGGAACGGTCCAAATTAAAAATGACTCTTGTGGTTTAGTCTTCAATTCTTATAACGATTCCACCATTAAAGCCAAAACTAATGTTTTAGGAGAATCCTCTAGAAACAATGTTATAGATCATTCCTTAGGAAAGTCTTTTCGCCGAGTCTTTAGGTGCTCACATTGTGGTCGAACAGGTCATCTTAAGAAATTTTGTTTTGATCTTAAACGAGGATCTAGAATATCCCAATGTAAGGCAATTGAGGTAGCCAAGATTCCTACACCCCGAGATTATCATTCATCATTAGTTTGGGTTAGGAGATCCGACTTGGTAGCTTTACAAAATAGGATTTTTTATTCTCATTTACTTTCACATGCTTCCTCACTTGCTAAATCTAAAGGTTGAATGTGTTAGTTGTTTTCATACTCTAGCTTTTTGTACTTCATATTATATATCATTGCTAGGTGTATGCATGTTTAATCATTTTCTAGCCTATGCTCAATGCATAATCCCATGCTAGAATTATGATTTTTTTTATCTTTCGTATTATATTTGCTTCATTTTAAGTATGTATTAAATGAAAAATACAAAAAAGATTTTAGGTTATCATTTGTGTTTTACCTTTTAGTAATTTAGGCTTAATGAAAGATACAAAATGATGTTTGTGTGTCTTTTGAGTAAATTTTTTTGTTAAAAAATTTCAAAAAAACTCAAAAACAATTTTGTTTTGTGTGTATTTTAGTTTGACACACTCTATGTGGCATATACTTGTGTTGGAATCCCATCTTTTTCTCTTCCGTATGGCTAGAGCTTTTGGTTAAGATTGTCAATCCTTAAAATGTTCTTTATCATGCTTACATGGAGTAGTTCGATTTTGTGTTGCTTGAATGGATTCTATTTTTATATGCCTCAAATTCACACATGCACGAATTCATTTGAAATTTAAATGTCACATTTATATTTGAGCTTTGTGAAGTGTTCTCCTACCAATCAAGTCATCTACAAGCTATGTGACCTAGGAGAACTAGTGCATGTTAAAATTCGTTGCACGTGATATTTTTGTTAGTCGTATGAAATGATATATATAAATGTGTTCGCAGAAGGGCTCCAAATGAAAATATCATCCTTTGCGAGTAAGCCATCGTTTGCTTGGACCTAAAAGAAATACGTGGTCCAAAGGACTAAGAGAATAATGGCATTAAAAGAAAATATTTGCCAAGTACTATTTGTTTAGTTTGATTTAGTCATTCAAAAATTAATATGCTTTTTTTGAGGGAGATTGGATGGTATATCAACGATTTTCACAATGTCCGTTTATCCTAGTTGTACTTTCAATGTCATGACTCTATTGGTTTGTAGAATCATCAAAATTATAGGTTTGTATGAATTGTGCATGTTTGTTCATTGAGTTCAATTTATATTGTCACATCAGGTTATAGTCAAATGTGATAAAGTTTGCAATCAAATGAGAACTTCGTGAACATGTTTTAAGTGATTGGGTCTAAATTTAATTATTACTAGTTCACACCCTTACACTTTCGTTTCCATATGACACATTTTTTTCATACGACTGTGAAAAGCTTATTGTATTTTGTGTCATGTGTGGTGTTTATACCTATTATATGTGCATGTGCGTTAATGATATCCATTATGTACTCATATACGAGGTATTCTATTTGTCTTTGCCTTGCTTTCTAATCCATCTACGCTTCTAATTCATAATTGGTATCTATCTTGTTGCATATTGCTATTGATATCCCATGCTTAGTATCTTATGTATCACATTGCTATCATTTTTTTGCATCTTCGTTGGTATCCATTATTATTTGTATGGATTAGTTATGATTTTGTTGCCCATATGCTCTTATCCTTTAAGCTTCATCGTGTTTCAATTAGTTCTCTTATCCTTTGTCTATTCGTGAACAAAAAGGGGGTAAATAATAGGGGAGAAATGGTATTTATTCCTATTATTATCGTATCTTAGTTTGGGTGATTTATCTTAGGGGGAGACGTCTTTCTAAGTAGGTCATTTATTTGATAAAGGGGAGAATTAATTTAGGGGGAGTAATTATTTTAATTTCATTTAATATGCCGCTATTCCTTATGCATTTGATAGTTTGCTTAAGTGTACAGGAGTTCTTCTAAGTGGAAACTTTCATTGGCAAAGATATTTATCCTTGGGTCTTGAGTCAAGTTTGGGTGGGATGTTTGAGTTTAGTAGATCTTGACGGCCCTTTAGGATTTTGTTTTGGTTTTTGTTCCGGAATAGCGAAAGGGAGAGATTTGTAAGGACACAAGTCTCCTATTGAGTCTTATTGTAGTGTTGGCTCAATTCTGGACAAAAATGTTTGAGTCATAGGATAGAGTTCTTGTGTATCCTTCAAGCCTATGACATGTTAAAAGTTGAAGATGTTGCGGCTTACTATTCAAGATAACATCATTGCCAAGTTTTCGTGCCACGTTTCACGTCATAAACATCA
The DNA here is from genome assembly GCA_949130495.1 of Sambucus nigra. Lineage (NCBI taxonomy): Eukaryota > Viridiplantae > Streptophyta > Magnoliopsida > Dipsacales > Adoxaceae > Sambucus > Sambucus nigra. The sequence goes on from OX422209.1 coordinate 190,794,565, forward strand.
TATTCCATAGTCTCCAAAAGGTATGAATGCATTTTTATATATATAGGTAGACTTGGAATAATTTTATAAAGGGTGTAATTTTATTTTTAAACTAAAGTTTATTTTTAGAAGGTTACTTTAGAACTTTAAAATAAAGTTTCTGGGCTTAAAATTGAGTTATAAACTTTTTGGGACTTCATTCGATATTGTCGTTCGAACGAGTTTTCCAAAGACTTTTCCCAATTGGCCTATGGAACTTCGTTATAAGGGTCATTCAAAGGAGACTTTGTTTGAATGAAAATCTCGTTCGAACGAGATTTTCGGCGGGAAAATCCTGTGGCAGTTTTTTGGCAGTTTTCTCCACTATACCACTCTTTTGTTCCCACTAACTTTTCTAGAATTAATTAGTGTGGGAACCAACACTTTCAAACTAAAGTTTTTATATTCTACAATCTCCAAGAGAGAGTTTTGTGAGCATAATTCTACAATGAAAGAGTTCATGTTTTGAGTGTGTGTTTTTCAAGAAAATCGTTCTTAAACACTTTTGGTTTACACCGGTACTAGTTTATTCCTAGTACCACGTATATATATATATTTGCTTGGAGTATTTGGCACCGGGTTTTCTCTACCCCTCAAAGAAGAGAAGTTTGGTTTACTTCTATATCCCTCAAAGAAGAATTTTTGCTTTTGGCTGCGGAATTCTCATACGGTGAAAGGCACCGTGTGTGCTTGATGGGTTCCTAAGGATTCATTGGTGGATTCCAAGGTTCCAGTGGATTCCGGGATTATCGGCTAAGCAGAGGTAGTTGTAAGAAGACGCATCGGGGATTGAAGGAGTCGAGTCGAGAGTAGTAAGTCATCTGTCTTGTAATTATAATTCCGTACTTTGGGGACTTAAGGCTAGGGCCGTCCGAGGTTTTTTCCCGTTGTGGGTTTTTCCTCGTACATCGCGTCTTAGTGTTTTATTTGTTTATTTATTTTATCTTTTGCAAAATCACATTAGATGCATGCTTAGGTAAAAAGATAAAATTGGAATATTTCATTTGGTGAAAATTTAATTGGGGTATATTTTAATTTAATTCAAGTCATTATTATTATTTGTTAAAATTTTGGTTTGGCCTAATTTGCAAAATTGAATTAATTAATTGTTAGGCAAATTTCTAGGACTTGGATTGAATTAATTTGGTTGAAGTGAAAAATGTATTTGTTGTTTAATTTAATTTCACTTTGAGTTTAGTTTAATTTTAATTTGGAAGAAATTAAAATTTGTTGTTTTCGTGTGTTGTGTTGAGCCATCTTTATTCCGCATCTAAAAGTAAATTCTTTTTGTAAAATTTAAAATTGGGGGTCCTATCATTTTCATCAGCGATGCGTTGTGAAGCACGTCGTGTATCCGCTGAAAATGCTCTGGAAAACCCAGTCTATAAGCAACCGATCCCACTCTCTCAATAATAGGGAAAGGTCCAACATACATCGACGCTAGTTTCCCTTTCTTGTTGAACCTCATCTCCCCCTTCATGGGAGACACCCGAACAATACGTGATCGCTAACTTCTAACTCCACATGTCTCCGATAAGCATCGGCATAACTCTTCTACTTGTCCTGAGCTATTTGAATTTGTCCCCGAATCAACTCTACATTGTCAGTCGTCTAGTGAATTATCTCTGGACCCAATAATTTATCGCCCCACACCTCTAACCAACAAGGGGGTAAACGTCAACGTCTCCCATAAAGTTCCTCAAATGGTGCCATGCCGCTAGTAAATTGGTAAAAGTATTTATATGTAAACTCTACCAATGGAAGATATCACTCCCATCCTCCCCAAAAAACCTGAATGCATATGCTTTAGCATTTTATTCACCCTCTCAGTCTGACCATATGTCTGTGGATGATAGGTGGTACTCAACCTTAAGCATGTGCCCATAGCCTCCAAAAAGCTCTTCCAGAAGTGAGACACAAAGATCTTATGTCTATCAGACATAATGTTAATCGACACCCCATGCATCTTGACTATCTCTGCTATGAATAACTACACGTACTGTATCGTCTCAAAGTCAGTGCAAACCATTAAGAAATGGGATACCTTGGTCATACGATCCATTATCACCTATATGGAATCGTGACCCCTCTGAGATGTCGACAACCCTGTAATGAAATTTATAGAAATGCTCTCCCACTTACACATGGGAATCTCAATCAGCTGTAGCATCCCTAAAGGTCTCTGATGGTTAACGTTCATAATAAGACAGGTAACACACTTCGAGATAAACTCTGTTAAGTCTCTCTTCATCCCTGACCACCAGTACTGCCTCTTCATGTCTTGGTACATCTTGTCCCCATCGGGATGTACCAAGAATCTCGAACCATGGGACTCAGTCATAACATCATTGCCTCAAATCTTCATCCTCTGGCATGACTAAACTTCCATTAAAATGTAATCCTCCCTCTGAGCTGATAGAGTAAGACTTTGCACCCTCTGCTAGCAATTGTAGCACTATGTCCTGGCAGAACTGATCCTCCGCCTGTGCTCTCACTACCCGCATGATAATCTCAGGAGTGATAGTTAAAACTTCCATACATGCCTTGGCAACCTCATCGTCATGCCGAAGTGCACTCCACTTCGCTTTCCAGACCTCTGCCAAGTCCCCCGTAGGTCACCGGCTCAACGCGTCTGCCACCACGTTAGCCTTACTAGGATGATATTATATATTAAACTGCTAATCCTTCACGAATTCTTGCCATCGCCTCTGTCTCATGTTCAGATCCTTGTGTTTGAAGAGATACTGAAGTGACTTATGATCCGTGAACAATGTAAAATACTTTCCTAAAAGATAGTGTCTCTATATCCTCAAAGCAAAGAGGACCGCTGCCAACTCAAGGTCGTGGGTGGGGTAATTCCTCTTATGGGCTTAAGCTTCGGAGATGCATAAGTTATATCCCTATCCTCCTGTTGGAACACACCCCCAAGTCCCTGTAAGGATGCATCAGTATAGACTCGTTATTCCAACTCTCCCCTAGGAAGAGAAACTATAGGTGCTGAGCTTAATTTGTCCTTTAACTCGTCGAAAGATAACTAACAGGGGTCACTCCATACAAATGGTACTCCCTTGTGATTCATATTCATTAATGGACCCGCAATATCCAAAAATCCCTTAATTAAGTGACGATAATACCTGGCCAACCCCCAAAAAACTGCAAGTCTCGTTCGGTGTCGTGGGTTGTCCCCACTCCCTCACCACTGATACCTTACTCGGATCAACAACAATACCCCAGTCTGACATAATGTGGCCATAAAACTATACCTCTCATAGCTAAAATCTACACATCCCGAATTTGGCGTACAACTGGTGGTCCCGCGGTGTCTGCAGAACCATACACAGATGCTTTACGTGCTCTTCCTCCGTGTACGAGTAGACCAAAATGTAATCTATGAATATGATGATGTACTAGTCGAGGAACTCCCTGAATACCCTATTCATGAGATCCATGAACACTTCTAGCATATTGGTGAGCCCGAACGGCATCACCCTGAACTCGTAGGATCCATACCGCGATTAAAAGGCGGTCTTAGGAACATCCTCCTCCCGAATTCCAAACAGGTGATATCCCGATCTCAAATTAATCTTAGAGAAGTATGCTTCCCTTTTAACTAATCAAACAGATAATCGATTCTCAACAACGTATACTTAATTCGTATCATCACCTTATTTAGCTTCCTGTAGTCTACACACAAGCCGAGCGAACTATTCCTCTTCTTCACAAACAGAACAGGGGCACCCCACAACGATGTGCTCTACCGAATGAAACCATGGCCCAAAATCTGTTGAATTTTCTCTCTTAGCTGGTGCATCTTCGAAGGGGGCATGCGGTAAGCTGCTCAGGCAATCGGACTTGCACCCAGTGCTAAATCAATAATAAACTTAATTTCTCGACTGCGAGGTAACCCCGGTATATCCTAAAATACATCCTTAAAGTCCCTAATGACTAGAATCGAGCCTAACGAAATCCCAACCTCCTGTGAGGTATTATCCTCAATGTAGTATAAATGAGGCATCGCCACTAAAAACATATCTTGTCCCGAAATAGAGAACATTATGGTCCTCTCAAAATAGTCTATTGTCGCCCTGTATCCTGCAACCCAATCTATGCTTAAGATAACATTATATCCCTCCATATATAATGCTAGGAGGTATGCTGCTAAACTTAGTCTCCCAATCACAATCTCTACTCCTCTATAGATTGAGTGTATAAGTGACCCACTACCCATCGGTGACTCTACACACATAAGGATATTATCGAGAGCCTTTATCAAACTGGCGGCTCTAGCAAATCTGGTTTTAATGAATGAATGAGATGTCGGTATAAAAAATAATCCTACCCTCATGCTCATAAATTGGAAACATACCCTCAACTGCTAGTGGCGCTAGTGGTGCTGGTGGAATAGGAACATACTGGACTGTAAAGTGGTGAACGCTTAAATAAGCTTTGATACCAATTTGAGAAGAGTGCACTTGCGTTCAAATAAGGAAGTTATTTAATTAAACTCGATTTTTATCAATTAAGTCCTAAACATGCATCTAGGTGTGATTGATGATGATAAAATCAAGCAAGAACAATCAAACACACACAAATGAGGAAAAATCCCCCAAAGGGGTAAAACCTTTTATTTTCACTATAATTTTGTAAGAAAACGGCTTACACGGATTACAATGAAAATATGTGACACAGAAATATCCTTGGGTGTCGGTTCTGATGTCGTCGGCTAGAACTATCCCTTTCTAGTAGGGCATCAATGAAGAAGATAACGGCTTCCTCACAAATTACTCTAGACGAGTAAATGATCCTCTTGAAGGTTTAAATATTCACACACATATATGGGAATGGTTTTGTGATTCAAAAAGGTTTAGAAAACCTTAAAAAGATGAAGTCTTATTCTGGACTATTTTCGCAGATTTTTGAGATTGCAGAAAGACTTAAAAATCATGTAGAAGGAGAACAGATATTTATACGAAAATCGAGGCGGTGGCTCGTCCGAACCAGATAGCCATGTCGCTCGAACGAAGGACAGATGTCGTTCGAACGAGATCGCGTGACATGCCTATCTCGCGGGAACGACATTCAAAGTCATTTAAGCGAGCTCGTCATTCAAGGCACTTCGCTTCTACACTTAGAAAAAATTCTGCTTTTGATAAAAAATTAATCCTGACTTCAAAAACAATTTTCAAAACAATTCCCAAATATTTATGCAAATATTAAAGATCCAATAACCATTTTACCGATAAAGTGTAGTGGAGTAGAGGAAATGAGCTGAACAGCACGTCGCATGTAGCATGATGCACGTGAAGATAATGGATACATCGAATTGGAATAAAGATCATCGAGGTTGATCGTGTTGATGTGCCCAATGTAGCGGTATCAGACATACAAACTGTGATCTAGGAGAAAATAGAAAATTCCTAGAGTCTACCCCGGACATTTATAAAATTATGTCCGTACAAATCTCCCCCTATGTCTATGCCGGTACATACATAAAAAATTTGAATTATGCAATCAAATGAGATACAAGATAACATCCCCATTAAACCCTCAAACTGAGAATACTAAATGACATGTCTTTCAAATCTTCATCTCTTCAGAAACTTCCAAAGCTTTTCTCATCAAGGCGTGCACTCCAAAAATGAACAATGTTGTACCTCCACACATGAGATAAGGCAAATACCCATGACAAGCAACAAGCAACAGATTGAAATATAATGATATGCAAAAATTGATGATCAATAAAGCTTAATAAAATCATTCATAAATCAACCAACCAAACACCAAAACACTTCTCCCCCATAATTCTTCTCCCCCTTTTTATGATGTCCCCAAATAGACAGATATGATAAGCATAAATGAATGCACATGGAGAATGACACACGGGAATAAACTTCTATTTTTGTATTTTTCAAAAAATTTCATACATAATATACAACAAAGAATCACACCATGAAAGAACACAAAAACAACCAAGTCGATGATAGCGTAAATGAATGGGTGTGATCAGATTCGATAGGAAAATCAATGCATACAAACATGACACATGTGCAGGATGAATATCGGATACTCCTAACGAATGAACTCAAAATCTTCCTTTGGTGTAAAAAGGTGGTAATATGAGACATTGACTCAATCAAATCAACAAATCAAAGCTCAAAGTGATTTCCACACCAATAACGTCCAAAACTATTTCATGCTTTTTCAGGACTTTCAAGGAAGTGCAAACCCGTTTATATTCTCCAACCAAACTCCCTCGGATATATATTTTGAATAGAGGTGTTCTAAATTCTCAAACTTTAGAGAATTGGTGGTGAAATCTAATGGCCCATATATGGCATATATTGCTTTTTATTGCCTTTAATTTTTTTCGGGCTCTTGTTACCTCTTTGGACCCCGGATAGTAAAATTCCTTAATTTTTTAGGTCCTTTATAATGGTGGCTTAGAATCGCAAAGGCTAAATGAACCTTTCGTAGCCCTTCCCCATTTTTAAATAAACTCACAATCTCACCAAAACTGTTTTTACATGCATTCCAATCTTGTCAAGTTTTATCGCATATGGTTAGTTGTATGGACAGAATTGAGATGGAAACACTTAAGCCAATATGTGATAGACAAGTACAATAATCGAATAAAGCCGTGTATGTGTGCAATAAAGGAGATAGGAGTCAAACATGTAGAAAGATATCACTAATCACATCTCAAAGACTCCAAACAATGTAAAGCTCATGGATGAAATGATGTAGCATATCAAATCTCTATCAAACAGTCACATGGATAAATGGAATGAAATTGTGACTCGACTATCTTAAATGCTCATCCATAAAAGGTGCAAATAAAATACAAAAATCTTTTTGGATTTTTAAAAATTTTATCAAAATAAAATCTTTTTGTAATTTTTCAAATAGAAAAAAATATAACTACAAAATGATACAACCAGCAATAGGCATATAATATCGATATGCACAACATCCTATGCTAGCCAACAGTAATCACACAAGAGAATCCATAATGAAAGCATATGTGATAAATGAGCAATGTAGTGTTATCAATTAAGCATGGATACCAAGAATAACTGCATATAAACTGACCAGAAGCAAACCCATCAGTACCAAAAATCTAAGCATATGAACACCGGGTACTGGAATCAAAAGGGAAGCAAAAATAGAATTTTCAGACAGGTCGCTCAAACGATATCGCTCTGTCGCTTGAACGACAAGGGCATGTATCGAGATGCGACTTCTCGTGAGATCGAGATGTCGCTCAAATGACAATACATCTTGCTTGAACGAGAAAATAAAAAATTCCCAGTATTCCCAAAAAATCATACAGTTTTGCCCAGTGAAAAAATTTCGTGAAAGCAGTATCTGTAAGGGGCAAACAGATCCAAAACAGTGCTAAAACAGTAGCGAAACACACAAATGCGACAAATATACCAATGTGCGCTACATCAAAGTGAGTAATTACACTAGAAAGAATATAACATGATGAGTTGCTAGTGTATGACAAACATCCAATACAATCAGCCAAACGATCTCACATGGGGTGAATCACGCGCAAGCAAACGGGAATCGTGGACAAGTAAACCATAATCCTCTAAATTCGATTTCATGACCCTAATCGATGTGTAACGACGTGTGGGGGTGTGGGAAATCGAATTTATTCTTCTATTAACCTTCCTAGGTCCATTTAAAAGCTTGTAACAAAAGCGTCTAAGATGACCTTGCCTATCGCAATGTGTGCAAGTGTAAATCGAGCGGTGTGTGTTACCTAAAGGTTTCCCTCTTCTCAAATTTCTCGGTTGCTCTCTCCGAATTTGCCTAATTGGGTCTCTCCTAATGATCCTAGGAGGCTCTCTCACGATGTTCCTAGGGGGCTCTCTCACACGTGTGGGAATGGGTGCAACATATTTTTCAAGACCAATCCCACCCCTATCCTTTTTTATCTCGATGGTGCCTAAAATCTTATCAAGTTTTTCAGACCTAGACTCCAAATCAAATTTCACCTTACTTGAATCTTTCAATTTTACCTCAAGTTCACCTATACTAGATTCAAGTACACGTCTAGTATCCTCAAACTCTAAAAGCTCCTTTTTCATAGTCTCCATACACCCTCTAAGACTATCTCTCTCACCCTCGACGTATCCTAATTTCACTTTAAACATCTCCTCACGTGCCCTAAGATCCTTAATCAACGCATCAGAATTATCATTATCTAATGCACGTTTCTTTAATTCAACTTTAAGTTTCAAGTTTGCCTTTTTTGTCTTTATAGATTCAAAATACAAATTATTATAGGCAACTTACAACTCACTCAATTCTTCTTCTTCCTCTTCACTCTTTTCACCCTCACTCTCATCACTAATCACAGGGATGGGAAGCTCTCGCCTAGAAGCATAAAAGACTTATTTTTATGAATCACAATCACTAAGGGTAGAAACATGAGAAACCGGTTTATTCAATTTTTTCTTTAAATTTGTGGTACACTCATCTAACGTCTGACCAACACCCTCACAATAAGGACACCACTCAGAATCGTTTTCAACAGAATATTTAAAACAAGTGTCCGTGTGAATTTTCCAATTAACTTTTTCAAAAATTTGACATCGAAGATCATCAAAACCATCAAAAGCCATTTTTGTACAAAATCAAGATCAAAACACAATAACTTAGTGAAAGACACTCTGATACCAATTTGTAAAGTGGTGATCACTTAAATAAGCTCTGATACCAATTTGAGAAGACCGTGCTTGCGTTCAAATAAGGAAGTGATTTAATTAAACTCAGTTTTTATCAATTAAGTTCTAAACATGCATCTAGGTGTGATTGATGATGATAAAATCAAGCAAGAACAATCAAACACACACAAATGAGGAAAAATCGCCCAAAGGGGCAAAACCTTTTATTTGCACTATAATTTTGTAAGAAAACGGCTTACAGGGATTACAATGAAAATATGTGACACAGAAATACCCTCAGGTGTCGGTTCTGATGTTGTTGGCTGGAACTATCCCTTTCAGTAGGGAAGCAATGAAGAAGATAACGGCTTCCTCACAAATTACTCCAGATGAGTAAATGATCCTCTTGAAGGTTTAAAGATTCACACACATATATGGGAATGGTTTTGTGATTCAAAACGGTTTAGAAAACTTTAAAAAGATGAAGTCTTATTCTGGACTATTTTCGCAGATTTTTGAGATTGCAGAAAGACTTAAAAATCATGTAGAAGGAGAACAGATATTTATACGAAAATCGAGGCGGTGGCTCGTCCGAACCAGATAGCCATGTCGATCGAACGAAGGACAAATGTCGTTCGAACGAGATCGCACGACATGCCTATCTCACGCGAACAACATTCAAAGTCATTTGAGCGAGGTCGTCGTTCAAGGCACTTCTCTTCTACACTTAGAAAAAATTCTGCTTTTGATAAAAAAATTAATCCGGATTTCAAAAATAATTTTCAAAAAATTTCTCAAATATTTATGCAAATATTAAAGCTCCAATAAACCATTTTACCAATAAAGTGTAGTGGAATAGAGGGAATGAGCTGAGAATCACGTCGCATGTAGCATGATGCACGTGAAGATAATGGATACATTGAATTCGGATAAAGGCCGTCGAGGTTGATCGTGTTGACGTGCCGAACGTAGCAGTATCAGACATACAAACTGTGATCTAGGAGAAAAAAAAAAGTTCCTAGATTCTACCCTGGACATTTATAAAATTATGTCCTTAGTTATACACACGCTCGTAGTGCATCTGTCCATATTATTATGGAGTTGGTGCTGCTAGAGGCATCTGCGCCTACTGCCCCTGCTAGGCACCCTGTTGTTGGGCCCTATCTCTCTGTGGACACTCCTTCTTCAGATGGCATGTCTATCCACAAAATGAAACAATGGATCTAAAAGTCTCCCTAATGCTGGCCTTGACTAGGTTGTCCCTGATGTTGACCCTGCTGGCCTCCCCAGTTGTTCCCTTGGCCTAGGAGTCCCTGAAGAACCTACTATTGATTAGGGCCCTGCTAGCCCTGTCCAATTCCTGACCTCATGGTCGAAATCTCCTAAAATAATTCCAGTGACAGGTATCCTAACCCTGCTGGTTGCGTCTGTTGCTGTTCTCCGCTAGCAACACCCATAATTGCCTTGCCCTGCTAGCTAAGCTCACTTCCCCTCTTTCTTCCCTTCAGGTGGAAGCGATGGTCCTGGAAGTTCAGTAAATCTACATTGACAAAATCTATATATGTCACCAATGCATGGTTCCTGATCAATGCTGGCTGATCCTCCAGGCTAAACCAACTACAAACCATGCCTTTTTCCGCTCCTCATTGCTCACCTCGTCTGGCACAACTTTAGGCAAACGGGTGAACTCCTCCGCGTACTCTGCCATGGAGAAGTCACCTTAAATCATTTGACTGAATTTTCTCCTCATCTCGACCTCGACTACTAGAGGAAAGTACTTGCGATCAAACCGCACCCAGAACTCGATGATGGTCCTCATATCTCTCTCTCTAATAGTGGTAATTGACTCCCACCACTATAGGGCTGCCTCGGTCAACCTAAAACTGGATAACATCTGTCTCTTCACCTCACTGCAGTCAACTATGCGCAGGTGGTGTTGCATATCTTTCTTCCACTAGAGAGCTAGGATCACCTCAGAACCCCCCTGAAACTATGGTGGGTGACCCTTCTGAAAGGCCTCCCGAACTCTCTACCACTCTAACGGACTCGGGTGGGCCTGAACAATTGGGGCCACTGGCTACTGTGGCTAAGGCTGAGGAAAATATACTGCCATGGCTATCATTGTTGCATTGACCACCTGGGACATAATCTCTGCGACCTGAGTTGTAGTCACTAACCCTGATGGTTCCTTTAGCTGCAAAACCTCTGGCTCCTTCTGAGCCTCCCTCACCTCGTCCTTGGTTGCTTCCCTAGAAGGTCGACCTCTCCTAAGTGACATATGAAATTTAAAATAAGTTGTATTAGTTCACTATTAATACAAATCTTAATGACAGAAGAACGACATCTCATAAGCATGAAGACAAATCAACAGTCCTAATAATAGGGCTCTATATAAAAAGAAAGTTATGCTGAAATCGTAGTAAGCCATACAGATCCTACGGACACTAGAACATGATTCTCTGATACCATCTATGACACCCCGCCTAATTAAATATCGGGTGATTAGGACTTCATTAAATTGAAATAGGATTTCCATCTGGTTTATTCCTAACATCAGTGTCAAAAACCTTTATTAATTACTAACCACCTATTAGTTAATTAAGCGAGTGTCAAAATTTTATCTTTTAATAACCAAGTCATTAAGTACAGCGGGAAAACTAAATAGAACCATCACATAGTAATAGAGTCTAAACATATCATCAAATAACTGAATCAAAGTCTTGCCGAATTAACCATCGGCTAAAATCCAAACCAAATAAATCGGACAGATAGTAAATAAATCCCATATAATCTGAAATCAAGTAATCCGAAATAAATGTTGTGAGCAACATGCTCAAAATAAAACTAAGATTGAATTTCTAAACAAGGAAAATTTGAAAGAGGCGACTAATCGAACTCCTGCAGTATCCACATATGCCGCAGTTGCGTAACCCTGGAATATAATTAAGCCTGGCGTCCCTATGGCTAGACACCAAAAATGTTTTTCAAATATTTGGCAGCAAGGGTTAGAACTTAAAATATTTTGAAAATATATAGCAAGTGATTAAATTGTAGTAATTTAAAATGCATGAATGCTCTTCATATTTAAGTTAGTGTCGTACTCCGTTGAGGACCGACTCACCCTTCAACAATTGTGCATGCCTAACGCTTTCTTTATAACTCTCCAAGTCATTTACCCTAGAACCAGTTCTTGATATAACTCCTTCCTGTCACACTTCTCTAGACCAAGTATGTTTAATATATGATTTGTATGTTATTTATTATAGTAACTTAAATAATCATGTTTCAATTAAAACCATAGAACATTCTCACGAGTTATATATACTAAATACAATTCACTTCAATTATTTTACCCGCATATAATTATTTACTCCATTATATATGTAGAACTATATTACAACATTCAGACATATGTCATATATATATAAACCCATCCTCCCGAGTAATACCTCACAGGATGCTTCTCTAAACTTGTATCATCCCAGGTCTACTCAACCCCACCTAGATTCTCAAGACAGCTAAATATCGCTGAGTCGGAACAAAAAAATATAGGCGTATTGGAGGCGGCCTTATTTTCGTGAGTGTGAAGACAATCATCTCAATATCTCACCTCTATTTGGACGCTATGACCTAGGATTATACTCTCCCTACTCCTCAACCTAGGGGATTCATCCACATCGCGCAACCTCCCATGATAGCACTAGAGTGTGTAAATTTAATAAATACCTTGTCACCTATATTTATGAGCACACAATATATATATATATACTATCACACTACCGTATATATAATTTAAATTTAATCCCGCCAATATCGTGCATAACAACCGTAGCACTAACCTAAAATATACTCGAGGCTATATTCCGACTCTAAATTTAATTAATTACTCATTAATTAATTTATTACCTTGGGACACTCAACCAATATAGCCGTACTCCCTCACTTGGCCCAAAATTTAATATTTAGAATTTATTATCCAAAATTCTCCTTAATAAGTTTGACACACTTATTAATTTAATTTACTTTAATGTACCTCTTTCAACATCATTAAGTCCTATATAATCCTATGTTGTTTGTCCCCTTAAAGCCTCAAACAACCCAGGCAACAATTATAAGAACCGGTTGTAATGAAATGGTCCCTTAATTAATTCTCAGCTCAAAGAGTAAAAGCAACCAAAATTCGCCAAAATCAACACGTCGCTTGAACGAGGTCGACATGTCGTTCCAATGGCTTTTCATGTCGTTTGAACGACTAAGAAAGTTTCTCGAATGAAAAATAGTTCGTTCGAACGACCTCCTAGTTTTCTCTCTCTTCTTTCTGGTTCAGAATGATGCGCCATTAATGACCTTCAACCTTAGTTTACCCAGATTTTGTCTACTGCAACCCTTTCAAAACCCACACCAACTTAAATATCTTAAGTCCCAAATTTAATAAAATCATCAACCTAGATATGAAATTAAATATGGTTTTTCAAAAATCCAATACAATTCATAAATTGTTCCTGATTTATCAATTAGTTCCTCAATAGTACATACGAAATAATAATCATTCTCAACCCAAACCATATTCGTATTATTCCACAAATTAAAAACCCAATTTGTGTGTCAACCCAACCCAAAATCTTTTATTTATCACACCCACTTTGATATAAATTGAAAACTGCAATTAATTTAAAAGCAATTTTAACCACTTGCCTTATAGCGTAGGGTCTGAACTGCTTTGGTGTAGATGAGTATTTGATGAAGAATACCCACACTTGTTCTTGATTTTGGCTCCCAAGAGTTTTCGAATTCTGCCTCTTTTCTCCTCTACTAAATTAGGTTTTCTTGAATGAGTTATGGCTGCCAAACCCTCTCACTTTTAGGTTTTATTAAGCCAATCCCATTTTTAGGCTTGCGGGCTTTATTAAAAAGGCCCAAACACTCCCGTGTACGTTTGGTTTTTCTTAAAAATGCCCCGAGACCAATTTACTACCCCCGGGTACTGTTGTCTGACTATCTCAACCTATCTGGAATCAACCGTGCACTCAGAATTATCATTCAAATTATTTTACTAAAAGTTCTTATTTCGACCCCAATATAGTCTATAGCCAACTCCCAGTTGAGATAAATTAATCTCACGTCACTATCACTCGTTATGACATAAATAACTTATTACTATTAACTTAGTAATTTAAATTCCATAAATATTGACCATTTACTGTCAAGATTAATATTTAAACAAATACTAATAATAATTAATTCAATTAAATTACGACATACAAGTAATTTAAAAAAATCAAATTAATTAAATATCAAATGCATAAAAATACGAGGTGTTACAAATTCTCGCCAACCGCAGCAGGAACAATCTCAGTGTTGCGAACAGCTTGGTCGCCGCTCTCTCCTTCTTTTTCGTCGATATAAGGGTCAGGACCAGGAGAATGAAGGCCGAAGAGTTCGAAACTTGTAGGTGTACCAGCGGCCTTCAAACCCTAATCCCATACCCTCTTAGAGGACACCTTGAAAGCACAAGCAATCTGGAGTTTAGCATCCTCGTAAGCTTTACAGAAGAATTTACGATACTTGTCTTCCTTGGCTTAAGAAAGGTCGCCCTCCAACTTGGCCACCTTGCCAGTCAAATCTTTATTGGCCTCCACTGGTTCGAACATCTCAGTAATTACTACCTTCTGAGCAGATCCCAGAGCATTATAGGCCTTAGGAATCTCTCCCTTTTCACGCTCCCATGATCGGTGAGCATTGGCAAAGGCCAACTTCTCGGCGTCCAGGGTCTTCTTCATCCCTTCATCCCTTCTGATGGTGTCAGAATCATTGTCCAGAAGGGTAGTGAAGTCAGATAGCATCTGCAGAGAAAATAAAATAGCATGGAATCAGAACAAAAATGGGTAATAGAAAAGAAAAAATATCAGTAAGAGAGACTTACCAGAGCCATCCCCTGTGCGGTATTGAGGGCGAGTTGAGATGGCCCTAACCTCGAGACCGCTCGCGATCAGCAGCGAGCACTAACCTTTTCAGTAGGTCTGGGGCCAAAAATAGGTAATCGCCCACACTATCCCACTAAAGACTAGAGACGGTCATCCCTCCAATGGACTACGAGGCTAAATTCTTAAGCTCAGTTTTCTCTTTCTCTCTTTTCTTTTATTTTCCTCTTTGTCTCTTTTTTCTTTCTTCTTCTCTTCTTCTTTATTTCTCTATCTCTCTCTCACTATTCTTCCCTTCTTATTCTCTCTTTTTTTTCTCTCCTTCTCTTGCTCTCTCCCTTTATCGAACGGGCCAGTACCACTGCTCTTAGGAGAATCTGCCTCAGAAATCTTTAAAGTACGAATCCTTTCACACAGGACTGTATGGTCATCATCGTCATCAGGAAGACTCAACCTCCTCTTTTTTACTAGAGGAGACATGTCTTCTTCTTCTTATTCCTCTTCTTCCTCTTTTTTCTCTCCTCCTCCTCCTCCAACTTCTACTCCTCCTCTTCTCTTTTCCTCGCTCTCTTCCTCTTCTTCTTTAAAACTTTTCTCCTCACTAAGAACCGAATCAGAAGGACCTACCTCTGGAGCTCTTAAAATTGGGACCTGATCGACTAGTCGAGTAATAAAATTGGTACCTATGTTATTATATTCCAAGAGAAAGGCCGCTAACCTCGGATGCTCACCTTTTGCCAATCACTCCTTTATGATCCAGGTCTTAGTGATATTTTTAGTATTGATCTCTATAATGTCAGGTTCTTGGTTCTTGGCAAGATCTGCGATAACAAAGAAGAGGAAAATCAACCATAAGAATGAGAGGAATCTACAAGAAGCTGGCAGAAAGGAAAAAAGAGGAAATGAACTATTTCGGCCTCCCCATAGTAAAAAATAGGAAGGTCACGTGGTCTTTCCCCTTCCAACAGTGGAGGGTGCTGCCAGTTCCTTGCAATAAACCCACTTTCCCAGTAGTCTTGTGGGAATTTGAGAGATTTACCACCAAAACTCACTCAGCTTTTCTGGTTTTCAGATACAACAAACCATCTTTGGTTTTCGAGAATACATAACAGTAATATATCTCTGCAAGCCCCAACCTTGTTCCATAAAGAGTATTTATTATATTAACATCGTTTACTATCTTCCATACATTGGGGCGCACTGAGCATGAACAATGGAGAAATACCTAAAAAATCTAAGAAATAACTCATTTGGGGGAAAATTCAAACTTCTTTCAGTTATCAATAGGTTATGAATCTAGTGCCCCCCGTCCACTCTCTGAACATCAAGGGGAAGGGGGGAACAATCGATAATTACCCACTCAGGAATGTTATACTTACGCTAAAATTCTTCTACAAATTTACCATCCAACATCACTATTAATGCTAAAATTATTCGTCTATGCGGACCAGTCAGAAAAGGACTATACTTGCTCGGCACCCGAGGTGAGTTGGTCGACATACCAACCAACGCATGGCATACCAACCAACTCAAGGAAGACTAACCACCCAAGAAGACCAACGGTTATATTAATTATATATAGATGTAAATGTCTGAATGTATAAAGAAATTCCATCTTTTGGACTCCCATCACTATAAATACATGCATTCCCTTGACTAAAAGGAAAGGAGACACGATAGATAAGATACACACCATCTGAACTAAGCAATTCTCTCCATACCTCTTTCTCTCTCTCTCTCTCCCCTATCTCTCTCTCATATTGTGCTATTATAAACCCCTGAGAATAAAATAACAATGGACGTAGGCTTTTACTTATATCCAAAATACTTTCAATACCTTTGTCTCTTATGTGTTTGATGTGATCACCATTTCATCTTCAATCATCATCTTCATACCTTCATTTTATCTGTTGTTGATGCCGATAAGATATCATGGCTGCTATTTCTAGTCATCAACAGATTGTCGCCGTCTGTGGGAATGTGTTACAAGAATTGTTCTCCATTAAAAGCTAAGTTTTTTCTATCTTTACTTATAATCAATTATATGTTGTTCGTACATCTTTTGATTCAATCATGAGTTTATAGTCATAACTGTTAGATCAATTTTAATTTAAAAATCTGCGAAATAGTAGATTTTAGAATAACAATTTTTGTACAAACCCTGAAGTCTATAAATGCTCTTGAAAATGTTCTGGACAAACACGTTATTGTGTTCTTTCATCTTTAGTATATTGATCATATATTTGCAGATACGTATTAGTAGATATATAGTTTTCTTCAAATAAGTTGTACTTTATAAAAAGTTACAGATCGTGGTTTATTAACTCCTGATCAGTCATTTCCTATCTTCCCCAATAATTTTGATGACTGTTAATATTCCTTTATTAAGAAATTGGGTTTGATAAAAGCCGAAAATCAGAGAGTTTTTCCCAATTTAATTTCTATTTTTGATGTGATACGATCATCGTATTATATTTGTCCCTCAAAATTCAATTACCCACCTTATAAAAAAAGGGTAATAGATGAACACACATGATGTCTATTGTTAAAAGGAACCGGCTCAATTGTAGACTTCAACAAGTATTTACATATCCGTTCATATCCAGCCGAGTCAAAGCTCATTGATGGACCATAATAACTGGTCGGCTACTATTGTAGACTGTACTCATAATAGGATGCATGGACGATGGTTATTATACCAAAAATTCAAAATAGTTAAAGGTTGCACATGTTGGTGGGTTTCCTTAATTACTGGTCGACGATGTTGGCTTATTAGTGAGAAGCTCTTATATGTTGGTTGGCGGAATCTATCACAAGTTGGCAACAATTTTTGTTGATATTTATCCTTGATCGGAAATTCCAATTTGATAGTCAGTGACCACCATATTATCAGAAGGGACATATTTGCACAGGTCGGCATCCGCTATTGTTGGTCATCACATCCTTTATCAGCCAGTGACAGATCCATACCAACTTTTTTTGATCAAAAACATCCAGAGGTACCCGTCATGGTCGGCGATCCAGTAAGTTAAGACCATAACACAGTTACCCACCTATTTGTTGGTCTGCGATGAGTCTTGTACATCAAGAAGAGATCCACGACCTCCTATTTTTTGGTCGGTTAAAAATATTATACAGTTCGAAAGCAGCCCGACTGATTTGTAGTTGGAAAATGCAGAAGAATGTCATTAATGATTGGCGGTAACAAACGGAGTCACCCAGGTATCTTATTGTTGGTCGGAGACAGCAGTTTTATTGATCGGCACAAACTAAATTATTCGGTGACCATCTTCTTTTTGGTCGGCAACATCTAATGGTGGTCCGCATCTTCTAATATTGGTCGGCATCACATTTTGAGGTTTCCCCGACTTAAGGTTTTCCCGACTTACTGCTCGGCAATGAAGTCAACAGCATCAATTTTGCTGGTTGGCGACCACAGGAATAGTATATGCTAAAACATTTGATGCTCAGCAACAACTATTATACAACTTGAAGGAGTACCGACCTCCTATTTGTTGGTCGGTGATATGTATTACATTGCTAGAGGTGTTCCCCACCTCCTATGGCTGGTCGAAAATTTTTTATACAAGAATTCCCAATTTACTATTGGACGGAGACAAGTAAGGCTGATCGGTAGACATAACTGATATTTGGCAATGAATGGTTTTTCAAACTTGACTTCGTCAAAGTAACATTTGCTATTTGAAGCATTGGCTTACATAAAACAACTCAAATCATTGGTGGATAAAATTTAAAATGCGTATTTAGTTATTCGCTGATTTATTAAAATCACAGAATTTTTGTGAGAAAAATATTTTGAGGCTAATTTATGAGCATGTGTTGGATTTCAAATAATTGTGCAAAAATTCAAAATTGATGAATTAATTTTTATATCCTATACATGATGAATAAAAATTTACTTAAGCCTCACATATTCGACATGACACATTATTATTTCATATCTTGAAATTTATATAGCCTAATACTAAAGTAGATGCACACTATATATTGTTTGGCTGAATAATTATTCTAATCATATTTTTTATATGATTTAGCCTCAACAGGTGCTCGGGCAAAATTATCTACCCAGTACAATTCTTCGATGCTCATCAACAGCACATAAAGACCTTAAAAGGTCAATACCGAACAAAATCAACGCAGCTAGACTGCACACAGCATAACAGCAAGACTGTAAACAACAATTCCTCGAGCAACTTCAACAGTTATTCAAACAGCTTTCAAGCTTATTCAGTCAATAACAATTCAATCGGCACCATCAGATTCATTTCATACATGCTCCAATCCTGGGCATAGAGCTTCATACTTGACTTAATCGAGTTAAGAGAAGAGATACATGTAGGCCTTTCTAATTAAGAATTCATACATCTATTCCTCAAACACTCATACAGAGCTAAAGAACACATGTAGAAATTTCCAATTTCGAATTTAAACAGATTCTTCAAAAGCCGACAAGAGTCAAATGCGGGAAGAAATGTAGAAATTCATGATTGAAATGTCAACATATATTCTTCTTAAACACTTGAACTAAGTTAAATATAGAAGCCAGAAGTTGCAAACTATGACAAATCTCATTGCTGCATCCAAATTCCCAGGGGTGATACATAGTACATGTTGGCCTACCGATTAGAGTTCCTCAAAAGAAAGATTAAGTGAAACCGTCAAACAGCATCCGACATCCAGGAAATATTCCATCCACATGATGAATAAGTCAATAAGCCAAATCAATAATTTCAGGCACGGGCACCGAGAAACATTTCAAAATAAATACTCTGTCCTTTCAGTAAACCATCAAGCATGGAGCATTCAGAGCTTCTGTTAACGCAAAAATTCTCCGTCTATGCGGACAAGTCAAAAAGGGACACCAGTCATCCTACGTGGCAATATTTATACTTACTCGGCCATCGAGGAGAGTTGGTCGACACCCGAGGTGAATTGGTCGGGATACTAACCAACGCATGGCATACCAACTAACTCGAGGAAGACCAACCACCCAAGAAGACCAACGGTTATATTCATTGTATATAGATGTAAATGTTTGAATGTATAAAGACATTCCATCTCTTGGACTCCCATCACTATAAATACATGCATTCCCTTGACCAAAGGGAGAGCAGACGATAGACAAGATACACACCATCTGAACTAAGAAATTCTCTCCACACCTCTCTCTCTCTCTACATCATATTGTGCTATTGTAAACCCCTGGGAATAAAATAAAAGTCGATGTAGTCTTTTCCTTATAGACGAGCCACTTTAAAAACCTTTGTCTCTTATGAGTTTGATGTTATCACCATTTCATCTTCAATCATCATCTTCATACATTCATTTTATCCATAAATGAACAGATCAAGAAGAAACACTAACTGCAATAAGTAGCTAGTACAGAGAAAAAGTACCAAGAAAAGGTAAGGACTATAACTTAGAGCAAGTGATGAAGCTTTGAGAAAGCACAGAAAGAGATAAACTTAGAATTTTGAAGAAAGACAAGATCTTAGGAATGGATTATGCGCAAGAACGACCAAAAGAAATGAACAAACACTTGAGTAAGGAATAACTGATCACCAAAGCACTCAAATGATGAGTTTTGACTTCCTAGGAGGATTTTGGTTCTTTGGTTTATTTTTAAGACAAGCACGCCCTTGTTGCAAGACTTGTTATCACAAAGATGCCATCACGGACTCCCACTACATTTTAAGGACTTAGACGTTCGACCTAGTTGAAATCTATTGGCCCATAGTCAATAGCCCAAAGATTTTAGGTGAAATTATGGGAGCCCACTTCTTATAAGCCCATGAGAGAAACCAACCAAGAGAACTCGAGTTATTTGGACTGTCCCAAATCAAGGCTCAATTTCTACACGGTCAGTTTAGTTAGAGAAGGATAGTCACGGATATAGTCAAATCAGGTGTCAAGAATCTCGATCGAGATATTTAAGCACATCATGTCTAATCCACATATAATGATGGAGTTCCTTAAACAACTCAAACTTTGTAACAAACATATGTATAAATTGTACTCCCTGACCCGGGGCAAAGGGATGGAAAACTGTAATCATTGAGAAACACTTAATATAAAATAAGTAACCTCTCCATGGGCGTAAGGAAGTTTTCGAACCACGCACATCATTGTTGTGTGTGATTTCATTTACTTTCTTCCTTTTTTTGATTGCTTTTCGTGAATCTCTTATTGGGAATTTTTTGGAACTCACATATATATACAAATTTTATGTGTCCTAGTTTTTAGTTTGTGTTTGAGATTAAGAAATCTATGGATCAAAGATACTCCAAAACTTGAGTCGATCTCATTATTTCATCATATAAAGCTCTATGCAACTGATTGGCTCCAATGATTTTGACCTTGCATCTACAAACTGTAATTTGATTTTGACTAAATATTTAGGTTTTAGTACAACGACGCGTGGCAATTTGTTTTGTTCTCCAGATCAAATTTGACTCAATCTTTTTGTTTCTAATTTGTGGTGGCACAGATATAGGAAAGTAAAACGAGTGTATTTTAAATGTGATCTAAAGTCATTATGATTATGTTTAAGTTTAATTTTTAAAATTTATTCATTCAGTGACATTCTGGCACACACAAACATAGTTTTTTCCTAATAAATAATGTTTGACTTCCTTTTTTTAAATAGTATGAAACTACATGGAAATAAAAAAAAATTATATGTTACGATATTTTAAAGTATAGTTTTATTGAATTAGACATATAAGTAAGTCATAAAGGATATGCGCCATTTAATTTGGTTTTTTAAATATTTATTGTCAATAAATTAATATATTATAACGATCTATTTGAAATTACTCTTATTTGCTTTATAATGTATGTTTTTTTACACCAATCCGCACATCGCGAGGAGCTAAAAGCTAGTGTATGTAAAAATCAATGCTCAAAAATATTAAACACAAAACTTAATGGATAATCAAGGCTCCAAATATTGTTGCGTACACAATAATCTAATATTTATAACTATATATTAGGACACTTTAATGTCTTCCTAATCTAACATCACATAAATATTTGTGTCAAAACATTAATTCATAATTCTATTAAAACCTTTGGGCAACCAAATATTGATTATAAATAATAATCTAATTTATTGAAAATGTTATTGTTAAACCCATAATCATACATCTTATATTCAAAACTATATATTAAAACCTTTGGTAAATACCAAATAATACATTACATGAATATTATAACAACCATTTAATGATAAAAAAAAATATATGTAGTGATTTATACCATAAAATATGAAAAATAATTTATTTCCAAAATGGAAATTTTTATAACTACAGTAACATAACAAATTTCTTCAGGATCACTCTCCAATTTGCGAAATCGTAAAATCAATTTTTAAGCAAGAGTTATTAGTGTTGACACTATTACAAAAATTGGAAAAATGCATCTTTACGGGGTCTAAACGACGTCAAACCGTCGACGTAGGGTGGTGCCTATTTTATACAATAGGTTTTGTTTATTTCAACGTTTTCATATTACCATATGAATTGGGTAAAATTTTGAGTAAGAAAAAAAATCTATCACCAATTGTTTTTATTAATTCATATATTTTTTTACCCGGATTCTGTTTGTAGGCCAAAACTCTTAATGGAAATAATGAGATCAGAAACCTAATTTTTGATACAACATGTAAACATAATCAAAGAACATGTAATTAACTATTTTATATGGATCCATAAACCTACCACATGAATATCCAATCATACATGTTATTTGTTTTTTAATAATACAAATGTTATACATTGTATATTTAACGTTAAGATCTTTGATGAACATGATTGTCATATACAACCACTATGTGGAACATAAAATGATAATTTCATCACATAACTCCATCATGTCATAACTGAAAAGATTAACGAACCAGTCTGTGACACCCCGCCTAATTAAATACCGGCCGATCACTCCTTTATTAAATTAAAATCAAGGTGAACAGTTGGTTCATTCTCAGCATCACTGTAAAAAAAAAAACTTTCCAATTTAAACACCCTAAATAATTAAGCTAAGTGTCAAAACCATTTTTAGACATTACCAAGGATTTCTATCTTCTAGGGTAAGAGTCAATATCCCCCATAAAGGTCCCATCGAGATAAGACTGTCCCAGCGTGGTAACCTCAGGGATAGCAAGTAGCGCGGGCACGATTTTCACACATAGATAGTATATGCATAAACACGGTCATATAACTATACTACTATTACCATATAAAATTAGGTACATCTCTAATCCCATAATTACGACATTTGTCATTATTTCTCATTATTTAGTTATCACGTATAACCGTTCATTTCTTACTTTAATTTGAGGGATCATTCCAACTTATTACGTAACACTCATGGACTCTATCCTCCCAAGTGTAGAATTCAGTAGGTACTCATCTAATTTCCAACGTAACTATCTTACGCGTCTCTCCCCTTAATACATAATTTCATCACCCCTTATATGTAAACATCGCAAAAATACAACTCTCGTCTTACATTAAAGCTCCCATAATTATTTATAAGTCCTACTGGTCTTCTTTATCTCCCAAAACATTTTAATAAGGGTGTCCAAGAATTATTTATCATTAAATTGAATTCAACTAATTTAAAAAGGGGAAATATGAGTCTGCCAGAAGGGGTCGATCGATCGATGGCAGGAGCTCGATCGATCGATGCGTCGATCGATCGACACTCCTGGTTCGATCGATCGATCAAACACGTATGCTAATTCTGCAGATTAACATTTACGGGTTTCACAATCCAACCTCAATCAAATCCATATTCTTCACACCCAAACTCCCTAAAATTCGTACTATAATCAGTATACACCCATATTATTCATCTTCTATGTAAAGCATGCAATTTTTCATCAATAATCATGGATTAATAGGCCAAAACTTCATAAAAATCTCAAGAACCCTAGAATTTCTTTAACATGGTTTTAATAAGTCTTTTTCCAGAAATTTCTTCTCCTAATTCATCATAATTTCGTGGTTAAGCCTTTACATATGAAGGGGTTTCCATATTTTCATTCAAATCAATTCTACATGCGATTTTTCTATCTCCAACATGGATTTTCTTCTACCAAACTCATCCTAATCATCCTAGACTAACATGAACGATGCATTAACGAAAAATAAGAAAGATAAATACTTGCCTGGAAATTTTAGAATTCTGGTTTGCTGATGATTTTGGTGTGGTTGCGTTCCCCGTCGCGCGATTTACGCGTTGGTGGTGGTGGTGGCGGTCCAATCGGATGACTTTTTGGCCTTAGATTGCTTGGAAAGCTTTTTCCTTCCCCCTCCTATGGACGTTCTAAGGTTTTGAGTCTGATAATCCTAAAGGACTCTTCTAAATGGCTGATATAGCCTAATAATTTTCGTGGGTTTAATTACCCAAAAATGCAAAATGTCCAAAATTCCCTCCCGGGGTGTTAAATAGGCCTAAAAACGCCCCGAGACCCAAACTAAACCCCCGAGTACACTTTTCTGACTATCTCGACCCTTCCGGACACTTTGACGCACTCGAAATGACCATATGGGTGACTTCTAATTTATTCACTTTTATTCATCAATATTTAGTCCTGACGCGACACGGGCACGTCCCGACTCAAATTTCCAAAATTGTCATTTTATTCACTCTTGACATTTAATGGAACCAATATCATATATTACTTTACTCATTAGTAATATTCAACAAGTTTCCCGTAATTACTAACTCGCATCATGTTAATAATTATAAAATAATTTATTTCCGGATTTATATTAAATAATTAACTCACATTAAATTTAATAAATCCCCAAATTAATAAAGCATAAAAATAGGGGGTATTACAGAGTCAACCTTAATAATGTCCAGTTTGGTTGATCATTGGACTACTGCTTCATCTTGTCTTTGGCAAAACTGTGTTCTGGATTTAGCACATTCCAGCGGTTAGATCTTACTCTATGGTCAAAACACTATACCAAAATTAACATTCATTATGAATTTAGATTTCTCTCCCTTATCTTATAATTTTATTATGTCGTCTTTTTCTGTGTCCGAATGTGAAAATTAGTCGTTTATTTATAGGCAGGGACATGATCTAAATCTACAACAGTCACTTAATCGTCACCTTCCATTAAAGTAGATAACCAAGAGTCCTTTTGACTCTTGGTATTTGGAGTAACCTTTCATTAACCAAAGTGACTCTTAGTATTAATATAATTACGGGGCACATTTTGGAGAATTATTATTTAAAATAATTCTAACATTGAGATCTTCATAATGCGAATAAAAGTGTGAGTGTGTCATTCAGGAACTAGAAAAAAGGAAATAAATATTCCCAATACCCATACTTAGGTCCAATAGTTCTTTTACTATATGGGGTGCTAGCTGTGAGCCTTTGTCACGCACACAAAAAAGTGTTCAGTTATGAGTTCTATTATCTTCAAAATTTAAACTATTAAATCATGTAATATTTTAAAAGGGTCAATTATCAAGTAGTCCCCAATATAAATACATGTTTTTTTAAAAGACACCTTTTTTTAGTTTAACCCATTTAGTCCCTCAAATACCCATTTATCCAATATTCTCTTATTTTTAGAAGTCTACACTAGTGGTACCCCCACCCCCACCCCCACTATCGGAGTTACGATAGCCCTCTACGGAGATCCGACAACCCTCACCAAAGTTACCAGAGCTCCGACGAGGGTTGTCAGAGCTTAGGCACTTGGGTGGGGGTGGGGGTAGAGGGAGGTGGGTAAATGGGTTTGTATGTGTCCTTTTTTATTATTTTTATGTGGTGAGGGACTTTTTATAACAACATGATAAGGCTTTGACTATTAGACTCTCTCACTTTCTCTTTCTCTCTCTAGCTTAACCTGGGGTTTGCACGACTGCTTTGTCCAATAACCCCCTTAAACCCACGTCAAACTTTCCTTTGAAACCTCCAGATCCTCCCAATCCATAGATTAAGTCATTTTCAAGTGTGATTACAAAAAACGTTTGAAAGAACCAACATTGAAAAGCCGTACCAGTTTTAAAGGAGAACTGATGATCATTTTTTCATAAGCATGCATAGCAGCCCGAGCAGAACCTTTCAAATACTCCATCGTAGGCGAATTCTCACATGGAAGACCATCCGTGGACGTGATACGTAAAACTTTTCTAACATTTTCTTTAAATTTTGCATGTTCAATAAGGTTAATGGATTTAAAGCATATTTTCATTAGGCTTAATTGTGAAGAAGATTTCATAAGTTTATGGCTATGAGACCAGTGGTTCATTGGCAAGTACCCAATGCAAACATTCAAATACAAATTTGATTTCAAACCAGATGAAGAAAGCCCAATTGTGCCCATTTAGATCAATTTTCCAAAACTACCTATTCATTTTTATGTCAAATCTTCATTGTAATTTGTTGCCCAACTTATGGTTGTGCCAATTAAAATGGATGCATCCACTGTTGCTATTTCAAGACATAGTATTGGTAGGGTTTGTGAAGTGGAATCTTTTGGAGGATAAGCCAAATAGAATTTGAATTGGACGTATAGAATCAAAAGTATTATGGTAACATGTTTTATATGAAAATATTCCTCAATTCTATCATTTCTGCATGAAAAAAGTCCACCACATATCTAAATGCATATTCAAAAATCCCTCTGGGAAGGCTGAGAATAAATAAGTAAAAGCTCAAAAAGACAAGGCAGTGATGCACAATAAGTTAGAGGAGAATGACGAGTAGGAATTCATTTTCGAAATAGCAGACTGTGAAGACTAGCAATAGAAGTCTCATATGCCCAAAGCTCATGAAAGCAACTATTCTCCTAAAATTCCTTTGAATAAACATTTAACCCAAAACCGTATTGAGAAGATAAAACATGGTTAAATATCCAATGAAGATGTTATGTTTGTGGACAAATACAAATTATCTCCTAGGGCAACTGATCTTTCCAAAATATGATCAAAACCTAGAAAAAAATAAGGACTTCCATTCAGATAATGAAGAATCAGATTTCCCAATGCCAGTACAAGAAAAACTCGTAAGGTTTTTCAAAAAGAGCAATGAAACTTGGAGAGAATACAAAGATAACAAAGCCAAAATAAAAATTAAAAGTCAGCAGCCTTATGCTAAACAATAAAAATAAGACCAAGCCAAAGAGCCTAAGCAAAGCAAGCAATATAAGCCAAACCCTCATGATCCTATGTTTAAAAGAAGAACCAGATCCATCGGTAAGGTACCATAATCAAATCCCTAATCATCCTTTCAATGATAACTTTATTTGTTTGAATGTTAGAGGTGTTGTTAATAAATTAACTAATAGAAGAATGAAAAGACTCAAAAAGTTATAGACTTCTTGTTATAGCTCTTTTTGGAACCCAAAGTGGAATCTAATAGTATTATTAAATATCAAAAGAAATGGAATTTTGACAATGGTGTTTCAAATTTCTCAAATAAAATTTGGCTTATGTAGAACTCTGATGTTAATTTGCACTCACTTATAATGAGGAGCAGTTGTTATGTATTAAGGTTGAATGCCGCTCTTTCAAGAGACCACTAGATATTGTGCTAGTTTATGAAAAATATACATCATTAGATGCGATAGTTGTGGGAAAGATTAAAAGATATCATCTTTCACAATAATTTAAATTATATGCTAGTCATAGGTGATTTTAATGTGATTGCTAATGTAGATGAAAAAATTGGAGGAAATGATCCTGAATTTCATTCGTTTCAAGACTTCAATGATATGATATCTGCTAACTCTCTTATGGATTTAGTCTACACGGGATCAAGATTTACATGATAAAATTTAAGGTTGAATAGCACTATTTTCAGTAGACTGGATAGGGGATTGGTCAACCCACAATGTATTCTAGATTTCCCCAAAACATGTATTTCCCATCTCTATAGAAACTTTTCAGACCATAGCCCATTATTGTTATCCATAAATACAGAGATTGATGACTGTCCAAAATAATTCAGTCCATTAAGACCAACATCAAAACCATAGTGACTGACTCTTGGTTTACTAGTATTATGGCACCTCCCATTGTGTTATTTCCTCTCAAACTCAAAAGAGTGAAATATTTCCTCAAAACATGAAACTCCTATCAATTTAAAAACATATTGGAAATTGTCAAAGGTTGTGGAAGATAACTTACTCATCAAAGAAAATGCTTTTGAATTTGATCCTAATCCAAGCTCAAGAAGTGAATTATATGAGGCCAAAGCTTAGCTAAATCGTTTCATAAAGAGGGAAGAAAATTAGTGGCATAAAAAATCCAAAATGAAATGGATTAATGAGGGGGGTTTGAATATGAAGTTTTTCCATTCTGTAGGCAAAGCTAAACATAAGAAATTACTAATCCACTGAATTAAGAATAATTCTAGCATTTAGGAAGAAACTAAGGAGAGGATAAATAATACATTCACAAGCCATTTTAAAGAGCTATGGAAGGCGAATTGCTTAAATTAAGACCCCAATATTACATCAGTAATCCATAAATCCATAACTGATGAAGATAATAACATGATGATTGCTTTCCCAATATAAGTGGAGATATTCAAAGATATTTCTAGTCTTAATGCATATAAAAACAATATGTGAGCGATACTAATTAAACCGAATTGGAAAATTTCCAAGTTAGCTTTATTTAATCGGTGTTAATTTTTAATCCAACTTTATGTAGCCCTAAAACATGCAACTACGTGTGGATAAATCAATCCAACAAAAATAATTGCTGACACACAAATTTTAGGGAAAAACCCCTCTCGGGTAAAATCCTTATTTCACTATAAAGATGTAAATCGCAACTTAGAATAAGTACAATGAAATCTGCATTGATCACTCCTCGAAACAATCACATAGACACGCAGTCAAGAGTCATCAAGAACCGTAACTCCAATTCAGCTCGAGAATACCCATGAGCATTCCCTATGACATGCAGTCGACGTCAACCCAGGATTCCTCTCAAGAGCATCTAGATCAGCAGTAGAGATCTTCTCTACAAGAGAAACTTCAACAAAGATGTGTTCTTGGGTTCCAAAACAATTCACATAACTATTGGGATGAGTTATGAATTGAAAACAATGTATTAAAACCCTAAAATTAAGAAGATAAAGTATTCTCCCAAAGCAATTTCGTCTTTTAAAAATTATCAGGTCTTCTGATCAAAAACGAAGTTGGAATTTTTTTTTATAGAAAATCTAAGGTGGAGGTTCGCTCGAACGATAACATCATCTCACTCGAACGAGGACACGCGTCGCTCGAATGAGCAGATACATCTCCCGAACGAAAAAAATTAAAAAATAAAATTTTTATTTTGCGAGTAAATACTCCGCCTCAAAACCTTTTAAGAAAACTTTCAACGAAAAACTTAAAAAGTTCACTACAAAACTTAGAAAATATTTTGTAAAAATATCCCAACGCATTTATATGAACCGTTAAGGGGCTTAAACATAACCTTACCAAAATCTGTCTCGTGGATGCTTTTCTTGTTGAACAACTTTGATATTTGGATCCGTCTTGATGCTTAAATGATCTTGAATTATTCTTCAACGCTTGTAGCGGCATACGACATACTCAATTGATAACGGAAAATGTAAAATAATGTCCTTACAAATCTCCCCTATGTCTATTTTGGTACAAAATAAAATCATCTGATTTATCAAAAACAAAAATCCTATACTAATACCCTCCCATGAACCCAAAACTGAAAATGTACTAAACATGCAATTCTCAAACTTTTCTTCAAAATCTTTCATCTTTTCTCATCAGGGTTTGCAAAATTATGATCTTCAATCTTTGAACCTACACACATGAGACAAAGCAAATAACTTCGTGACACATCGATCATTATAATCAAATCTCCCCCGTAATGCAAAAACTTCATATAATTCATTCTCCCTCTTTTTATTTGTCTGAAATAGACAAGAAAACGAATAAAAAAAATAAACATGGAGTTGTCATGACAAATATGCATGAAAAATATAAATTAAACCACGCTCATGCAAAAGAGTAACTCAAAAGCTTCCACAAACTACTTTTTATTTTTCAATTTTTATAAAAAAAATTCTACAAAAATCACATACCATGAATTTACACTAAGATAAGCAAATCATGGAAATGGAATGAATGGGTGTGAACATATTCGATAGGTAAATCAAATCAATCAAACATAACATGTGTGCACGATGAATATGTGTACTCCTAACGAATGAATCTCAAAATCATCCTTAGCTGTTGAAAGTGTTGAATTTAAATGACAATGACTCAATCCATAAACATATTAAAGTCCATTATGATTCCCACACCAATAACGTCTAAAACTATGAATGATTGACGCTGTCAGGACATGCAAACCAATTTTTCATTTCTTTCCATCCAAACTCCCTCATAAATAATAACCATTTATTTTTCTTTTGTGGTGGCCCCTTTTTGGCATATTTTTTTTATTGCCTTTCATTTTTCCATGCTCTTTTAAATAATTGATTTCACGACGAGTTAATTTTGTATTCTCGCATCCCTTTTTCATGATTCACTCATCATATTTTGTTGTAATAAAATTCCTCACGGTAAACAGTTTTTACATGCACTACTTCCATTGTCAAGTTTTATCGCATATGGTTCCTTTTGAAGACATAATTGAGATGACAACACTCCGACCAATATTTTATAAACAAGTACAATAATCAAACAAATCCATGCAAATGTGCATTAAAACAACTTATGAGTCAAACATGTAGGTAGTAACAATTAATCACTTCTCAATGACTCCAAACATTGTAAAGCACATAAATAGAATGATGACACATATCAAAACACTATCAAATCATCACATAGATATGGAATAAAATTGTGACTTGGTCATCCTAAATGACCATTCATATATGATGTAAAATAAAACACAAAACTCTTTTTGATTTTTTCCAAAAAAGTTATCGAAATAAAATCTTTTTGGCCTTTTCAAATTTTTCTCAAAAAATAGAAAATATTTTTGAATTTTGCCAAAAATATATCAAAAATGGAAAACATAACTACAAAATGGTACACACTAGAAATAGGCAAAAATATCATCATGAAAATCATCCTATGCTAGCAAACAAGAATAAACCTCAACCGTTAGTTGTGGTGGAGTTTTCCCAAGGTGGTGACATCCTATTAAAAACCTCCATCAAATCATGTGAAGTCTTGACCAAAAACTTTACCTGCTCCCTAATATGTGCAAACTCTCTCGTGTAATTATCCGGAGCATCATGTGTGGGTGCGTGTGTGTGAACACATGTAGTAGTAAAATGTGACACATAACTCAACTTAAGACAAAACTACCTAAGGTATCATCTCTTCTTACAGTGTGTGCAAACATAAACATGGCTTGGTACACCTCTCTCAAAACGTCTCCTATGAATTCTCCTATTAGGTACGGGATTCCTATGTGGGTTGGGTTTAGAGCCATATGGATCAATCACAAACTTGAGAACTGTCTTGGGTGCAACGTGGGAAGTTGACGCACCGTCATGACTTATTCCTCGTCTATCAATATCACCCAAAACGGGATTGAGAACCATCTTTTCAATCTTCTTAGATGCGTTCTCTAAAGGGACTTTGACCTCCCAGGAACGTTCGAGATCACTCTCGAGTTGGGATACATATGTCATCAGACGAGACACATTGTTGATCAAATCACTATTTTCCCGATCTAAAGGAATCAACTGTTCACTGAAAGAAACCTTTACTTTCTAGAGTTGACTTTCTTTAGCCTCAAACACCCTCAAACTCTCTAATTCTCTCTATAAATCTCTCACGCCAAGAGTTAGGTCTTTGTTCAAATTTTTGGTCTTTAGGGTCTCAGCATATAAATATCTAAATGCGATCTGGAGCTCACTACCACCATCACTCGCGAACTCACTATCTCCCTCTCTAGAAACACTCAAATAATCCTCGGGGGTCTCATGTGCACAAGTATCCTCATCGTGGTGGGACAAAATAAGTGTGCTCACATGACTAGCATAAAAAGTAACAAACTTCCCATGTGACGACTCATCCCCGAAATCTTTCACCTCTTCTTCACTATCGCTAAGAGTGGCTGACATGGAAATATTTTTTCCCTTTATCTTTAGCCTAGTAGGAAACTCTAACACTCTATGGCCTCTTCCCTCACACTCAAAACACTTCTCCTCTTCCACTTTATCACCTTCTTTCTCATCGCTCTCTTTGTCCTCATTTTTATTTTTCTCAAAAATTCTTTTATTGGAAATTTTTTATTTTGAGGACTTGAGAAATTTTTTGAAATTATTTGCAAGCATGGCCATATCAAAATCGACCTCACACCCTCAGAGTAGGATTCACAAACTTTCACTTTATATTTCTTCTCTCTCGTGGACACTTCCCCTCCCTTCCTAGACTGGGCTCTAAGTAGTATCCCTCTATCCTTAGGCTTGGCAGTGTCATGAAACA
Source organism: Sambucus nigra (assembly GCA_949130495.1). NCBI lineage: Eukaryota > Viridiplantae > Streptophyta > Magnoliopsida > Dipsacales > Adoxaceae > Sambucus > Sambucus nigra. The sequence goes on from OX422209.1 coordinate 190,826,653, forward strand.
TGTCTATTTCATATGTCTGGAGGTATTCTACCATCTCTTCTAATTTTAAATTATCCAAATCACATAAGGTATTCAAAACAGTCACTTTTGGGATATAACGTTTAGGTAGCGATCTTAAAATCTTTTTAACCATTCGTGCATCAGGTATGGGCTCACCAAGATTGAAACTAGTGTTGACAATGTTAGACAAACGTGCATAAAAGTCATCAAAACACTCAGTCTCAAGCATGGTTGTTGTTTCAAATTAAGTAGTTAAATTTTTAATTTTAGACTATTTGGCCGCGTTAGTGCCTTCGTGGGTAAGTTGTAAAATGTCCCAAGCTTCTTTTGACGCGGTGTACGTCATAATACGTCGAAACTCCTCAAGAGTGACGAAACCAGAAATTGCACTCAGACCACGTTAATTATACGTGCTCTATTTAAATTTGTCCTCACTCTAGGTAGTCACAGGATTTAAAGATGTTACGTTATCTATAGCGACAGTGGGAGGCATCCATCCTCTTTCACAAACAACCCCAAACGTGCTCATCAATAGCCTTTAACTGTGATTTTATATGTTCTTTCTACTCGGCATAATTAGACCCATAAAAAATGGGCATCGGATTTTATAAGTGCTCCACTGGAAAAATTGCGATTTTTCACAAAGCAATTTTTTCAAAAAAAAATCAATATCACATAATTTTTGCGGAAAAAGGAATGCACAATAAATTAGTGTAACCTGCTCTGATACCAATTTGTAAAAGCTATGTGTGAGCGATACTGATTAAACCGAATTCGTAAATTTCCAAGTTAACCTTATTTAGTCGGTGTTAATTTTTAATTTAATTTTATTCAGCCCTAAAACATGCAACTATGTGTGGATAAATAAAACCAACAAAGAAAATTGCTGACATATAAATTTCAGGAAAATACCCCTTTCGGGTAAAACCTTTATTTCACTATAAAGACGCAAATCGCAAATTATAATAATTACAACAAAATCTGCAATGATCACTCCTCGGAACAATCACATAGACACGAAGTCTAGAGTCAGCAATAACCGCAGCTCGAATTCAACTCGGGATTACCTACGAGCACTCCCTATGACACGCATCTGACGTCAGCCCAGTACTCCCCTCAAGAGAACCTAGATCAGCAGTAAAGATCTTCTCTGCAAGAGAAACTTCAACAAAGATGTGTTCTTGGGTTCCAAATCAATTCACATAAACTATTGGGATGATTTGTGAATTGAAAACAAAGGATTAAAACCCTAAAATTGAGAAGACAAAGTATACTGCCAAAGCGGTTTCGTCTATTGAAAATTCTCAGGTCTTCTGATAAAAAATAAAGTTGGAAAAACTAATTTATAGAAAATCTAAGGCGGTGGCTCGCTCGAACGAAAGCATTATCTAGCTCGAACGAGGACACGCATCGCTCGAATGAGCAGGTATGTCGCTTGAACGAAAAAAATTTAAAAATAAAATTTTTCTTTTGACAGTAAATACTCCGCCTCAAAACCTTTTAAGAAAAATTTTGACGAAAAACTTAAAAAGTCCACTGCAACACTTAGAAAATATTTTGTAAAAATATAACAACAGATTTATATGAACCGTCAAAGGGCTTAAACACAACCTTACCAAAATTTGTCTCACGGAAGCTTTTCTTGTTGAAGAACTTTGATATTCGGATCCGTCTTGATGCTTGAATGATCTTAAATTATTCATCAACGGTTGTAGCGGTATATGACATACTCAATTGATAACAGACAATGTAAAATAATGTCCTTCCAATGCAAACATTATCGCTGCCCTTGATTGATTTGGAGGGAAGTTCTCTGTCTAATATATGGATATCCTTAAAAGTGACCTGACCAAGGCCATTCATTCATTATTTGCACGGGCCGAGATCCCAAAAAGTTATACAAGTACTAATGTGTTGCTTATTTCCAAACTGAATAATCTCACTACCTGTTCCAACTACATGCCAATTAGTTTGTGCAATTTCTCAAATAAAATTAATTTAATAATTTTAGTTGGGAGGCTATCAACTATCTTACCTTCCATTATATCACCCAATCAGAGTGTCTTTATTAGAGGTAGAAGTATTCAAGATAACATACTCCTTGCCCAAGAATTGATTCACTTAGTCGGTAGAAAAGCTCACAGCTCCAATGTCACTTCCAAACTGGATATGGATAAAACTTATAACACAGTTTATTGTCGTTACTTATGCTCAATTCTCAGAAGTTTTGGCTTTTATGAGGTATTTATAAACATGGTGTGGAGACTTATTTCAAATAACTGGTTTTGCATTATTATTAATGGCAAACCTATTGGTTTCTTTAACTAGGCCTTAGGCAAGGAGACCCCTTGTATCCTAGTCTTTTTATTATTGTTACAGAGGTTTTAAGTAGAAATATAGCGAAAATATTTCTAACAAAAAAGGCAATCTCATTCTATTATCCACAAAGGAGCCCATTGATCTCCATTTCGGGTTTGCTAATGATTTAATAATATTTATCAATGGTGGGAAGCATAACCTTAAATCTCTTTTCAGCCTTACCAATGGTGGGAAGCATAGCCAATGGATTATGAATAAGTGTCTCGGCATCTTGTTGAAAAAGCTAAAAATTCTTTGTTTATGAATGACAAGGTAAGTTTAAATAGAATACAAGTCATTTCTAACCAAACAGGCCTCTCTCGTAAGAAATTTCCTTTAAAATATTTTGGTTGTCCTCTTGCAAAAGGTAAAAGAAAGTTAATTCACTTCTCAGCGATCTTAAAAAAATCATAGAGAAAATAAAGGGTATTTTTTTTAACACCATCAAATTCCTTTAATAGATTATTTACTTTTAGAACTTAAAATAAAATTGATTATAGATATACGACAACAAACATTTTGTTTCTATTTTTAGTCCCTATTTTCAAATTAAAGGCACACGTGGCATGCTGTGATTGGTTGACGTTTTATGAATATGGGTCCGCCCCAATGACTTTATTCAAAAGTAGGGACTAAAACTATAAATAAAATGTTTATTATCCTATTTCTAAAATACATATTACAATATATCCTAAATTTACAAAGTCCCTTGTGTTAACACCCACCCATTTTAATTACCCACCTATTTTAGGCTTATATTCTTTTAAACTTCCCCACAACCACGGTTTGTAAAAGGAAAAGCAAAAAGTGACTATTTCCAAAAAAAGAACATTTTTTTATTCTCTCTTCATTTGATCACCCATGCCTTCCATTGAAAAGAGAGTTCTGGTTTGTTTGAAATTATTATGTATGTCCTATTAACAAATGTCCAGCCTAGTTATCGGTACTAGCGTTAGAACTCGACTTGATAGGGAGGAAAATCAATTAGCGAGTGGTTTGTTTTTAATTAGACCCTTTTCATTTGTTTATCTGATTTTATATACACGCATAATTTTTTTTAGTTGCTTATCATTGCTGCTCTGTAGAGTATATACACATAAACTTTATATACTCGTTGTTGATGTAAAAAATTAGATCACTTTATAATTCAATCATAGATAAATAAATGAGACAAAGAATTTTAAAGTGGTTCAGCCTTATAAGAATGGCCTACGTCCACTGTTGCTTTATTGCTGAGTGTTTGGGAATTCTCGATTTGTGAATTCTATCAAGAAATTCAGCTCTGGATTTTAGGTCCAGGTCCCCTTTACAATGAGGATTGTACAACGTATTTATAGTCATGAGGCTGTCATGTGAAAGGGTAATACATTAAATGATATACATATGAAAGGGTAATACATTTAATGCCCTCTTTGCGTGTGCGTCTGAATGATAAGCATTTAATGAATCAGTTGAACTGTTGGTATCCTGCTTCGACGTGCAGTTCGAACCGCCTGAGTTGCTCGGACCGCCTAAGCTTCTCGGTATTCAAGAGTTCCTCGGAGAGGCATTGTTCCTCGGAGCTTGTGAGTTCCTCGAGGAACTAGTCTTCCTCGTTGTAGTCTTGTTCCTCAGAGCGACTGGGTTCCTCGGAAGCGTTTGTTGTTACCATGTAGATAGCCACGTGTCTTCATATGATTGGTCCATGTCAGCAGATTAATTTTGGTATCAATAGAAGCCCCCAATGTTTCATAGTTCGAAATTTGAGGAGTATGGAACATTCTTTCTCGGAATATGGTAGCTTTAAATAGTCTTCCTAATTTTTGGGAGCGTTTCCCTTGTATTTATTTCTCCTTCCCAATTCGTAGAATCATGCTTTTTTGGACTTTTCTTCGTGCTTCGATTCCCACATCACTTTTCGTCTTCTTAGCCGCTATTGTCCGCTTTGATTCCCGCGCCACTTTTCCTTTTTTTAGCCGCTATTGTCCGCTTTGATTCCCGCGCTACTTTTCATCTTTTTAGCCGCCAGTAACGTAATCATCCTTTTTTGTAATCATTACTTCACCATTTCCCAAGGCAAGGTATTTAAACTTCACAGACGCTCCTATCGTCTTTTACCTTTCAAATTTTTGTCTTTGAGTTTTACGTCGTCTCTTCCTACTCTCTTGTGCGTTCATCTTTTCCATCGTTCGTTGTCAATAGCTCTACTCTTTTTCTGTAATATCTTCTTCTTTCTTCTTCATTTCTTTTATTCATCATCATGGTTTACTCTATTGAGTCTTTTGAAAAGTTTCGCTCTGATTTTTCCATTCCCTCTTGGGTTGTCTTGGAAGAGCTTTCTGAGCCTTCTGATTATTTCAATTTGGCTGAGGGACATTGGTTCCCTAGCCTTTTTATCGCTGAGTGTGGATTTTCTTTTCCACCAAATCCCTTGTGTCTGGAATTCTGTCATTATTTTGACATCGTTCCTACGAGAATAGCCCCCAACACATGGAGAATTGTTAATGGGGTGCATAAATTAAATCAAGTCCATGGAACTCGCATAGAAATTCCAGAAATCATGTACTGTTATAGATGGGCAGTTGATGATAATATTTTTTTATTTAAAAACTAGATTTTTAAATAGAGCCTTAGTAGTCAATCTCCCTGATGCCAATAGGCATTATTTTGAACATGGGGTTGTCATAAAAAATTGGCAATACCCTCCATTAGCTGGAGATGAGGTTTACCAAGGTCCCAGGTGCCCACCTTATGGCAACGGGATAGGTTATTTTTATTTTATTTTATTTTGAAATCATGTTTCTTTTGTGTTTGATAAAATGTGCCACTGATAACAATGTTTATTTATTTGCAGTTGATAACAAAAGAAAGTTCCCAAAGGAAGAAGATGTTAATGTAAGACATCTGAAACTTATCTGGAGTCTGTATCAGAGTGTTACCGACGAGCACATTAGGTCGGCATCGTATCTGGTCCAGTACAAGAGCTACACCACTTCCTTCACTGCTCATCCAGTGATAAGTGAATCAGAGCCAATTCCTGCTTCCACAAGCTCATCACCTGAATCCCATATTCCTTTTAGTGAAAGGATGAAGAAGAGACGACCTCCTTCCCTATTTGAGAAGATTACCTCGGGTTCTGGGGAGGTAAAAAGGAGTAGGATTGATGTCCCAAAGGAAGGGACGAAGAAGATTGATGCAGCTCCTCCCGCTGCACCTGTTAAAGTTGCCGAGAAGACCGCAGTGGCTCCGAGCAGGTCTGCTACTCCTGGAGAGGTGATTGTTATATCACCGACCAAGGGTTCTTCCTTGGTTGAATCGATACCTGTTCCCCCGAGGAGGCTGAAGAAGAGCTCCTCAGTCAATTTGGCTGATACCATTACTCGGCCCCTAGTTGCTGGAACTGGGGCTCCAACTTTTGTTCCCCCGAGCTCTGCAATGAGCTCGGTAAAGTCCTCGATTATTCTCGAGGTACAAGGTACTGAAGAAAACCTTACTCGGGACATGGTCACCTCACTAGCTGCTCGTCACCTTGCTTCTGTAAGTCTCTTTACTTTGAATTTTTCATATTTCCTTTGTTATTTCTGTTTCTAACTTGTTTTCTTTTTATGTTCACAGTTGACGAGCTGCTTCAATATAATCCTGAAGAAGGATGAAGCGATTAAGGCTTCTTGCTCCTCGTCCAGTGTGGAGGGAGCTTTGGAAGAAGCTACCAAGTCTCTGGCAGATTCTCGCCAGAAATATGCTGATGAGAGAGCTGTCTGGGAGAAGAAACTTGCCTCCTCCGAGCAAGAAAAATCTCGGGTTGTTGATGCCTCCAGGGAGTTGGAGAAGAAAAATAATGCCTTGGAGAAGGAAAATAAAGAGCTCGCAGAGAAGCTCAAAACTGTTGGAGAGATTGAAGATAAGCTCAGGGTTGCTGAGGATAAGTTGGGCCAGCTTCAAGAAGTAGGTTGAAAAAAGGAGGAAGAAGAAAATAAATTGAAGGCTACTGAGAATATACTGTCCGAGAAACTTTCCTCAGAGAAGCTGAAGAGGAAAGCTGCTGTGAAAAAGTCCTTCAGCTCTGGCTGGGACAAGGGTTGGAACAAGGGGTTGGCCACCATGGTGTCGCAAGTGGACTATGTCGGTCTTAAATATTTTAGGGATGGATGGGTTGTCGCCATTCAGGAGATAAAGGTCGACGAGTCTTCCGAGCTATTCCAAAGACATATCCCTGGTCCCCCTCCAACTCCGGAAGAATTAGAAGAGGACTAAGCTACCTCTGAAGAATCTTCGATGGTGATGGGAGATCATGCCCTAGTCATCCAGCCTACTGATGAGAAAAATCAACAAATAATTTCCTCCTCCGAGCAACTACCTATTCTCCCCGAGCAGCTATCTCTTCCTTCCGAGCAACCTACCTCTTCATCCCAGCCTCCCGAGAAGGTTTTGGGAGATAAGAAAAAGGTTTAGTGTTGTTCGGGTTTCTCTTTATTTTGTTTCTCTTTTTTTCAAATGCAACTCAGATGATGTAAATCTGAATTATGATATAATAAAATTTGAACTTTTTTGCATATTGTTGTCTATCTTTCATTCATACTCTGCTTATTCTTCTTATTGATGATTGCTCTTCTTTCTCTGTTAGTTTCTGGCCAGGATGGAACTAATATCTGCCCATGACACAAAGTTGCTGCAATAATGCAATGAGTACTTTAAGGCTGGTCACACAGACCTGAGTGCTGCACAAGTTACCGACATCCTTGGCCATGATGCTTCAGAACAGGCAGTGGAAGCATATCAGTACTGAAGTGTCTGCTTGATCGGGCTGTAGCCAATAATATGGCCTATTATGAGATGATCGAGGATCTTCAAAGCACCCTCGAGGACCTTCAGTTTCAATACAAAGAATCCACTGCTTTGTTGCATAAGGGGTACGAGAAGAAGTACCAGCAGATCATTGCCGACAAGGGCTACGAGAAGATTTTTGCTGGGTATGATCTGAGGGAGAGAACTTTGAAGGGTGAGGTTAAGGAATGCAGACAGATTGCCAAGTTGCTGGAGCAAGAGAATAACAACTTGCAAAAAGAGCTATCACAATTGAAGTCTACAGCCTCCACTTCCAGTGCCTTGATCCCAGTGACCGACGAGGGATTCTCATTCTTAGAGGTAGAGAATGCCAAGTTGAGGGACGAGTTGGAGACTTTAAAGAGTTCATGAACCTCTACATCTTCTCGTGGTCGAGCAAGAGCTCCTCGGGGACGAGCAAGAGCAGCTCGGGTTCTTATCGAGGAACAAAGAACTCAATCTGCGTTAGAGAACCAGGCTTTCCAATTAATGGCAAAGAACCGGGCTTTGTCTGATATGTCAAAGAAGATTAGGGACCTGGAAAAACAGCTCTCCACGCAGAAGTCAATCTTGGAGAATAAGGAGATTGTCATCAAGAATCTCCACGAGCAGCTAGAAAGGCTAACATATCAATTCCACAAACAGCCCAGGGAGTTCTGGATGGCTGGATACAACGAAGCACTATTCCACTTGGACAATCGTATCCAGAATGCCAACAATGAGGGCTACAAGCAAGGCTGGCTGAATGCCTTAGGTGTGTTGAAGCTCGAACAAGGTCATTATCTGTGGGACTACCATGATCCCGGGTTGCTCGACTTGCCTGTGCCACCATACAATTTGGAGATTGATTGGATCCCTGCTCGAGCCATTCCTCGAAGCTTAATTTCAAAGTATCTCGGTGACTACAGTTTACATTCTCAAATCGAGGTATCTCGTCCCGAGCATCTCTTAGATCGACCATTCGTGATGAATGTCAGGATGTTGAAGGATCTCAACTTCATCAATTCCCCTCTGTCTTTAAATGATACGCCTGCTGGAGAGGAACCTGTGTCAAAAGCAGAGGGGAAGAAACTAGTAGAATAGGAATTTTTGATGTAATAGTTAGTATACATGTCAATGTAACTGTAATTTCATTATCAATGTAATTTATTTTGAATTCAATGAAAGACTTTCATTTTTGTTTGCAAATTTTGATTGCTAATGTCTTGTATTTATCAAACACTTTATATTTATGCATATCTGTTAAAAAAATAACAATATTGTGTTGTTTGTCGACCAACTCAGTAACAATTAAAAAGTTACAAGTATCAATACGGTTGCTCGATCACTTAATAATAAAGTAATGAGTATAAAAATGTTGTTTAAAATGTTTCCAACCAACCAAGGTTGTTAGATCGACCAACTACAGTTAGTGGGTTTTTATCCCCGACCAGCTATAGTTAGTCTTTTTGAAATAATTTTACCTATAAAATGTTTCCGACCAACCAAGATCGGTAAATTTTGATTGTCGACTAACTACAGATGGTGGGTTTTTATCTCCGACGAGCCGTAGTTAGTAGAATTTTATCTTAAATGTTTCCGACCAACCAAGGTCGGTAAATTTTCTTTGTCGACCAACTACAGTTGGTGGGTTTTTATCCCCGACCAGCCATAGTTAGCAACTTTTGTATTTTCTGGAATAATCTTACCTCCTGACCAACATAAGTTGGCATTTGCGAGAATATTTTGTTTCCTAGCCAAACAGGTTGGCATTTTTAGGAATATTTTGTTTCCTAGCCAAACAGGTTGGCATTTTTAGGAATATTTCGTTTCCTAGCCAAACAGGTTGGCATTTTTAGGAATATTTCATTTCCTAACCAACCGAAGTTGGCATTTTTAGGAATATTTTGTTTCCTAACCAACCGAAGTTGGCCTTTTTAGGAATATTTTGTTTCCTAACCAGTCGAAGCTGGCATTTTTAGGAATATTGCTGAGCAGCCTGAGCTTTGCCGAGTTTTGCTGAGTAGTGTGTAGCACTAGTATTCCCTGAAAAATTCTCAATAAAAGGAGAGACTTTAGTAGAATATCTTCATTTTATTCATACTGATGGAACTGTGTTACATATACATCACTGATAATACTTGCGTAGGTGCTCTGCATTCCATGCATTCTTGAACTCTTCCCCTTCTAGAGTTGCTATTCGATAAGTTCCTGGTCGAACAACTTCTGTAACTCGATATGGTCCATGCCAGTTTTCTTCGAGCTTATTGTTCTTTTTAATTACTTTCTTCAGCACATAGTCTCCTTCTTTCAAGTCGCACCTCTTCACCCTTTTGTTGTAGAACAAAGCTGTTCGCTGCTGGTAAGCAGCATTTCTAATGGCTGCTTCTTCTCTAACTTCCTCGAGCATGTCTAAATCCAGTCTTCTCATTAAGTCACTGACAGGGGAATTGAAATTCAGTACCCTGTGCATTGGAAGGCCCAACTCGACAGGTATGACAGCTTCACTTCCAAACGCCAACATGTATGGTGATTCTCCAGTTGCTACTTGGGGAGTAGTTCGGTAAGCCCAACGTACTGATTGTAACTCGTTGATCCAGTTCGCTTTTGCATCATCCAATATTTTCTTCAAGCCATTTAGCAGCGTCCTGTTTTTCACTTCAGTTTGTCCATTGCTTTGAGGATGGCCTGGTGCTGAGTGGACCTTCAAAATATTTGATTGATGATAATAGGCGGTAAACTCCTCGTTATCAAATTGTGTTCCATGGTCTATGATGAAGGCATGAGGTAGACCATATCGACAAATGATGTTCTTCCAAACAAATTGGTACACCTTCTCGTACGTCATGTCAATGAGTGGCTCAGCTTCTACCCATTTAGTAAAATAATCCACTGCGACGACGAGGTACTTGAACCTTCCTCGAGTCGTTGGCAGTGGCCCAACCAAGTCAATTCCCCACATGGCAAATGGCCAAGCGGAAGTTATGGGTGTCAACAATGCTTGTGGAGTTCTTCGGATGGAGGAAAAGTACTGGCACTTGTCGCACTTCTTGGTGTAGGCTATACAATCAGCCCTCATCGTCGGCCAGTAATATCCTTGCGTCATTACCCTTTGTAAAACGTCCGTCCTGCTACATGTGCTCCACAAGACCCTTCGTGGATCTCTTCAATTAATTCTTTCACCTCGGAGGGGTTTACACATCTCTGCAAATCTACCATAATTCCTCGTCTATATAAAACACCATTAGTTAATACATACCGAGCAGCTTTAAACTTCGATTTTTTGGCAGCGAGCTTGTCAATTGGCAATTCTCCCTTCTCGATATACGCCCTGATGGAATCCATCCAAGATGGTCCTAAATCAAGGGTGATAAAGTTCATCGTCAGATCTTCATCTATGCTCCGACCAGCTAACACTTCAATTGGGATTGTTCGTCGTAGCTCGATGTGAGTAGCTGATGCTAGTCGAGCTAGGGCGTCTGCTCTCGCATTCTCCATTCTTGGTATTCTGACCAGCTGAATAGCGACAAATTCTGACACCATCTCCTTTGCCTTTGCATGATATATGATCATTAATTCTCCTCTAACTGCATATATTCCCATCATTTGGTTTATGATTAATTGAGAATCACTGAAAACAATGACCTGTTGCGCCTCCATAATTTTTGCTAAACTAAGTCCTACAATTATGGCCTCATACTCAGCCTCATTGTTGGAAGCTTTGAATTGGAAATGCAAGGCGTATTCCATATCGACCTCATCCAGAGTGGTCAAAACTATCCCTGCGCCGCATCCTGTAGTGCAAGATGAGCCATCTACATATAGTCTCCATATAGGTAACTCGTCTTCAAATTTCTGATCAGTTAGAGTTCCTCGATGAAATATTTGTTCCTTCCTTTGCTCCTCGGATTTTTTTTACTCTTCGTCGATCATTTCTTCTTACCCTTTTACCAACCGCAGTTGGTCTGAGCCCGAAGTCAATGATCTTGTAACATCCACTTGCCCTTTTACCAACCGGAGTTGGTCTGAGCTAGTGTTTGTTGATCCTGTAACATCCACAGGTTAATCAGCAAGCAAATCTTATTTCTCATCCGGAGTCCTCACAACTATCTCTGCATCACATCCTGTAACATCCACACGCCCTTTTACCAATCGGAATTGGTCTGAGCCTGTGTTTGTTGATCATGTAACATCCACAGGTTGATCAGCGAGCAACTTTTGTTCCTTAGAGATATCAGGATAGGTGAACTCCACTATAAAATCTGCTACAGCCTGCCCTTTAAGCGATGATCTAGGTTCATAGACTATATCATATTCACCGAGCTCTATTGCCCAATACATCAATCTTCCTGATTTTTCTTGCTTATGCAGGGCTTGCCTCAATGGCATATCAGTATATACTACTATGGTATGAGCCTGGAAATATGGCCTCATTCTCCTACTCGCCTCAATCAGCGCCAGTGCCAATTTCTCAAGCCTTGGATATCTGATCTATGCTCCTCGGAAGTCCTTAATTATGTAGTAAATTGTCTTTTGTACTCCATTCTCCACTCTGATCAACACCGAGCTAATAGCATTCTCGGACACTGCAAGGTACAAGTACAATTTTTCTCCCATCACTGGCCTGGACAACAATGGGGGTGATCCCAAGTATCTCTCCAAGTCTTGAAAAGCCTTCTCGCATTCATCATTCCACTCAAAAGTCTTTCTGAGTGTCTTGAAGAATGGGAGAAATCTATCAGTTGCTCGTGACACAAATATGTTGAGTGTCTCTACTCGTCCTGTGAGACTCTGTACTTCATTCTTCGTCGTTGGAGATCGCAGCCCTAATAGAGCTTTGATCTTTTCAGGATTTGCTTCAATGCCTGGTTGATTGACAATGTACCCGAGAAACATGCCTTCTCGCACTCCAAAGATGCACTTTGTCGGGTTCAGCTTCATTTGATATTTATCTAGTTGATCAAAAGTCTGGCTTAAGTCAACTAGATGATCGGCACCTTTCTTGCTTTTTGTCAGCATATCGTCAACATAGGTTTCCATGTTGTCACTGATTTGTTCAGCAAAGACCTTGTTCATCAGCCTCTGATATGTCGCACCTGCATTTTTCAAACCAAAAGGCATAACATTATAACAATAAGTTCCCCTAGGGGTGATAAAAGAAGTGCTTTCCCTATCTTCAGGTTTCATTTTGATCTTATTGTAACCAGAATAAGCATCCATGAAGCTCAGCAACTCGTGTCCCGAGGTAGCATCCACCAGTTGATCAATTCGGGGCAGTGGAAAGTGATCTTTTGGGCATGCTTTGTTGAGGTCGGTGAAGTCTACACATATCCTCCACTTGTTGTTTTTCTTCTTTACCATCACCACATTAGCTAACCAATCTGGATATTTAACATCTTCAATGAAACAAGCTTTCTGGAGCTTCTCGACTTCCTCGTGTATAGCTTGATTCTTCTCAGGACTGAATACTCTTCTTCTTTGCTTCACAGGATTGATCTCCTTATTCACATTGAGCTCGTGACATAAGAAGTTTGCGTCTTTCCCAGGCATATCTTCATGACTCCACGCAAAAGTTTGTCTTCTGCTTCTAAGGAAAGTTATCAATTCCTGTTTCAATGAGGCCTCCAACGATGAACCTATTTGAGTAGTTCGCTCAGGGTGCTTGTCGTCCAGAATGATATTTTCAGTGGCTTCCACCACTTGACCCTTTACGAGTTGTGACTCATCTCGGGGATCCAATGTTTCAATTTCTTCACCTTCATCCACTTGATAAGTAGTGGTCTTTTTCTTTGAGTCTTTCAGTTCTTCTTGCTCGGCGGATGAATAATAGCATTCCCGAGCTACTTTCTGATCACCTTTCACAACTCCTACTCCAAAGTTTGTTGGAAATTTTAGGCATTGATGCACTGTGGATGGTACAACCTCGAACTTATTCAATCCTTCTCTTCCCATGATGATATTGTACGATGATTGGACATTCTTATCCATCACGAAGAAACGTATTCTTTCTGTCCGACAAGCAGGCCACGTACCAATGAATATATCCAACTTGATCTTCCCAAGTGGAAATACTTTCTCGCCAGCAAAACCGATGAGGGGTCTGTGATAAGGCTCCAGTTGAGATAGCTTCAGATTTAAACTATCAAAGCACGAGTAGAACATTATGTATGCCGAGCTACCATTGTCGACCAGTACTCTTGAAATCATAACCTCCTTCATCCTCATTTTGATCACCAATGGGTCATCATGAGGATATAGAACACCTGCGAGGTCGTTCTTTGAGAACCCGATGACCAACTTCTCTTTGTTCACCTTTCCTGGGCGATCCTCTTCGGCTAGATTTATTCGTTGAATGTACGAGCAAGCTTGTGCCTCACCGAGGTAAGCTTTTCTTTCTACAGTAAGGTCTCATCCTCCTGCATCTCCACCTGTAATAACATTACAGTCAAATGATCCAAAGCGTATTGAAAATACCTCTCGTTCTGGCTGTTTTGGTTTCTTAGGAAGATCGGGGCCGTCCTCGGGATCATCTTCATGGTTTCTTTTCTTTTTCTCCTCTGCTCGACGAGGAGATCTAGACCTCTCTCTAGTCCGGTCATTGTTTTTTCTTTCGCCTCCCCGATCAACATACTTTGCTAGCTTTCCTCATCGGATGAGTGTTTCAATCTCATTCTAAAGAGCTATGCAATTTTTGGTCATATGGTCATGATCCTTGTGGAACTCGCAATATTTTTCCCTATTTCTCGAATCAGGGTCTGCCTTCATTTTCTTTGGCCAGTTCAACTCCTCGCTGTTCTTAATTTATTCCAGGACGTGGTTGATGTTTACCTTCAAAGGTGTGTAATTATCAAATTTCCTCAAGACCTCCCATGACGACTTATTTTTGGATTGTTTGTCACCACCATTGTTCTTATGTTCTTTCTTCTTAGCTTTATCACCTTCCACCTTGCTTTCTTTGGCGTCCATATTCTTCTTCGCAAACATAGCCTCCTCGACATTCATAATCTTGGACGCTTTTCCCATCAGGTCCGACATGGTTCGAGGTGGATCTTTGGCCAAAGTGTAGTACAACTTGTTTGGCAGTAGTCCACTCATCAAAGCGGTAATCATTGTCTTCTCTTCATAATCAATGACTTTGAGTTTCTCTTTATTAAAACGAGTCATATAATCTCTGGTACTCTCACCAGCTTTTTGTCTAACACTTAACAAATGAGCTACTCGTTTCACTGGCTTTGTTCCAAAGTAGAAATTCCCAATGAATAGCTCGGCCAGTTGAAGAAAAGTTGAAATCTTACCCCGAGGAAGGCTATTATACCATATTTGAGCAGATCTGGTAAGTGTTCCCGAGAATGCTCTGCATCTCATCTCATATGGGACAGCATAGATGTCGGCTGCAGCTTGGTATTGTTCTATATGAAGGATAGGGTCAGTCTTCCCATCATACTTGGGAGTCACAACAGGTGCTTTGAACTTTGATGGTGTTGGAAAATCAACAATATCGTGGACAAAAGGTGTTCCTCGAACAAAGGTTCGTTGTAGAGGGTTCTTGGCCTTAGCCATTTCCCCTAATCTATCCTCCAGCCTCTGAATAGATCCTTTCCATGCATCATTTCCTTCCTCGGGTCTATCAGTTCGAGCAACTGATCGCGTTGAAGTGGCTTCCTGGGATTTATCTTGACGAGCAGCTGGTCGGTCATAGGATCTATCTTGACGAGCAGCTGGTCGCGACTGGGCAGATCCTTCCCTTAAATCTGATGGTTGTTGAAAGCTCCTCGACGCTGCATTAAGAGGACTTTTGTTCCTCCTTGGGCCTAATCGGTCGAAAGGAGAAATCCTGCTTAATATTTCCAATGCGCTGGTCCTTTCTGGGGAGAGGGTGACACATTGTTCAGTATTCGTGGCTCGCACCGACGAAGTTCGCCCAGGTTGATAAGAGAAATCATCAGATTCCTCATTGCGATGTGAGTTAGTACGCCTAGTACGCGAAGAAGGCGCACGGGTATTTCTTTGAATGCTTCGTGGTCCGGAATGGGCTGATGCACCGCCATGGAGGGTTTGGATGAGTTGTCGCATTATTTCTTGCATGACGGTCTGGCCTTGAGCCAGATTTGCCATTATTCTAGTCAGATCTGGAATAATTGGTGGAGCAGATGGATTTGGAGGGGTTCCAGCGTTTCGATTGCTGGATTCAGGAATATCCGCCATTGGTAATGAATTATTTTTGATGAAAAACGATATTAGCAGTCGTTTCCCACAGACGGCGCCAATCTGTTGATGTAAAAAATTATATCACTCTAATAATTCAATCACAGATAAATAAATGAGATAAAGAATTTTAAAGTGGTTCATCCTTATAAGAATGGCCGCCTACGTCCACTGTTGCTTTATTACTGAGTGTTTGGGAATTCTCGATTTGTGAATTCTATCAAGAAATTCCGCTCTGGATTTTAGGTCCAGGTCCCCTTTACAATGAGGATTGTACAATGTATTTATAGTCATGAGGCTGTCATGTGAAAGGGTAATACATTAAATGATATACATATGAAAGGGTAATACATTTAATGCCCTCTTTGCGTGTGCGTCTGAATGATAAGCATTTAATGAATCAATTATACTGTTGGTATCCTTCTTCGAGGTGTAGTTCGGACCGCCTGAGTTGCTCGGATCGCCTAAGCTTCTCGGTATTCAAGAGTTCCTCGGAGAGGCATTGTTCCTCGGAACTTGTGATTTCCTCGGGGAACTAGTCTTCCTCGTTGTAGTCTTGTTCCTCGGAGCGAGTGGGTTCCTTGGAAGTGTTTGTTGTTGCCATGCAGATAGCCACGTGTCTTCGTATGATTGGTCCATGTTAGCAGATTAATTTTGGTATCAACACTCGTATTTAGATAGAAGAAGTTGTACGCAGCTGTTAAGCTTCTTTGGCGGTGGATCATAAAAAAAGGAAGAATGATCATTTACGGTTTACACTTTAAAATAATAACCGAGTGGTGTTAATGAAAAGTCCCGGTGCATTTAAAAATTCCCAAAATAATTGGATGGTCATCAAAACGTTTTTCCCAAGGTGGCAGGTTTACCCTGATCAGACATGTTCTTGTCTCAATGCCTATCCACGTCCTTCCTGTGATTAGTCCTCCAAAAATACTTCTAAGAGCATGTCTACTGGTGGAACAGAATGAAAGGTAAGTTTACATAATTTTAGCTTTCGTTTGGAGATAACTCCACATTGGTGGAGAGTCAGCTTCTGCAAATTTAATTTCTACGAGCTAATGATGTTCGTAGGAAATATGTTTCATATTTCCTACGAACAACATTAGTTCATAAGAAATTATACAGACAACTAAAGTTCGTAGGAACCCAAACATATAATAAAAAATAATTATTTATAATTGAAACGAGTTCCTACGAACTTTATTTGTTCGTAGGAATTCTTACGAACAAATAAAGTTCGTAGGAACCCTTTGCAAATTCTCCTCCCAGTTTGTAACTTTGCAGAACCACTACAAATCGAGGGACATAATCTGTTGAATTAAGTCCACCACTGGAGTCGTCCCATTTTGTAAATTTACAAATTTGTTTGGCATTTTGCATCCCCACTGTGGATGCTCTAAGGAGGATTCAAAATACGTTCAGTAAATTATTTTAGGGAGGTTGGCCTAGAGAGAATCCTCATCAGTGGGTAAAATGGACAGAGGCATGGTTTCTATTGTTGTTAACCGGATCACGAAAAATGAATATATATATCACTAAATAAATATAAACAGTAATTAAAATTAATTACAAAAAAAAACCGACCAGTAAAGGGAGATAATAAGAACATAGAGTTTGTGACTGAAACAATCACTTGTAGAATTTTGACCGAGTCGAAAGTTGAACTATCTCTCCTTAAGACAGAATACGCCCCCGCTACGGTGCTGACAGCAGGTTCAATGGGCGTCTGCCTCCCAGGATGAAACGGTCAACGACTGTTGCAAGAAGCACTTCAGTGCAACAGTCCCACGAACCAACAATGGCGAATTTCTCTCAAACAGTAGGAAGGGAACAAGGACAGTAGTAGGGAATTCGGGTAGTTTTTCTAATCTCTTAAACGGACTGCATAAGGTCCCTTTTATAAGTGGTGAAGGGCTACAACTCATGGCTTTTCCCAGAACAAACATGACTGTTTGTACAGTTGCATCTCTCTAATAAAGCAACTTAACGTTTTAATTAATTAATTAAAAACGACAGTATTTTTAAGTAATTAATTAATGCGAAAAATAATTAATCCATAATTAATTCATATTTTTTGGTTCAGAAAATAAATTTTAAAGCCCAAATGTCAATTAAAATTTGTCCAAAAAACTGGACACGGGCCGGGCCTGGACGGATGGCGGCGCGCGTGTGGGCTTTTGGGTCAAGCCCAACACATGCATAGTGTAGGTCATCTCCCCTTCAAAGAGTTGGGATATCCCAAGGCATCCAAGCCTTAGTCCCATAACTTGTGTATATTAACTCCAAGTTTTTCTACCACTTTTCCAATATGGGACAAACCCACTTAACTATGTTACACCCTCTAGCTTAAACTCAAATGGGTCACTTTAAGTCCAAATTTTTCATTCATTACTTCACTATTTTGAACAAGTGAGTATACCAAATTAATCTCCTTGCTACAAGGAATACATTGGTACTAAGACGCGTCACTTTTAACATATGTGTCTTAATTAAAATTGACTTTAAAGTTTGACCAAATAAGCTGGCAATTTATAAAATATACAACAATCCCCCACATGAATGAAATTTGGAAGAATCAAACGAATATAAATGCAAACAGAGAGTTGTTCTAGGAAAAAACATTGCATCGAAAAAGATAGCTTGTGGCTTTGAATCTTTCCTAGTGAGATACTATCGACCTTACTAGCCAATCAATGAACATGATGTCTTGAATTGATCGACCATTTGTGTAAAATGAGACAATAGTATTCACACAATGTTTTTCCAACCTTATTGGTTCTCATTGTTGTGTCCATTTTGGCCTTGGACACCTCCTGGTTTCATGAGTGTGCTAGAGAAATAGCCTTCGTTATTATCATAGAAGCGTCCCCTTCTCACTCACATAGGTGATTTCTATAAAGAATATCCTACTAATACCCCACTTGACCTATACATTTAAGATATAGAAATCATTAAAAACATAGTTTATCCTTATACACGCGGCAGTTTGTGCACTGACTCATCTTCGGAATGGGAGGAAGTAATTAAAGTATTACTTCTCAGTGCAAACTGAGTCATCATAATTAGGTTGTCCATTTGAACCTATTTCTTGGGATCTCCAGTCATTTAGGTTGGGTTTCCTTTAAGACGACTCTTTAGAATTTTACAGGCTTTAGGCCCATTCCACGTGATAAACTTACAACTTGCTCTCCAGGTATACCTTTAGTTAGTGGATCCGCAATATTTTTTCTTTGACTTTACATAATCAACAGAAATAATTCCATTTAAGAGCAATTGTCTAACGGTTTGGTGTCGACGACGTATATGTCGTGATTTACCGTTATAGTTATTATTTTCAACCCTAGCAATTGCCGATTGACTATCACAATGTATTATGATAGGTGGCACGGGCTTTGACCATATTGGAATATCCTCTAAGAAGTTTATAAGCCATTCGGCCTCTTCCCCGGCTTTGTCTAAAGCAATAAATTCAGATTCCATCGTGGATCTTGCAATACACGTTTGCTTCGAGGATTTCCAAGATACGAATGCACCTCCAAGGGTAAATACATATCCACTTGTGGATTTCGAATCATTTGAGTCAGATATCCAATTTGCATCGCTATAGCCTTCAAGTACAGCTGGATATCGTTCGTAGTGAAACTCATCCCCCAAAGATTATCGAAGATATCGAAGAACTCTTATCAAGGCTTTCCAATGATCTTTCCCGGGATTACTCGTATATTAACTGAGCTTACTAATTGAGTATGCTATATCAGGTCGAGTACAGTTTGATAAATACATCAAACTTCCAATAATATGAGAATACTCTAATTGAGATATACCTTCACCTTTATTTTTAAAGAGGTGATGACTTGGATCTATAGGTGTTCTCACTGGACTTTGATCATATTTATTATATTTTTGAAGTATTTATTCAACGTAATGTGATTGAGATAAGCTAATTCCTTGAGGGTTTCTAATAATTTTAATTCCTAGGATTACATCAGCCAATCCCATGTCCTTCATTTCAAATCTACTAGTTAACATTTGTTTATTAGAATTGATAACATTATTATTATTACCAATTATTATCATATCATCTACATATAGACATACAATCACATGTCCCGCTTGAGTGCTTTTGATGTAAACACATTTGTCACACTCATTTATTTTGAAATAATTTAACTTCATGACATTGTCAAATTTTTCATGCCATTGTTTAGGTGCTTGTTTCAACCCATATAATGACTTCACAAGTTGACATACTTTCCTTTCATTTCCAGGAGATCTAGAACCTTCCGGTTGTTCCATATATATTTCTTCATCTAATTCACCATTCAAAAATGCCGTTTTAACATCCATTTGGTGTATTTCCAATTTATGTATTGCTTGAATTGCAATTAACATTCTAATGGATGTAATTCCTGTAATAGGTGAATAGGTGTTGAAATAATTGATTCCCTCTTTTTTCTTGTATCCTTTAGCTACAAGTCTAGCCTTATATTTATCAATGGTACCATCAGCTTTCATTTTTCGTTTGAATATCCATTTAGACCCTAACGGTCTTGTCCCTGGTGGTAGGTCCACCAATTCCCAAGTATGATTTTGCAAAATGGATTCAATTTCATTATTGATAGCTTATTTCCAATATGAGGCTTCTGGAGTGGATAGAGCTTCTTTTACCGTTTGAGGTTCACTTTCTAACATATATGTTAGAAAATTTGGACCAAAAGATTTTGAAATCTTAACTCTTTTGCTACGTCAAGGTTCTTCCTCAATAATATTTTGAGGTTCACCATTTGTAACTTCAAGCATTCTTTTGTTAGAAGTTGTTTCTCATGTATTTTTACAAGGAAAGTTATTTTCAAAGAATGATGCATTCCTAGATTCTATGATTGTATTTTCATGAATTTCAGGAATATCAGACTTATGCACAAGAAATCGATATGCACTATTACAATTACCAATATATATTACCAAATTAATACGTCAATACATATTTACTAGTACACTTATATAGTATAACTGTATGTAATTACTACTACCACTGGATATTAACTATTACCATATTAATACGTCAATATATATTTACTAGTACAGTTATATATAATTACTATAAGGATTTACAATTACCACTTTATATTATCAAATTAATACGTCAATATATATTTACTAGTAATGAGAGAGTTACATAAAGTTGCACAGTTATGACAATATATATATAATTACTATAGTAATGACAGAGTTACATAAAGTTGCACAGTAAATATAAATTAACTTGTTTGGTTAAAAGTTGTCTATATAAAGGTTTGTAACGATTATTCCTATAGTGTTATCTTCTACCGTATTCTTACAATTATAAGATGGCATCTTCTCCATACAACTCATCCATTTACAATGGATCATACAGAGATATTGCTGGTAATGATTGGTATGGGAAGAAACTAATTTTCCAAACTCATCCAATTAATACATCTCCATGTTTTCTTAACGACTTTGGTCATATATTCCTAATATCTCACACTTCGAAAACTGAATACGGAGTTGAGTACCATTGGGAACAACTCACATGGCCAGATAAATATGATGAAAGGTGTGACCTCGAGGTGCTTTGCCATTATCATCACTTGGACGTGCCGAAAAATCGTGCTGCCGCACTTTGGCCCATAATAAATCCCTAAGAAGCGGATATGTTTTGTCTTGATTTATTAGAGGAAGAGATATGGCAAATGGAGAGGCGCTTACAACGTTATCACAACGCACAACGCACGATGTTATCAGGTCATTAGATACAGGAACAATTATTTAATATATATAACGACTCAACGATGGCATCAGATAACGATATTTCCGACTACACTAATTCTGGGTATGATTACTTTTCGAAATGCATAACTGAATATGATGGGGAAGACTATGAACAAAATATATCGAACTACAACAAAGAATATGTTGATTCCGATATGCAACGGTCTTACTTACCAAAATGTTTAGTGCGCAATAGAAAACCATTTTGTTGTACTTCTATAAGGTTCGACCTTAGTGTTTGAACTAGTTAACTAAGCGTCCTAATAATAATTTATTTCATGTATGAATGTTTGTACTCATGATTTATTTATGTCATAATAATCATTTATGTCCTAATAATCATTTATTTCATGTAATAAATGATCAAATTCTATTTCATGCATAAATTTAACTTTGATTTTATATAGTCGCTTTTTAATTTTAAAATATTAATAAAGTATGATAGCAGGCTAATAAATAGGTCTTCATTCCAATGTGGTAAAAAAATAATATAATGTAACAAAACTTAAAAGAAAATGCAATTATATTCCGACAACTATTATTAATAAATTCATGAAATTTGTAAAATACGACATTATACATCAAGGGCGATGAGGACCGAACTCATAATCCTCACCTAAGTCCACATGTGAACCTGTAGTTGGGTCAGACCCAAATAAATTTCCCCAACTTCGTTGCGACTGATATGCGGTGATCGGGTCGGAGGGTTGTGGTATGTAAACACTCGGATGGCTAGAACTCGTACCACCTTGCTCAAACCCACGACTAGGCATAGTTAGCATGCTAGTCTACGCTCTAACTCCTCAATGTGGTAATCACGTGCTTTGAGTTGATCCTCTCACTGTCGTGTCTCGAATAATAATAAAGGACGGAGACCTCGATTGTTATCTACTGCATCTATGTAGGACTCTCTCCACTCTAACTTCGTTAAAGATTGAGTTGGAGGTGCGTTGGTAGGAGTCTCGGGTCGCGGGACATCAACCGTATATGAAGCCCCCTCCTGTAGGCCGACGTCCACCGTCCAATTTGGTCTCGGTGGTTGGATATGCGTAGAACCAGCCGCCGAAAACTATGTCTCATATACATGCGGTTCATTTGTCGGTGCTGGTGCTCGTGGGATTCGCAACGTTAAAGGTGTCACTGAACCAATTCCGATCAAATCAATATTCACATATCTCGCAATCGGCGGTAGTATAGGCGCGAGTGCTACTTCCTTCCAGTAGGCATCGTACTCTTCTTGAGATACATCTCTAATGAATTGATTTACGACAGGCTAATTTTGGCCAGCTACTACTTGAAATTCATGTACGGAGACACAACACAAACTCGTAGGCGGGTTGTCTACTATACATATTTGCCCAGTCAATTATGGAATGACTCGGTCACCCAAGTACCAGAAACCCTTAAATAAGGGATTCTAAAAAATCATCTGTAATCTCGATAGATGATAAGCATAAAGGATGGCATCGGTGTCACGGTAGGAAGAAGTCTCATATGGCTACCATATAATGGACTCGGGTGATCGCATCTCAAGATGATGTTGACTGCTTGAGATATTAAACCACTGTGCTCCCTTGACATTCTTCTGATTCCCCCTCGACCAACAGAATATGCGGGGCCATGTATCGATGGACGGATCGACTAGTATTAGACATGCCGTGGCCATGTACTCGTGATGTAAATACTGCAAAAAATGTCAATACATTTTATTTATTAGAATAAGTTGACTATTATTTTAATGAAAAATAAATTCAGATATGCGATTAAATAAGATTAAATGAAAATATACCTCGAGTAATTGCCACATGCATTCAATGCTAGTCAACGATCGACGACTGGCTTTGTCCAAAGACCATAAAATTCGGGCATAAATAGCCGAACCCCAGTCGTATGTGGAGACGGCAGTAATATCCTCCAAATAATGTAAAAAAATCGATGTCAGCAGTGGAGTTGGCATTTGGAAAAATTACATTCCCGATAACATAAAACCAAAATGCCCGAGCTATGATTACGCACATAAAATCTGTTATATCTCCAGCCTTGACAAAATTTTCTATATATTTTTTAAGGTCAGAAACAGCAATCTCCGTACCGGTAAATCTCTGGATATGAATATCGGGGAAAATTGATTAATGGTATTTGCAAAATTGGTATATTTTTCATTGGGTAGATTTATAATGGGTCTCCCTTGTCCAATCGGAATGCCTGTATGGAATTTAAAATTATTGTCATATATTTAATTAATTATGAATATAAATACAAAAAAATACAACAAATATATTGAAACAATTATGAATATAAGTACAATGCAATAAAATATATATAATTATCGGAAAGCATTGTGAAGTCGACTGGAGTGAAGGCAAGCTCGACGTATGGTAGTTGAAACGTATGTGTCGTATCCCACCAACATTCGATCATTGTCTTCACAATACATTGATCGAAATTGGGCATCACCATAGAAAATATGCTCGACATATAACCGAAAGTGTTGATAATTGATTTGATCATCACATTTTTCTCTCCGATTAATTTATACAATTTCATTGGGCCCGCTCAATTCCCACGAAATTCAAATTTATTTTCGTTTATAATCGGATTTTGTGCGTCCGACGCGTGTGTTACTACGTCGTAAATACGGGAATAGTTACCATAAATGGGGTTCGATGATTCAATCGGTGCGGAAGGAGCGGGAATTGATGTTGAAGTGGATTCGGACTTTTCGGATTTTCCGATATTGAAATATTTTTTCCATTTTCTACCTTCCATAATGAATAAAATGAAAAACTTAAAATAAAATAATTGGACTGATAAACTGTATGATGAATTGGGAAGATGATGAAATTGAGAGGAGGATGAGAACTCTATTGTTTGCAGTAAGGTATATTCGGAGGAGAAGAAGATGAAGATCGTTATATAACAGAAGGAGGAACCAACCGTTTTCTAGCCGTTAGAGTGTCGTTACCTTCCTACGAACGTCATTTGTTCGTAGGAAGTTCCAACTAACTTCTTTTTTTCGTTGGAACTTCCTACGAACAAATGAAGTTCATAGGAATTCCACCACTGCAGACCACCCTACTTGGCGAAAGGTAACTGCTTAAAAGGGGAGGCAACTTTGCCTTTCGTGGGTCTCCATCATTACGGATGCTCTAAAGACCCACAAATTGCCTATCATAACTGTCATCTTCTCTCAGAAAACTAAAGACCCACCTTTGAAGCAACACCTATCTTTGTCGCAGATCTGGTACGAGAAGGATAGGTCCACTATCGAGAAACCATGATTCGGTTGGTTTAGCCGTCAGCAATACTGATCCAAAATGATTCAGTCCGTATCTTCTCTTACATGTTTGTATATATTTTGTATGACATTTGTTGGTCAATTACTGAAACGTTTACAGTGTTTTATATTTGGGGATTCTTTTTGTTTACAGTTTTTAGATTTGGGGCTTCATCCAAGTTTCATCCAAGCCTGTTTTTGATTTTTTTTTTTTTTGTCAAAGTAAGTTATTTTAGATTGCTTACTCTTTCCCTTTTTAATTTATTTGGGGATTTTAAATGAGCGGGGTTTGAGCTCCTGATTTCACTACCCACTCATTAGCTCATTTTACACTCAAATATAAGCGGTCATCGACTACGACTACCACTGCCTCAAGCCTCTGTCGCTACCTCCAGCGTCGCAAGCAGTTGCCAAGCCACCGTGGTCCATATTCCATTGTGAATATTGAGAGTAATTTGTTTGTGTTCTTAGTACAATTTTTTATTTATTTTTCGAGTAGTTCTTTGAAGCTAAGGACTTGGGATAGGGCATCGAAATCATTTTTTAGTTGAACCATTTTTCCCCCTTAAGGTAGATCTTTGGATCTTGCTTTGAATATATAGAATATGAACTTTTAATCCTACTTATAAGTTGTTTGCTTCAAATCATTATTCTTATTTTATAAGTTATTTTCTTCATCATCATCCATGAATATATGGATACTTTTTTCAGAGTCTTTTTTACTGTTGATTGACCCATTTTTCTTGTTAATCTGTGTAGCTTCATCAAAGTTCATGTTGACACATGGATGTTTCACCTCATTGATGGTGGGGTTGTTACGGCCATTGCAAGACTCAAATATGTGTTGGTTAGGCTTCAACATCAACTCATATGCAGTGTGTGCTTAGTGTGCTTCTATGAGTTTATGTGACACCCCGACTAATTAAATACCGGGTAGCTACTCCTTTATTCAAATTAATACAAAATGTCAAGTTGCTTCAGTTCATAGCATCACTATCGAAAACACTTTTAACAATTACTAGCCACCTAATATTTAAAAAAGTGAGTTGTTAATTTTAAATAAATTAGATTAACATACAACCAAATTAAATTATGAAATACTAATACCACAACCACATCACAGTCACAATAGAATAACAATGTAATAAACTGAATCTGGAGGAATACTCCTCTGAATAATCCGAATACTGAATACAACCAAATACAAAATCTGAATTACTAATTAATTAAATCCAAAACTGAAATAAAATTGAATAAATAAGCTGTCTCTAAGAAGGAAGGGGCGACATGCCCTACAGATAAATAAATCTGGAATGGAGTCAAAGCGCAAATTGGAGGCGTCTACTATCGAGGCCCTGTAACTTCCACAGCAGCTACAGCACGTCACTGGAGTGGAACTTCTAAGCTTGGTGTCCTTGTGGCTGGGCACCTAAAAGGTTTTTACAAGAAAATAGATTTGAAAGAAAACGGGTCAGAGCCCGATTGTGAAAATAGTTTAAAATATAACAAGTGTTTAATATCATTAAACAGTGAATATAAAATACATGATAGTGTGTGCACTCACATGAGTTCCTCACCTCTCAAGTAATTGTGCACTCCTAACGTTCCCGTACCCGTTCAAGTTATTCCACTATCTAATTAGTCCAATCCATAATCTGACTTTACTATACAATTCAAGGTTCAATTTCCGACATCTTAATATAACTGAGAGTTTTACTTTATTTTTCCTCAGAATTAGTTATAATATTTACTATGAATTTCCCACTTTTAACTCTACTAAAAATATTACAATTATTCACAAACATACTTTAATAAAAGTCCATTTCGATTATCAGTATATTAATCTCAACATAAATATACAATAAGGGCACCCTAGGCTAAGCTGCGGTGCACACATACTCTACTATCGAATCCCGGTACATCACGTGCATGAGGACCACGTATTTCGAATCTCTCAGGAACCGTTTCAATAAGTATGAAACACACATAATGGAGGCGAACATAGTTTACATACCCATAGATCACGAACATACCTACGCTTCAATGGTCAGCTGACTTATTAACTCACCAATATGTCATTCTCTGACCTATGTCGTTGAGGTACCAATCTAACCCCCCCCCCCCCCCCCCCCCATAGGCACACAAAGATTAGATAGCTCTGATCGAAAGTCGACCTCTCGTGATAGCAAGTATGGTAGGTATGTTATACACATATAAGTCCATACACTAAGCATTCACACATCTTAGATATCTTATAATAATAATAGAGGCATATTTTATATTCTTATACCGTCATTAAATGTTGTGCATTTACAAGTCCCCGGATAATATACAATATAGATCGACAACACTTCTCACGTCACCAATTCGAGTACTTACAACCTAACCCTTAGAAGTTATCAGGCCTTTATATAATTTCAGGTTTTAATCCTCGACGTACTCCAATCTCACAATTATACACACTAATCAACAAGGGAAGAATCACACTTAATTAAATAAGCCTACGGGAAGTTCGAAACTAAAATCGGCCAAACAAGGTTATTCTGTCAACTCGTTAGAAATCTCGTTCGAATGAGGTGGTTCGAACGAGTGACGTTCGAACGAACTCGTTAAAAGGGGTACTGGAATCTCGTTAGAAGCTCGTTCGAACGACCTGGATTGGTCTTCTAACGAGATGGCAGAGAATGCCCAAAATTTCTCCAACTTCATTTTTCACCAAATTCATTCCTCCAAATCCATCCTAAGTTCGTACCAATTAAGTTTTTATATCTTTAAACTACTCTAAGTCACCCTAGGACATTTCTTAACATATTTTTGGAGTCAAATCTTACTAATCAACATGTAATAACCATAAATTTCCAAATCTTGCCCCAAACCCTATGAACATGAACCCATAATTTTATTGTACATAAATACTCATCATAAATTCATTTTCAAAACATCAAAGTTAAGTTTTCGGTACCAATTTCTTCCATAATCATTCTACATGCAATCCCTAACCAAAATTAAGAGTTTTTACAACAATCCCATTCGGTTTTGATCTAAACTTTCAAACTATATAAAGTTTCTACACTAAACATGGAGGGAATATTCATTGCAATTAATGACATCAAATCACTTGCCTTAGGTTTGTTCTTCAGATTTGTTGTCGGTGATTATAGGTTGATTCTCTCCTCTTTCTTGTCACAAATCCTTCCAGAATGGTGGTGATGGTTGATGGTTTTTGGTTTGGACCTCTTGTAACCTCTCTCTAACTTCTCTCAAAACCCGCGTAGCCCACTCTCTTGTCTTTTGCTGATAATGGCCTTAGTGTCCTTTCTAATAATATATAATTAAACTCGAAAATTCATGGGTTTTAATTCCGTAATTTTTAAAATTACCAAAATACCTTTCTGGGTTGTCGGTTTGGCCTAAAAATACCCCGGGACCCAAACTAAACTCTCGGCTAGTGTTTTCTGACTATTTCGACCCTTCCGGACACGTTGGCGCACTCAAAATGACCATTTGGTTGATAAAAATATAATTTTTTTTTTTAATGTAATTAATTTCATTCATGACGCGACTGACACGCGCGTCCCAACTTAATTTCCCAAATTATCGTATTTCTGCCTCGGGTTAATTTTAATATTTTCAATACTCATATATTACCATATATTCTCAGTAATATTTTATTCTCACATCATAATCAAATACCAATTCACATCTCGCTAGTATTTACCTCCGGATTAATTTCCAAATTAATTCAGATTTAATTCAATTAATCCATTAAATAAAAATCAATAAAATTACGGGGTATTACAATTTACCCTTAGCATTTGCCGGAGAAAATGGGGTCATATTAGGTGACATTTGCCTATTAAAATGGGTTTACCCTTGATCGTCCGCGGAAAATGGAAGTTTGGTTTTGGTATTTTTTATTTTATTTTATTTAATGTAGAAACACATTAAACATTAAACGAATGAAAAGTTGTTTAAATTAATTGTTTTCAAAGGGAATATTGTTTTAGTGCTAAGGTGAGTATTAGTTTATATATGTTCCTGTAAGGTGTTTTGATAGTCAGTCTTTGTGGTTTAAATTTGATAATGTGAAAAATAATTCTATAAAATTCTTAAATTTATTTTTACTTGGTTTGATGGATTAATTAATTTTTTTAAAAATAAATATTAATTATAAAAACCTCAAAAAAATTCCCGACTCAGGTTCTAACATTACATGATATTTGGAGGAGTTTAAAAAATAGTTTTAGAAAGACCGGATTAGGTAGTGATGGTTTCAAAGTTATGCCTGGGTATATGTCAAAATTAATCGGTATGAAGAAAGAAAGACCTTTATTAACACATGGCTCAATGACATTTATCAACTCAAGAAGGCATTGGCACATGGCTCAATGACTTATAACTGCCTAAAGGATACGAAAAGAAACCAAAGGGGTTCATATCTCTCACATCGACAGTGGTTTGACCGAGGAGAGAAACACATACCTAAGGCAGGTACGCATCAGGTTCTTACAATAGAACGGGGCCCAAGGGAAGAAGTCTTACACAATTTAAAAAATTTGTGCTATATTTTTTATTTTAAAAGAGATGTAAGTAGTACTAAAAGTATGAATAACGTATAATTAAAAAAATTGTTTAGAAATTAAGCAAGCGTTTGCCATATTCACAACTGTCATGCGTGGTCCCAATGTGTAAATGAAATTTTTACATTCCCAATTCAATGCAATATGAATATATTGAAAACTGAGTTATTTATTATTGAATTTATGATTATCTAAATTCGAAACCTTTTTCATTCTCAACTATTGAGTGTGTTCAATGTAAGGGTTCCACTTGATTCAAGTTAAATATTTTTATTTTGTGAAAAAAGTTCGAGTTTATAAGAAAGTTTTATTTTAACTTTTTTTTATAATAATTTTTACTTGTAAAAAACCCTGGAACTATTAAAAAATTTAAAAGTTCGTATAATAATTTTTATTTGTAAAAAAAATAATTTTTAGCAGGTGAAAAAAACTAATGAGTTTGTAACATTTTTGGCGTTGAATAATTAAGTGACAAAAGTGAGGTTAAGTTTAAATAACCATAAATTAAAAAGTGTTGTGTAAGTGGCGACACGTTTAAAATACCGTGAACAAATTTATCACGGGGATCAATTTATCGTCAATCCATCGACACGGGTACGGAATATCACGAGAATAAATTTATTGTTGTGCTATCGGTAGGGTGTACGTATTTTGATGGAACAAAATAAATTTGTTCCCGTGAGATTTTGTAACCGTGTCGACGGCACGGCAGTAAATTTGTTCCCATTATAATTATTTTTTTATTAACGCCACGTGTAATGTCATTTTGACACGCATGAAATTTTGTAGACACATTATTGACACTTCATATGTTTCAATCAAATTTTAAAATCGGGCCATCGGCACGGTACACCCTGGAATGGCCAACAAGATTTATATTTGCACTATTGGTGACACGTTTAAAACTCAAACTATAATGGGGAAAAATTTATAACGGGAATAAATTTTCCGCCATGCCGTCGACGCGGTTACAAACTATCATGGAAACAAATTTATCGTGTGCCACCGATACAGGTATAAAATATCACGGGAACAAATTTATCACCATGCCATCGGTACGGGTGCACCCTAGTGTGTGTGCGTATATATAAACCGTCGTGCCGCCGGCACGGTTACAAACTATCATGGAAATAAATTTATCGCGTGCCACCGTACAAAATATCACGGGAACAAATTTATCACCATGCCATCAGTACGGGTGCACCCTAATGTGTGTGTATATATATATGTATATATATGATAGAAAAAATCATGGATAAACTAACGCACATGGATCACAGTAAAAACATTGTGTGTTGTTGGATTTTATTTTATATTTTTCTTCCCAAAACAATATCTACACGTGAATAAATCCAACTTTTCTAAAAAAAAACATAATAAATAACGCACTTAAATGTTGAAAATTAACAACTTGGGGGTATGTAACACAAATTTTTAAAATAAAAAATGAGTTCATATGTTAGTTTTAAAATATTGGGGCCAAATTTGTTTGTCTTCTCGCGAAGGTATATAATGGCTAGGAAAAGATGGTGACTACAAATTTGTTGAATCTACTTAAATGATGGTTAACATGACCCTTCAATGATTCACTAGAATACACTACAACAAAATGGGTGACTTGTGAGTGTTGTTAGCAGTCACAAATGACCTTTATAACTGCTATTTACTGTCATAATTTAGGGGGTGACAAAGAAAACATTGTAACTCCTAGCAGCAGTCACAAATTTTTATAAACCTTGGGAGTTATGACTGGTGACTCCAATTTGTAATTGTTGGTTGTAACTGTTGTCAGCAGTTATGAATCTAATATTTATAACTGCTGACAGTAGTTACGAATCTTATATTTGTAACTGTTGTCGGCGGTTACGAATCTTATATTTGTAACTGTTGTCGGCAGTTACGAATCTTATATTTGTAGCTATGATTAGAGGTTAGAAAATTGACAGTACTGACAAATTTGTGACT
Source organism: Sambucus nigra (assembly GCA_949130495.1). Lineage (NCBI taxonomy): Eukaryota > Viridiplantae > Streptophyta > Magnoliopsida > Dipsacales > Adoxaceae > Sambucus > Sambucus nigra. The sequence goes on from OX422209.1 coordinate 190,857,613, forward strand.
GCTATTAGCAGTTACAAAAGTTAAATTTGTTAAATGTGGCAAGATCTTTTACAAATATCTTTAGATTTTCACAAATTAAATGATGAGAGTAAAATAAATATCATGAACATGTAACAAGTCTAAAAAAATTAACAATATTTCATTTATATTTATAATATTCCAAATATCCGGTAAACATAAAACTTGTTTAAATTTAATTTAACATCAAGCAACCTCTTCTTAGGCGCCAAGTACAAAATGAACATAGAATAAAAAATATACTAAAAAAAATTAATGACGCGGCACTTCGATGACATGAAATGTCATTAACATATAAAAAATAATTCTAAACCATGTATCACCACGCGATGGATACGCATTGTGAAGTCTAGGTATATCAACCGGGGGGTATGGATGCGGTGACATCCTCTTGACGTGACCACAAATGTGTCTAAAGTGCGTGCTTATATAGGCTCAAGTGCAAGCCTGTAGCGTAAGTAATAACCCGGTAAGTCGGGATCATATCCACAGGGAACTATAATGAATGCTCGTAACGACGAAGGAATAGAAGACTAAACCTAAATTGATTCAAGAAAAGAAACTAAAAAGTGATTAATTATGGAGCTAAATTCTATTGTCTAAATGAAACTGAAATTTAAATTAGGAACTAAGCTAAATGCACGAAAATAAAGATACTACAATTAAGTAAATATGAATTATGGAAGACATGTTAGGATACAATCTCCCAAACCCTAGTACATTTACCAGATAGAATACTAGGTTTTGAATTAGAGAGTTGATCAAACCTAGTCTTTATTAATCCTAAGCATTACATATAAGAAGGTACTAGCTCGCATCATACGTAATCAAAGTCAAGAATAAAGCGGCATTGCATAGCCAACATGCACACTGCATTCTTAAACACCTCGGTTACCTAGGGCAATCAAGGTTAAAAGGCCTACGATGGTTGTGATCACTAAAAACACGATTCGATTAAAATTTAATTCAAAACCTATTTTCTAATTATGTAACCTACATCGGGTTGGGTTCATGCATCCCAACCCATAGAAATTTATCTAGACATAATTAAACAATGGATGAACACAAAATTAATATTGCATGAATTCATAGCAATGCAAAAATTTGGGAAGAAACTCGTAAATAAAAATTGCAAATTAATTTAAATGAATTCTCATACACAAATATAAAAGCAATTGAAATCAGAAAGGAAACAATACTTGGAATAAAGAAAATTCTAGAATTAATGCTCAAAACTGGAATAAATGTTAAAAAAATTAAACCCCTAAGGTTCTTGGGTGCGAAAGCCCTTTAAAACTATCAAAAAGAGAACTCCTAAAATTATGGTAATTAGTTGGAATAAATACCTTACGAAATTACAAGATTTTGATCTAGGTATAACTCTAAATTTGAAAAAGAAAAATGAAAAAATCGTCACCCGAACTGGTTCGGTCAAGGGTCATCGGTTTGGTTTAGTACACCGGGCCGATTTGTTTTTGCTTCTAATCTGATCGGTCCGGTAGTTTGTTTTATGCAGGAACTTTTAAGATCCTGGATCGGTTCCTTTTATGTTGATATCGGATCGATCCGCTGTTAACATGAACTTTGTCTTCACCGGATCGGTTCGCTTTTGGTTGACACCGGATTGGTTCGATGATAGCTTTCTTCCTGCGCTTCTTGTGATTTTCTCTCGACTTCGAAGGTTCATAACTTTTGATCTGGGACTCTAATTTGGTTGTCGTTTCTTTCTACGTGCTTGTAGACTCGAGGTCTTCATATTTCACTTTGGTTCCTCATCTGAATTCCAGATATAAAAGAAATATTTTGCCCTCTGAATTTTCTTCTTTTCTTTCTTTCTTGGTTTCTCAGTTTTGAGTTTCCTCTTCTCTTCACTTGTATAAAACACAAGCAAAATGCAAGAAGAATAAGAAAAACTCAATGCACTATATAGGAAATGTTAGTAGAAAAGATATGAGATAAATTAATCCATTTTACATGGTACGAGGTGATAAAAACCTCTAAATTAACGGGATAAATCAGAAGAATTTATGCCTAATCAAACCCCCCCTAACTTAGAGCTTTGATTGTCCCGAGTAATGTTAAAGAATCAAAGAAAGGCTCAACTCCTGAAAAATAATTTATTAGGATAGGATACCTCTTTCGTAGGAAAGAGTTTTCATTTAGCATATGCAACAAGCCTTTAAACCCCTAGGCTACCCTAGTAGGACGAGTTTTGTCTCGTGGGGGTTTGCAATGAATATACCCATAAAATTCGATTTTGACTCGAACAAAATTCAAAATACCTAAAAATTGTACAATTTAAACTTTTCTAAAAATAATTTATATTCTATAGTCTCAATTTTTTTTTTGTGTGAGCGAAGCCAAAAATTAAACTGCTAACTTCCACCGATTGATGATTACGTTACGTTCTAAAAATTCGCTTTGATTTGAAAATCCCACAGGATACTCTCACAAACGAATCATTCGAAATGTGGCTATTTTCTCTCGGTGTGCGTGATTTATAAGAGTAAATGCATTGGAACATGAATTCACGCACACAAAATTGAAAGACGAAAATTTATCGGTGAAAAGATCTCTTCATCAAAATACTGTCATTGGGAAATCAGAAGCATGACCTCTTATACACACCAATCAATCTCTCTTCTTATCTTTCCGTGTTTTAGCTCTCCACGTGATAATTAATTTCACAATCCAGACTCGGTTAGGACTTTTTCGAGTTTAAGGTGTATTGGATAAAGTTGGCATTGGCTGGAAACTTCAGAATTGGAAAATGTTCTTATGTTGTCTGTTAGTTCTTTTCTGGGCTTTTGCTCATTTTCTTTTTTTTCCCTTTTTTTCCACATGTTTCTTTTCTTGCTATTTTTATTGAGCATTTTTCTTTTCTTGCCCCTTTTCATTACACCATTTAGAATTTATTTCTGAATTATCATTTTTTCACAATTCCCAGCTATTTGAGTTTTTCAGGTTACAAACAAAATTGGGAAATTTTATTCGGCTCAAACTGGGTTGCAAAGGGAAAAAATTTCACAACTTTTTGGGGTAACAAATGAGGGCCTACCTTTATTTATCTGAATTACTAACTATATTACCATATCTATCTCGATATGAATTTCATTTATAGATATTTTAGCCCGCTTTTCAAGGCAACATCATACACTTTTCTCGTAATCGATCAAAACAAAAAAATTGAGACTTCAACGACATATTTTAACGTTGAAACAAACTTTTAGTTAATCATAAACTCGAATTGATTTAAAAAATTAGAAAAGATGATAGACTCGGAATCTCAGCGGGTTAGTTAATCTCCACACGTATTCGTTAAGTCGTCAATTTTCTTTTAATTTCCATCTTTGGTTAATTTTAGCTTTGTGCAATTAAAATTTACAAATTTGAGACTTTAAACAAAACTTCGGTGATATTTTTGAAAATTTTAAATCCCAATTTTTATATATTTTGAAGAAAAATATTTGGCTATTTTCAAATTTTTCAATTTTTTTTTGGAAATTTTTTGAAATTTTCTAATTTTTTTGGTTTTGGGGCATTTGAACTTTGTGAAATTTTTGAAGTGATGCAAAGTATCAATGAAAAAGGGATAAAAGCTCAACTAAAGAGAGAAGGCATAGAAAATTAACAAAGTAGAAAATGCAAGAATAAAACAAGCAGGTATAAGAAACGCAAAGATAGCAAGCAAATTTTCCATTATTTATACAGATTACAATAAATTATAAACAACAAATGGAAGGAGTACACAAAACAAGCATGTCAAAACATGCTACTGACGTGGCGGATGAGAGGTGCCGGGAGTAGTGGGGCATATGGGTCGTAAAAAAACCTCAAACTTGGTGAACCCATAGTCATTCGATAAATCTCTACCTGAAGGTGATGCATCATGCTAGTGTCGCACTGGTAGGATCGACGATCCTCTTCGCAATCAGCATTGTATTTATTTATGAAATCGTCAAAGCGTGATTCTAGCGTGGGGATGCGTCGATCAAAATCTGCTCTCGGTGGCTCAAAATCAGAATCTTCATCTTCATCATACTCTTCTTCCCCACCCTCCCCCATTTCAACATCCGCAGTCACATCCTCCTCTTCCTCATCGTCTTCATCCTCATCATCATCCTCATCAGCTTCCTCCTCCCGTGCTCGGATGATTTCTCTTTGCCTCTCACTTTTAGTGAGGGTGCCCTGCCCAATAGGATTGAGAAGGGGAGAAAACACTTGGGGAGGACCAATGCTGGCATCGTCTAAAATAGAAGTGATGAGTCGGGCATAAGGGAGAGGGGATATACCCTTCTTATCCAAGGCCGCAAAGAAGATGTCCTTGTAGAGAATGCGGGCCAGGTGGATAGGAGTATTGGGTTCAAAAGGTGATAAGCGAGGGTAGCTTGATGGGGATGCATAACGGAGTCATTGGAGGTTTGGATAATGTTGGCGCATACAATTTGGAAGGTTACGTGGGCCTTCTCATTCATCTTGCCCACCGAGAAGGTCTCGGTACCCCAATATCCGTCGGGCATGATGCGAGACATGCATGTGGCTTTCATAAGGGGGACTATATTGTTAGGGTACGTAAATTGGGCTGGGCTGGAGACTCCGTTGGTCGTTAACTTTAGGGTCAAAATTTCAAAGGAGAAGGGGAAGCGTGTGGCGTCAACATAAGCTTTGGATGTGAACTCAGTTGTGCGGACGAGAGAGCCTTAAGAGGCACACACCTCGGCCTCCCACCCCGCCTCATGGGGCTCATTGAGAAAACTAAAACACTCCTCAGAAGGAAGAGGCTAGTGAAGGATTGGGGAAGCTCGTTCCAGCGCACTTGGCGCTCGATGTGGAGTTTGCGTGAATGATTGAAAAATCGTTCTTGCCATATTTGCTCTTGGCGCAAACGGAACGCCCCATTGCCGTCGTCGAGAACTTAGACGAAGGCGTATTTTTCGGGGAGGGCCTTATTTTCCATATGGTAATGAAGTGGGGCTAAAGGGGGAGTATGTAAGAGAGAGTAAGAGAGTAGAGTGAATGGGTGATGGTGAAATGGGGGGGTAAGAGGTGTATTTATAGGTGGTGTGTGGAGGGGGTGTCTTTTGGAGGGAAATTTTTTGGAGGGAAGGGGAGATGTATTTGGGAGGGAATATGGATGGGGAAGAGGTGAAAGTCAGATATAGAGGGAAAATGAGGAATTGGGTGAATGGGGGATGAACCTTGGGAAGGAGAAAAATTGTAGTCAACAAACCGATCCGGATACCCAGGATCGAATCGGTCCGATCCTTATTTTTTTTATTTTCTTTATAACCAAATCGATTCGGGTCCCCAGGGGCAAATCGGTCCGGTTCCTTGTAAGTTTTTGGTCCCCCTAACTTAGAATGAATTCATCTCTCTCAATTTTTTGGGTGTTCCCACAATTATTCCTACGCAAGATTGACCTAGTACCTCCCATCACTTACTTCCTATGCTCTCCCGACGTGTGTGATTTCTCTCATATCCTATCGTGACTGATACCTATCGACTCTTAACTACCCTAATCTACTCACAACTAGTATTTACAAGAATCACCCCATATGCATTGGGGGTGCGGCGACCTTATCATATTTCACAATCAATCCCCATTGATGGGGTCTGACAACCAAATGGTGTCGGCTCTTCAATGCACGCCTCAAAGTACGATTTAAGGCGTTGGCCATTTACCTTGAAAATACTTCCCCCTTTTGAATCTTCTAACTCTATAGCTCTATGGTGGACCGTCCACTTTGAACGCAACTTGTCGAGAAACAAGTGTAATCGAGAGTTATAGAGGAGTACTTTTGTGCCAGGTGAAACTCTTTGAATCGAATTATATTGTCATGTGTGATTTTCATTCGATCCTTTGAAATTTTAGAACTCTTATACGCGTCATTGCGCATCTCTTTCAACTCGTTCAAGTGAAGCTTGCGAGTTTCATCGGCTTTATCTAGATAGTAGTTCAACCTTTTGATCTCCCATTCGAATTTGTGCTCTAGCTCCATGGGGAGATGGCAAGGCTCGTCATAGACAAAACGAAATGGGGACATCCCGATGGGGTTTTTGTAGGAGGTACGGTAATCTCATAGCGCCTCGTTTAATCAAAGGGACCAATCTTTCTGGGTAGGATCGACGATCTTTTCAAGGATGTTTTTTATTTCACGATTCGCTAGCTCGGCTTGCCCACTCGTTTGAGGGTAGTAAGTTGTTCCAACCTTGTGAACAACTCCATAGTTTCTCATAAGCTTATCAAACGACATGTTGCAAAAATGCTTGCTATTATCACTAATTATCGCTTTCGGAGCACCGAAGCGAGAGAGTATGTGTTCTTGAAATAACTTAATCACCACTTTGTTGTCGTTCATTTTGATAGCTATAGCCCCCACCCATTTAGACACGTAATCTATCGTAACGAGTATGTAGGAAGCCAAAGGATGGGGGGAAAGGGCCCATGAAGTCAAGACCCCAACAGTCAAAGATCTCGATGATGAGTATTGGTGTTAATGGCATCATGCCTCGTCGAGTGATATCCCCCATCCGTTGACACTTATCGCAGGATTTCCAATATGCGTTCACATCTCGGAAGATTGTGGCCCAATAGAAACCGCTTTGAAGAAACTTCACGGCTGTCTTGTTCATGGAAAAGTGGCCTCCACACGTTTCCGTATGACAAAAGCGAATGACGCTATGAGTCTCGTCATCTGGTAGGCAACGTCGGATGATTTGGTCCGCACAATATTTAAACAGGAATGGATAATCCTAGAAAAATATGCGCGACCAAGTAAGGAACCTCTTATTTTCTTGCGATGTCCAGTCAGGAGGATGGCTCCCATGACAAGGTGGTTAACTATGTTCGTAAACAAGGGAAGATAAGAGGTGGCATATAGCTTCTCCTCCAAAAAATACTCGTATACGGGTATTGGATCACTAGGCACATCGGACGAGAGTTGTGACAAATGGCCGACGACGAAGTTTTTTACCCCCTTTTTTTCTTTGATGGAGAGATAAATCTCTTGTAGGATTAGGATCCAAATTATAAGGCACGGATTCCCATCCTTCTTAGTAAGGAGATATTTAAGTGCCAAGTGGTCGGTAAAGCATGTAATGGTCGACCCAATAAGATACGAGCGGAATTTATCCAAAGCCAAAACTACCACTAGCAACTCTTTTTCCATGGTGGAGTAGTTAGTTGTGGCCCAGTCAACGTTCGTGTAATATATGATATGAGATTTCTTATTCTTTCGTTGCCCTAAAACAGCCCCAGTGGAATAATCACTCGCATCACACGTAAGCTCAAATGGAAGGGACCAATCCAGAGCTTGCATGATGGGGGCAAAAATTAGCATGCTTTTTAATTTATCGAAAGCCTCTTGGCATGCGTCATTCCACTCAAAGGGGGAATCCTTCATAAGGAGGTTACTCAAGGGTCTAGCGATGGTGCTAAAACCCTTGATAAACCATCTATAAAATCCTGTGTGTCCCAAGAAGGAGCTCACGCCCTTTAGTGATTTAGACGGGGGAAGCTCGGCTATGACATCTATTTTTACTCGATAAACTTCTATGCCTTTAGATGAGACTATGTGGCCAAAAACTATGCCCTCGGTAACCATGAAGTGGCATTCTTCCCAATTGAACACCAAATTCTTTTCCACACACCGGGATTTTTAAAATAAATAAAATCTCACGGAATGAAATTGGGATAAAATTATATAAAGAATTTCTCGTGATGGTTTTTCTAAAGTAAAGTTGCAAGAATTTTAAAATGATAATTTTAATGAAACAATAAGGAACTTTAATAAGCAGTTACCAATTTTTATGAGGTAATACAAAGAGATTAATATGTAAAAGTGGTATTTTCTAACAAGGCTATAAGTCGAATACAAAGAGGCAAAAAGATAATCAGATTGGCTATCCTCACTACAGAAAAAGATAGGAATGAAGTGTTATTAATAACAACTAGCTTGCAACTTAAGCGATGCAGGGCTGATCTATTTAAAATTAATGCACATCCATGTAAAAAATCTTTATTTAGAAAGAAGATTCTTCATTAATTTTCATAAAAAATGTAAAGAAATAAATAAATAATTACACAATCACTTGAACAATTTATATCTACCATTACATAGCCAAATAGAAATATATAAAGTGAGCTTTCCTATTAAGAATGTTGAAAAAATATAAAAAATGTATGGTTGTTCACATGTTTAGTTGCTAGAGAAGTTAGTAAGGAAAAGTTTCCTCTCAAAATAATGTGGTTACATGTTTTTGAAAAGATAAAAATTGTGTGACATTATAGCAGTACATGCATGTTTCAAGTGTAGGAAACATATTGTGTTGGTATAAAACATTGATACATGAACAGTGGCACCAGGACTTCATGAGGTTCCATCAAACTTTTTAAGTGATGCTTGCAAATTATCTTCATACATGCATAAAGAATTTTTAATATCTTTTTTTGCGTGTACAATTATTAAAATCATCAACCTATAACAATTTAGAAACAATAATATGATGGTAGCAGGAGAAAATATGATAAGAGATCAAAAGTTCATAAATAACGTAAGGAAAGAATGTAACACCAAACATTATTTCTTATTATATTATAATTCAAATACACATGCCAAATATCTTAGTGTGATATTTGAATAACTCATCGGGTGAAATTGTTGAGTATCTATGCAAAATTGATGACTTTGCATAAATACTCTAACCACTGCAGGTTGCATTTTCACTATGTTGTCAATTTTAAATCTAGTTCATATGCCCTTGAATTAGATTTTGTCGTTAATTTTGATTCATATTCTCCCTATACACACATGATGTAACTTTACGAAATATATTTAAGTGATCGGTTAGTGACAATAGAGTCTACTAATAATAAACAAACAAATAATTATATTCCATGCAAAAAATTTATTATATGTTTATTTTTACAGCTATCTTAAGATATTTGCGCATTACTTTCTACAATAGACATTTGGACTAATTTGATTCCAACCCATTTTCAAATAATTCTCCCTAAAAAGATAATATGAGTAAAAGAAGATAGTAATTGTTGGATGAAAAAACAACAACTAACATAAAATTATTAATTGAAATTGAAAATAGATGAACTATTACATTTATTTTTTCCATTTACTCCACTTATTACATGACTAATTTACTTGTCATTTCCACTTCCTCAACCAAAGAAGTAAACAAAGTAATGGTACAGTGTCCATCGATGAGATTTTAAGACAATTAAATCAAGGGCATATGCATTCACTTACAAATAATACATTCATATTAAAATGGGAGCATCCCATTAACACTAAGAAATTTTCTTTATTTAATGATGAAATAAAAATTTAACATTAATTGGCATCAAAACAAATCCAATTTCATAAGAAATGATAATCACCTAATGATACTTAAAGGTCAACTATACACATTAAAAATGAATTTGTCACTTCCAAAATACTCGAAGAAATTCTAGTTTATGAAATGTTCAAAATACTTGGGGAAACTCTAGTTTATCACATGTTCATATAATTTTTTTTTAAACTTGTGGGGGAAAGAAACTGGCCGAATGTTAATGGATTTAAGTCCACACATAGCTATAATACCTAATACGATAATTTATAAAGACATCAGTAATTAATATTGTAACAAATTACACCACAGGATGCCAAACATTTGGGAACTTGAGATGAACTAGCTTAAGACAAAGAGTATATAACCTATCAAGCAATCAAAAGTTGGAATATGACCTAGACCAATAGTATGATGCCCAACTGTGCACACACAACCCGAGATCTGGTGGTAACCAATAGCCCTTTTTCTTGGACAATGTCTTAACAACAAAGTTTGATAGCATCTACTTTAAAAACTTTTTAGCTTCCAGAGGGATGCTATTTTCTAACCAAGTTTTGATTACCATGAGTGAAGCATCAACAGAGTTAGTGAAGTCATGCGAGGAGAACAATGAGCTTTACTTTGAGCAATTCTCTTAATCAATGCTTAAAATAGGAAATAATTATATATTAACCGGTTTTAGGGGCGATCAGGCAAAAAATGAATATTTTTGCACAAAGTGGTATAAATAAAAACCTTAACTAATTAATATTTAAAAGTATTTATATCAAGATGACACCTTCTTTATGGCATTTAATCACATGCTTAATGTCAATCCGGAAAAATAATGGAATTGAGAAAATATATATCATACTAATCCCTATATTGGGGAGTTCATCAAATGGCATACATGAACCTTGTGAAATCTCATTCAGGAAATCTAATGGATTATTCAAAATTTAAGTTAACAGATTGGGGGATAAAATAGTCAAATCTGGGGAAGATTATAGAGGGGTATAATCTTATGGATTTCTTTATTTGATTCCTCTCCGTCGTCATTGCTCCCCACCATGTGAAAACATAAAAAAGATACTAATTAAATATATACAATCACATCATAAAACAATTGAAATATATTTTATTGAAACATCAAAGTTAACCCATATCCATAATAAAAATGTGGACATGGAGAGTAGAAACAGATGTTAAGTCGAGAGTTGACACAGTAAAAAAACACCTTAAATAAATCAAGTAGCATGAGGAGAGTTGTACGGGTAAATCAAATAAAGTAATCCATACTAAAAATATGGATATGGAGAGTTGGAAAAGATGCAAAGTGAGAGAGTTGAACCATATCAGAAATATATTTACAAAAATGTAAAGAATGTTTATTTCAAACACACTCTCTGTATACATACATCACAATATTTGTGTAATGGTAACCTAATTAAATATCCATTATTAGTCCTAAAATTGAAATAAATAGTAGAAATCTAATTAACAAACCAATATACATCGCGACAGACATAACGTTATGATAATATAAAATATAAAACAACCAATGTTTTAAAATAACAAATTCGTTATTTTATATATTTGATGAAACTTCAAACTTTAAAATGTGTAAGAAAAAACTATTATAGAAACATGATAGCAACTAAGCATGAGGTAAAAAAAAGAAATGGAAAAAGTTTTAGTACTTAACTTATCCTGAAAATAAGGAATAAACTATATTTTTACGAAAAAGTTATATGTAGATCACAAATTACATTTCAAGATTTTTTTTCTTACTTATGATTAGCTATTTAATCAATAATTCATAATTCATTGAAAAAACTAATTTTAACCAAATGATTCAGTTAGATAAACTCCTGAAACATGTACCCAAACTGAAAATATTTTTTTCCCAAATTAGAAAATAAATACTTGAAACCAACTTGATTCAAATTTACAGGTAGCTTGAATAATTAAGATATAACAAATTTACTAACTAATCAATCTACTATATATGGTATGCCCTGCATATATTCCAATTCAAGAAACACCACTAAATAATTATGATGCAATATGTAGTAATAAATCCCCCATCACCCAAGCCATAAATAGAGCAGAATGACCAGTTATTAGGTAGTCGTGGCTATGGGAGGACACAAAATATTGTTTGTTTTCCATCTCTCACTCTCTCTCTCTCTCGGTAGCCTATGTCACATTAATGGCATAATAAGTACAAAAAATTGTTTTATGTCATGTTAGGTTTGTGTATAGATGGTTCTCATCCTGTCAAATTGTCATAATACAAGGGATCACTCGATATAGTTTGTATCGATGTGAAATCGTGTATATATTTCAGTGGCTAAGAGATGACTAAATATTATCAATTGGAAATATAAACAAAAATAAAACATTTCGGAAGTGTAAATAACTAATATGAAACATTTGTAATAAATTTGTCATGAGATGAAGATTTAAAAGCTTGAATATGTTGAAATTCACCCAAATGCACAAACATGATGACTGACTATATACATATATTTGTTAAATGAGAAAGATTGGGCCTTTCACCCATTTCCCTATTTACATTTTATAAACTTTACTTATCTCTATAATGACAACATAAATCTGGGCTAATCTATGGAAACTCGAAAGAAAAAAAGGAGAGATAAAATTGGAAAACATAATCTTCTCTATATTGAGATGTAAGGATGGGATTTTCAATCATTTGTATATAAATTTGTATATCTTTTAATTATTGGAATTACAGAGTACCAACCATTCATCTTCATATGTATAAAAAATACTTTGAAATCTCAAATTAGAGTCTTAAAAAAATAAAAAAATATCTTGAACATCTGCAAAACATTCACAAAAGTAGCATGATTGGTATTAAAAAATTGCATTAAATGAAAATCTAGTAATAAGAAAATTAATACTATTTCGAATTTGTGGATGACCCCTCATTTTAAAAACCTCATTATAAACTCCTTGAAATATCAACCCATCACGATTAAACGACTAACATATTTACCATTTATAATATTAAAAGAACATTTGTTTGTAAAAGAAGTCCTAAATATAGAAAAGATAAAATGCAAAAAAGTAAATACTTTGAAATCTCACATGATAGTTTAAACAAATAGAAAAATATATCCAACATTTGCATAACATTGACTAAAGGAGCATGTTTCTTATAAAATAATTGCACAAAGTGAAAATGTTATAGTTAGCATTTCAATAATAGTTCAAATTTACGAATGACCCCTCATTTTAAAAGCCCAATAATAAACTCCTTGAAATATCGACCCATTACGACGAAATGCGTAAAGTATATACCTTTTATAATATTAAAAACATTTTTTTTTCTAAAAGGAATCCAAAATTTAGAAAAAATGAAATGAAAAAAATTACGTAGACTCCACATAATACACAACAACCCACACATACCAATCACCACTGCCTAAATAACTTCTAACTTCATGAAAACCCACCGTTGTGCTATCAATAAAAAAACCAAACCCAAATATAGAGTTAGAAAAAGATTCATACTCTTAACTCCTTGGCTTAATACTATTTTAATTAAAAATGACCAACACCAAACATATCGTCATATATACTTGAACATGTTTGCATTTGTAGTTATAAATTAAAAAAAAATCTTATAGAAACACACTGAATAAGATCTAAACCACATAAATTTCTGTCAAATTGAGTAGGGCATCTTCACAAACACATAAAATTCAAGAATTAAACAATGTCTAGTCAAATTGAGCCAAACATTTTCACAAATAGATAACATTCAATGAGTAACATTTTTACTGAATATAATAATAAATCTATTGGCCCCTTTTTCTTTCGAGTGTGTTTTAAGGATAAAAAAAATCAATTTTCTTTTTGAAAACTCTTTTTCCAAATTTTGAACTGCACCAAATTGTGAACCAATTTTAACTTAACCAAAATTTATCTCGGTTAATCCTAAACATGTATTTAGTGATTAAAGCAAGTAAAATATAGTAAGCTCACAAAAGTCGACGTCGGATGTATGAGGAAACCACTAAGGGAAAAAATCTTTGAAGAACCAAGCTAGACAATCACTATGATGTGGTATTACAAAGTACAAAGATAGTCTTACTCAACAACTCGATCCCTACAAGTCTTGAAGCTTCTCTGAACCTTCAACCACTCCTCCACAGTGCCCACGCGTATCTTTCCTCGATACCTTTCCACAACACTCGCGTCCATGAATGCCTCGGTGTCCACCGATATAGCTTGGAAACGTCTATGATATTGAACATGAACTCCTTGGCTTCTTCCCTGCAAAACCCAACAATGTTAAAAGTGTAAAACAACTCCAAATAGTGCAAAACAAAGATCACTTTAGCATATGAGAATGATAGCTCGGATCTTTGAAACTCTAAGCATGTTTTAGACTTTGAAAAACCTTAGAAACTTTATGCAAAAACAACTGGATGTAAACTGATTTTCTGGACTGCACACTTACGAAATTCTGAGAGAAACACTCCTTATATAGAAAAGTTGAAGCGATGGCTCGTTCGAACGAGATCTTACTATCGCCTGAATGAAATACACATGTCGCTCGAATGACATTGGTATCTTGCTTGAATGACTGTTGAGGTCGTTTGAACGACTATTCAAATAGAGCTTGTTTTAAATATAACTCTAAACCATCCTTAGCTTGGAATAAACGAAGTTTAACCATTAAACACACTTTAAAACATTTCTTTTAATTAAACGACATCCTTAAACATTGAAAACATTTTTCGAGTTTCATTATCATTACGCATTCATACCTGACTGATCTCGGAATGCAATGAAGATGTGAAACGTGCACTAATAAAATATCGGCATAACATGTTTTTGAAGTTTGACCACAATGTCTTCAATAAACTTTGTGTCATAGACTTTGTGGGATGATGATAAATAAAAATCTATCTATGACTCAAAAATATGTTTTGTTTTGAGAATAAGTCAAAAACATACATGGGGCTCAATTGGAAATTTTGTCCTTACAAATCTCCCCTTTTGACTATTCCGAGATAAAACCCAAACAGTGATATGCCTAAGTTGGGCCGTTAAGCCATATGATGCCTAAATTCAGTTCCATAAACCCAAAAATAAAAAATACAGGATCAGACTAGTAAATAATGGTTCTATAAGCATGAATTATCTGAATGTGATGTAGACTTGAAATCTCGAATCTCTTAAACATACCTACACACATGAAAAAGAGAAATACCCAGTGAAGTATGGAGGTACAAATGATATAAAACATTATGATACCAATATGAAATATCAATTCCAACTTGTAAAATGAAAATCAATTCACTTCTCAAAACATGTGAGCAAAATTTAATTGATACCAATTTTGAAAACAAACATTGAAATCAGGATGCCAATATTTGCAAACTAATTAATACCAAAATATAAGCACGAAATCATATGATATCAATTTATAACACACCAATAAACTATATGCTCAACAAACAAAATCTCCCCTATATCAAATACTTATCTCCCCTTTTTTGTCTTGAATAGACAAGCGGTGAAAAGATAAACAAATCATTGGAGCATCTAGAATGAGATAAACACTAAAGCATCTCTAGATAAACATAAAATAACCAGCTAATAATGATCAAAAGATACCAAATCTGTAGCTATCAAACAATAATCATACAAAATGAATCATCAATCTAAGAAGGTGTGACTAAATGAACATAATGTAGTAAAAGATGTAACCAATGTGAACTTCATAACAATGAACCCAGTCAGTACCAAAAAAATATCAACATGACGGAGGGTACTAAAATAGAAGAACAAAAAATCCTCACACGACTTAGCCTTGTTGTTAGAACGATATAGGCAAGTCGCTCAAACCAGGACATCAAGTGAGCTAAAAAATGGATTCCAGTATCATCTCGCTTGAAGCAACCTATCTTGCGACCTTAGCACGACCATCTCATGACCAACACTGAAAAATCGACACCTCGAAATCTATGTCGCATGAACCTCTCTTGAACAGTGCTTCGTGCAACATCAGTATGTTGGTCGAACGGGCCCTCTATGTCGTTTGGACGACATTCAAAAATCTCAATTCCAATGTTAAAAATCATTAAGTTTCGGCCAGTGAAAAAAGTTCCTAAAACTAACTAGAAAGAGCAGAAAACAGTAAAACAGACTCAAAACGGAAAACCAAAAACACGAAAAAAATGTGAGTATCATGCCAACAAAGAATCAATTTGCTCAAACATGGACTATGGAGTGAATAGTTATGAAATACAATAAATGAATCATAACTCCAAATCATTGGAACGTTCAAGAAGATCTAATTGATAGGAATATGTCAACAAACTAAGTTTTAACCATATGTGGCAACTAATAAATGAACTAAATTAACTAAACAATCTACATGCACACAAATCCAAAATATTGACGATTCTACAAACAATAGCGTCATGATGCAATGTTTCAACACTAAGATTCGTGGTGCAAACCAGTTTAATTTTTCATCCAAGCTCCCTCAAACATATATCATATTTTTCTTTTTGAATGAACATAAAATTATTTGGCCCATTTTGGAATATGTTCATTTTTATTGCCTTTAGTTTTTCGAGCTCTTTTAAACAGTGACTTTCACGGCGAGTTAATTTTGTACTCTCACAGTCTTTTCCCGTGTACACTCATTAATATTTTCAATTTTAATCAATTATAATCCTCACTGTAATGCGCACATCCTACTAATTCTACTTACGCATATATTACAAGATTGAGATAAGAACATCTCACCAAAATAAAAATGCATGACATGTCAAACATTCATATAAACTCGTGCATGTGTGCAAAGATGGCTCATATACAAAGTCAAATTCATATGCATATCAACTTCAAAACAATCCCATAATACAATGGTTAAGATCATTCAATGCATCAATACTTATAACCAAATGTACTAGCCATATGGATAATGAAGTGAAAGGGGGTCCAAGTACACCAATATGCTACATCAAACATGAAACACTCACGACACAAAAATAAACCAAAAAACCTTTTTGTGGTTTTCTAAAAATATTTTTGACCCAAAACTAAAATCTTTTTTGTATTTTTCTCAAAAATATTTAAAACCAAAAAATCTTTTTGTATTTTTCAAAAAAAATTATCATAAACAAAATATTTCGTATGTTTAAAATAAGACTCACTGAATGAAAAAAAAATATATAATACAAAAGATACACATGTCATAACACTAGCAATATATAAATCATGATGCAAAGACTAGGATACGACAAACATGGCAATGAAATCATCCTTTAGATATAGCATGGGAAGAATAAAGTGCAACCAAATGAGAACCATGAAGTTTCAGTACTAAAGCCTCTAAGTCCGATTTTCTAACCCCAAGTAGGTGTGAAATTATGCATAGGGGTTTTGGGAATCGAAACGAATTTATTTCTAAACTTACTAATTGCATTCCTAAGGTCATAGCAAAAAAGTCTAAGGTGACATTTCCTACCACAATGGGAATAAGTGTAAACACGACGGGAATGATTACCAAGATGTCGACCTCTCCTCACATTCATCTCACACGATTGACATTGGCTTTGGGAATGGGAATAACGTGATCATTGTAGCCTATATCAAGCCTATCTATCTTGACTTTGAAGGTGCCTAACATCCTACCCAACTTCTCCGACATAGCTTCCAAGTCAAACTTCACCTTACTCGAGTATTTCAAATTCTCCTCTAACTCACTAATTCTAGACTCAAGCGAATGCCTAGACTCCTCAAACTATATAATATTTTTCTTTAAAACTTCCATTAAGACACGAAAGCTATCTCTCTCTTTCTCGACGTACCCTAGCTTCTCCTTAAGTGTCTTATCTCATGCCCTAAGATCCTCAATCAACGCATCATTATTTTTTACAGCACGCTCATTCAACCTAGCTTGCAATTTCGAGTTTGCCTTTTTCACCTTTACCATATCCTCATACGACTCCCTAAAGGCAACTTTCAACTCTCCTACATCAATCTCCTCATTTCATTAGCTTCACTTTCACTCACTTGGGATTCAACGGTCTCGTAAGTGTCATGTACATGAGAATCTTCATGGGAAGGTTTATCGTCATCGCTCACATGGCATGCAATGAATGAAATAAAGTTGTGCTCAATGGGGTAACACTCTCCCTCTTTTGGTTCACTATCACTTAAGGTGGCATTATATGCTATTAGTTTCTTTCCATCCTTCTTAAGTCTCTTTGGACACTCGACAACCTTATGACAATGCCCCTCACACCCAAAACACCTATCTGACTCATCCCTCGTAACTTTCTCACTCTTATCATTTGGGGTGTGATCTAACTTGTTGTTCTTGAATTTTTTCAATCTTTTGCATCTTTCGATTTCTTTTGAAACTTAAGAAATTTCTTTAACTTCTTTGCCAATGAGGCGACATCCTCAAAATCGGAATCGTCATCCGAAACATTAGTCTCCTCCTTTCGGGCTTTCAAAGCGATGCGCTTTTCTTTATTTAGAACTTGCTTGGAGGTAAACATATCGAGTTCATAGGTTTTTAGGTCACTTACAATCTCTTCTAGTTTCGTCGATTCATGCATGTGTAAGGAGTTCAAAACTGTCACTTTTGCATCAAACCTACTCAGCAAATATCTCAAAGTTTTATCTATAACATGGTTGTTGGGTATCTTCTCTCCTAAGTTAAATAACGAGTTAACAATGTTATACATTCTAGCGTAAAACTCATCAAGCGACTCATTCTCTAACATCTTAATCATCTCAAACTGTGCAGTGAGGTTTTGTAACTTAGACGCCCTAACCGTGCTAGTGCCCTCGTTAGTAAGTGCAAGTGTATCCCAAGTCTCTTTTGAAGTTTCACACGTCATGATCCTATTATACTCTTTCGATGTGACATGTTAGGAAATAACGTTGACAGAGTTACTTTTTGGTATGTCGTTGTGTAAAGCTCCTCAAATCAAAAATCTCAATTACCTACAAAATATATATAACAAACTAGAATATAGTGGTAAGTGAGGTATCAATCCAAATCTAAGGGTGAAACATGCACGAGAGGAAATATGTAATTCATTTTTTATTTAATTTCTCTTAGGACTTTTTGCTTTTTCTATTTTTTTATGTTTTTTTAATATGAAAACAATTTGTAGATGTGGTGAAATAAGACTACACTAAATGAAAGATCGGATTACTAACTAGAAAGTAAGAGAAGAAACTAAGTAAATCTAACTAAATAAAAACCTAAAATATGAGATGAGCGAAGAAATAAAAGTGAGGACTAACAAGGGATAGGATGACACCATATATTCTAGTTAATCAAAAATAATTAATTCATTAAAATTAATTATACCAAGTTAGTATCAAAATCACAAACCAACTCTCGTTGCAAATGTAATTTTAATAATAACATTTTAAAAAATTAAATTTAACACTCCTTCAACTCTAGAAAAGTAGATTTAAACATAATTTAATGAATCACCGACTAGGATCGCTTTATCAAATTAGTTTAAATCATAAAAGTAAGCTTAGAGTTGAAATTAAAGGAAGAATATCACACTTGAGAAACCCCTATCTCTAGTTCAAATATAAAATGTGTATTATAACTAGAATTTTTATTTTCTCTCTAAAATCATTTACCCTCTCTCCAGGCGTAAATTAAAATATAAGAGTGCAAAGTTAATCATCAAAGGGATATTTAATTTAAATTAATTAATTATATTAGTACTAACATCAAATAATGGTCACCCCACCCCTTGAAAGGGGATTTAGCCTAACATGATATCAAACATGATAAACAAACATTCAACAGGCATTTAATATAAAAGAGTAGAGAGAAGAACAATCAAACCAATCTCTTGAATTCAATCGACTTCAAATCTTGAATGAGAAGTACACAAACCTCCAAGTGAGTGATCAACAAAAATATAAATGAAAAATTCACTCAACTTGAATCTCACAAATTTAATTTCACATTAATCTCTAAAATAAAAGAAAATAAAAATAGAAATAAAAACTACTCTAAAAAAATAAAAAGTGTTTCTCTGACAAATTTTCTCTCTAAAACCCTAGATCATTTCCCTTTTTTATGGCCTTGGGTCTTCTAATATAGTGCACATGGAGCTAAGGGGTAGTTTTGGTAGAGATAAGAGTGCATGAAGTATGTAAGGTAATGGTGAGGGTAAGGTGAGAAATATGCACACATGTGCATATGAATGAGATGGTGAGAGCATGTAGGAGAAGAAATCGAATTTGTTTAATGGTGAATGGAGGTATTTTGGGTAAATGGTTAGAAGAAGTTAGTTGGGGGTTAAAATGGGAAGATGGGAATATGTGTGTTTTAAAAGACATGTAGGGTTTTAAATGGGTACAGGATGTATAAGGTGGGAAATGGGTTTTTAAAGGTTGAACTCGTTTTGGTTCAGGTTACTGATCGGAATGGATTAGTGGCAGATGTGGTCTCGGATCGGGCAGGTGTAGGTCGGGTTCGTGGTGGTATCCAAGTATGCTGGGTTAATAGGGTGAGGGGGCATTGAAAGTGGGATTCCGACCGGTTTGGGTTTGATCGGTCACCGGAATAGGATTGGGGCAGTTGGGTCGAGATGTGGGGTCGAAGCAGCTATCGACTTGGTTATGGATGGGTTGGCGGTCGGGTTGCAAGAGATCTAACAGGTAGATGACCGTGGATTCGGTTTTTGGGTTGGCATGTATGGATTTTGCGCACAAGGGTTGCCTGATTTTGGGTTATGGGGGTTTCGCTCTCGGGTTGCGATTGGTAGAAGAAACAGGTGGAGGTCGGATCTGGGACAACCGAGGTATGGTATGGTAGAAATCGGGTTTGGATGAGGGAGTTATGGGTTTGGTTCGGGTATACCCAAATTAGGTATAGGGCTGATTGATTTGGTTTTGGGGTTTGATGAGAGAGAATGTGGAGATGGTTTGTGATTGGAGAATGAGAGAGGTGTGAGACTGTTGTGTTTTGGGTTGTTAATGGAGTTTGGAGAGAGAGTGAGTGGGTGAGGGGTTGAAGATGATCATGGGTGTGATTGGGTAAGTGTTAGGTGAGGGTGAGTATGAGTGTGTGTGAGATGTATATGATTAGGATTAGTGTGGTGTGTGTTTAATTTGTGACCCTAAAAAATATAAACTAAGACACAAAATAATAATAATAATAAAACTAAAAACGTGTAAGATATAAAAATAAATAAAAATAAAAATAAACTAAACTGAAAATAAAAATTAAATAAGAACTCACTAAAATAAAAAATAAAACGACACACAATAAAAACTCTAATATATACAACTATGAACAAATAAATAATTACGACTCAAATAAAAACATAAAAATAAAACTAATAAAATAAAATAACTAAAAACAAATAAAAATAAAATAAAGGAAAATATAACAACTACTACTTGACGCGCAACAATAAAATATAAAAATTGCTAAAAATATATACATGACTCAAAACATAATATAACATAAAAAAAATACAAACGACACAAATAAAATCTAAAAAAATAAAATAAAGGGGGGAAACCAAACACACTCGGGGCTCGGGTGATGGTTTTGGGACAGGATAGAGAGGTTCTAGGCTAGGCTTAAGGTATGGGGATAGGTTAGGGCTATGGATGAAGTGATTTAACCACTTCTTGCTGTAAATTGCCTCGAAATATAGCTTTTGACACCGCAACTGCAATCAAGCTTGCACACTAGACAATTACATGCATAAGACCCAATTTTATCGAGAATTAGCAATTAAAATACGTCTATTCGAGGTATAAAATGTACCCTTTTGGGTGCTTATCAAACGTGAAGACCTTTAGAGTTGAAAAGTGCAAGTCTATGTTGGGCTTCGGCCCATGACTCAACGAGCTTAAGTGTAGTGGCCTCACCCTCTCGTGTACTTGGTGTTGTACAACCCTTTTTTGATCGCTGACCACACAAGCTCATCTATTGATTTCAAAGCACATCTCATAGGCATCTTCCAATAAGAAAAATTAGTCCCATAAAAATTAAGAGCACGAAAACTTTCCATACCTCTGAAATTTATCCTGAAAAACACAAGGGATTAAAACACAAATAAAAATGTTTCTATCTCTAATACCAATTTGTTGGACCCTTTTCGTTCGAGCGTGTTTTAAGGATGACCAAAAACCAACTTTATTTTTTAAAACTCTTTTTCCAAATTTTAAACCGCACCAAATTGTGAACAAATTTTATATTGATTAATCCTAAACATGCATCTAGTGATTAAAGCAAGTAAAATAAAGTAAGTTCACAAAAGTCAGCATCAGATGTATGAGGAAACCACTAAGGAAAAAAACCTCGGACGGACCAAGAAAAATAATCACTATGATGTGGTATTACAAAGTACAAAGATAGTCTTACTGAATGACTCGATCCAAACAAGTCTTGAAGCTTCTTTGAAACTTCAACCACTCTTCCACAGTCCCCACGTGAATCATTCCATGATACCTGTCCACAACACTCGCATCCACGAATGTCTCAGTGTCCATTGATGTAGCTTGGAAACATCTATAATGTTCAACACGAACTCCTTCGCTTCTTCACCGCAAAACCCAATGATGTTCAAAGTGTATAACAACTCAAATGGTGAAAAATAAAGATCACTTTATTATATGAGAATGATATCTCGAATCTTTAAAACTCTAAGGATGGTTTAGAATTTGGAAAAACTTAGAAACTTTGTGCAGAAAAGTACTATATGTAAACTAATTTTCTGGACTACACACTTACAAAATTCTGAGAGAAGCACGCCCTATATAGAAAAGTTGAGGCGGTGGCTCGTTCGAACGAGATCTTACTGTCGCTCAAACGAAATACACATGTCGCTCGAACGATATTGGTATCTCGCTTGAACGACTGTTAAGGTCTTTTGAAGGACTGTTCAAATAGAGTTTGTTTTAAATACAACTCTAAACCATCCTTATCTCAGAATAAACAAAGTTTCAACATTTTAAAACACTTTTAAATATTTTGAAAACATTTGTTAAAAAAAATAACGTCCTTAAATATTTAAAACATTTTTCAAGTTTCATTAACATTATGCATTCGTACCTAAGTGATCTCAGAATGCAATGAAGATGTGAAACGAGCACTAATAAAATCTTGGCATAATTTATCTATTAAGCTTGGCCACAATGTCTTCAATAAACTTATGTCATAGACTGTGTGGGATCGTGACAAATAAAAATCCATTTATGACTCAAAAACATGTTTTGTTCTGAGAATAAGTCAAAAACATACAAGGGGCTCAATGGGAAATTTTGTCCTTACAGAATCCATAATAATGATGAGGAATTCATGAACAAAAAAAGTATGTATGTCAATGGGCCATTCTCATGAACATGTAAGATGCAAGAATGTGAGGACAAATTTCCAATCGAGTAAATTTCTTTGTAATTGGATTAATTCTGAACAAAAATGTTTGATTCTAGGCTAGCTATTGAGTTGTGATCCCACAAACCCTATGACGTTCCAGTTTGAAGAATTTACAGTTAAATCTTTGAAAATGATATCGTGCCGAGTTTATTTCTTCACTCTTTGTTACTCTAGATCACACAGGTATATATAGTTAGTGATTTATGGATTTAGAATCTTGGTTTAAATGATGGATGCTTTAAAAATAAAATTAAGTTGGGAATTTGAAAATTAATTTTTTGAAACCTATTTTAATTATTTCTGAGTTAAAATATTTTTAGAAATTTCAAGGATTTATTTAAAAATAAAAATAGATTTTCAGGTCGTTCAAATGATATCTATATCTCGTTCCAACAACATGGTGTTTTCATTCGAACGATGCGTCGCCTCGAATTTTGTGTTTTCATATTTAAGGACTTCATTTACTCAGAGATTGAATGGGAACCTTTGCCAAAACGTTTTTGAAACTATTTTCAAAGAAAACCCAAAGTTTTCCATCATCTGGAGTTTATTAATATCGACCTCCATAATTCCATAGCTTGTGATCGTGAAGTTTGTTACCAAAAAATTGTTATTAATCTATTGAAGAATCTTCTCATTGGGTGGATTCCATATTGCAGGTTTTGAAGAAAAAATGGTGGATTTCGTGTTTCGATTTGTTGACACGTCAAGGAAGCATCGGTGGATACCTAGGTACACATGGAGTCGTGTGCTATGGATGCTTTCATGGGTGGTTTCTTGAGTTGCACTATGGAGGAACTTTTGAAGAGGAGAAGAGGCATCAAGTCTTGTAGGTGATCGAGTCATTGAGTAAGACTGTATTCTCTTTTTGTAATTTTTCGTATCATAGTGATTGTCTGTCCTGGAAGTTCGATATTTTTTCCCTTAGTGGTTTCCTTGTACATCTACGTGTCTTGTGATTGATTTATTTTATTTATCTTTTAAATTACTTAGATGCATTCTATAGGATTAATAACATAAAATTGGTGAATCAAAATTAGGTTTTCACAAGATAAGTTTAAGCTTGCTAAAACATAAAATTCTAAAATTCTAAAATATTGCTTTTGCCTAAAGATAAGTGATTAAGGGCCTTCTCAAATTGGTATCAAAGTTGTAACACTGTTTTATTGTGTCTGTGATCCCGTGTCTTTATTTATGAATTTTCAAGGGCTTGATTATTTTAGAACACATTTGTTTGAAGGGTCTAATAACAAAATGCATATGAAGTCTGCACTTAAGACTTTAGTTAAAAAGGATGACTCTGAGAGGTGTCTTTAATGCGAGGGGTATGGTCAGAGGATAGATGAATGCCCCAGTAATCTAAGGAAGGATGTTAATAAACTGATTGATTGTGTTCCCACCCTTAATGATAGTGATCCGGAAGAGGGAAAATCTTCATCAAATGAGAGAAACCTTACCACCTTTGTGGCTAGTCGTCTGAGTGATGACGAAAAATCTTCACATGAAGATATTTCTTTTCATGGCCATAATTATTGAAGCCTAAGAAAGTGAGGATGATGAGAGTTAGGATGAAGAGGTGGAGGAGAGTGAGTTACATGTTACCTTATTTTATTTATATGCAAAGACTTTGAGGGTAAAGAAGGTAAACTTGAAGTTAGAATATAAGTTAAAAGAACGTGCCATAGATAATAATAATACCGATGCTTTGATTAAGGAACTTAGGGCACGCGAGAAGACTCTTCAGGAGAAACTATAATATGTTGAAGGTGAGAGAGATAGTATTTGTGGCTTGATGGCGTCTATAAAAAAGGATCTTCTAGAGTTTATGGAGTCTAGGCATTTACTTGAGTCTAAGATTGATGAGATGGAGGAATGATTAAGAGATTTAAGCAAGGTTAAGTTTGATTTTGAGTCTAGGTAAAAAAAGTTAGATAGGATGTTAGGAAACATATAAACCAAAGATGATAGGTGAAAAATAGGCTTTGATGATATATTGCTCCCACTCCTAAAGCCAACACCACATGTGTGAGAGATCTGAATAGGAATGTTAAGAGAGGTCTACATTTAGGTAACACTCCCCTCCGTATAACATTCCTTGTCGTATCTACACTTGCACTCATTGCACTAGGAAGGGTAACCTTAGGCATTTTTTCCATGACCTTAAGAATTCTCCTAGTAAGTTTAAGAATAAAGCTGTTTCGATTACCAAAACCCCCATGCATCATTACACACCAACTTGTGTTAGGAAATCGAACTTAGAGGCTTTAGGAATTAAACTTCATGACTCTTGTTTGTTTGCACATGATTCTCCCCATGTAAGATCATCTGGTTAATCATGTTAGATGTTTTCCATATGCTAGATTTGCTACAAGATATATCATTTCTAATGTTATGGTTATTGTATCTTTTGTATTTTATCTTTTTCTCTTTCTTTAGTCATTTTGATAAAAATACAAAAATATTTTGGGTTGCATATGTTTTTTTACAATACAATAACATTTTCATTTTTAGGACCAAAATATTTTGAAAAAGAAAAAAAGATTTTTGATTTTTTATGTCTTGATTTTACACTTATAGTATGGCATATTAGTGTGATTGGACCCCCTTAACTTATTATTTCCATGTGGCTAGGGCATTTGGTCATGATTTTGGATGCTTAGATTGTTCTTAACAATGAGCTTAATGGAGTTGTCTCGAACTTCACTTGCATTTAGATTCGACTATGTATATGCCATTTTACACACATGCACGAGCTTATATGAATATTTAACTTATCATGTACATTTGAGTTTGGTGAGACGTTCTCCTCTCAATCTTGTCATTTATGACGATATAAGACTTATGGGGAGTTATGCATGTAAGAACCGTTGCTCGTGAGGATATGTATTGTTAATTGAAAAATATGAGTGTGCCCGAGAAAGGGATGCGAAAGGCATATGAACTCATCATGAACGCCACCGTTTAAAAGATCCCAAGAAAAAAATGATGGCACTAAAAAGAACATATTCTTTCAAAAAGGGCCAATAGGAACTCTCTTAAAAAGAAAGTAAAACTTCAAAAGAAAAATGAATTAAAAAAGAATTATCATTTAAGTTTATCTTTTGAAGGAGTTTAATTGAAAATCAGTGGATTTGCACAATGAGTCCTAGGTTAAAAAAGTCGTGTCATGGTGTTATTGTTTGGTAAAATCATCAAAATTCTGGACTTGTACACACGATGTTTGTTTATTTCATTAAGTTCCCTTTATAATTGTCACATATGGCTAAATTGTAGTTTGATGACATTTAACGGACAATTAGAGAAACTTGAATGTATCTATGTGTTTGAACTATGATTCATTTGTGTTAGTTCACACCCATTCATTCCATTCCATGTTTAGGCACATCGATATTGTGTTTAAAGTGTAACTCGTTTTTGTTTTATGCGTCAATTTTTTACCTGTTTTAAAATGTCAGGTGTTCATTTCAGTGGTTCAACATTCTGGGTTGATATTTCACATATTTCAGGGCTAGAAACAAAGTTCTCATATCTTGTTTGAACGAGATTATACGATCATTAGAACGACATAGACTTGTCGTTCGATAGATGGTTCAAGCGAGATTCTAGCGAGTTTTAGAAGTTAAACAGTGGAGGGTCGTTAGTAGATCGTTAGAAAGAGTACTTAAAGAGAGATTCGCGCGAGTGTACACTATATTTCATTGTTAGAAGCGAGATCAATTATGGATATTGCGAGATACGTTTGTCATTAGAATGACAATTTTTATTGTTCGAATGATGTCGCTTTATCATTCGAGCGGCGTACTCCCTTCATTGGAGCGACATGTGAAATATATTATAGGGTTTTACCCATATAATTTTACTTCGTCCCTCCCTCTCCTCCTTCAGATTTTTACCTCCCGAACATTGTTGGACTGTTAAGAGCTTCATAACCATGCTACAACAATTCTTACATTTAACTGCGAAATGTTTCGTAGCCAAAAGTTCCTATTTCGTTGTTAATAGTTTTTGGCAACGAAAATTATTTCGTAGCAAGTTCGTGGCGAAAGGCCCATTGCTGAATGTATATAGCCACGAAATTAACTTTCGTTGCGAATTGTTTAGGTCATTTGCCACGAATTATTTTCGTGGATAATTATCATATTTAGGCTACAATTTTATTCGTAGCTAATTGTCAAACATTTCGTTGCTAAATGTCTTCATTTCGTTGCCAATTCTATATGTAAACTAGTGTGTTAGAAGGTTTTAACTACGAAATTTACAATTTGTTTTGTAGCTAATTGATCAACATTTCATTGCTAAATGCCTTCATTTCGTTGCCAATTATATATGTAAACTAGTGTGTTAGAAGATTTTAACTACGAAATTTACAATTTCTTTTGTAGCTAATTGATCAACATTTCGTTGCTAAATGTTTGCATTTCGTTGCCAATTCTATCAATAAACTAGTCGTTAGAAGCTTTTAGCTACAAAATTTGTACCTTCCCTCAAGATCTATTGACTACGAAATTTTATTGTTGAAAAATGATTCTTAATAATTGATTTTTCAATAATAAAATATCAAATCTTAAGTCGTACTTTTATTTATCAATTGCACAAAATTAACATCTAACAAAAATAAATTACCATCTAAAAAAACATTCGTTAAAATCCACAAAATAACTAAATTGTTATAAATAAAATCCACATTAAGTCACGTACACATACATTGTCAAGTCAACTAAACACTAGTTAAAGGACGTAGAACTCCCACATCTCATCCCCTTACAAATGACAAATATCCATGGTGGAAAAAAATAACTTAAACTAGTTAAAAGACTTAGAAGTCTTTAATTCCATCTACAAATGTCAAAAGCTCATGGCACCCCAAAAATAACTTCTCGTTACGTCAAATTTGCAATTAAGAAAATACAGTATCATTAGCTAAGATAAAGTAGGATATGATTCGTCTTTATCATGAAAAAGTTATAACGATGAGCGAAAGTTGATAATTAAAAAGATAATATTTGATTACGAATGTGAACATTTTAAGAGAATACGAGTAGTAAAACTAAAGGATGTTTAGATTACCCGTATGGACATTTTCTCGAGCCTCCTCTGCTGATCCATATTTTTTATACACTTCATGAAGCTTTCTCTGTTAACTCCTACTTCTCCCTTTCATTAGCTCTTCCAAACACTTATTTGCATGATCGTCAAATCAATGTCGAATTTCTCCTGAAATTTTATTCTCAATCAGTAACTGATCAAATGAAACGATGTAACATTGTAACATTGTAAAAACAGTCCAAATAACGAAGTATAATAGCCAAATTCAACCTTCTACAAAACATACATAGATTAACATTAATGGCCTTTAATTGCAATTCTAGTATACCAATAACAACATTTATTAATTAGATAATTAATCCCTATAAAAGAACTATAAATAAACAGGGAACATAATATTTATACATAAGTAATCAATATATATATATATATATACTGCCACAACTGAACCGGTTTGGAGCCTTTGCAGAACTGAACAGGTTAGCGGTGGAGTGTACATGGTATTATAGAAGCTATAATTCATAAGTACTATAGTTAAACATATAAGTATTATAGCTGCTTCGTTGAAATCATATGCATTATAGCTGCTTTACGGTTTTCCCTCTCTTAAAGATCGCTATTGCAAAACAAATTATGTCATGTTGAATTCTCTCTGATATGTCCATTAATAGTGGGACTTCTCCCATTACTTTTTGAGACTCCAAATAACTACTAAATACATCACTAGCACGTTCTTCAAATATAACACTACTCTTTGCATTTTTTATCCATCGCTTCAAAATGTAATGTGAAGGAAGAGTGAGAACACGTGTCACTCGAAAGACTCCCAAAACATATCTGTAAAGAATACTCGAGACCCAAAACATGTCTCCAACGAATACCCGAGAACAAACATCTGACAGCTACAAGTAGCACTCTTCAGAACATTCAATTTGACATAGTATGCTTTGTGGTCCTCCTCGAATTTTGCTACTTGATATGTCGTGATATCCCTGTCATCCTCTACTTTCGATGCCATAAAAGTGAGAGTGCCAACCAACGCTGGCAAACAAATGTATAGACATTTCTGCAGTAAAATGTATCACGCAAATACAATGAAACCCACTGCCCGCGATCAGAGTATAATGTTTCAAGCCACTCGTGATCCCTGAGGTCATACTTACCGACAAGTGATGACAAAAAAGACTCAAACTCCTCAATCGAATCGGTCAAGTTCACATTTATGGAAGTCTGCCTCAAAATTCGGATGTAGTAGAAACACATGGGATAACTTCTCTTGGCATTTCTTGAAGATATGGCATTTACAAAAACGACGACGGGTCTCTGAGAAAACCTGCATGATGATATGCCATTTCTTGAAGATATGCCTTTTTAGTAATGCACAATCGTTTCTTATTAAAAAAAAATAAAAATTAAAGAAAGAGAGGAAATCTAGGTTGGTTATGAATTGAACTTACAAATTTTGTCAAGTATCATAATTATAAGGTTGGATAGTACAACTTTTGTTGTTCCAATTGAAGTCATACTATGAATTGACAACACTATTAACCATTGAGAGCTGCAAGAGATTACTGAGCAGCAAGCAATTGCTGATAATGCAATAGTATAGCGCAATGTAAGTGGATATTTCAAATTTCAAACTATATAACATATGCAAGTAGATAGATAGTTGCTCTATTGTGTTTGTCATAAGCGTATGTCCTCTAGTTTTGAGAAATGAATTTGCCGTCAGATTTGACTAGAGATGCATGCCTTTTTTCGGTTGATCAGAATTGTCCAAAGTTAATTCAAGTATTTGGCTTTGTTAATTACAAAAAAATCAACTTATAGATATTAGCATACTATCTATATCTCTGAAGGTGTTGAGTCCTCATAGTAAATTCATAGGCATCCCTGTCAACATCAATCACACAATAGAAATAAAATCACTAGTTCCGTGCTAATCCTCATATAGAATAATACTAATACAGCATCATATATCACAGGCCAGGATCAAAACAAACATACTACTATAAATGGTGAGTACTAGAAGTACTTCATCTTTAGAGTAAGCTTTATATTGAGTAAGCCCTGTTGCCATGATCTCCTGAAATATCATTCAAAATTGAATATATTATAAGAACATAAGCAGAAATTGTTATATACAATATAAGTTTTTAGATCATCTGACTGGTATTGTTTTAACCATACGTTAAGGATTTATACTGGACAGAATAAAGAAAACAGGTATAAGCATTCAATACATGTTTTGGATCAACTGACTGCTATAAAAATTTATAGCTAACCATATGCTAGACGAGTTATTAAATATTAAAATTGTGAATGTATTCTGTATATACCAATGCGATTTAGTAATTACCTTCAAGTTGAAGTTCATCGAAAGATAAGGATCTAGAAAGATGTATCAACATGGAGAGAAGAAGAGCAGGGAGTGTAATTAAAAAGAGTAATTTGCAGAAGAAATTTTTGTCATTAACCAAATGCAAGTAAGAGGCAGACCCCGGGACCAGAATATATACTCTGTTATTTTTAGAGTGTACAGAATTTACAGCAGAGATTCTCTCCAATTGTTCAGAATGAAGAATAGCCCAATCCCCTTAAAACTTTTTAAACATGATTCCTAGGTCACTGCAAACAAAGACAGGAGAGGAAGTGTTGGGGGTAATACAAAAATTATCACGACTTCTTAAATATTAACATATTCCAGCTTAATTATAACATAAATAAGGATAAAAATTTCAGTTCAAAACTTACGAAAACCCCATTCAACTTTATATAAATTAATACATACCTCAAAACCCCATTCAACTTTATATAAATTGATTTTCAGAGGATCCACTTTTGGCTCAATTACAATAAGAATAAGCAATTTAAGAATTCTCATTAGTCTTTTAATTCTTCTAGAAGATGATTTCTTTGGAGCCCCTCTGATGTTCCACACTATAAGATTCCTGGCTAACAACTCCAAATGCTCCAATTGCATGATTTATCTGGGTGACCACAGCCTGCATATATTTTTTTGGGAGGGGGGAGCAATCATCAAGTTATGGCATCTATTCTTTAAAAATATACATGCACAAATAATTTAATTTCGGAAAGGAGATTCAAAATTTAGAGTTAAATAGATTCTATAATATTTTCTTTAAAAGAGGAGATTTGAAAGATTTCAACTAGAATCTGAGGGACTAGGTACCATTGGACCAGCTATCAAAGAAGTTCCAGAATCTGCGATTGCAGAACAACTGCTACCACAGTAACCTGAATAATAACATATACTAGTGTCAAGCCACATACTAAAACACGTCTCTTTGCAATAAAACAAAAAATTTCCCCTAATTATGGCTTTAGTTTGCATTCATATTTTAAAGAATTATAACATCACCCATGTCGAAGTACGTATAACACAATGATATAAAAGAAATAAATAAAACGAGGTGAGTCAAAAGTTATCACGGGTAAAAAAAATTGGACGAAAATGAAAGTAATATAAAATTATATATTTAGCACCCTGAAGTACTAAGATCTGAATAGCCAACCTGCCAGTAGCCCTTCATCGTCACTGGGACGTAAGTGTGTTTACCCTTGTAGTGATTCGGATCAACCCCACTAAACACAATTTCACACCCTTCTTCTTCCTCAACTTTTCGGTTGAGCCAAAATGAAAACACTGGCTCTTTGACAATACCTTGTTTGACCATGTTGTACCTATAAGATATGAAATAACCTCATCTCAAACTAGAAATCATGACACTCGATGTGTTTGCAGCATATGAAAAAATATTTTGGTTGGCGTTCAAATATACTAATATAAGTAAATTTATGTAATTCCATTTTGAAGGCTTCTTTTTGAGAAAAAAAATTAAATTATAAAATTTTAAGTAGACTATTAATACATTAGAATAATTCAGGTGATTTAATTGATGTATAAAAGTAACTAATATTTGGGTTACAAGTAATTATTTTGATTGGGGTATAATCATTCAGGGGCGGATACAGAACTTTGGGTTAAGGTGGAGAAAACAAAACACTACCAATTTAGAAATAGTTTATTGGGAGTGAATGATACCTTTAGAAGATGACCTTGTTTTTCTCCTAAGCAAGGGGTCAATGAAAGCATGCTTTAATGGTTTCTCAACCATGAGGGCCTGAAGGGCACATATGGGGTCTATCTCAGTTACAATCACACGGGCACCGGCTTGCTTCATGGAGGTGGCACAGCCCTTTCCAACATCTCCATAACCGCAAACAACTGTAACCTTGTCGACGATCATAACGTCAGTGGCTCTCATCAAACCATCGGGGAGTGAGTGACGGCATCCATACAAGTTGTCAAACTGATCACACCAAAAATCAGAGAAATTACCATGTTAAATTTAGGTTTATAACATTGCTAAATCAACCCAAAAATAGAATTAATATATCTGGGAGTTCATATCCATACAAGTGACAGTTTTATTAAAAAAAATCAAGTCCACTAAGATCTCTCAGATCTGATTCAAAATGGTTATAGATATTACAAAAAATATTGCAACCCAATAACTGAGCAGTAAACTGATGGTTGTCTAAACTTAGACCAAGGTCACCAGTCATAGTAGTTAGCTGATTGATGGAAGTATATGAAAAGGCTTTAGATGAGTAACATTGTCAAACTAGATGTAGCAATTATTAAAATTGATTTAATTTTATCAATCCAACATCACAATATATACTGAATTTCATTCTGAGTTCAAGATTTCGCCCATATATCGACATAACAAAATGACATTTCATAAATTTCGCATGTACTACTACTTCCCATATTAGATTGACTAATCAAGAAGAAATGAATGTCATATAAATAGGAGTTGGCACTGCATAATTATATAAACTAAGCAGGGAGACAGTTCTTAAATTTTTTTGTAAAATCCAATCATTAAAAACCCTAAAGCCTCTAAACCTCATTTAAAAGATCCCAAGAATCCAATCATTTTGAAAAACCCTACTCAAGAACATCCTATTACTGCCTATAAACATGTTCAAGAACCTATTCAAGAAATTAATAAAGCATGCCATGAAAATATCACTGATCCAGTTATGTTGAAGAAGCCTAGTCATGAACCTCCAAACCTGGTCTATAAACCTGATCTGGTATCTCATGAAACTTATTTTGAAGATTGCACAGACTTTGCCTAAACTGATACTCATTTAGAAGAACATGTTAATACTCTTGTGAAGATTACCACAAGAAATCAGTTTCAAAAGTCTCATTATATACCTGTTCAGAAAAAGCCAGTTGATCCTGTGAAGATTGTGCACCAAATTAAAAAGATCAAGAGGGTGGGTTGTCAAGTAATGAAGCCATGGTGGTTGGAAAGTGTAACCTCTCCCGTAGAGGTACTAAACTACCTAACTATGATAAATTTTCTCTCCCTAATATGCCTTCCCTATATGATTCTGAAGAGAGAGATGCTTCTTTTATTCTAGTTGAAGAATTTAAGTTATTTCTCGCTAATTTAGAAAAGAAAGTGGCTAAAGACAAGTTATCCAGAGCTAAACAAAATGTTGAGGTTCATGTTGCCTCAAACCTGAATACAAAAGGTTTTTCAATGGGGAGTTCCAATAATAAGAGTATCAAATTTTTTATCCTATATTAAAACACACCGCGAGATCCTCTTTGAAGAACAACAATCAATTACCTCATATCCATCATCAATGATCAATTTAATTTGCTGGAATGCAAGAGGGGTTCCAATAAAGCCACTGTTAGGAGATTGAAGCACGTGAGGAAAGCTTATAAAACTCCTGTTCTAGACATTTTGGAACCTATTTCTGCTGATAAACAACTACTCAAACGCAAGTTCAAGCTTAGTTATGAGGTAGCAATCAGTAACATCTCTAATAAAATCTAGATCTTCAGTAGATTTGGGGTAAATCTGAGCATTATTAAAGATTTTGGGCAGTACTTGTTTATCTGTGTAGTGCATAACCAACTTCTCAAGAGTTCATAAAAATTCCAATATTGGCATCAATAGAGTATGGGCACATATCTAAATAATGAGTCCTGCTTATATGTAAAAGAAAACTCAAAAACCACATTTTCACCTATTGAAAATCGTAAAAAAAAAAATCGTAGTCTCTAATATGAATAAGCATTAAGCAAAATTTAATACAAACCTCTTTTCCAAGTTGTACCATGTTATCATCAAGCCTCAAGACTTCTTTTGCCTACAAGACAATACTAGAATTGGAAGTGTCGTTCAGAACCATTAAATTGTTACCACTTCCAATAGTTAGTACACCATATTCACCTCTTATTGGATTGTCTCTGTTTGCCACCCATACCACTTCTAGAGTACAATAACACCATTTGATAGCTAATGACCAAAACTCTGTTACCTCAACCACTTTAGATCAAGATCAATATATGTTGTCATTACAAAATTAAGCCCTTAGATTATTCCTATGTCCATTAAACTTACATATTCAAACATTATAAAACTACCAAATATTTCAAAACCTAATGAAGCTCCCTTATATTGTTATAGCAAAACACCACAAGTTTGAAAGATGCAACATTAAACGGACGGATAAAATATTCTGAAGACAAACATTATTGGGTAGGCAAATCATGATTCCATTAGAACATTTCGCAAAGTGAAACACAAGCAGTAATTCATGAACATTTCGCTCTATGGAAGATAATATCCATGATTCTATATTAGAAGTGTTAAAAGACGACCCTTCAATCGTTACATTTTCAACAAAAGGCATGAAAAGAAACAGTGAATCAACATCCTATCCTTGAGCAGCTTGTTGATCCAAAATAGTACAATTTCAATAATTTTGATTTAACATACATTCATTAGGCAACTTAGCTGAAGTACATATACATCTATACTCTCCATATTCAATATGATGCATACGAGTATACCTGTATACATTTTCATATTCCATATTCCAACTAAACCACTACTTAAACAATCGACAAACATCAAATTAAGTCGATAACCCACACCACTAAAACATTTCACCTAGTCTACTACATTTCATCGGATAAACTCCAAATAATTAGGGAGACAAACAAATCTTAAAAATTAGGGGAAAAACACATTTTTTTCATGAAGTGGTCATCTCATAACATAAAAATAATAAACATACATATCACCTCTTCATATCATGTTATTATTTTGTCTCTAAAATTAGAAAAATAGTGTTTGTGCATAGTTGAAGAGAGAGAGACAAATTTCTTACCGTTGACAAGCCGAAGTGGCGATCTATCCAATTACTCACAAACCAAATCACCATATAGGGAAGAATTTCCTGTGTATGTGTAAGCACCTGTTCAAATAAAATCAAGGATCCGCTATTTACACCGTCGTGATTTATGCCCAAAGTTGATGTTCCTTGATGGTTAAAACCCAAAACAAGATCATCATAAATGATTCCAACCTAAACACCATTGAAACTAACCCATCACAGGGATTGAAAATGACTCACCGTTGATCGAAACTTCCTCCGAAATACCACAAATGATGGACCTTAGTAGCATCCAACGCACCTCATGCCAATTGATCTACACTGATCCATCTCAGAATATGAGAACCAATTAAAATAAGGAATCAAACCAGGGACACATTGTGTTCTTTAAAGTGAAACCCAGACCCACAAATGTTAGGATTTAAATCCAAAATCAACTCAGCTCAGAGATTATGCCACCATGTTTGTTAAACAACAAGAACTACTGACCCACCAAGATTATAGAAACAAAAAAAAAATTATATGGCTTAGTTCGTAACATACCCCTGGTGTCACCCCTGGCGTCAACAACATCAATACAAGATATCTCGTATACACACAACTTAACCATTGCCTATATTCTTCATTTATGTTTCTTACAAGATTTTTGTGGTGTATTTTGCGATCAGATTTTGAGAGAAGAGGAAAAGGGTTCCGTGGTGTATTTGGGTTTGGAGGGACGAACGGTTTTGGAGGGACGAGCGAAAATTTTGAGCTTGGGTGATAGGGAAAGTACTATTAATAATTAGAATATTTCACTACAAACTAATTCGTTACCTAATGTTTTAAGACTTTAGACCACGAAAATTATTTTGTTGCAAAACATAAAAGTATTTTCTATGAAAAATTTCGTTGCCAATAGTTCATATTTCGTTCCTAAATAATTTTCTTTTTCGCGGGAATATTAGCGCCAACATATTGGCACTTATTGTCAATGAAAATCTGAATTTCGTAGCTAAATGTAATATTTTTCTCCACTAAATTATTTTCATGGCAAATAATGAGTTTTTGCTACGAATTTTCTTTTCTAGCTAACAAATTCGCAGCTAAATGTAAGAATTGTTGTAGTGATATTTCATCTAGTTTCCAGTCTGAATTCTTGCTTTGTTAGACTACCCTCGTCATTTTTAGGTATTTTCATGTTTTTTTTTGTTTTTGTATGATTATTGATTTCAAAAATTAAATGGTTGTTCTCTACATACACACTCGTCCTTATTGTACTGATTCTATATGATTTGTGTATGTACGATGTTATATTATTAGTGTTTCGGGGTTCAAAAATCAAACCCTAATTAGGAGTTGTCAGTGTCGTTTTTATTTCGGTTGTTTGTTTATTTGTTCATTTAAAAATTTTAATATACATCTACATACACATATTTTCATTGATGATTTTTTTTCTCTCAGTGTATGTACGCAATTTTATTTTATTTTTTAATCAAAAATCATATTTGGTTTGAGGGGCTATTTTTTTTCTATTTTCTATTTTATTTTTATTTTGTTTTTTGGTGACCCTGTGTTTATCACAAATTTTCAAAAGAAAACTTTTTTTGAAAAACGTTTTATATATATTTCTTTGGATTTTTGGGATACACACATCTGAGTTTATTTCGTATGTTTTACGACATGTCGGTTTTACTTTTGGACATATCCTGGTCATATATATATCTTGTTTTCTATTATTTGTTGGTTTACCTAGTTTTCGTGGTGGTTCAGATGGATTGTGTACCGAGATAGGTTCTTAGATTTTGCGAGATTTTTGGGTTAGGTATTGTTGATTCCCTAGACACTACCCATTACTTTCCATGTATGTTTCTACCCATGGCATGTGGACAGATACATAGAGGTGTCCCCATTGAACACCTAGATGAGTAGCCATTCTGGGCTCGAGCTCAGGACACTAAGGCTAACTGTCCTCGATACTTGGAGGATAGGTGGGCTACACGAATCGAGTACAAGCACTACCGCATGCTTGGCTTACACATTCGAGATTTTCTTGGGGTGGGAGTTTTTTATATAGACGAGTTTAGATTATACCGAGTCACAGTGTGGCTTGTCAATAGGGTAAGGGATCCCATGTTCGAGCTTTATGGTCTTGTTAATCCTAATCTCATTCACGAGTTTTACTTCCATGCGATTTGCACATCTTCAAGCCTTTGTACACGGTGTCATTGTCGTGATCATCGCAGATCATATTGCCTCACTCCTACACATTCCTCATGTCCTCGACGTAGTTTTTCTAGGCATTGTCCCTGACGATCTTTTGGCCGACAAGGTCCATCGTCATTGCTTTTGGGAGGCTCCTCACCCATTCGTTATCATGGATCATAATCAACTTAATCCCGATTTTTGTATTCTTTATTGGGTTATCTCATCAGCTATATATCCTAGGATTAATCATACACAAATTACCTTGGATATCTTCTACTTTATGTACAATATTTCTCAGGGGTGGGATATCGATGGTCCCTTTCTTATTCTTATTCTTTAGGTTATGTCATCTGTCCCACTCATGGGCTGCACCCCTGTACATTCTTCTCTTCCTTACGGTGTACCTGTTGTATGCATTTGTGAGGCAATAATTGTACCTCTCCTTGATGATGAGGTTACGCAGGAAACCATTTCACCCATAGATGTTAACACCATTCGTCGTTCCTAAAGCCATCTTAGTGAGGCAACACGTTTTACTCATACTTATGCAAGGTCTTTATCTAGTGGTGAAATAAC
Source organism: Sambucus nigra (assembly GCA_949130495.1). Classification (NCBI taxonomy): domain Eukaryota; kingdom Viridiplantae; phylum Streptophyta; class Magnoliopsida; order Dipsacales; family Adoxaceae; genus Sambucus; species Sambucus nigra. The sequence goes on from OX422209.1 coordinate 190,895,441, forward strand.
ATCTCACCCCACCGCTCCCTCTACTTCTGAGCCCCCCTCCATCGACACTAGAGCTAGCACTCACACTCCTTCAACTTGCACATGTAAAGAGGAAAGGATGTATATGCAGGCAAAGCTAGAGGAGTAGAGTAGGTTAATCACATCCATGATGGCTTGCTTTGATGAGGAGTCACAAGACAGAGCGTTCCAGGAATTTCGAATGTCAGCATATTTTGATAACATACGCCACCGAGAGCAGAGCTGTGGTGTTGGGTCTTCGAGATGATATTTAGATGATGGGACTTCACTTGATGATGATGAAGATGCGGATTTTGATTGCTGATATTATATTACAGCTACATTGTATTTCTATACTTTTTGTATTTCCAGATGTAATTAATCTACATCGTGAGATATGATGTATTTATTGATACATTTGTGGATGATCCCTTTTGGTCTGTCTATCAGCACATTTACCTTTTTATTGGACATGTATCTCTATAATTAGTGTATGCAGTATCATTTATTCAGTTGTGGCATTTGATTCCTAGTGATGTATTATATTTACTCATTTTGTCGTTATATGCTTCATAACTGCTATATTTTATATACATTGTCATGTTATTCCACATTGTTGTTTTATCTAGCCATGCTTATCATGTTTTATTTCATTACTTCTAGATATTTTACTCATGGGTAGTATGTCCCACGATTTTTCTATTCCCAGTAAAAAGGGGGAGAGATATGTGATATAGGAGGAGTATATATTCATGCTTTTATTAATATATATTTCTTTTCCTCCATACTTCACTTGGGTATATGGTTGATTGTTTCGTGCGTGTAGATACTTTCAAAAATTTAGATTTTTTATCTACATCACATTCAGGCAGTTCATGCTTGTCGGTCCTACATGTTCGATTCATGTCCTGTATTTTTTTATTTTGGGTTTTAAAGAATATGACATAGGTCATTCGGCTTGATGGCCCGACTTAGCACATTTCACTTTTTTGGTTTTGTCCCGGAATAACAAAAGGGAGAGATTTGTAAAGACAAATTTCTAATTGATTCAATTTGTTTCTAATTGACTTAATTTCGGACAAAATAGTTTGAGTCTAGGCTAGCTATTGAGTTGTGATCTCACAAAGCCTATGATGTGTCGAGTTGAAAATTTTGCAGTTAAAGCTTTGAACATGATATTGTGTTGAGTTTATTTCTTCACTCTTTATTGATTCTAGATCACACGGGTATGTACGCTTAGTGATTTATGGGATTTAGAATATTGGTTTAATTGATGGATGTTTTAAAATTAAAATTAAGTTGGGAATTTGAAAATTAATTTTTGGAAATGTATTTTAATTTATTTCTAAGTTAAAATCTTTTTAGAAATTTTGAGGATTTATTTAAAAATAAAATTAGAAGTTTCAGGTCGTTCAAATGACATTATTTCTCATTCAAACGAGATCTATATCACATTCGAACGACATGGTGTTTTCGTTCGAATGACGCACTACCTTGAATTTCATGTTTTCATATTTAAGGACTTTGTTCACTCAAAAATTGAATCCGAACCTTTGCCAAAACATTTCTACAACTGTTCGCAAAAAGTTTCCAAATTTTTCCATCATCCGTAGTTTATCACAATCCAACCCCATAATTCCATAGCTTCTGATCTTGAAGTTTGGTACTGAACATTGGTCTTCATCTATTGAATAATACTTCATGCGGTTGATTTCGTACATGCCGATTACAAAGAAGAAATGGTGGATTTCATGTTCTAATTCGTTCACATGTCGAGGATACCTCAGTGGATACCGAGGTAAATGTGGATTCGTGTGTTGTGGAAGCTTGTGTGGGTGAAAACCTGCATTGAACTGTGGAGGAGAAGTTGAAGAGGAAAAAAGGCATCAAGGGTTCTGAGTGATCGAGTCGTTGAGTAAGCATGTATTCTCTCTTTGTAATTTTTTATATCATAGTGATTGTTTGTCCTGGCCATCCCGGTGTTTTCCCTTAGTGATTTCCTCGTACATCGACGTGTCATGTGATTGATTTATTTTCTTTATCTGGTAAATCACTTAGATGCATGCTATAGGATTAATAAGATAAAATTGGTAAATCAGAATTGGGTTTTCACAAGATAAGTTTAAGCTTGCTAATAGATAAAATTTGGAAAATTCTAAAATATTGCTTTGGCCTAAAGATAAGTGATTAAGGGCCTTCTCAAAGAAGCAAAAACTATGAAATCAAATTATGTACCCTATATTTGAAAATTAAAGATTGGAAGTATAACAAAAGATTCAAGAAGTATCTTAATTTTAATAAAGAGTGCCTTTATAGCAGAAATCGTAATGCACTGCTCTTTCTCGATTTTAATTTATATATATATATATATATATATATATATATAAGGGTTTTCATACTCAAATAATAAAATTGATTGTAGGGTATTTCTATGGACATGAACTGAAATAAGGTAAAAGGATTATTAGAGAAAAGTATAACCGTGAGCTAGCCAATCCAATGTAAACGGGAAATGTGATTTTTGTGGACTACTCTAGTCGGAAGTAGGAGAAGAAGAGTGAATGATGAGTTAAAAATGCAATATCTTGCTTCTCATTTATGGAGTCCACGTGTCATGGATATATTTTGAAGATACTTGATGATGCTGAGATTCAGCACCACCAGATAAGTAATGATTAGCTCAAACAGTAGTAATCATGCCAGCTATAGAGATGTATACGTATAAGTGTGTAAGTGTGTAAAAGGAGATGAGTATAAGAGAAATAAGATAATGATGTATAGTGGTTCAGCTAATTAGGCCTACATCCACTATGAGTGTGTGATCCACTAAGTATGGACACTAATGGCCTTGGATACAATGCACATAAGCTCACTTTCTCTCTCCACTGTGTGTCTAAGCAGAGTTTTTGCTAGGGTTATGATTATCGATCCATCCATCGATTGATCTGTTCCTCCCCTTGTAGGGTTGTAGGTGACAAGTATATATAGGTCTTGGGGGGTGTAATATACCCCCCAAGTATGCATGGTGCATGTGAATGATGATTTAGCCAATCTCCTGTTGACACATGTAGATGCCAAATGATGACATAATATTCCCTCACGTAAGGGGGTGATTCGGTTGTAACGGTCTTCCACGTGTCCTGTGAGCCTCATGCGCACTGTCCCACGCATCTCCCAAACCACGCGCTGTGATGACGTCACCCGCTGCCTGTAACACGAGGCCAAGGGCAAAGTTCCTTCCGGCAGTGTCTGGCCCAATTCAGGCCTCGTACTGTCAGCCCCTCGGAGGGTCGTCTGAGCCTGATGAAGGGTCGGCCCCTCGAAGGGTCGTCTGGAGTCTGATGAAGGGTCGGCCCCTCGAAGGGTCGTCCGAGCCTAATGAAGGGTCGGCCCTTAAAGAATCGTCTGGAGCCTGATGAAGGGTCGGCCTCTCGAAAGGTCGTCTGGAGCCTGATGAAGGGTCGGCCCCTCGAAGGGTCGTCCAGGACTGATGGAGGGTGAGACAATCTTGGGCTCATCTCGTTGAAGGGTGCCCTCTGCCTGGCCGAGGATATATATGGGCATATCAATCACCCCCCAGCACTTAGCCATAGATGTTGTTGAGATGGCTAAGGGATAGTGTTGTAATTGAGATGGGTGTATGATCAGTTAGGTGAGTGACACTTGTTAAGCTGATATGACACCTAGGAAGGTACTCATTGTCGTTTCAGTTTACAAGGTGTGGCGGCTACACACTTTGCCTGGGGCTTTGTGCCCTAATGATGCCCTCGTCGTGGGCTGTGCTCTGCATTGGTTAGTGGGCCCACTCATTGGCAAGGTATTTAAACAATGTTTTGAAGTTTCTCTTTCTTCATCTTCTTCGCGCCTGAACTCTCTCTCTCTAGCCTCTCAACAGCTTCCATAGCCATTTCTGCAACCTTTCTGTGCCACGCTTCATTCAGCCTTTGCTTTTATCTTCAGGTACTCTTCTCTGCCATAAACTCCCTTTTTAATCTTCAATTTCATTTCATTCATTGGGTCTGACACCCTCTTGTAGCATTTCTAGGGCTTCCTTGTGTTTTCTGGTACCTTTTCCGGCGAGTTGAGTTCTTCCCTTTCTTGAGTGTTCTTGACCAAAAACCTTTAATTTTTGGTTTTGATCGAAAAGTCCACCCTGGTCAACTGCAAGCTTGTTTGTAGTTAGGTTACCCAAATTCTTCCAAGTGTAGGGTCTCCCCCTTAATGCTTAGGAGGCTTTATAATTTAGCCGAGGAGTTCCCATCCCTGAGAGAGAAGTTCTTTGTTTAGATCAGACGGGTAGAGGAAGAGGAGGAGAGAAGACGAGGGGCTGATCCTAATTGGGTACGACCCATCTTCCCCATTCCTCTTTCCATAATAAAACCCTCTGCGCCTTGCGGGTCGTCCTGTCCCAGCCGAGAGTTATTCGAGTGAGATGGATGAGAGGGCGTCATCACCAATAGGAGATGGACCTTCTGGGAGAGCGAAGACGTTTGATCTGAGCCCATGCCGACAGGCTGAGGGTATGGTTGCTTCCGAGGCTGTGACAACCCTATCCCCACACGCTTTCCAGATGGCTTTTCCCCAAGGGCCTCTGACAGGTGATGAGGCCGAGGCCGAGGGTGAGGGGACTGAGGATGATGAGGACTCAGATGACCCATTTGACACATCTCACGCCCCGTCTTATATTTCCTCGGTCAGGGATCGTGACCTTCTTTTGTGGAGGCATGCATATGGTGTTCCTCCCACCATATCTATGAGGGTTCCCTCTGAGGACGAGAGGGTCTTTGATGGTGAAGAGGGAGAGATAGCGGTATACGAACAAATGTTCAAGGTAGGTGTCAGAATCACTTTACATCCCTCAGCATAGCCCCCTATTAGCTCCCTCCTAATTCCTGGAGGACGATCCTCGACTTTATTTCCCTATGGAAAAATGCCTTTACTGATGAGTCTTCCTCCGATGTGTTCTTGGCTTGCTATAACATCACTTCCTCATCCAAACAACCTGGGTACTACCATATGGGTGCGAGGAAGTCTGATAAAAAACTTCTCCACGTGGCACAAACCTCCAACCACGATTGGAAGAAGAGATTCTTCTTTGTCTTTGGAGAGTGGGAGTTCTCTGCCGAGGCACAACCTATAGACGATGGTCCGAGGGTTCCTAGAAGATGGTCCAACCCTTCAATGAAGGCCAGGTTAGACCCCGGACTTAGTCTGGAAGAGAAAGACATAGTTGAATATCTGAGAGGACGAGGGAGATGGGGTGAACTTCCAAAATTTGAAGATCTGATGACCCCTCGGTTCCTCAAGGAAGATGGTCTGAGGGTCGGCCCCCTGACAGAACTATGTGAGTTATATTATTTTTTGTCCATTCTTTATTACCTATTCTTTACTTTTTCGAAGTGTTTCATCTGTCTCTGTATTTTTCTAACGTGTCTTCCTCCTTTCAGGTCGTCCTGCTGGTGTATCTGACCACCTTTGGGAAATGACTGCCCCCAGTTTGTTATCAGGCTTGGCCAAGAAGAAAGGCAAAGAGCCTCAGCAAGCTCCGAGTAAGACCCAGACCACGGGGTTGACACCTTTCGAGCCGACCCTCGACAGACAAAAGAGGAAGGAACCTGAGGTTCCCGTCGACCCTCGGCCAAGTTCACGGACGAGGGCAAGGGTCGAGGCGTCTGAGGGGACCGCCTCGTCTTCCAGCATGGGGTCGTTTTGGTCACAAAATTTGGCGCTTCTGAAGGACGAGCCATCCTCCCTTATCGCGAACCTGAGAGCGGCCAAGGCGTCCATGTTTTCTGCCCCCTCGGATGCTGACTATGAATTTTTATCCAAGATGCCTCCAGCAAAAGTGTATGACTATGGTCTGCATGCCCTAGCTCAGGTATTTGTTCTTACCTCATTCCCTTAGTTGTATTCTTTCGCCTCTTGATATTTGTTTTCTCGGCCTCTTGATATTTGTTTATTATTTATGTGCAGTCTGTATGCGCCTTTACCTCGGCCACCAAATGGATGGCAGAGAATCAAGAAAAGTTTCATGAGGCCGAGAGCACCATTCAGCACGAGGCTGATTTACAGTCAGAGCTCGAAACTGCTAAGGCTGAGTTGGAGAGCGCCAGGACTGAGCATGCGAGGATCCTGGACGAGATGACGAGGCAGCATGATGCAGACAATGGCGGCCAAGGACTTGCTTCTTAAGGAGAAGGACGAAGCCATGACCCATCAGGCAGAGGTAGATGCTATGGAGTCCTATAAACTCTCAGATGAGTTTCAAGGCTTTGGTCTTGAATACTTGGAGAGAGGGATCAGGACGGCCTGTCGGTGGGTCGTCCTCAAGTTCGGCGATGTCGTCTCTTCAGTCCGTCCTTCTCTGGAGGCAGTTCAACTGGACGACCCCTTGATTGCTGAGGCTTTAACCCAGGTGGAGTCCCAGGTGCACGCCGAGGGTGTCGGCACGTCTGAGGATCATCCAGTCGTGGTTGTTGAGGAGACCTCTCTTATCGATGTTGAGGCCCTTCCCTCTGACATTGCTCAATAGGGTGGCTGACTGTAGCCCATACCCTCTTAGTGTAATTAATATTTTGTATTCTTTTATCAGACGAACATCTTCATTTTGTAATGTAATATAATGCCTCTTTTTCTTCTGTATTTGTCTCTCGTATGGCTTGTATTGTGAATCTTGTGTTAATATCACTAACCCCTCCCTCGTCTTTCTTGAGGGTGAACGAGGGGTTGTCCCCTGCATTGTCCCTCATTATAGCCGAGGGTTTTTAACCAATTTTAATTGATGCTCAAGTCTTCCCTCGTCTTTCTTGAGGACAATGGTGGGGTCGTCCCCTCCATTGACCCTCATTATAGCCGAGGGTTGTAATTACCAATTTAATGGTTTTAAACAAAGTCTTCCCTCCTCTTTCTTGAGGACAATGGTGGGGCCGTCCCCTCCATTGACCCTCATTATAGCCGAGGGTTGTAATTACAAAATTAATGGTTTTAAAGTCTTCCCTCGTCTTTCTTGAGGACAATGGTGGGGTTGTCCCCTCCATTGACCCTCATTATAGCCGAGGGTTGTAATTACCAAATTAATGGTTTTAAAGTCTTCCCTCGTCTTTCTTGAGGACAATGGTGGGTTCGTCCCCTCCATTGACCCTCATTATAACCGAGGGTTGTAATTACCAATTTAATGATTTTAAACAAAGTCTTCCCTCGTCTTTCTTGAGGACAATGGTAGGGTCGTCCCCTCTAGGGATGGAAATTTTTGACACGATAACCCATATATGGTAATAACCTGAAATGACCCGAACATGACACGATTAGCTTGTATATATTTAAGATTATCCAAAACTTATACTCAAATCAAAATCAACGCGACCCGAAAATGACACGACTAACCCGAATTGCCACCCCTAGTCCCCTCCATTGACCCTCATTATAGCCGAGGGTTGTAATTACCAAATTAATGGTTTTAAAGTCTTCCCTCGTCTTTCTTGAGGACAATGATGGGGTCGTCCCCTCCATTGACCCTCATTATAGCCGAGGGTTGTAATTACCAAATTAATGGTTTTAAAGTCTCCCCTCGTCTTTCTTGAGGACAATGGTGGGGTCGTCCCCTCCATTGACCCTCATTATAGTCGAGGGTTATAATTACCAATTTAATGGTTTTAAACAAAGTCTTCCCTCGTCTTTCTTAAGGACAATGGTGGGGTCGTCCCCTCCATTGACTCTCATTATAGGCCGATGGTTGTAATTACCAATTTAATGGTTTTAAAGTCTTCCCTCGTCTTTCTTGAGGACAATGGTGGGGTCGTCCCCTCCATTGACCCTCATTATAGCCGAGGGCTATAATTACCAAATTAATGGTTTTAACCAAAGTCTTCCCTCGTCTTTCTTGAGGACAATGGTGGGGTCGTCCCCTCCATTGACCCTCATTATAGCCGAGGGTTGTAATTACCAATTTAATGGTTTTAAATTCTTCCCTCAGCTTTCTTGAGGACAATGGTGGGGTCGTCCCCTCCATTGACCCTCATTATAGCCAAGGGATGTAATTACCAAATTAAATGGTTTTAACCAAAGTCTTCCCTTGTCTTTGTTGAGGACAATGGTGGGGTCGTCCCTTCCATTGAGCCTCATTATAGCCGAGGGTCGTTCTCCGAAGATGTTTCCATGCGTACTAGAACTGATAAACACAAGATGTGAGAGAACACTGATATTTCTCATTTATTTTCCAAGTGTTCTATCGGAGCAACACCTATTACAACTGTCGTTCGATAGGACTTTACAAAACTACTGATAGTATTTCTTCAAATGATCTGCATTCCAGGGGTTGGAAAAGGGCTCCCCCTCTAGGTTTTCTAGTCTATAGGTCCCAGGGAGGACTTCATCGATGACCCTATATGGTCCATGCCAATTAGGATGGAGCTTGTTGGGCTTCTGCCAAGTCTTTTTGAGGACCAAGTCCCCCATCGCAATTGATCTCTGTTTCACCCTCTGATTGTAAAACCTTGCGGTCCTCTGCTGATAGGCGGCCTGCCTTATCTCGGCATCTTCCCTCCTTTCCTCAATCAGGTCTAAGTCAAGTCTCCTCTCTTCTGTATTTCTCTGAGGGTTATACATTTGGACCCTATGAGTAGGAAACCCAATCTCGGTGGGGATGACGGCTTATGAGCCATAAGCTAGCATGAATGGGGTCTCTCCGGTAGAGGTCCTCGTTGTCGTCCTGTATACCCACAGCACGTCATATAACTCCTCGACCCATCTTCCTTTTGCCTCCTCAAGCCTCTTCTTGATTCCATCTAGGATTGTCCTGTTTGTAACTTATGTTTTCCCATTGGCCTGAGGTCAGCCCGGGGTAGATAAGAATTATTTGATACTCACCCTTTCACAGTACTTCTGTAGAGAGGTATTCTTGAACTGAGTCCCATTATCCGAGATGAGGGTGTTGGGGAGACCATATCTTCATATAACATTTTTACAGATGAACTGGAAGGTCTTCTGCTCTGTAATTGTGACCATCGGTTCGGCCTCCACCCATTTTGAGAAATAGTCAATCGCTACGATGAGAAACCGATAGTTATTGACTGCTCTTGGTAAGGGTCCTACGAGGTCGATCCCCCACACTGCAAATGGCCATGGGGATATAATGGAGGTAAGAGGTTGATGGGGTTGGTTAGGGATGGTGTCAAATCTCTGGCATTTATCGCACTTTTTTACATATGCCGCGGCGTCTTGCTCCAAGGTCAGCCACCAGTACCCTTGGGTGATCACCCTCTTCGCTAAGGATCTGCCCCCAATGTGGCTTGAGCACGATCCTCCGTGCACATCTTGCAAAATGGATGGGACTTCAGATGGGTACACACACCTAATTAAGGGGAGTAAAAATCCCTTTTTGTACAAGGTGTCCCCAATGACAGTGAACTTTGCAGCCCTGTATCTCAACTTCTTCCTTTCTTGCCTTGCTTCTCGCATCTCCCCCTCTTTAATGTATCTGATCAGAGGGTCCATCCACGAAGCTTCCTGAGAAACATTTAGGCAATTGCTAAGTGTTCCCTCAGCATCTTCAATAGTTGGCCGAAGCAAAATTTCCACTGGGATTGTCCTCCTAATGTCTGTCCTAGTTGCCGAGGCCAACCTAGCAAGGGCGTCAGCTCGACCATTATCGAGCCTAGGTATCCTCTTTAACCTTACTTCTCTGAAGCCCTTCAGTAACGACCTCACCTTCTCAAGGTACCTAGCAATCCTCTCGTCCTTGGCCTCGTAGGCTCCTAGTATCTGATTCACTACTAGCCTCGAATCACTATGAACCAAAATCTGGCCGACACTAAGAGATCTGGCCAAGGAGAGGCCTTCTATCAAGGCCTCATATTCGGCCACGTTGTTGGAGGCCTTAAAGTTGAACCTCAGGGCGTACTCAATGTCTGTGCCATCGGGTGCTGATACTATTAATCCAGCTCCACTCCCGCTTTCGCAAGAGGACCCGTCGATGAAGAGACTCCATACGATATGTTCTTCTGAGAAACTTCCCTCAGTGAGTGACCCCTGTCTAAAGAGATATCTTCCCTCTTCGTTTTCAGCCACTTTCCTTGTAGCGGTGCTTGTCTCAGCCTTATCTGTAGGTGTGTCGGTGAGCTCACCTTGTCGGGTATCTATCATGGCTTCATCATCTTCCCAAATAAATTCGGCCACGAAGTCTGTCAATGCTTTCCCCTTAATGGTCGTCCTATGCTGATACATTATGTCAAACTCTCCCAGCTCTATAGCCCAGGCCATTAACCTCCCTGATTTTTCAGGCTTGTGCAAAACCTGCCTAAGGGGAGAGTCAGTGAGGATGACTATTGTATGGGACTGGAAGTATGGCTTCATCTTTCTCGATGAATGGATCAAGGCATAGGCCAACTTCTCCATCCTTGGATATCTTTGCTCTGCCCCCTGGAGTGCCTTGCTGTTAAAATACACGGGCTTCTGTACCCTATCCTCGTCTCTCACAATGGCTGCACTGATGGCTGACTCTGAGACGGGGAGGTACACATAAAGTCGTTCACCCTGCACGGGTCGTGACAACAGTAAGGGAGACCCCAGGTATGATTTTAACTCCTTAAAAGCCTCATCACACTCTTCACTCCATTCGAAGGCTTTCCGGAGAATTTTGAAGAATGGTAGACACCTGTCTGTGGCCCTAGACACGAACCTGTTCAAGGCAGCAACTCTCCCTGTGAGTCTCTGAACGTCTTTAATGGACTTGGGGGTCTTCATCTCAACAAGGGCCTTTATCTTTTCAGGATTGGCCTCGATGCCTCTTTGGTTGACAATGAACCCCAAAAACTTCCCTGCTCCGACCCCGAAGACACACTTGGCCGGGTTAAGCTTCATCTGGTATTTGTCCATCGTATTAAAGGTCCTCTCCAGGTCTTCCACATGATCCTCTGCCTTCAAACTCTTAGTCATCATGTTATATACATAGACCTCCATAGACTTCCCAATTTGGCCTTCGAACATTTTATTTACGAGGCGCTAATACGTTGCCCCCCGCATTTTTTAGGCCAAAGGGCATGACCCTATAACAGTATGTCCCCTTGTTAGTAATGAAGGCTGTATTCTCCGATTCCTCATGGTTCATGAAGATCTGGTTGTACCCTGAATAGGCATCCATAAAGCTCATGAGCTCATGGCCTGCTGTAGCGTCTATCATCTGGTCAATACGGGGGAGAAGGAAGCTGTCTTTGGGACAGTGCTTGTTGAGGTCGGTGAAGTCCACACACATTCTCCACTTCCCGTTGGCCTTTGGGACAATGACTGCATTGGACAGCCATTCAGGGTAGATGACCTCTCTGATAAACTCAGCATCTTCCAGCTTCTTGACCTCATCCCTAATGACCCCATACTTTCTTGAGAATAAATTCTCCTCTTCTGCTTTATTGTCTTTGCTCCCTCTACCACATTGAGCTTGTGGCACATAATTTCAGGGTCGATCCCCGACATCTCTACATGACTCCACGCAAAGACGCTTCGTCTTCTCCTCAACAGTTTAATGAGGTCTTCCTTGATATTGGGCTTCAGAGACTTGCCGACTTGGACTATTTTTTCCGGGTCATCCTCATCGAGGATGATGGATTCTACATCTTTCCCGACCTCTCCTTTATTTAGATTCGTCTCATCCCTGGGGTCTAGCGTATCAATATTGTAAGTGGTTGTAGCCCTCTTGTGTGCCTCTCTTTCTTCAGTGGAGTTGTAGTAACATTCTCGCGTTGTCGTCTGGTCTCCCTGAACTTCCCCCACCCCTTAAGGGGTAGGAAATTTAATCATCTAATGGACCGTAGATGGCACAGCTTCAAACCCCTTGAGGGCCACACGCCCCAGTATGATGTTGTAGGCCGAAAATACATGCTCATCCATCACAAAGAAACTGACCTTCTTGGTAAGCCATCTCGGCCACTCGTCCCCCATCCTGACATCGGCCTCATACACTCCAAGGGGATGAACCTTTTCCCCACTGAACCCAATCAATGGATGATGGTATGGGATGAGTCTAGCACGGCTGAGACCTAAGGCTTTGAAGCACGGCCAAAACATTACATCTGCAGAACTGCCCCCGTCGACCAATATCCTTGGCACCTCACACCCGTGCACCTTAGTTATGATGACGAGTGGGTCGTCATGTGGGGCTAGGAGGCCTTTAAAGTCCATTCTCGAGAACCCCACTATCAGAGTGTCCATATCGACCTTCTTCCTCTTTTCTAACTTGACCTCTAGAGAGGTTGAGTGTACCATCTTCGTCACTGCCTTGGCCTCAGCCACATGGGCCTTCCTGTCAGCAACCTCAGACCCTCCTCCTCCTAGACCCCCGGAGATCATTCCCACTCCGAGTGAGATTATATTATGCCTCTTGACAGGGCCTTGGTCGTCTCTCGGCGGGAGGTCAGGGTCATCCTCATCATCAGAAGGGTCGTCCCCTTTTTTTTGAGGACTTTCTCTACATGCATCGCCTCGCTTCTTTCTGGGGTCGTCCCCTTGGCCCCTCTTGAAGGCACCTTTATCGATGTACTTTCTGACCTTCCCTTCTTTCAGTATCTTCTCAATCTCATCTTTCAGAGCAAAGCATTTGTCTGTTATGTGGCCGTGGTCTTGGTGAAATTCGCACCACAGGTTCTTATTCCTCTTGTTGGGGGCTGCCCTCAACTTCTCAGGCCACTTCAGGGATCGGTCACTCTTTATTTCATTGAGAATATGTTCACAGCTGACCGTTAGTGGGGTTTAATCGGCGAACTTGTCATCCATAGACCTATTCTTCCCCTCTTTGTTCTTATTAGGGTATTTACCCCCACTAGTGCCTCCTTTTTCGTCTTCGTATTTTGCGGCCATCGCCTCTTCGGCGTTCATCACCTTTCCTGATGTTAACAGTAATTCATCCATCATCCTAGGGGGTCTTCAGCAAGCTTCCATAACAGTTTCCCCTTTTGGAGTCCTCCAATCAGGGTTGTCATAGATATGCTCTCCTCATAGTCTTGCACCTCCAGCTTCTCTTTATTGAATCTGGCTATGTAGTCCCTCAGACTCTCATTCTTCCCCTGCTTAACATAGAGCAGGTGGGTGGTCTTCTTCTATGGCCTCATCCCAAAGCAAAAGTTGTGGATGAACCGGTCTGCCAACTTCTTAAAGTTTTCAATGGAATTTTTTGGAAGATACGTGTACCAGACATGTGCAGCCCCAGTCAGGGTACCATAGAAGGCACGACACCTCATCTCATCTGAGATAGAGTATATGTCTGCTGCTGATTGATACATCTCAACATGGTGGACAGGGTTGGTGCTCCCGTCATATCTTGGGGTGACCACAGGTGGCTTGAACTTTGATGGCGTAGGGAAGTTGACTATCTTCGCCACAAAGGGTGAGCCTATAGTGTATCCCCTCTGAAAAGGGTCACGAATTTTTAGTATATCGTCAATCTTATCCTCCAATCGCTGAATCGAGTCGTTCCATGGCCTCGTAGGGTCGACCTGGCCGATGTTATCCCCTGTCGCCTCTTTGAGATGGCCGGAGGGTCCTGTCGCGGCTGTTTACTTCCCCCCGACCGTCGTCCCGTCTTATAGGTCGGCCCCCGCGGGGTCGGTCATCTGCTGCCTCCCTTCTGGATCTCGCGGCACTCCTTGACCTGGATAATTTTTCCTGTAGGTCATTTACTGGGCGCGGTCTTTCAAAAGCCGACCCCCTGCTCAAGCGATCGAAAGCAGAGCCTCTTGGGAGATCGTCAGGATTTTGCCTTCCACACTTCCCTCTGCTCTCCTGGAGAGGTCGTACGGTATTGTTGGAGACCTCATACGGCTCCCAGCATTCTATGGGGGCTTCCTCCCCCTCCAGATCATCATACCTGTCTTCAGGGCAAGGGTTTCCTTGCCTCCCCAGGCGTAGACGTCGGGGGTCAGCAACATCCCTACGCCGCTGAGGGGGTGGCAGGTCTTTGCGTGGTGCCTGGGGTGGTCCCCTGGCCTCATGCTGTCCTGGAGATGCTGCCGGAGTAATCATCTCAGGTGAGACCCCTGGTGGTCTTAGTATGTTCTGGCTCAGAGCTGTGAACTGCTCCTGCATGATCCGCTGGCTTGCTGCCAGAGACTTCAAGGCTGCCGCCACATCAACCATCTCAGACTGAGGTGGTGGCTAACTAGAACTGGGTCCTCCTCCATCATCCGGTGGGGGAAGTGGTGGTAGTGGCATCTCTGGTGCCATGTGTTTGAGCTATGAAGAGTTGCACTGAAGAAGGTTTGTAAGATTGAGAACCTTAATGGGTTTCTTTTAATGGTGAAACATCTCCACACAGGGGGAGGACTGGTTCACCACCAGAGTGCCCAGTGAGGTCAAGCTGTATTCAAGGAAGAGACGTCTTCTCGTTCCCATAGACGACGCCAAACTGATGATGCTGAGATTCAGCACCACCAGATAAGTGATGATGAACTCAAACAGTAGTAACCATGGCAGCCATAGAGATGTATATGTATAAGTGTGAAAGTGTGTAGAAGGAGATGAGTATAAGAGGAATAAGATAATGATGTATAGTGGTTCAGCCAATTAGGCCTACATCCACTATGAGTGTGTGATCCACTAAGTATGGGCACTAATGGCCTTGGATACAATGCACATAAGCTCACTTTCTCTCTCTACTGTGTGTATAAGCAGAGTTTTTACTAGGGTTATGATTATCGATCCATCCATCGATTGATCTGTTCCTCCCCTTGTAGGGTTGTAGGTGACAAGTATATATAGGTCTTGGGGGGTGTAATATACCCCCCAAGTGTGCATGGTGCATGTGAATGATGATTTAGCCAATCTCCTGTTGACACCTGCAGATGCCAAATGATGACATAATATTCCCTCACGTGAGGGGGTGATTCGGTTGTAACGGTCTTCCACGTGTCCTGTGAGCCTCACGCGCACTGTCCCACGCGTCTCCCAAACCACGCACTGTGATGACATCACCCTCGGCCTGTAACACGAGGCCGAGGGAAAAGTTCCTTCCGGCAGTGTCTGGCCCAATTCAGGCCTCGTACTGTCGGCCCCTCGGAGGGTCATCTGAGCCTGATGAAGGGTCAGCCCCTCGAAGGGTCATCTGGAGCCTGATGAAGGGTCAGCCCCTCGAAGGGTCGTCTGGAGCCTGATGAAGGGTCGGCCCCTCGAAGGGTCGTCTGGAGTCTGATGAAGGGTCGGCCCCTCGAAGGGTCATCCGATCCTGATGAAGGGTCAGCCCTTGAAGGGTCTTCTAGAGCCTGATGAAGGGTCGACCCCTCGAAAGGTCGACTGGAGCCTAATGAAGGGTCGGCCCCTCGAAGGGTCGTCCGGGCCTGATGGAGGGTGAGACAATCTTGGGCTCATCTCGTTGGAGGGCGCCCTCGGCCTGGACGAGGATATATATGGGCATGTCAATACTTACTAGGAGTACTCCCCAATTATATAGCGTTATTTGTGATTTGGTTTTATTAGTTCTTGTTTATTATTGATCGAGTGTCAAAATTTTTACAATTAATGTTTGGGTGTCATTTCTGACAGGTTATGATAAATAGTTATCTCTCTCTCTGTCATATATATATATATACGTAAAATTATGGAAATTTAAAGAGTAATACTCATGATAATTAAAAAAAACTTGATATTTTAGAAATTCAAAAAAAAAAGACGTAACATATAAGAAATCAAAATATTTTAAAAAAAATGTACAATTTTTCTATAAAACATTTTTTCTAACTTTGTTTTATAAAAAGTTCTATTTCATATTTTTATATAAAAAGACTATTTCCTATAAATAAAAATTTAGAGTTTTTTATTAAATGATATTTTGGAATATAAAATAATATCTAGAATATAAAACATAATATTCACCAAATTAAAAGAAAAAAAATATAATATTTTGAATATAAAAAAAATATTATCAAAAATTAAAAATATAATATTTGGTTAAATTAAATATCATAATATTTTGGTATTTTAATTAAAAACATTTAAAAGAAAATTATAAAAAATTATTTTATAAAAAAGTTCAGTTTATTATGGTTGTTTATTTGGGTGCCATTGATTCTTGTTTATTATTGGTTAGAGCCAAAAAATTTATTATTGATGTTATACTAATTAATAAAAACTAATGGCACCCAAATCACGAATAATCCTGTTTTTATAAATAAAAAACTCATTTTTTATAAAAATAAGTTTTTTAATATAAAAAATTCGGAATTTTTATTTAAATTTCAAAAACATTATGATATTTAATTTATCATAATACTTTTATTTTTATTTTTTCGGATATTACATTTATATTCCAAATATTACGATTTTTTTCTCCTAATTTCCTAAATATTGTGTTTTGTATTCTAGAATATTATTGAATGAAATAGTCATTATATTAGTATTTTCTATTATACTAGATTAGTCTTATTTAGTTATCCCGGCTTAGATTTTTTATTCATAAAAATAAGTTTCTTTCTTTATAAAAATAAAACTTTTACTTAGAAAAACAGGTACAAAAAACTTTTTGTAAAATAGTTACACAAAAAAAATTCATATATATATATATATATTATATGAGAGGGGGGTGTTTTACTGTTCCAAAAAATCTACGGTTGAGATCGAATTTTTGGGGGTGATCTAAGGGTTCCAGATTGTGCCACGTAGGATTGTACAGATTATGAGGTGGCAAATGAAGAAAAAAAGGGTTTACCCTCAAGACATACCCCGTCTTCCTCTTCATCTCCCCGTCTTCTCATTCTCTCTCAACACAACAAAAAAAACCTACCTTATCAGCAGCCGCCGCCCCTCCCCCCCTCCCCTCGCTGCCTCCACCCTCGCCAGATACCCCTTACTTCCCCCTCCGCTCCTACCCGCCCCATCCCCCCAGGTCACACTCACGCATTCTCCCTCTCCGGTCTCCCCCTCCCCCTCCAGGTAATATCTCCCCCCCTTCCCCCCCTCCCCCCTCCTCCTCCTCCCCCACTCACGGACACATCTCACACACGCACACACCCACACACGCACCCCCCCCCCCTCTCCCTCCCCCTGCAAGCACACACAGATCACCCCTCCCCTGCCCCTGCCCCTACCCCAGCCCCCGCCCCCGCCCCCGCTCCCCGTCGCCGTCCTCTCCCCCCCGCACGCGCACACACACACATCACTCACGCACACACACAGATCACCCACGCACACACACACACACAGATCTGCCGTGGTGATTCAATTTTTCTATTTTCATTTTTAATAAATAATATTTGGATTTCGTTAATTTTCAGGTTCAACCACGATCATGACGATCCGCCGCTACCGCTCCACTAGATTTGGTATTTTAGATCTACTATTTTCAATTTTCAATTTTGTAACTTAAATCTGTTAAAAAAATTAGATTTGGCTTTACTATTTTATTTTGGTTTGGGTTTTTTTTTTTTTTGCATAAGATTGATTTGGATTTTGTTGTTTGTGCTATTTTTCAAGTTCAATTTTTTTTTGATAAATAATATTTGGATTTTGTTATTTTTCAGGTTCAATTGTTTTTTTCATCAATATGTGAGACTCCAACGGCTCTTCCACGACCACGACCACGACCACGATGATCCGCCGCTACCGCTCCACCAGATTTGGTATTTTAGATCTACTATTTTCTATTTTCAGTTTTGTAACTTAAATATGTTAAAAAAATTAGATTTGGCTCTACTATTTTATTTTGGTTTTGGGGTTTTTTTGCATAAGATTGATTTGGATTTTGTTGTTTGTGTTATTTTTCAGGTTCAATTTTTTTTTGATAAATAATATTTGGATTTTATTATTTTTCAGGTTCAATTTTTTTTTTAATTTTTGTGTTCTAATTTAATTTGAATCTCCAACCCGCCCCTTCCCCACCTTCGCCGCTCCTACCCTACCCGTACAGGTAATCTCTCACCCAACTCCCTCGCACACACGCCCACGAATGATCACTCACGCACACACACAGATCACTCACACGCACACACACACACAAAGATCTGTCTCACACACAGATCTCCTCACGCGCACACACACATATCACTCACGCAGGCATTGGAAAACTGGATTTGAAATGTATGCATAATATTATTTTCCAATTCATATTAATATCATCTTAATACTTTATTGGATGTAGTTTGGTTGCTATGAAATGTTATTTATCTCAAATGTATTTAGCATGAATTAACACTATTTTATATCATTATAAGCCATAGATGTCAAATAAATGGCTACAATCAATGGAGCTCAATCAATGGCTACAATCAACACTTGACTCTAGAATCCAGAGGCTGCAATTGTTATTGGATAAAGAGTTGGATAGAAGATCAAACAAGTGGTCTTTTAATCTCGAAAAATACCACATGGAAGAGCACCTGCTTTGCAAGAGGAAAAGGTAACTCGCAGAGCATAACATTTCATTGTCATGAAGTTGCTAATTTCACTTTGTTTCTCATGCTAACTCGCGGAGCATATATGCAATATGCAGCATATATGCAGATGCGTATATGCAATATGTGCATATATGCAGAAGTTTCCCCTTTATTCTAGACTTCCAATATAGACTAAAGATCAATTTATAATATTGAGCGAGTCAATGCAGCCTAATTATAATTTATAATATTGAGTGAGAACTAACATATCAATGATATAAACTAGAGATATTCATGTTACACATAATAATCTGTTGTACTGTAGATGTAATTTACTTATTATTTTAACTTAAAGTTTTGTTTTTAATTGACAAAAAAAAAATTGTATTTTGCTGTTTACAGAGGGCACCATTGGTTGAGGTCAACCTCCCAGCATAGTAGACCTTATGTGATGAATGTCACCCATTTTCCAAGTAATCCAACAATGTCATTTATGTTTGCTTGGAAATTTTAAAGGAGATTTTAGTTTTTTGCAGTTTTGAAATCGATTGAAATTTGTAAGACTTGGTATTTATTATATTGATTTACTTTTTTACTTATTTGGTATCCACGAGCGACTTGAAGGTATGAAGCATGTATTTTACTTTAAGCTATCCACTAAATTGTTTTTTTTATATTGTTGGATAGTCCCTTGAGAAGGGTGGATAGTCCAATAAACAAAGGAGATTCTGCCCATTTTTTTTTAAACTTTGACACTATTTTTTTAAAACAAAGAAATGTTGATTTTTCTCTTACTCCTACCTCAACTTCTGTTATATTTTTCTCTGTTTTGCCTCTTTTCTGACTACGTGTGGAAAATATTTTTTTGCAGCGATAGAATTCGACCCTATCACAATTTTAGAATTTCTATGTTGATTTGCAATTGTTATATATTTAAACACTATTATATATTTAAAAACAATCATATAAATATAAAAACAGTTAAATAAAAGTTTTTACTGTTTTTATATTATGAATATTTAACATTCGTATAAATAATAGTTAACTATATTATAAATATTTATATGTATTATATAGCAGTTAATACATATATTTATTATAAATATTTATATAACAGTTATATTTAATACATATATTTATTATAAATATTTATATAACAGTTATATTTATATTTATTATATTATATAACAGTAAGAGTTATATTTATATTTATAGGACTGATTATATAACAGTATATTTATATTTATTATATTATATAACAGTAAGAGTTATATTTATATTTATAGGATGAAATATATTGTTATTATAGGACTGAAATATAATACATATAAATATTTAATTGTTATTTATAGGACTGAAATATTTATATGTATGATATAATGACCTATAAATAACAATTAAATATACAATCCTTGCCTTTTTCCTGTGGTGAGTGATAGACAATGAAAAGGATTAATCACAAGTGTATCTTTTAACTTTTATTTGAAAATAAATTGACTAACTATAGTTTTTGTTTTGTATCAGGTCGCATTTGGAAAACTACGGGCAACTCTTATAACGGCGGACGATTTCAGTTGCTATATATGTGATTTTTTTATAAAGTTTGTTTCATTGAAGTATTTGTTATATGAATTTTGATATATACGTGAATTTTTTTACGAAGTTTGTTTCGTTGTAGTATTTGTTGGATTGGTTGTTATCCCTTAAGAGGGTGGATAGTCCAATAAACGAAGGAGGTTATGTCCAATTTTTTTTAAATGGGCACTTTGTATTTTTGAGGCACAATGTGAATACAGATGGTGAATATTATATATTTTATGTTATATATGAATTTTTTTGATGAATTAAAACTATTTCAAGAATGTTGGACAATCTGTTTTTGTTAAACATGGTGGATAAGTTTATAAACGAAGGAGATTATGGCCAATTTTTTAAAAAATTACACTTTTTTTTATTGGGGAACGATATTTTTGTCGTTTTGTAATTACGTACTTTCGAAATTTTTGCGTGCTTTCAGGCACGTGCTAATTTTTTAAAATTACAGTTTATTTTGTTGCGGAATGATAATTTTTTTCATTTTGTAATTACGTACCTTAAAAATTTTCGTCGTTTTGCAATTACGTACTTTTGAAATTTTCGTTGTTTCGCGATTATGCACTTTCGAAATTTTCGCCGTGCCTTCAGGCACGGGCATTTCCCTAGTATATATATATGATAGGGTATTTTAAATTTCCATAACGTAAAAGCACACCAATGGTTCCAATGAGTACCACATCCTCACACATTTTACAAAAATAAAGGGTTGAGATCAAATCCCTCCGTTAATATTTCAAGTTTTGAATCTCACTTTTGTGTTTTATTTCCCCCATTCTTTTAACATTAACTTTCAAGTCCCCTAAACATGTCAGACACCTCACTCCCATCTATCATTAGATATCACAATTCACAAACCATTTCTTATAGAGACTCTGTTTTGTCACAAACCCTCTCGCTCTCACTGTTCCACCACTAATTTATTTTTATGTTGGCTTTGTAGATCTATTTGGTTTCTCAGTTTTCTCTTAATTAAGGTATTATCTTTTCTCCTCCACTTCTAATACCTTTTATGTAAATGAATGTGAAGATCATAAAACTTTAATATAATATATGACTACATATATGTTTCCTAATGATCCCAATCTTCTATATGGATCTCTCTTTAATCCATTTTTTGCAATATACTTTTTGTGCTTTGTCATGCATATCAATGGTATACTCCAATCCTATTGTTTCTTGGTTATGTTAGAAGTATGAACATGTGCCCTCACTTGACAAGCAAAGGCATGGATTTTTACAATATACTTTTGAGTTGAGTGTTTCTGATTAATGATATTGTTAGTGTCTTTACATGTTTTTGATGTTAAAGTTTATTTAAAGATCCGACTAAAAATAATTTTTAAGACATTTTTGGTGTTGATCTTGGTGGTATTTTTGAACTTCTCCTTCTATATTTAGGCTTTCCCTTCTCAACCTTCCTTAAATTTTGATTTTGATAATATCGTGAAGCCTTCCTTTACACTCCTTAAATTTGGATTTTAATTTTTGGAGAATGTTGATCATAAGGCCTAGAGAGAAGACCCTAGAAAAGATTAGGCAAATAGAGAGAGCCCAGGAGGAAGCTCGTAGGTCACAAGATTTTCCTATTAGACCTATCTTTCCCCCACCTCTCAAGGTGGTATATCCTGATCCCCTTGAGAACTTCTATCAGACAGAGGTCTCTGCCAACCCATTACCGATGTCTGAGTCTGAGTCTTCTACCTCAGACCCCATGTCTGTGGACTCTTTCCCAGAAGCCATGGATTTTGAGGTCTCCAGCCGAGCTTCATCCCAAAATGGCTCAAGCACCTCAGATTCTTCTTCAGAGGTTGAACTTGTTGAGCCGAGTATGGTTGTGCCACCCATTCTTGATGTCATCCCTCTGTCGGCCGTAACAGGGGCAGAGTTTGCTCAGAGATTCCCTAGTCACCCATCTACATCTGCTCAAGCCGATGTTGAGGTTGATGATGAGGAAGACGCTGAAAGTGATGTTGACATCTCTGAGGCAGCCGAGTTTTAGAGCACCGTAACTGAAGTGGATCTTTTGCACTTCAGATATTTATACTCCATCAGTCCCTCAATCAGATTAAGGCGACCTCTGAGGGAAGAGAGGGCCTATCATGGCCGAGATGGAGAAATCTGCTTGTACGAGCAGATGTTCAAGTTAGGGTTTCGCCTACCCATTCATCCCATCATCAGATCCATTCTCTCTTTTATCAACTTGGCCCCCTCGCAGCTCTCTCCCAATGCCTGGAGAGTCATTATAGGGGCCATTATCTTATGGAGGCAAGTCCACCACTCTGACCTCCCAGTTTAGGTCTTTTCTGGTTGTTATGTCCCTACCTCGGCCAAAAACCATCCAAGCTATTATCATTTTGTGGCTCGGAGGCCTGAGAAGAAGATGCTCCAGGTGACTCAGACCTCAAATCACAACTGGAAGCCCCGATATTTTTTCGCTTCCGGATCATGGGAATTTGGCTCATCTGTTCCCTCTTCCACTCTTGGGTCGAGGATACCCCTCAGATGGGGTAAGGTCACCATGTCTGCAAGGGCCGATCCTGGTCTGAGTCTTCAGAATATGCAAAAGGTGAAGGCCCTGCAAGACCAAGGGGCACACGGTCTATTTGTCAAGTTCGAGCACTTGCTGACCCCCCAGTATCTCTCGGGGACGAGCCTGGGTGGAAGTCCCCTTGTTGACTTTGGTAAGGATTTTTTATTTTAAGTCTAACCCCTGATCATTTATGTCTGATTTCTGACCCTTATCTTTTAACTTTTGCAGAGCGACCTCCAAGTGTCCCAGACGAACTGTGGGAGATGGCTGCTCCGAGCTTGGCAAGGCTTGCAAAGAAGGCTGGTCTAAATGCTCCTCCCCCATCTCCCACTACATCCAAATCTCAGGCCTCAAAGAAGAGGGCCCCAGAGGCCCCTGCCTCTGAGGATCAGAGGCCGACCTCGAGATAAAAGAAGGCCTCAGACGCTACGATCCCAATATCCTCGGCTGACACCCTAACGGCTCGTCTGGATCAGCTGAAGTTAAATGACAGCGTGGTCGGCAACAGCAGATAGGCCATGGACGCACTCGCCTCTGTAATGACCGAGGCAGAAAAGCGTTTCTACCGAGCCATGGACACCCCCTGCTGGTTGAGTTCGGCCTTCACAGAGCCGTCCAGGTATGAATTATTCCTTTGTCAAAATTTTATAAGTGCAACATCTGATTTTTCTCCCACCTAACCTCTTCATTAACTGTGCAGGATGTGACTGCCATGTACCAACTTTCTAACTGGGCTATGAGGAAATTTCCCCTCATCCAGAAGGGGCAGGAGGCCGAGAAGGTTGAGAGTGCCCTGCATGCTAAGGTTGAGAGTGCCCTGCATGCTAAGGTTGAGAGTGCCTCATCACCAAATTAATGATGTTAAGAATCTGAGGTCATCTGGGAAGGTGTCTGAGCTCAGACCTCGTCACCACCGAGTGATGTTATGAGGGTCTGAGGTCATCACCTATGATGCTAGCCTCATAATAAATCTCACCAAATTAATGATGTTAAGGGTCTGAGGTCATCTGCTAAGGTGTCTGAGCTCAGACCTCGTCACCACCGAGTGATGTTATGAGGGTCTGAGGTCATCACCTAAGATGTTAGTCCTCATAATAAATCTCACCAAATTAATGATGTTAAGTGTCTGAGGTCATCTGCCAAGGTGTCTGAGCTCAGACCTCGTCACCACCGAGTGATGTTATGAGGGTCTGAGGTCATCACCTAAGATGTTAGTACTCATAATAAATCTCACCAAATTAATGATGTTAAGTGTCTGAGGTCATCTGTCAGCTCAGACCTCGTCATCACCTAAGATGTTATGAGGATCTGAGGTCATCACCTAAGATGTTATCCCCATCTGATATCTCTGATCTAAGAATTGAGCAAGGACTTGTCATGGAAACTGATCTTTATTAATAACCTCTTCTCCAATAGATGGTACATTTTTCAAATTACACATTCTATGCAACATCATATGTAATATCTCTTCAGATGGTCAGCATTCCATGGGTTAGTGAAAGGTTCTCCTTCTAGGTTTTCTAGTCTGTAAGTGCCGGGCACAACCTCTTCTATTACTTTGTAGGGGCCATGCCAGTTTGGGTGTAGCTTATTTGTCTTCTGTATAGTCTTCTTTAGCACTAGGTCTCCCCTGCAATGGGTCTTGACTTCACCCTATGGTTGTAGAACTTTGTTGCCCTTTACTGGTAGGCTGCTTTTCTGACCTCTGCGTCTTCTCTTCTTTCTTCAATAAGATCCAGGTCTAGCCTCCTCCTTTCCCCATTGCTGTCAAAGTCGTAGGTCTGAATCCGATGAGTTGGTAGTCCTACTTCCGTTGGTATGACAGCCTCTGAGCCATGTGCTAGCATGAATGGGGTTTCTCCTATTGGTGTCCTTATCGTAGTTCTGTAGGCCCACAACACTGCGTAGACCTCTTCTGTCCATCTCCCCTTCGCGTCTTCTAACCTCTTTTTGATTCCATCCAAGATGGTTCTGTTTGTGACCTCGGTCTGGCCATTTGCCTGAGGTCGACCAGGAGATGAGAAGAACTGTTTAATCCCCACACTTTGGCAATACTTCTCTAAGGAGGAGTTCTTGAATTGGGTCCCATTATCTGAGATGAGAGTGTTTGGGAGGCCATATCTACATATGATGTTCTTCCAGATGAACTGGAAGGTCTTCTGCTCTGTAATTGTTATCATCGGTTCTGCCTCTACCCACTTTGAAAAGTAGTCAATGGAAACTATCAAGAACCTGTAGTTGTTGACAGCTCTTGGCAAAGGTCCTACCAAGTCAATTCCCCATACCGCAAATGGACATGGAGAAGAGATTGACGTCATAGGCTGATGGGGTTGACTCGGGATAGTGGCGAACCTTTGACATTTGTCGCACCTCTTCACATAGTCTTCAGCGTCTTTAGATAAGGTAGGCCACCAGTATCCCTGAGTGATGATCCTCTTGGCTAAGGGCCTTCCCCCTATGTGGCTAGAGCAAGAACCCTCATGAACCTCCTGTAAGACCCGGGGTACTTCCATGGGATGCACACATCTAAGGAGGGTCAAGAGAAACCCCTTTTTATACAAGACATCTCCTACCAATGAGAACTTGGTCGCCCTTTATCTCAACTTTCTCCTTTCCAGTCTGGACTCAGGCAGCTCCCCCTCTCTTAGGTATCTGACGAGCGGGTCGATCCATGAGTCTCCTAGATTCACATTGTGACAAGGACTACATACCCCGTCCTCCTCGATGCTTGCTTTTCCTAAGACCTCGATTGGAATGGTCCTTCCCAAATCTGTCTTCATTACCGAGGCCAGCCTTGCCAGTGCATCAGCGTGATTGTTGCTCAGTCGGGGCACTCTCTTCAGTTTTGCCTCTTCAAAGTACTCTAGCAAATCTCTTACCTTCTTTAAGTACTTGGCCATCCTTTCGTCTTTGGCCTCGTAAACCCCCAATACTTGATTAACAACCAACCCTGAGTCGCTATGGAGTAAGAGCCGCTTTACTCGAAGAGTTGTTGCCAATAAGAGACCCGCTATCATGGCCTCATACTCAGACTCGTTGTTTGAAGCCTGGAAGCTGAATCTCAAGGCGTATTCAATGTTGGCTCCATCTGGAGCCGAGAGTATTAGCCCTGCGCCGCTTCCACTGTCACAGGAAGAGCCATCAACGAAGAGGCTCCACACGTCCTCATCTGATGAGAAGACCCCTTCTCTCATAACCCCTTTCTCGAAGAGGTATCGATCCTCTTCATTCTCTTCTACTCTGCACCGGATTTTTCCTGGGATGACATCTTCTTGGCCTCGGAAGATGTTCGGTGCAGCCTCTTCCGAATCTCGAAAGACACTACTGTTTGTCTCTTCGCCGTCATCTAAGCCTTTCTCTGTCTCGGCCTCTTCCCAGGTGAACTCTGCGATAAAGTCTGCGAGGGCCTGCCCCTTGATGGCTGTCCTGGGCTGGTAGGTAAGGTCATACTCTCCTAGATCGATGGCCCAGGTCATCAACCTTTCGGACTTCTCTCGCTTGTACAGAACCTGCCTTAGTGGGGAGTCAGTAAGGACTACCATGGAGTGAGCTTGGAAGTAAGGCTTCATTTTCCTCGAGGCATGTATAAGGGCATAAGCCAACTTCTCCATTTGGGGATAGTTTTGTTCAGACCCTTGAAGGGCCTTACTGTTAAAGTATACAGGCCTCTGGATTCCATCCTCTTCCCGTATGATGGCCGCGCTGATGGCTGATTCAGAGACTGCCAGATACACAAACAACATTTCTCCCGTGATGGGCCGAGACAGCAATAAGGGAGACCCTAGATAGGACTTGAGTTGGTTTAAGGGTTTTTCACACTCTTCGTCCCACTGGAAGGCCTTTCTTAGAACATTAAAGAATTGAAGACATTTGTCCGTTGCCCTAGAAACAAACCTGTTGAGGGCAGCCACTCTTCATGTGAGTCTCTGGACATCCTTGATACTCCTAGGAGTCTTCATGTCGAGTAATGCCTTGATTTTCTCCGGGTTTGCTTCAATCCCCCTCTGATTAACAATGAACTCCAGGAACTTCCCAGATCCTACCCTGAAGACACACTTCGCTGGGTTGAGCTTCATTCCGTACGAGTCCATAACATCAAAGGTCTTCTCAAGGTCCGCTACGTGAGTGCAGGCTTTCAAGCTCTTCGTTAGCATATCATCCACATACACCTCCATGGTCTTACCTATTTGCTCCTCGAACATCTTATTGACAAGATGTTGATACGTTGCCCCCGCATTTTTCAAACCAAAGGGCATCACCTTGTAGCAGTACGTCCCTTTGTCAGTGATGAAGGCTGTTTTCTCAGAGTCTTCAGCATCCATAAAAATCTGGTTATAACCTGAATAAGCGTCCATGAAGCTCATGAGCTCGTGCCCTGCCTTTGCATCCACCATCTGGTCTATCCTAGGTAAGGGATAGCTATCTTTCGAGCAAGACCTGTTCAGGTCAGTGAAATCTACACACATTCGCCACTTCCCATAAGCCTTAGGCACGATGACTGCATTTGAAAGCCACTCCGGATAGGTAACCTCTCGTATGAACTCGTCCTCCTCCAACTTCTTCACCTCTTCCCGGATGACGTCATACTTTCTCTGGAGTAGACTCTTCGTCTCTACTTTATTGGCCTGGCATCTCTGTCCACGTTGAGCTTGTGGCTCATGACCTCAGGGTCAATACCAGGCATGTCTGCGTGACTCCATGCGAAGACACTCTGCCTCCTCCTGAGGAAACTTATCAGCTCTTCCTTGATACTTGGCTCTAGGGCCTTACCGACCTGGACGGTTTTTTTCGGCTCATCCTCATTGAGGACGATGGATTCTACCTCTTCCGCAGCCTCACCCTTCTTTAATTTTGTTTCATCTCTTGGGTCAAGAGTGTCAATGCTGTAAGTGGTGGTTGCTCTCTTATGGGCCTCTCTCTCTCTTCGGCTGAGTTGAAGTAACACTCCCGCGTCGTGGTCTGGTCCCCTTGCACTTCCCCTACCCCATAAGGAGTCGGGAATTTTAGCATCTGATGGACCATCGACGGCATGGCTTCAAACTCTTTGAGGGCCACTCTTCCGATGATGAGGTTATAGGCCGAGAAGACATTTTCGTCCATAACAAAAAAGTGTATCTTCTTAGTTAGTCTCTTAGGCCACTCATCCCCCATCCGTACATCCATTTCATACATGCCTAAGGGGTGCACCTTTTCACCACTGAAGCCTATCAATGGGCGATGGTAGGGCACCAGCCTTGCCCTGCTAAGACCCAGGCTCTTGAAACAAGGCCAGAACATCACGTCTGTTGAGCTTCCCCCATCTATGAGGATCCTCCCTACCTCACACCCATGCACCCTGGTTGTTATGACCAAAGGGTCATCATGGGGGGCTAAGATACCCTTAAAGTCGAGTCTGGAGAACCCCACTACGAGGGTGTCCATGTCTACCTTCTTCCTCTTCTGTATTGCGTCAGAAGACGTTAGATTCACAACTTTAGGCTTGGCCACTTACCTGGCCTCTGCCACATGACCCTTCCTATCGGCTATCTCGGAGCCACCTCCTGCAAATCCCCCACATATGGTGCTAACACCAAAGGAGATCATACCGACCCTCTTCACCGGGGTGTTGTCATCCTTTGGCGGAAAATCCGGATCATCTTCATCATCTCCTTCCGAATCATCGTCCCTTATGGCCGGGACATCGCCGCGACATCTGTCATCTCTTCTTTTCTTAGGGCCATCTCTTCCGCCCTTTGGGGACTTACCATCCACATACTTCCTCAGCTTTCCAGATTTCAACATCTTCTCCATCTCATCCTTTAAAGCGAAGCATCTATCTGTGACATGGCCATGATCCTGATGGAACTCACACCAGAGGTTTTTGTTCCTCTTATGTGGTGGGGCCTTGAGCTTCTCTGGCCACCTCAGAGTCCGGTCAGTCTTAATCTCATTAAGGATGTGCTCACAGCTCACAGTCAGAGGAGTGTAATGAGCAAACTTGTCATCACCTGACCTCTTCTTCCCCTCTTTCTTGCCCTGGGACCTCCCAGTGCCGCCTCGGTTCTCCTCATTATACTTGGCAGCCATTGCCTCTTCCGCATTCATCACTTTCCCTGCGGTTGCCAGCAACTCCGCCATGGACCTAGGGGGTCTTCCGCCAGCTTCCACAATAGCTTCCCCTTCTGGAGGCCTCCTATAAGGGCGGTCATAGCTATGCTCTCTTCGTAGTCTTCCACATCCAACTTCTCTTTGTTAAATCTTGCTATGTAGTCTCTTAGGCTTTCACCTTTGGCCTGTTTGACATACAGCAGGTGGGTAGTCTTCTTTTGAGGTCTTACCCCAAAGCAGAAGTTGTGGATGAACTGCTCAGCCAAGCCTTTGAAGTTCTCAATCGAGTTCTTCGGAAGAGAGGTGAACCAGCTGTGTGCTGCCCCTGTCAAGGTGCCTGAGAAGGCCCTACACTTCATCTCATCGGGTATCGAGTAAATATCTGCCGCCGACTGGTACATCTCGATATAGTGCACACGGTTAGTGTTGCCATCATACTTGGGAGTCACTGTAGGAGGTTTGAACTTAGCTGGGGTTGGGAACCCCACTATCCTTGCCACAAATGGGGAGCCCTCTGAGTAACCCCTTTGTAATGGGTCCCTACTCTTTATGAGGTCCCCTATCTTCTCCTCAAGGTGTTGGATTGAATCATTCCAGGGTCTTCTATCATCAACTTGGTCGAGGTTATCCCCTGCCACCTCCCTATGATGGACAGAGGGTTCCCCAGCCACCGCATGTTAACTGTTGACCTCTTCCTGTTCCCTGGCTCTTCCTCCACAGGGTCGGCCTTTGTCTGGCCGACCTTGCTTATCCCCTCTCTGAGAGCCTGCTGCGCTCCTCGACCTTGATAGCCTGTGTCTTAGGTCATTCACCGAGCCCAGCCTCTCGAAGGCCGACCCTCTGCTCAACCTGTCAAAGGCCGACCCTCTTTGTTGGGCCTCTTCTCTTCTTCGGCCGACACATCCTTGACTCTGCCTAAGAGGTCGTATAGTGTAATTTGACACCTCATACGGCTCCCAGCAGTCTTCTGGGGCTTCTTCAGCTTCTAGGTCATCATACCTGACCTCTGGACAAGGGTTTCCCTGCCTCCCCAGGTGCAAGCGCCTAGGGTCAGCAACGTCCCTCCTCCGCTGGGGTGTAGGATGATCCTTCATCGGCGCCTGGGGTGGTCCCCTGGCGTCAGGATGAGGCTGAACTGCCGCTGGAGTGATCATGTCCGGTGAGACTCCAGGTGGCCTCATCATCATGGTTTGACTGAGCTGGGCAAATTGCTCCTTCATGGCTTGTTGTGTTGCAGCTAAAGATTTCAAAGCTGTTGCTACCTCCGCCATTTCGGACTGGGGAGGAGCCTGACTGGAACTAGCCCCTCCACCCCCAGGCGGCGGAAGAGGCGGTGGTAAGTCTGGTGCTATATGTTGACTGTATAGAGCTTGAGTAGCAAGTGAGCTTAATACCTTAAAGGACCTCTTTCAATGGTGAAACAGCTCCATGCTAGGGGGAGGCCTGGTTCACCACCAGAGTCTCCGATGAGGTTAAGCAGAAAAAGAGGAAGAGATAGCTTCTCGTTCCCACAGACGACGCCAAAATGATGATGTCAAAATCAGCACCACCAGGTAAGGTGTTTTCAAGCTCAATATAAGTATAACCATGGCAGCACAGTTATATAAAGGGAAGATAATGAGATGAGGATAAGTGGAATCAACACCGGAATATAAGTGGTTCAGCCTCAATTGGCCTACGTCCACTGTGAGTGTGTGTGAGTAATATCACTGAAAGAAGGCACTAATGGCCATGGATACAGTCTCTCAAGCTTTCTCTCTCTACTGTCAATTTAGACAGAGTTTCAACTAGGCTTTTATAACTAGGGATCCTTTTGCAAGGTAGGGGATGATCCCTATATATAGTGCCTAGGGGGTGTAATGTACCCCCCATGCATGTAATGAGCATGTGTGTGGTAGCCTCACCAATGTGGGAGTGCCATCTGTCACTGTCACATGTAAGTAATGATGATGAAATATTCTCCCCACATGTGGGGAATAATCTTCTTACAACTGATTTGTGCCCATGTGTCCTTATCCAAATGTTTAACAGATGCTCGGCCGCCATGTTAGTGGATGACCTCGGCCTGGGAGAGGCCGAGCTGTAAAGGCTTGATGTTCGTTCAATCCGAGATGCATCATAGGGAGTCTCGTCCTGATCTCAGCCAAGACATTATGCTGGGGTCGGCCCCAGCCGAGGTTGGGCTAATGCCATGCTGACGATTACTAAGGCTTCTTATGACCTCGGGCCAAGCCGAGGTTGGACTGGTTCCATGAAGGTTACCAAGGCTCTGTCACCTCGGCCTATCCTCGGCCGAGGTTGCCATACCCAGGTATATGAGAATGTTGTTGATGCCTGTGATGCGCGTAGTGTCCTTTGGTAACGTGGATGGTAATGTCGGCCTGGGCCGACCCTGGTCTGGCCGAGGTATGATATCGTGGGCCCATGGCTTATCTAGGGTCGATCAATATCTCGGCCATCATCTCGGCCGAGGTTGGTGTCTCCGGGCCGAGGATACACTTGGAGCATAGACTTTGGGCCGCTAGAGTTGGGCTACTCGTCTAGGCCCATGGTATAAATTCTGGGTACCCATAATATATATATATATATATATATATATATATATATATATCACATGGATGATTATATCAACAAAGCTTATGTAATAGCTTACAGTATAAAATATTATATCACTCAGGGTATGATAGTTATGACGATTTAGAGGATGGGTGAAAAAGTTTAGTTACGCAGCGTAGCTTAACTAGTTTGTTTAAAATGTATGCAATAGGTGTGCAGTATTAGAAGAGGGGTGAGGTGTATCTAATGAGAGTGCGATACTAGTTTAAATATGAGAGATTTCATATTTTAAAATATGGCATTTGAGCACTTGCTAAATATTTTCAAAACTCGGGCTCTGACCCGTTTCTCTATTTTCCCTTTCTTGCTATATATGTATATATATTAGGTGTCCAGACACAGAGAAGCCTGGATGATGATCCTTTCGAGTCAGACATTTGCTGCAGCAGCTATGGATGCAAGCAGGTTTATTTTAGACGCTTCTATCCTTGTGATCTAGATAGGAAGCATTGTAGTAACATTCGGGTCGATAGCCCAACTGCATTCATTTATTCTTTTACCGCCTTTTCAGTGCGGCATTCAATTTGGTTGTATTATGTTACCGAGTGTTCGGCTATTTTTATTTCAGTTTCGTAAACTGTTATGATTGTTTTACTTGGTTGGTTTGATTAAAAAGATTAGTTAATATAAAATTTTGACGCCAGCCTAATAAGTTATTAGAAATTAAATTGGTTTTCGACAGTGATGCTGAGAATTAACCATATGAGATTCCTATTTTAATCTGGTATAGGATTGATCACACGGTATTTTATTAGGCGGGGCGTCACATTTTTTGTCATAACTTGGACATGGAAGTTCATTTTGTTAGTTATATTTTAATGAAATCATGTCTTATAATTGATTTTAGGTCATAATATGTTTATTACATATTCTTAATGTGTTCTCTTTGCATTTACGTATTATTTCCTACATATTTTACATTTATATCGATTCTTACGATTCGATTCACGGTTTACAATTCATAAAGTTTTCGATTCATTATTTGATTCACGATTTGACAACTATGCTTACGCCTCTTATGGGTGAGTCATACGCCTTGGGGCATAGCGCCTTGAGGCGGTTGAGGCTGTCGCCTTGCTTAACGTGTCGTAAAAAAGGCCAAACCTTTAAAAAAGGGACATGATCAGCAACCCTTAACCTACCTAAAAAAGGGACGTATTTATTCTTTGGAAGAAACCCTCAACCTACCTTCTTCTTTGGAAACCCTAACCAACCTAACAACCACCTGGACCATTTTTTCCTTCTACAAACAGCAATCGACTGGTAATCTTCTTCTCGATCTATTTCTATTTTTTCTTTCTTGTTTTGAAGTGTCGGCTTCCTTTTTTTTGTTTTTGAAAGCCGACTTTTTTTTTTCTTCTAAGACTGTTATTTTTTTCTTTTTCTTCTACGACTGCTATTTTTTTCTTTTTCTTCTACGACTACTTTCTTTTACAAACAGCAATCGACTGCTATTTTTTTATTTATTATATCCTGACTATTTTTATTTATTATGTTCCGATAATTTTTTATTTACTATATTCTGACTTTTTTGCTTTTATTATATTCTTACATTTTAAATGTTTTCAACACAAAATTTGTATCATTGAGGATTATGGTTTTAATTATGGATTTCTCTTTTGTCTTGACGGTAGAATATGTATTATGATAATGACCGGATGGTGTTATTATTTATTTTCTGTTGTGAGATCGACTTCACACCATTTGTTTTTATAATAGATATGATACATATTTTATTCCTTAATTAATTGTTATTTTTATATCATTCTTAGTGATTTTTTGAGGAAAAAACGAGACTTACGCCTCCGTCCGCTTCGAGGCTGACGCTCGCCTCGCAAAGGCAAAACGCCTCAACTCCACCCCGTGCCTTTTAAAACATTGGTATTACTAAATGAAAGAACACTTGGAACTTGGGAGGAGTAAAAATGATGAAAACATTGCAATAATTTCTAATTAACTTTTACGTAACTTCTACATGAAGTCTTATGCCTTGTTAAATTGTTATGCTGACTTACTACTAGTCTGATGCGCAACAGTATAACTAATTAAGCAATGTTATGCATATTAAATGATGGTTTGAACTTATCTAATTGGTTCACATTATTAATCTTTTGGTGGGAATTCGTTAGGCTCTGTAAATAGCGTATCGCCAGATACCGAGTTGAAAATTAGGCGTCCGATACGATGACCCAGACCAAAGTTTTGAACCATGAATTAAGAACAATCCCCTAGAGGCTGACAGACTGTCAATCTTCGGGGGTGGTATATCCAATTATGGCATTAATATGGGGTTGTCATTTTTCAACTTTGAGAGGATTATGTCAAATATGCTATTATTGCATGGAATTAAGTACAAAAGCCCATAATAAACTACAAATATATAATGTAGCTGAAAAAATAGGCTAACATTAAAAGAAGATACCAAAAGCACACATCCAACTCTTAGTATTCCTTTAAAACACTACCTCTCTTTAACGCAGAGACACTGTGACCCCTTGATTTCCTTTAGCATTAAAGCTTCAAATATTAAATGGACAAAATATTTCCGTACATATTTTTGCATATAATAGAAAAAATATTAAACCGATGAGTTCATTCAAAGGAATGGAACAGAAAACGCACAAGAACTTTTTTTATAAAAGACCTTTGTTCTTAATAATATTTAAACACGAGATAGCATAGCCTATTAACTTCACTCTTGTGAGTCCTGGTGCTTTCAATAGGGCTTATATAAATATATATTCGAACCTAATCCAACCAAACAAACATTCTTAGAGCAACCCTTATGGGTATGCTAAAGCGGTATATATGCGGTATATACGGATGCTATGAGTAAGGTAAAATGGTATATATAACTATTGATAGGGCAAAAAATAACAAAGATACAATTGCACTAGTTGGTTTTTTGTGGGACCCATACCCAAAACGGAACATCTTGTTCCGCGCAAGGAAGGAGGAAAAAAAAATAGCTTAAGCGGAACATCATGTTTCGCGCAAGCCTTATCATATTTCCCTTATTTCCGTTTTCGACCCCCAAATTTTTTAAATAGTTCAACGGCTATATCCAACGGTTAATTTTTTTTATATATAAATACGAACACAATCTTCATTTTCATTTTCTTTACCCATAAATAATTTTGAAAAATTTATATTTGCTTAAAAATATTTGTGGGGTAGTTGAGGTAATAAATAGGGGGAAAACGTAATATGTTAAAATATTTGGGGTAGAAAATCAATAGTGAAAGAGCCTTAAGCGGAACATCATGTTCCGCCCAAAGGTTCCAATTTTCATCCCAAAAACGATGCCGTTTAACTCTCTTTTTGACTGCCTATTGTATATTTGCCCTCTCTCGTTTTTACCCGTAGCAAATTCTTCCATTTTCGTCACCTGTTTTTACCCTAGTACAATCTAAATTTGAACTACCCATAAGGATTGCTCTTACATTGACTATAATATCAAGAGACTAACATACCCAAGAGGCACGAGCTCCCATTTCTTGGAATGCGCGAGGATTTTGTATAAATGCAACAACTTCACTGATTCCTTCTCTCATTGACTCGACGCTGGCAAAGTCTTTCAATCGAATTGGATGATTTTTTACCCTCTGCAAATTTAAATCGATATGAATCCTGCAAATTGTTTTGTCAAAAAATCTTGTTATCTTATGATAGGGTTCAAGCCTAATAAAACTACATTTGATCGAAAGCAGTACTTATTGGATCAACACCTTCCTTCTTCTTACGCTTGCTTCTCCTCATCCTATATTTAAAATAACCTTTCTGCAGAATACAATACACATTATAAATGCAATCGATCAGGTGAAGAACATAACTTATAACAAACAAATAATAGATAAATCAGTCATTAAATATAAATTCAAAAAAAAAGTCTTATATCAATGTAACTCTCAAATTAAGATAGCAAGCGTAGGAAGATTGCAATCATAGTTGCCTGAATGATAGCAATTGACTAGACCACCAGCACCTCCAAAAATAAGTGCAGGGTCCAAGATCCCTTCCATCCTTATCCAAAGTGATTAAGAAACGTAATTATAAGGCAGGTGTTGCGCCATGTAAGATCTGTGATTTGCTGGACATAGGCATTTATATGGGTATCGAATATTTGTGGGCTTTCCATCCTCTCGCAAATTCTTTTACCAATAAATAAAAGCATTTTCTTATCCAAATAAGAAAAGGAGGGTTACCGGGCTTCTACAATATTGAAATATCCAAAAGCATGTCATTTCAAGGATTTTAAGCAAGTGCTTATGTTTACATCCGGTTTGCATTCAATCAAATAAATAGAGTTATGCATAATTGTCAAAATTTTACGCTTCGCGATTCGAATCTTACGATTCGATTCGATTCGATTCTCACATAAAACGATTTGAATCGAGTTGAGAATCGCAAATGTCTAAAGAATCGAACTGAATCGGCGATTCACGATTCGAATCTTTCGATTCGGGTCCGATTCCCGATTCGATTCCGATTCAACTTTTTTTTCTTTGCAATTTTTTTTACTTTTTAACCACTGTTCTTAAAAACCCGCCTAGGCTTGAGGCTTGGGAGAAATGCCTCGCCTTAAGATTTTGACGCCTTATGCTTGGTAAAACCCTTAAAGAGTACTTTTTCTCTAAAAACAACAATGTTTTAGTGAAATGATATCGCCTTTTAAAGATTTTTTTACAAACCGGACAATTATCTCATCCAAAATAATCAAATAATATTTTTATTTGCAAATATTCAGACATATATTTATTATATGTACAATTTTAGTATTTTAATAGCCTTGTTATGGTTAAAAAATATTAAAATATATTAAAAAGGCCTAAACGCCTTTTCACACCGTTTTATGCCTAGGCCCGCCTAGGCTTCTAAGGCTTAAGGCTTGGCCTCCACGCCTCGATCACGCCCCGCATTTTTTAGAACCTTGCTTATAACCATACGTGTGTTTCAATAAAACAAATAAAAAAAGTAGCAAACAACAAAGGATACCGTTAAGATACTGAGTTTTAGAGAAAAACATGTTCTCTTGGCTCGATTATTTTCAGCCAGTTTTTCTTGTCTATTCTCTTAGCATATTTTATTGTTTTAAATTAATATGGTTTACTATGTTAAATTAATATTGTTGTAATTTTGTAGGCTGTTTTAAATTAATATTGTTAATCTTAGTAGGTAGGCATGTTTAAAATTTTTGAAAGTATTTGTTTTACAGTTTTACTGTTTTAAATTAACCTTTGTATTTATTTTATTGTTTTAAATTAATATGTAGGATGTTTTAAATTAATATGTAGGTTGTTTTATCATATATTTTTGTTTTTTACATTTTTAATCTTAAAATGAATGAGAACATGTGCTACGGTTAATTTTTGTGATATATTTTGGTATATTATCATGTGCTGCGATTAGTTTTTTGTCATATTATGCTTAATAACCAATTCTATAGTGTTAAATCTCATTTACTTATGTTTTACTACGTTTTTATCATTTGGTTCCGATTCGATTCACGATTCGCGATTCGGAGGGTAAACGATTCACGATACAATTTGCGATTTGATAACTATGGAGTTATGTGAAAATCTTCTTCGATTTAATCAATAAATATGCGCTACCGTGCAGACGCGAGGTGCACTCCAAATCAAAGTAAGCTGCACATTTCAAATGTATGCCATATTTCAACTGAATCCCATATAGTTAATTGGTTATTTAGGTTTTGGCAGCCGTTATTTATGCCAATTAGGGATTAACCAAAAAAAAAGAACTATTGTAACAATGCCCCGTAATTCTTAAAACAATCCTTTACTTGATAAAATCACCGGTAGTCAACTCAATTTTTTTCTAAAAAGGTCATACTTAGTACACAAGGCTCCCGCTTAACTGCGTGGTCATGAAGGGACATAAGTCGGCTGGCCTTACCCCCCACATATGGAGAGATGCTCCCATGTCTCGAACCCGAGACCAATCATAGCTTGGGCAAGGGCACTTCCATAACCTCTCTCTCTCTCTCTACGTGTGTGTGTGCACGCCGCGGCATAATCTATGTAAGAAAAAACAAAGAAAAAAATTCCGAAATATGGAGAAAAAGAAAAATTTAGAAAATACAAGAAAAGGGAAATTCCAAAATACTATACAGAGAGAGAGAGAGAGATTTAAATTGATATTTTAATATATATATATATATATATATACACACACACACACACACACACATATTGAAAATCCAGAATATCGATTTATTAAATATCGATTTACAAATATAAATGTGTGTGTGTGTGTACATATATATATATATATATATATATATATATATATATATATATATATATATATATATATATATATATATATATATGTATGTGTGTGTGTGTGTGTGTGTGTATGATAAGAGAGAAGATATGACAGGGAGAGTGTTGAAGATTGGGGGTGGATTAGTTGGGGCGGTGGGGTTGAGGCGATGAAGTTGACGCGGGGTGGTGAGGCAGAGGAGGAATGTTTGAGAGAGAGAGAGAGAGAGAGAGAGAGATTATTCACTTATTAATTAAAATGGGTAAAGGTAACCCTCTTTTCACCATATTCATTGCATTTCACCATAGTGAATGACCAACCCAAAACATATTTTACTTGGGCTATGCATTTTTTGACATGGTGAGAAATGTATCATCATGGACCAAACAGATCCTAAGAGTTTGACAAAAGCTCTTAAATAGATTAGCTGGATGTAAGAATTTCGTTGTAAGGACGAATCATACCACTCTTCTCAACTTCCGAAAGTCTGGATCTCTGCATATTGGCCCATAACCAAGAACTCTTGGAATTTTCCTCTTAACAAATCTTAAAACACGAAACACCACATATCCATATATGATGCTTCTGATGAGAAACCAAAAATACCATTGGAAATCTTCGGTATTCCTGGATTTAAAGCTCATTTTAGCCTCAGACTGCCACTTCAAGTACATGTTGAACCCCACAGATTGATCGATATACTCCGTCCAAGCCATCCCCAACTGCATTCTCACTTGTAATAGAAAAGCTAGAAAACTGAGCATCAGTTAGAATTAGTTATCAGAGAACACCAAAGATCAATCTAGGCGATTCTGGCTGGGAAAAATGGAAGGAAAACATGAATTTTCAAGTAATGGGAAAAGACTATAAATCAAATACGCGGAGGAGAAAGTCAAGAGCTGCTTCAGGATTACCGGGTAAGGGATAACAAATTCCAAAATAGGAAAAACTATCATCATCATTAACACTTCTGATTTTCTCAGAAAGCCACTCTCTTGCATATGATACAATTCTAGTATTCCACAGACCATTCACACATTGATGGGAGAGCCTTATTGTCAAGAGAAGTTGTTGACGACAATCCAACTCTGAGAAAGGGATCCACATGCGGAACGGAAGTTGGTATACCAGAGGCAATAATCCTCAAGTACAACCCACCAAAGTTATTTCAATTGATCCATTGAAATAACAGTCACACTTGTCAATCTAGTATGTACCCAAAGAACATTAGGATACGGCTGCAGAACTTCCTCCAAAAGTAACAACTTTAAGCCACTAAGAATATTATACAGAAATTATGCAGTCCTAAACTGTCTAAACGGGACAATTCGAGAGATCTCATTACAGGGGTAATGACTCTCGAACGGGTTTAAGGGCTATTGAATGCGTACGCATAAGAACTAGAAGGCTAGTATCTATGCGCACTATATGTAATTTTAAGTATGTTTCATTTAATAATCATACTATATATATATTGTTGTATATTTTATAAAATGCCAGCTTATTTGGTCAAATTTTAGAGTCAATTTTAATTAAGACACATATGTTAAAAGTGACATGTCTTAATACCAATGCGTTCCTTGTAGTAAGAAGATTAATTTGGTATACTCACTTGTTCAAAATAGTGAAGTAATGAATGAAAAATTTGGACTTAAAGTGACCCATTTGAGTTTAAGTTAGCTGGTGTAACAAAGTTAATGGGCTTGTCCCACATTGGAAAAGTGGTAGAAATGCTTGGAGTTAATATACCCAAGTTATGGGACTAAGGCTTGGATGCCTTGGGCTATCCCAACTCTTTGAAGGGGAGATGACCTACACTATGCATGTGTTGGGCTGTGGCCAAAAGCCCACACGCGCGCGCCGCCGTCCGTCCGGTCCGGGTCGTGGGTCTTGGGTCTTTCTTGAGCAACTATTAAATTTTTTGGACAAATTTTAATTGACCTTTGGGATTTAAAATTTATTTTCTGAACCAAAAAATCTGGAATAATTACGAATTAATTATTTTTCGTATTAATTAATTATTTAAAAACACAGTTGTTTTTTAATTACTTAAAAAACCCTGTCGTTTTTTAATTAATTTAATTAAAACGTTAAGCTGCTTTATTGCAACTGTTCAAACAGTCACATCTGTTCTGGGAAAAGCCATGAGTTGCATCCCTTCACCACTTATAAAAGGGACCGTATGCAGTCCATTTAAAACATTAGAAAATATACCCGAATTCCCTACTATGTCCTTGTTCCCTTCTTACTATTTGAGAGAAATTCGCCATTGTTGGTTCGTGGGACTGTTGCACTAAAGTGCTTCTTGCAACAGTCGTTGACCGTTTCATCCTGGGAGGCAGAGGCCCGTTGAATTTGCCGCCCG
Organism: Sambucus nigra; assembly: GCA_949130495.1. Taxonomy (NCBI): domain Eukaryota; kingdom Viridiplantae; phylum Streptophyta; class Magnoliopsida; order Dipsacales; family Adoxaceae; genus Sambucus; species Sambucus nigra. The sequence continues at coordinate 190,935,264 of OX422209.1, forward strand.
CACCGTAGCGTAGAAGTATTCTGTGTTAAGGAGATACAGTTCAACTTTCGACTCGGTCAAAATCCTACAAGTGATTGTTTCAATCACAAACTGTATGTTCTTCTTATCATCCTTTACTGTTCTATAATAAGTAAGTGATTTTAATTACTGTTTATTTATTTAGTGATATATATATTCATTTTTTTCGTAATTCGGTAAACAACATATATATATATATATATATATATATATATATATATATATATACATTGTTCGTGATACAAGGTTATTTAAAAAAAATTTGAAAAATCCCACCCCCATATGGATATTAATCCAGTGGTCATACTACTTCTAAAATTAACCAACTCAACATCGATCCACTATAATCCAACCGCAACAACAAATGTGTATCCCGTATTCTTTCTAATTCATCTACTCAATTAATTCATTTCATCAATTAAACAAACAATTAAAGTATACAATTATTAATTTACTAATTTACAATGAGGGGCAATCCTACTTTCATATGAAATGGGCACTAATTATTAATTTACTTTCATGTAAAACTATACAATTAAAGTTACAATTAAAGCTATACAATTTATTTTATTAAAGCTATACAATTAAAGTTATTTCGAATCTCAACAATTATCTGTTAATGAGGGGCAATCCTACTTGCATATGATATTAATTAATTTGTCCACCACACACACGCACACAACCCCCCCGCCCCCCGCCACCCCCCCCCCCCCACCCCCCCACCTCCTCCTCCAACACACACGCGCACACATACATGCACACACACTACCCCAGCCCCTACCCCCACCACACCACACCCCACCCCCTCCTCCACCACACACACGCACACATACACGAACACAAACCACACCACCCCCTGCCCCCGCCCCCCACCACACCCCCTCCTCCACCACGCACACGCACACATACATGCACACACACCACACCACCCCCTCCCCACACCACACACACATGCACACACCTGCACACACACACACACCACCACCCCTTGTCCCTCCTCTCCCTACCCCCTGTCCTTCCCCCTCCCACCTGCACACACGCACACACACACACATCACACATGCACACACACACCCCACCACCCCCTGTCCCCCTCCCCCCACCACACACATATATACACACACATATAGAAATGAAAGAGAAAGAGAGGAAAAAAACATACCTTAGAAAGAGAGAGAGAGAGAGAGAGATCAAAATCGCTTAGAGAGAGAAAACCAAAAACGGTGGAAAAAAAGAAAGCGTAGGGCTTTTTTACGGAAGAAATTGTCGCGGACGTGTCACGGTCCTTGACCGTGACAATAATTATAAGGCTTGTCACGGTCATTGACCGTGACAAGTCCGTGACAACTGCTCTTGTCATGGGCTTGTCATGGTCAATGACCGTGACAAGTCTTTATCACGGCCTTGTCACGGTCGATGATCGTGATAAAAAATGCGTATTTTTTTATCACGGTCAATGACCGTGACAAGGCTGGCCGGCTAAAGGGTGCCAATTTAGGCTTTTGGTGTAGTGGGATCTCTCCCTCTCTCTATGTACCTATTGAACCAAATATCATTACATGTAATTCATATAGGTATGTGGGTATGTTATATTTCTAGTGATCAGTTAATCAGTTCAGTAGTGCTCTAACTTGTGCACCCACATATCTCAATGGGTCTGTAATTTCCAGTGAAACACATAAAAACTTCCGTATAGAATTCGCAATAGTTATTCTGTAATATCCGTAATAGCATAGTGGGATTGACTGGGTGGAAGCTTAGATTTCTAAAATGCATATTGTATCTTCAAAATTCTAATTCTTAGTAAAATGCCATTGTATGTCCATGAAACATGCTCGTCTAAGTCAATTTTATTTCTTAGTTGAGTTTTTTTGTAACTTACGATTCGAACACTCTACGAACAAATGTAAGTCAATTTATATACACATATTAAGATCACTAAATGGACAAATTTGGAATGATATTAACCAATCATTACGTTTAAGTTTAAGTTGAACTTGATTTGTAAGTTGTGAAATTGTTATCATCATTGTCGAATATGTGACTTAAAGTTTTGAACTTATGCAGGAGCATCTATTGCATGTAAAGGTGTATCATTATTGGACAACACGACCGTGAATCCAAATGGGAAGAGGACTTCGGCGCATTGTTGCCTAACACTATGAAGTGATTATTACTACAGAGGAATATTAGTTTTGATAGTCGAATTAAATTTGGTTGATGTGTTAGATCAATTTGATTTAGTGTAGTTTTGACTTTTGCGCATATATGCGTGATTTTTGGATGTACATTCTTTTGGATAAAGTTTTTTAATGATGTAAATAGTGGGTAAATATAGCAGTACATATAATAGATCATTATTTTTATGTGAATTGTATACATTGAAAGGGGTTGAATACAATAAATTTTGAGACATGTTTCTATGAATATTAATTTTTGTTTTGATTTATTTGCAACTATGACATTATTGATTATTAATTTTTTTTAGGGGCCGACTATTCTCACTCCCCCACATTCTTCCTACACTCCATTTTAAGATTCAAGGACTATAATGCCCCTAAACCCATTAACTCCTTTTCATTTCATTTCATTTCATTTCAAATTCACATTTACACCCAAAATTTATATTTTCTTTTTTATCCCAACTAAATAAATATTTTATTTATTTAATAAAAAAGTTTTATTTATATTAAAAACTGCTTTGAATGTAAAAAAATGTTTATTTAAAAAAACACTTTTTAAAAAATAAAAAATAAACTTTGTATAAAAAATTGTTTCAACCTTATATAAAGTAAAAAAATAATTCCACTGTTAAATTAACTGTAGTTTTAAAAAAATTGTTGTTTAAATTGTTTAAACAATTTAAAATATAAGCAAATATTAATTGTTTTGATTATGAAAAACTATTTTAAAAAAATAAAATATATTTTTTGTATAAAAACCGTCTTAACTTTTTATATAATATAAAAAGTGTTTTCTACAAAAGTAAATTGCTTTAGCTTTTAAAAATACGAATTACAAATAAAAAATTGTACATCTTATTTAAAAAAAATTAACACTCTTTTCTATTAATATAAATAAAACACTATAAAAAATGTCATGTTATGTTATACTCTTTTTCCTCTGACTAAGTTTTCTCTCACTTGATTTTTCAAGTAAATATTTTAAAATAATATTTCGTGTCGTGTCATTTTATTTTGGTTGGGTTCGTTTTTTATTTAAAAAATAACATTTTGTGTTGTGTTGTGTTGTTTTTACTTTGGTCGTGTTCGTGAAAAGTTAAAAAAATATTTTATGTTTGGGCGTGTCGTGTCGTGTCACGTCGTGTCATTTTATTTTGGTCGGGTTCATTTTTGGTTTGCAAAATAACATTTTTTGTTGTGTCGCTTTTAATTGGTTCGTGTTCGTGACAGGTTGAAAAAAATATATCAAATCATGTCGTATCGTCCTGTCACTTTTTTTCGTTTTTGGTTAAAAAAATATATTTTATATCACGCCATGTCGTATCGTGTCACTTTTGGAATGTGTTTGTTGAAAAAATAAAATTTTGTGTCGGGGCGTATTGTGACGCTTTTAATTGACCGTGTCTTCTTAAATAAAAAAAAATAAGATCTCGTATCGTGATGTGTCGTGCCATGTCGTGTTAATTTTATTTTGTTCGCGTTCGTGTTTGGTTTAAAAAAATAACATGTTTTTTGACGTGTCGTTTTTACTTGGGTAGTGTTCGTGTTAGGTAAAAAAATAATCTTACGTGTTGTACCACTTTTATTATGATCGTGTTCGTGTTTGGTTAAAAAAAGATTTCGTGTCATGTCGTATCCTTGTATCGTGTTATTTTGTGTTACTTTTCGTTGGGTTGTTTACGTGTCACGTTAAAAAATAAAATTTCGTGGTAGCAACACTCAATGTGTATTGAACATTTAACTTGCAACTTTACATTTTACGGGCTCACTGTAATAAAAAAAATATTAATATTTATATTATTTTTTTCATTATTATTCTTAACTAAATATTAGTTATCATTCTTGATTACATATTAGTTACCAATTTTTTTATTTATAATTCGTATTTTTAAAAGCTAAAACAATTTACTTTTGTAAAAAACAGTTTTTATATTATATAAAAAGTTAAGACAGTTTTTATACAAAAAATATTTTTTATTTTAAAAAATATTTTTTCATAATCAAAACAATTTTTATTTGCGTATATTTTAAATTGTTTAAACAATTTATACAACAATTTTTTTAAAACAACGGTTAATTAACAGTTTAAATAATTTTTTACTTTATATAAAGTTGAAACAAATTTTTATACAAAATTATTTTTTTATTTTTTAAAAAGTATTTTTCAAATAAATATTTTTTTACATTCAAAACAGTTTTTAATATAGATAAAACTTTTTTATTAAATAAATAAAATATTTATTTTGTTGGGATAAAAAAGTAAATATAAATTTTGGGTATAAATGTGAATTTGGAATGAAATGAAATGAAAAGGAGTTAATGGGTTTAAGGGAGTTAATGGGTTTAGGGACATTATAGTCATTGAATCTTAAAATGGAGTGTGGGAAGAATGTGGGGGAGTGGGAATAGCTGGCCCCTTTTTTTATTATATGCTTAATTTATGACCGTTTATATTAAACCCTCATGTGATGAAATGTTTAATATGACTTTTTTAAAAATTTGAAAATTGTTTGTCATGACGCTTTTTAAATCAAATATGACATCTTATAGAGTATATTATGACTTTTTTTTGTAGCTGATATAACAGTTTAAAAAAAAAAGTCATATATAATCGTTACCCAATATGACACTTTTTATGGGTATCAATTATGATACCCAAACTTATGGCGCTTTTTATTAAAAAAATAAAGCATCATAAAATGTGTTTTATGACACTTCGAAAACGTCAAGGCTTTTTTCTTGTACCTATGTCATTCAAACCAAAACCCATACTTGTTAGAATGAAAAAGTCAACCTCTTTCGAAAAAACCAAACTTGTTCTAATGAACACCATATTTCATTCGAGTAAAATCCCAATCTAGTGCAAATGGGATCCATGCAAAATCCTTCTTCTCTAATTTTTGAAACGACCATTAACAACCTAAAACCGAGTGTAACGTGCTTCTCACGAATAATAACCTATAATAACAAGTTTTAGGTATTTATACCAACGATTCATTGTCAAAATTCAGATTCTATGTTTTTAACATTAAGTTAATAACTCTATATAATTCATCTCTAATTCGATTCGATTATAGATTAAACACGATGGCTATTGTAATTATTATTACTAAGATTTAGAATTCATAATATTAATTCAAATTACGTTATTAATTTAAGTAATTCATTCTAAATTAAGGCTTAATTAATTTAATTATGAAGATTAGATTTTTAGATGAGTAATATAAGATTACAAGAATGTTATACGAAATTATAATGAACTATCATTATTCCAACACGAATTCAATTAGCTTATTAATTAAGGTATACTTTCCTTAAACCGGTTGATAAAACAAAGTCTTTAAGGCCTCTGACTGTGTCTCATCTTCTTAGCCTCTAGGGTTTCTCTAATTATGTTAATAAACTCTACCCATGAAATTAAGCCTTGGCCCAATATTAGACTCAACCCAAATAAACCCAAAACATGCTCCAAATGACCCAAAAACTTGATCCAAACCATATTATAATTCAATAGACTTAAATACCACTATTTAAGTCAAAGACTAGCATTCTAAGCAAACAAAATTCAATACAAAACAACATATTCTCTAATAAATATGTCATCTCATTAAGTTAATTTACAATATGACATGAGTTAATTAAGTTAAAACTTAATTACTGCTTATTTACGTGTGGCTCGGCATTATAAGAAACTACTTCATTATTGGTGGGACCGGACATCAAGGGGTTAATCCAAATAAGGAAACTCCTGACATCTAGTTCCTGACCATTCCATAGTTGCCTTTAATACTAAGTCTTTTCAAATTTATTACCATGTATTATGTCCATTTCCAAAATAGGTTAATTTATGTAACGTATATATATGAATTTTATAATAACATATAAAATATGTTAAGTGACATCTCACATATCACAATAGGAAATGAAATCATTAATTACAAAATATAAACCATGCATAATAAATAATGGTTATTACATTCATCCCCCTTAAACAATGAATTGTGTTCTCGTAATTCAAAAATTATATACCTGACTTTAAGATCTCTGGATATCTCACACGCGTGTCATCCTCTCTATCCCAGCTAGACTCAAAGTCACCATGGTGTCCCCACTGGACTTTACCTAACAAAATATCCTTTGATAACAACGTCTCCTCCATCTGGTCAAGAATGCGATGCGGTCTCTCCTCGTAGAATATGTATGGCTATGAACCTATCCCATTATGGTTGATGTGTTGATAGTCTAACTCATACCTCCGAAATTTCGTTAACAAATGCACGTGGAATAAATCATTTACCCACTAAAGATAGTCGGTTAAAGCTCAAATGATATGCCACAAGCCCTACCCTATCCTAAATCACGAAGGTACCTCCATATTGGGACACTAAATTCCCCTTAGATTTAAATATCATAACTAAATTAATCAGGAGACCTTTAGAGGCACCTGATCCCTATTAAACTCTAATAAATGATTCATGTTATAAGCATAACTCTTCTCCGACTCTACGCAGTATCCATATATTGCCTTCTCTATGGTATCCCGAATGTAATTCAGTTGAAATTTTTTTATCCCATATCTTTAACAAATAACATGAAAATGTCATGGTTATCCATACCCACTTCTTTAAGAGTACGTATTACACTCTTGTGACCCGATAGGACTGATTGTCTTATTCCATTGACCAAATATAACTTGAGTCTTGTCCTTAAGGTCATTTCGATAAATCTTCATGAGAATCATTTAAACGAACATCCTCATTTCCAATGTGTATCCCTTTATACCACTCTAACACTAAATCTTTAGTCAGCTAACCTTTGATTTCGGAGATTATAGGAGAAGAACTCCGTAATGGTGGCGAAAGGTTTCGCCTCAAATTCAAATGATTTCTCTTCTTCTCTTAATATATTTATAGTTAGGGCTTGATCGAGGAATCCATTGACTCTGGAACATTAAGTAATACGTCTAAAATCGCGTGGAATATAACTAATATAAAGAAGGTAAATGGGCACTTAGACTCGTGCACTTTTTGTTATACTAGTTACTCTTTTATAAAATCTTTTTTGAGTTTATTTTTATATGCTTGAAATGGTTTCTTTAGACTTTATATGAAATGAAGTAAAACTCCTTGAAAATTTGTGTTTGCATTTTATACATTTTGAGATATTTTTGATCTTGTATCAAAATAACTCAAAATATGGCTACCGTGTATGTCACAAAACTTTTTCCATAATATATATTTTCTTAGCTAGAACAATGGCTTCTCATTATTCATTCCTTTGTTTAGAGATTTATCTTTCCTTTTTCCTAGAATAATCTTTACTGGTTAGCCCTAGTGAAGAAAATCTTCACTATAGTAATGCTTTATGATATGTGTTAGCTTAATATAAAAAGTTACTTTTTGCAAACGATTGTGCACTTCTTCCACGATACTCTTGCAACACTAAAAATTTGATAATATATTTTTACCTTTTTCATCTAATCACTTCATATAAGTATAAAACTTACCTACTTATCCCCTAATATTCTCTTGCAAGCTTGTGTACATATCTAAGTGGGTTAGACGCTTGTGTGAATGCAAGCTTGTGTGAAAAAAGTCTGATTTTTTGTGATCATTTCCATGGACATAATATTAATTAAAAAAACTTTTTTTCACGAGAATCATTTTAAGGGAGAAAGTTCTTTGTAAGATAAAAACTTGTTTTGTGTTGATTCTCATATTCATCCATGTTTTAAATCTTGTTTTTTCTCTTGAGTATATTTCTTAGATATTTTAAGTTTAGGTACTAGTGAAATTTAATGATATTTTTTAAGTAAACTTGTTTTCATTAAAATCTTTTATACCTTGAATAAATCTCTTTCTAATTTGTTCTTAGGTTATTTTCAGATTTCATTTACCTCAAATATATATCATGTGGTTGTTAATATTTATCTTTTATATGTAATACTCTCACATGGTAGAGTTGTCGTCCTGAGATTTTTTTCCTTTTGTGGGTTTCTCCTCGTACGCCTTTGTGTAATGCTCCTTTATTTACCTTTTTGAACTTAAATTAAGTCACCTGTGTATTTAAGGTAAAATTTGGTGTGATCTACTTTGGAAAAAATATATCACATAGATCTTAAGCCTTGTAATTGTTACCCTAACTTGAATTTAAAAGAAAAGCTTGTTTTAATTTAACAAGATATTTATATTGGCTACCTTTAGAGCTAGACCTTTCTTTGTTAGGTTTTACTTCTTAGAGATAGATCAAAAGTGTGTAATTATGAACTTCTATGCGAATGATCAAGTGAATGAAGTGATGGGAATCAAGAAAAATCATACTTAACCCGAACTTCTAGCACCGTCTGATATTTTGAATCACTCCAGCACAAACATTTAAAACACCGTATGTAGTTGACTTTCTAGGTTTTCTTTTAGTCTACAATGTATATGTCTTTCGACTAGTTTGAACATATAGATAAAATGTTTATTTCTAGATTTGAGCACTTCATAGGTCTTTGTTAAGGTCTAAAAACATTCAAGACTACTCAACCCGAACTTCAGGCTCCGTCTGATATTTTGAATCACTCCAACACAAACATTTGAAACACCGTATGTAGTTGAATTTCTAGGTTTTCTTTTTCTACATTGTATATGTCTTTCGACTAGTTTGAATATATAGATAAAATGTTTATTTCTAGATTTGAGCACTTCATAGGACCTTTTTAAGGTCTACAAACATTCAAGACTACTCAAAGACTGCTTCTACGTACAATGTTTTCATATTTAGCCATAAGTATGGTAATAAGGTAAATCGACACATAACTTGGACACATATTTCATTTCATGCTTATATAATTGTTCCATATTTTTTTAACATTTAAATTGGTTTTTAAAATAATGTTTAAAATTTATTTTTGGTTAAAAATTATTGAAGGAAGTAGTGTATTTCTAACAAGTAGGAAGCCTAGAAGTGGAATGAAGTATTCAAGCATTTACACTTTTACACAATAGTTTGTGGTTGAGTGTCTTTTCATATGCATGTGCATAGTGACTATTGAATATCCTACGTGTGGTTTTTCATATAATTGATGGTTCAACTTCCTGGGTGTGGTATGCGTGATGGTCAACCAGCAGGTATCTGTCCTGATCATGTTTTATTCAGTGTGGCAAGCCTTATGATAATGTTGACAAGTGTCACTGTTTTATTGGTCCAAGTGCCCTAATAGCTATAACAATAATATATATATATATATATATATATATATATATATATATATATATATATATTATATAATGTCCTATAAATAAATAGGTCAAAAAGTAAATATTTTTAAGAAATATAAATTTAACTAAACCGAACAAACCCATTGGTAGACCCTAAGCATGTTTTTTGACACAACCTTCCATTAGGAATAATAAATAATAAATAAGCCAACTTATTATTAACCATGAACATCAAATAGATATGGAGGATTATTTTAGAGTCTATTAACATGATTAATTATATAATTTGGGGTAAAAAAAGAATAATATTACCACTATAAGGAACAATCCTTATTATACCTCTAATACAATAGTATTAGAGGAGTTAATGATGCTTTAATGGAGCTTTAGTATTTACTATCTTTTTGTCACTCATCTTGAAAATTGTATTTTTTGAAATAAAAAAATAAATAAATTAAAAATCTCTTTGTAACAACAAAATTGAATAAATCATTCTATACTCTATTAATTAATCTCTCGATACAACACAATCTAGATTTAATTAATCACTTTTCATCATTTTCCATTCAAATCACATTACACAATACTACCAGTACTACATCTATTAATGTTTTAATTTCTATACACAATTTTAAAAATGTTTTAAAAATTTCAAAATTAATTTTATGTAAATAAAAAAGCTTTTTGTCCATAAAATGATTTTTGGTGTTGTATTTTTAGAAAAAACTTTACATTTTTATTTATATATGTCATAAAGCTTTTTAAAATAAAAACATGTTAAATTTTTTTTTTATAAAATATGTATAGGTTTTTTGAAGTTTGTATTTATAAAATAATAATTTTTAAGTTAGAAAAAGTCATGTTAAATGTTAAAAAAAAGGGTTTTGGTTATAAATACATTTTTAGCATTATATATAGAATAGTATCTATAAATGGCTTACAGTTTTATAACTAAAAATAAATAAAAATATGTATAAATTTTTTATATAAAATACGTAAAATTATTTTGAATTGTTTATTTATAAAAAATATTTTTATGTAATGCAAATATTTAAAAATAATAGATAAATCTTATTTATAAAAAAAAATAAGTTTTTATAATGACTTTAAAATAATGAATTAAATTTATAATATATATTACTTTTTATCACTGTTCTAAAAAACTCGCCTAGGCTTGAGGCTTGGGAGAAACGCCCCGCCTTAAGCTTTTGACGCCTTATGCTTGGTAAAACCCTTAAGGCGTACTTTTTCTCTAAAAACAATAATGATTTAGTGAAACGATATCGCCTTTTAAAGATTTTTTTGCAAACCGGACTATTATCTCATCCAAAATAATCAAATATTATTTTTATTTGCAAATATTCAGACATATTTTTATGATATGTACAATTTTAGTATTTTAATAGCCTTGTTATGGTTAAAAAATATTAAAATATATTAAAAAGGCCTAAACGCTTTTTCACGCCTTTTTACGCCAATGCCCGCCTAGTCTTCTAAGGCTTAAGACTTGGCCTCCAAGCCTCGATCACGCCCGCGTTTTTTAGAACCTTGCTTTTTATAATTATCATTATTTTTTATTTGGTCCCTTCGTAATACCTCACTTTTCTTTCGTTTTGGAACATGATTTGTTTTTTGAAAGAGCCCTACGTATCATAAAAAGTAACAAAACTACAAGAAATGATCAGTAAATATTTTTTACTATAATTAAGGGTAAAAAAGTAATTCAATCAACACTTTGGAGCCAGGAGATCAGTAGCACTACCGGGACGTTGGAGCATACTCTCTTATAGCAGGAGTCGTACAACAAGATAGAGCCAGTGGAAGGAAAACATATCTTCAGCCATTGCAGGTCATTTGTCTCCACGAGATCAAAACCCTACTATATATATTCTTCTTTCCATCCAACTTTTTTCAAAATCAAAACCCTTGCAGCTTCATTCTACTAAACCCTTGCAGCTTCTTCATTCTAGTAACGAGCAGAGGTACTCGATTAAACTTAGAATGATTTTTAAACTATTTTTTTTACAAAATGTGTATGTATTTGACTCATATGTATGTTAATGTGTTTATATGAGTATGCTTTATACTAGTGACTTCATTCACATCATGAGTGTGCTATTGCTTTTACTTTACCTCTTCAATTAAAACTGCATGAGTAACCAGTATTAAGAGGCAAATCACTTTTACTTCATACATTTTTTGTGCAAAAGTGGAAACGCAGTGAGAGATAGTCTCTTGGTTTTGTTATTTATTGTTTGTGTATTCCCATGTTTTTGTTTTCTTACGTAGGTAAGAAAATGTCTGAGTAACAAATATGAGGAGGCAAATCACATTTCCTGATATATTTTTCCAAAGGTTTTTTTGTTTTCTTTTTGGGTTTGTTTAGTCTCTCCATAATTAGAAACTAGTGAGAGAGAGAGTATATTGGGTTTGTTTTTTCATTGTGTGAGAGTATTCCCATGTTTTTGCTGTATTTTTCTTATGTGAAAAAAATGCATAACAGATGCAAATCATTTTTCTCACATGGAAGATATTAAAAACTTTCCAAAGCAAAAGTAGAAACATAGTGAGAGAGAGATTTTACTGGGTTTTTTTTTCTTCTGTTTTTGGGTTTGTTTACTCTTTCTCTCAAAAACTAGAAACGTAGTGATGGTCTATTGAGTTTGTTTTTTAATGCGTGTGCTTATTTCATGTTTGTGCTGCTTTATTTTATGTGGTTCATGGCAGGGGTTTATATATATTTTTCTTGGTTTTTCATTTTTGTATTTTTATTATCACTGATTTATTATTTGAGATCCATTAAATCATTTTTTTTCTATTTTATCAAAGATGGGGCAGGGAGTTGCTGGCCTTTTTCATGTAGCAAAAACTAAAAAGACTGTGGCCAGAATTCGTGTTCGTGTTCGTGCATCTCCCATTGTCAAAGTAGGCAAATGCCACTCTCTGGGTGCATCCGGATGAAAAGAAAAGGTTGACTTCTCGGCCTCTTTAGTTTTACGAGGAAAGGTTCCTGAAAGCCTCACCACGTAAGAACATGCAGAATATTTTCCAAGGAGTTGCTGCAACGGTTGTTGGGGTTAATGCCATAGAGATTGCAACAAAAGCTGGGAGTGCATCACAACAAACTATAACAGATGGTCCAATAGAAGCATTGGCAGCGGCAGGTCGCGGAGTGACGGGATCGAGAATCGAAGAGATTTATCAAATTGTACAGTATCTAAAAGTCAATTATGATGGCAAAGAAGAAAGGAAGAAGAAGAATAGTGAAGTTAAAAATGGAAAAGAAGGTGGCGATGGAAAAGAAGGTGAGAAAAAGGAAGAGGGTGATGGGAAGGAAGAGGGTAAAGATGAGAAGGAAGATGGGAAGAAAGAGGGTTCGGGAGTAGGAAATGCGAATCCAAAAGAGGTGGAAGGTAAAGATGTGGAGGCTATGGAGGCTATGGAGGCTGAGAATGACGGGAAGAGTTGGGTCGCTAAACTGTGGAAAGTGATATTGGAACTTCTGTGAGAGCCGAAAGTTACAAACAAAGTGTTTTTTAGTGTTTTCAGTTTCTTTTTTTGTCTTATTTTTGTTTGGACTTAAAAATCATCTTTGGAAGTATCAAAATAGTGATATAACTGGCTCATACCTTTTTGGGATTAAATATGACGGGCTCTTATCCTTTTTTTTATATGGGTGTGACTACAGTTTTTGTATCATGGTTTTTATTTGCAGCAAACATGGGTTTTTCCATAGTGCCCACACACACAAATTACAATATGAAAGCAAGACTAATTCCTGACGTTTCAGAATCTTTGCCATTATTACCTCGATAAAGAGGAGAAATTATGCACTTTCTTCAATGTAGGACCCTCAAAATCCATACGTATATGGATATTTCAACTCCTATGCGTGTTCCACTTAGGCATCTTGATTGGGCTTATTTGTCGTTATAAATGATAAATAAGTTAGTAAAAAGAATAATTATTCATAATTTATTGTGTTTAGTACAAAACTTTATCTATAAATTATTTATTTATGTATAATACCACTTATGAATAATGCCTAGGCAAATTTTGCTTATTCATTTGAGTGAAAAATATTTGTCAACAAATTTGTTAACTTCTTAAACACTTTTAATATTTAAAAAAACAATTTAAAAACTGTTTTAAATAATACAAAAAACCGTTAGGAATATTTAAAAACTATTTTGTAATGTTAAAAAAAACTATTTTCAATATTATAAAAATTGTTAAGAAAATGTTTTACAATTTTTTCTTAAAACCGTAATATAAAAATATTGTAAAACTATTTTTAACATTTTAAAAACTATTTTGAATATATTATAAAAACTATTATAAAGTTTTAAAAAACAATTTTAAAAACAGTTTTAAATAGTTAAAAAAAAGTTTTGTAATTTTTTAAAAACTGCTTTTAATGTTTTAAAAACTATTTTTAATATTATAAAAAATTGTTAAGAAAATGTTTTACAAATTTTTTTAAAAACCGTAATATAAAAATATTGCAAGAACTGTTTTTAACATTTTTTAAAACTGCTTTGAATATAATATAAAAATAGTTTTAATATTTTAAAAAGCAATTTAAAAATGGGGCATATACCAAATAGTCTCTCGAAATTTTTTTAATACACATTTAGTCAAAGCCTTTTTAGTTTGCACCAAAAAGTCCTTTACCATGCGAAAAATGTTTTACAATGCCGCTGGTGCGGACCTTTAAAGATAAGAGAATAAGGGACTTTTTGGTACAAAATAAAAGGCATGGACTAAATGTGTATTGAAAAACGTTTAAGAGACTTTTTGGTATTTGATCGATTTAAAAATTGTTTTAATATAATTAAAAAAACTGTTATGAATATTTAAAAACTATTTTGTAATCTTTTAAAAACTATTATTAATATTATAAAAATTGTTAAGAAAATGTTTTACAATTCTTTTTAAAAACCGTAATATAAAAGTATTGTAAAAGTTGTTTTTAACATTTTTAAAAACTGTTTTGAATATAATATAAAAACAGTTTTAAAGTTTTTAAAAACTATTTTAAATAGTTAAAAAAACTGTTGTAAATATTTAAAAATTGTTTTGCAATATTTTAAAAAGTGTTTTTAATATTATAAAAAATTATGTTTTACAATTTTTTTTTAAAATCGTAATATAAAAATATTGTAAAAATGTTTTTAACATTTTTTAATATAATATAAAAATTATTTTTAAATAAACTAATTAGATTGACTTTAATTTCGCCTAATAGTTGTTTGATAGTGTCATGTGAAAATAAATTAGGTAAAATTTGCCTTGGTAGCAAATTTTGCCATGCCCACTCTTTTGCCCAATGTTAACCAAGCGTACCCTTAACATTTTTTTTAAGTAAAAATGTGAACAAATGCCATCCACCCAAAATAAATTTTAAAAGCTTTCCATAGCGAACCTAGACAAAAGTCTTTGCACGACTTATTTTGTAATTGAGTTACGTACATGGGAATTCTGCATGACATTTGAAAATTCAGACACCAGTTGTTTTGCAAGTGGTAGGATTTAGAGAATTTGACGTAACCTCAATAAACTAGAAATTCACTATTTTTTGGTACAAAAACAAGTGCAAACCCTTTGCACACATGACAGACAAAGAGTTCAAATGTCTTAAATGAAATATTATTGTTGAAAGAAAAATGTTAGAAAAGTCTAATTTTTAGATATAATTTGGTGACTTAATCATCCTATACCTAATGATATTACTGTATCTCAAAATTGTTAAAAATTAAAATTGAGCATTTGTAAGAGGATTATGTTTCGACTTCGTTGGGCTTGAGCTTTTAATACCTTTATGAAAAAATAAAATAAAAACTCTATGTTAGGCCCTTTTGGACTATATTCATTTTTCAGTCAGGCGGTGTGATTTCCTTTGGTATTTCTTGATTCGGTTTTCGGGGTACAAGGCGGGTTCCAATGGTATGGTAGGGGTGGGCATGGGTCGGGCTTATAAAATTATGAGCTATCCCAAGCCCGATCGGGCCTGGATCGGGCCTTATTATGTAATCTCAAGCCCGCCCAGATTTGAAAACTCTTTACTTAGGCCCGTTGCCAATCCCGGTTACTATTTTTTTAAATAAAAAAATCTATTTTTTCGTAATCAAAGACCTATTTTTTTTTAATTAAAAACACGCTTAAAACTTTATATATTACAAAGTCCATATATAAAATTCTCCACTCTACATAAAAAGACTTAGTATATGTTTTTATATTTATAAAAGTTATCCACTTTATATATTTATTTATAATTTTGTAGTCTTAAATTTTAATAATAAATTAGTACACACACACATATATTAATATTATATATATAATTCTCGGGCCTCGCGCCGGGCCGGACCTCATCAGGCTTAAGAATTCATGCCCAAGCCCGTCCAAAAAAAATTGAGCCTATTAAATTCTGTCAAGCCCGCTTTGGGGGCCTATTCACGTTATCCAAGTCCTATTTTTTTATTGGGCGGGTGTAAGTAGAGGTGGCAGTTGGTGGGTTTGGGCTGAATTTGGGTGGGCCTAATACAACACATTTACCACATCAACCTTGATAAGCTCAAATGATTACCAACAATCTCGAAAGAGATATTCAGGGATACACGCGAGCCAATGATAAACTGGAGGAGTTCCTTGCACAACTCAAGAACTTTACACTACTATAAATATAACCCTCACCCTAGGATCAAAGGGAATGTAATTTCGAGGCTTTGAGAGAACTTAATAGAAAAACAGTAACCTCTTTGTGGACGTAGGCAAATTTTCAAGCCACGTACCTCCTATGTTGTGTGATTGGCATTTGTTTCCCTTCCTTTTTTAATTGATGTCTAGATCTATTTAATTGTGATTAATTTGCACTCACACCACCCAATATATTTAAGTGCAATTCATTATGGTCTCGTAGCTCAGCTAGCACCTAACGTCGCACAAACATCCAACCATCATTTGGACTCAAATGTAATAATTTAGCACAACACCTATATCCGCAATGGCCATCCACAACAACATTCGAAAACCGGGGTAATAACTAGTTCCACAATCTTCGGATCAAAGTCATTTAAAAGTGATTCATAGTAGTCCTCATCAGTTATGTTATGGCCAAAACTAGTCTTTTTTCTCCTTACAGTCAACTTTTTCAAGGGATTAGGATTTGTGACTAAATCGCTCATCTTCCATCTTCACATATTCAAATGTCGACGGATCCCTTTTTGTACCGTAATCTTCTTTTAATGACACTTTCTTTATCTTTTTTCCTTGGCCTGCCATTGGAGAATCAATTTTTCGAAGGAGGTTCCATATTAGTGAATGTTGGATTACTTATCTGTAAAAAAATAGCCATGTCTTAATTTTTTCAGCAAAAAAAAACTTTTAAAAAATTACTAACCTCCCGTATGTATTTTTGTATCATACATTTTTTGTCCTCACTTGCACTAGTGAATCTCTCTACAAATAATGCTAGTTCCATGTCATAATCAAGTGATTTTCCTTGAATGTCCCCTGGAATGTATTTGAGCTTCCTACAATGCGGGTGGATGGATGATAGTGGGATGCCCCTACTTTCACGTTGATATTTTACAATCTCATGGGCACAAGGAAGACCATGTGTGTGCTTCAACACACAACCACAACTAAACACGTCAATACCCACATTAAAACCCCTCTCTCTTTCTCTGTAAATGATGTCAAGTGCAATGCTTGAAGCAAGCCCCCTCAACTAATTTCAGCAATTCGATGTGCATGCACATTCGAGTTTAATAATATATTAAAAGAAGCTTTAATAGCTTCATGCTGAGATATAAGGAGATTGTCTATCATTTTTAAGTTACTTATGAGGCTTCCACGTGTTGAATCCAAATATCTATTTAATGATGCATGTTGTGAGCATTGTCGAAATGCATTACCTTATTTGTCCAAGGGGCTACAAACATCTCTTTGCAGAATGCAGGTTATGTATCATCAATATACTCGAGTAAACCACCAAATTGAGGATAACGGGATTTGAAATTATGAAGTGCAGCATAGAATAACTCTTTTGTGTCTTCCTTTATCACCGCATTGAAGTCTTGTAAAAAAAAATTATCTCTCCTGCGCTTTTTTGAATAGTCATTTATTATGGGATATGAGCTTAACAAATCGTAGGTGAGACTAAAGAAAAAAAAACTATTATTTATTCTAGGTCACTTGGCTTGGTTGACAACAACCAATAAATGAGTTTGGGTAAGCACAAACAAATGGGGGTCAAAGTCAAAATAACCATATCTATGTATATATATAAAACAATAATTCGGAATCGTGGTGATTTTACACGTGGCGCTTTGACTCGACCAATTAATTCTGCAGGAGTTTAAACGATAACTTTACACCCGTGAGCCAAGAACAAATAGACTTCTCTTCTTCCCACTCCGTAAATCCTAACTACGAAAGATTTTGGCTTTCAACTTACCATCAATTCGATACCCATCTAACTTCCTCAAATGACTTTATATAAACCTTAAAAGATAACTCAAAACGCATTCACTTCTATTCCCCAGAAATATATTTTACAAAATTTGGTTCAATCCCCTGTTAAAATTAATGCATAGCTACTGTAGGGGCTGCTATAGCTGTTGTAGGGGCTGCTATAGGGGTTGTTGTAGGGCAATTAATGTGTGCCTTAGTGCTCCTAAATTCTAGTCTACTTATTGTATGTTATAGGGGAGTAAAATCAGCATAACAATAAATGCATATCCCCTGTTTTCTTGTATGTATTAAGCTACCAGAACTTTGCATTCATTGGAAATGAAAAGATTTTCTTCTCCACAATACCTCTCTTGCTTTCGTTTTCAATTCTTCTTCTAATACAACAATATAGTTATCATTTAAACTCCAACAAAGTGGTATCAGAGCCCTGTTCCAATCAAGGGCTGGGTGTATTTTCTTTGCTAGTCGGAAAACAAATCCGACGAAAAGCGACAGAAAATTTATGGCAAGTTCTAGGAACCAAATGGGTACCCAACAATCCTTCATTCCAATTTTTTATGGAGAGAACTATGATTCCTAGTCTGTAAAAATGAAAACCATTTTCCTTTCATTTGATTTATGGGAGTATATTGAAGATGGGTTTGATGAACCGGAGGATATCATGGCTTTGCTGGAAGCTCAAAAGCAAAAGTTGAAGGAGCACAAGAAGAAAGATGCAAAAGCATTAAGCCTAATCCAACAAGGGTTTGTTGAAACAATATTTTCAAGAATCATCAATGCAAACAAAGCAAAGGAGTCTTGGGATATTTTACAAAAAGAATTCAGAAGTACTTTGAAGGTAAGGGCTATTAAAATTCAGTCCTTAAGAAGAGATTTTGAAAATATGAAGATGAAGGATGTGGAAATATTGAAAGATTATTTCTCTAGATTAATGGAGATTGTGAATCAAATGAAAACATATGGGGAACAATTTTCCGATCAAAGGATTGTTGAAAAAAATTTGATTAGTTTGCCGGAAAAGTATGACCCCATTGTTGCCATTGTTGAAGAATCTAAAGAAATAGCCTCTTTGAGTGTTGAAGAATTGATGGGTTCCATTAAAACATATGAACAAAGGTCGAGTAGACACTCTGAAAAATCTGTTGAGAGTGCCTTTCAATTTAAGCTCAATGTTGGGGTCAAACCATTTTTTGAGCAACCCAAAGGTGAATCTTCAAGAGGTGGAAGACATGGAAGAGGAAGAGGAAGAAACACTCGAGGAAGAGGTAGAATTTTGAAAGAAG
The DNA here is from genome assembly GCA_949130495.1 of Sambucus nigra. Taxonomy (NCBI): domain Eukaryota; kingdom Viridiplantae; phylum Streptophyta; class Magnoliopsida; order Dipsacales; family Adoxaceae; genus Sambucus; species Sambucus nigra. Next base: position 190,954,428 of record OX422209.1, read on the forward strand.
AGAAAGTAATGAAAGTTTTAATCAACAAAAGTGTAGCATTTGCAAGAGAAGTAGCTATATTGATAAAGATTGTTGGTTCTGGGGAAAGCCACAATGTCATAATTGTAAGAAGTTTGGGCATGTTCAAAAAGATTGTCGGTGTAATACCCCGTAATTTTATGCTTTATTAATTTCGGAATTTATTAAATTTATTGTGAGTTATTAATTTAATATAAATCCGAAAATTAATTACTTTATAATTATTAACGTGATGTGAGTTAGTAATTATGGGAAACTTGTTGAATATTACTAATGAGTAGAGTAATATATAATATTGGTTCTATTAAATGTCAAGAGTGAATAAAATGACAATTTTGGAAATTTGAGTCAGGACGCGCCCGTGTCGCGTCGGGACTAAATATTGATTAATAAAAGTGAATAAATTATAAGTTGCTCGTATGGTCATTTTGAGTGCGCAAAAGTGTCCGGAAGGGTCGAGATGGTCAGAAAAGTGTACACGGGGGTTTAGTTTGGATCTCGGGGCGTTTTAAGGCTTATTTAGCGCCCCAGGAGGGCATTTTGGACATTTTGTAATTTTGGGTAATTAAACCCACGAATTTACAAGGGTTATATCAGATGCATAGGGTTGTCTTGTAGGGTTAACCCAACCAAAGACAAGTGACGGCCATAGGAGAGGGAAGGAGAGAGCTTTCAAAGCAATTCTAGGTCGAAAATTCATCCGGATGCACTGCCACCACCACCAACGCATAGATCGCGCAACGGGGAACGCGACCACACCAAATTCGTCAACAAATCAGAACTCTGAAATTTCTAGGCAAGTGTTTATCTTTCTTATTTTCGTTAATGCATCACTCATGTTAGTCTAGGGTTGATTAAGATGAGTTTCATGGAAGAAAATCCATGTTGGAGATAGGAAATTGCATGTAGTAATGATATATATGGAAATCTGGAAATCCCCCTTCTTATGTAGAGGTTGAACCACGGATTTATGATGTTTTAGAAGAAGAACTTCTGGGAAAAAAAAAGATTGATTAGAACAAAGTTAAAGAAATTTATAGGGTTCATGAGGTTTATACAAGTTTTGCCCTTTTAATCTATGGTTATTGATGAAAATTCACATGCTTTACGTAGAAGATGTTTAATTTGGGTTTATAATGATTGTAGTATGAATTTTTGGGAGTTTGGGTGTGAAATATCTGAATTTGATTGAGGTTGGATTATGAAACCCGTAACTGTTAATCTGCAGAATTCGCATACCTGTTTAATCGATCGATCGAACCAGGAGTGTCGATCGATCGACGCATCGATCGATTGAGCCCTGCCATCGATCGATCGACCCCTTCTACCAGACTCACATTTCCCCTTTGTAAATAGTTAAATTCAAATTGAATGAGTAAAAATATTTGGGCATCCTTATTAAAATATTTTGGGAGATAAAGAAGACCAGTAGGACTTATTAATAATTATGAGACCTTTAATGTAAGACGAGATTTTCATTTTTGGGATGTTTACATATAAGGGACGATAGAATTATATATTAAATGGAAAGACGCGTAATATAGTTACGATGGAAAATAGATGAGTACCTACTGAATTCTACACTTGGGAGGATAGAGTCCATGAGTGTTACGTAGTATGTTGGAATAATCCCTCAAACTAAAACTAAGAGACGAACCGTTATAAGTGATAACTAAATAATGAGAAATAAGGATAAATGTTATAATTATGGGTTATGAGATGAACCTAAATTTGATATAGAAAGAGTTGTATATTTACATGACTGTGTTTATGCATATACTATATACATGTGAAAATCATGCCCGCGCTACTTGCTATCCCTGAGGTTACCGTGCTGGGACAGTCTTATGTCAATGGGACCTTTACGGGGGATATTGACTTGTACCTAAGAAGATAGGAATCCTAGGTACAGGCTATCGTATCGATAGTCACGGTCCTAAGAGACGCGAGGGTATGTGCTGACCTCTTGGACTTGGAAACTATGCTTCGCCTCAATATTGTTTGTGTTTGTATTAATACAGTTCGAGAGTGATTTCGAACTTGTATTTCCCTTAGTACGAGTGATACTGGGATTGGATAGCAGAGTACGCCCGCACCATAATTTTTATGTGTGGTGCTTTTAGAATATATATATATATTATACGAGTATTTAATATATATATATGAATTTCTGAAATTTGGAACTTCCTATTGTGTTTATGGTAAGTAAGAAATAAATAATGACTTCAAATTGGGAATGCTTGTTTTGAATAGTATAATAGGACACTGGGAAACTTTATTAATAAATAAAGTTAAAATGAGAGCTTTGTTACTAAATGAAATTTACTCCTTAATCAGTTGAATTGTTTAGTTTAAATCTTACGAGTAACCTAAGATAAGATGAGTTAAACCGTTGGGAAGGTTAGTGCGATAGGTGTGCACATTAGAAGAGAGGTGAGAATTTCTCAAGAGAGGGTCGCACTAATATATTGTTGCATTGGCCTGTAAACATTTTAAATACTTGCTAAACAAATTTTAAATCATTTACACTATCGGGCTCTGACCCGTTTCTATTTTTCCTTTCTCTCTTGTATATATATGTATATATTACAGGTGCCCAGCCACAGGGGCGTCTTGCATAGGATCCTTTGGAAGGAACGTGCTGCAGCTTAGGTGGGAGTTGCAAGCCTCTTGCTTAGACGACCTCATTTCTTGATTCTACTTCCAGCACTATTTAATCAGTTGGGCATGTATCGCCCTTTCCATTATTCAGTTGTTTTATTGGATATTATAATCCATTTATTTCCAGTATTTTCACTTGGGATTTATTATTGCCAGGATGTTTTCATTGAAAGTATTAAATGTTGGATTCAACTAGTTAAATGTTTGATTATTTGGATTGTATGTTCCAGGATAGTTGTGGTGTGACTATTAAATTGTGAATTATGCAAAGTTTTAAATGTTGGTTTATATGAAAATAAAATTTGGAAAGTAATGTCTAAAATGGTTTTGACACTTAGCTTAATTATTAGGATCTGTACGGCTTATTTCGCTTTCAGCTTAGCATTTTTGTTATAGAGACCTATTTTAGGATTGTTGTATTCTTGCTTTTACGTTTACGTCTTCAGCTATTTGAGATTTGATGATAACTGTAGACTAATAAATTTCCTTCACATTTCAGATGCCTCCGAAACGTGCACCAAAGGATAGGCGTGCCCATGCCGAGCAGCCAGCAGCTCCGGCTCAGGGTACGATGAATGCTAATGAGGTAGCCGCTATTGTTGCTCAAGAGGTGAATGCAGCGCTAGCGGTGGTACAGCAGGCTCCACCCTAGATTCAGACAGTGGCGCCAGTACCTGCACAACTTCCATCTGCATGGGAGCGGGTTAGGGATGCCTTTCAGAAGGCGCATCCCCCTGAGTTCTCGGGTAGTTCAGATATCATCATCGTCAGCCAATGGAAGAAAGATATCTAGCGACATCTGCGTATGTATGAGTGCACAGACGTGGAAAAATAGTTGTTGGCTTCCTTCAAGTTAGTGGGGGCCTCTTTGCAGTGGTGGGAATCCACCACCACATTGGAGGAGAGGGATACGATCCCGATTCACTCGTTCTGGGAGCGGTTTGACCGCAAGTACTTTCCACCCGCCGTGCAAACTGAGATGAGGCAGAAATTACTGAACTTGAAGCAATAGAATTCTACCGTTGCTGAGTATGAGGAGGAGTTCACAAGACTTCTCACCATAGTGCCAGATGAGGCACCTATTGAGGGTAAGAAGATAATATTATTTGTGGACGGGTTAGCTTGGAGGATCCGTCAACATCTTATAGGGAATTTGTCTCTGAGTACCTTCACAGATGTACTCAATGCTGCCTTACGACACTGCCAGGATCACCGCTTCCATCTGCAGGGAAGCAAGCGACCAAGAGAGTCCGGCCAGCAGGGCAGGACAGGGGGTAGTGGTGCTGGTGGAGCACCGACATCCCAGGGGCAGACTCGTCAGCATGAGCAGAGTTCCCATCAGGGGAACCCTGCCAAGCGCTTCCGATCAGGTGATTCCAGGCAGGGATTTGGGGGTTATAGGCAGGGTCAGCAAGGCCAGCCTAATCAGCAGGGCCAGTAAGGCTAACACCGACAGTAACAGGGTCAGCAGTAGGGCCAACAGGGCCAAAAGCGTTTTCATCATGGCCAACAGGGTGAGTGGCGGGGTGGTAACGACCAACAGGGTTGTATTCAGCAAGGTCAGAGGGGAGGTAACTTCAGAGGCCGATGTTTTATGTGCTGCAAGCATGGCCATAAGCGCCAGGATTGCCCAGAGGGTGATAGGGCCCCACAGTAGCAGGGTGCCCGTAACGAGCCACAGAGGCCACTTTTTCCATCAGCCCTCCCAGCACCAGCCCAGGTACCAGCCCTACCAGCCATTCCAGCAGCTCCAGTGCAGCAGGGGCAGTTACAGTATGGACATGTCTATAAAGTCCACCAGGCAGCAGCTCCATAGGCACCACCCGCGATTGAGGGTATGTTTCCTATCCATGGTACTATGGGTCGAGTTTTATTTGATACTGGGGTGACGCACTGTTTTATAGCTACCCATTTTGCAAAGGCCTTAAGGTTATTAGCCACAGCAGAGAGCACTGTGACGTGTGTAGACTCACCACTGGGAAACGGTTCATTTATTTTCTTTATATGCCGGGGTGTGGGGGTGGAGATTGGTAGCTTGGTATTACCTGCAGACATGTTAGTATTAGATATGCAAGAACATGACGTTATTATCAGTATGGATTGGCTCGCTGCTTACAGGGCCATGATAGATTGTTTTGGTGGGAGTATTGTTTTTGCCATTCTGGGGCAAGAGATGTTTGTAGTGGCGATGCCTCGCCCAGAGGGAGGCTCGACCGCTCATTTTTATTACATAGAGGAGGATACCTCTAAGGAGGTTGTGATTCCCTTAGACTCGATCCCAGTTGTTCATGAGTATTCCGATGTATTTCAGGAGATACCAGGCCTACCCCCCAGTCGAGAGATAGACATTGTCATAGATTTATTACGGATACTAGACCTATAGCACGCGCTCTATACCGTATGGCTCCAGCGGAGATGCAAGAGTTACGAGATCAGATAGAGCAGCTGTTAGGTCAAGGCTTCATTCGCAGGAGTACCTCACCTTGGGGCGCTCCAGTCTTGTTTATGAAGAAGAGAGATGGTTCATTGAGGCTATGTGTGGACTACTGGGAGTTGAACAAGCTCACGATACGGAATAAGTATCCGTTGCCTCGAATCGATGATCTGTTCGACCAGCTGAGGGGAGCAACTTTCTTTCCAAAGAGATCTGAGGTCGGGGTACCATCAACTACATATTAGGGAGCAGGATGTTTCAAAGACTGCTTTCTTAATGAGATATGGATCCTACGAGTTCAGAGTGATTCCATTTGGCCTCACAAATGCTCTAGCCGTGTTCATGGACTTAATGAACCGAGTGTTCAGAGAATTCTTAGATCAGTCTGTCATCGTCTTTATAGATGACATTTTGATATATTCACACTCCGAGGAGGAGCATGCCGATTACTTGAGGCAGGTTCTTTAGACTCTACGAGAGCATCAGTTGTATGCTAAGTACAAGAAGTGCGGATTCTGGTAGTGAGAAGTACAGTTCTTGGGGCATGTTGTTTCTGAACAGGGGATAGTAGTAGACCCGAGTAAAGTGTCAGCGGTGAGGCAGTGGGGACAACACACGACACCGACGGAAGTGCGTAGTTTCTTGGGGTTAGCCGGTTACTACAGGAGATTCATTCGGGGATTCTCCAAAATAGAGGGTCCATTGACGAACCTGACTCGCAAGGGGGTACCATATGTTTGGGATGATGCTTGTCAATTGGCTTTCGACGAGCTGAAAGACAAGCTTACTTCAGCACCGGTCCTTGCCTTACCTAAGCTGGGTGTGGAGTACCTGGTTTACACCGATGCCTCTTTACGGGGACTTGGGGGAGTACTTTAGTAGGAAGAGAAGGCTATAGCTTTTGCCTCCCGTAAGCTTAAGCAGCATGAGAAGAATTACCCCACTCACGACCTGGAGTTAGCAGCGGTCGTTTTTGCATTGAGGATTTGGAGGCACTATTTATTAGGGGAGAAATTCCTCTTGTTCATAGACCACAAGTCACTGCAGTACCTATTCACTCAGCGAGAGCTGAATATGCGTCAGCGCAGATGGTTAGAGTTTGTGAAGGACTATCAGTTCGACATACAGTACCATCCGGGGAAGGCCAACGTAGTTGCTGATGCGTTAAGCCGCAGGCTGGTAGACGATGTAGAGGACATCTGGAAAGTAAAGTGGAAAGAGTTGGGCCACCAGGATGCAGTAGCCCTTTCTTTTGTATCTGTCATGATAGTGACACCTGAGATTTTTACGAGGGTGATACAGGCACAGACCGCAGACCCATTTTTCTAGGAGCAGATTGTACGACTTTTAGTTGAGGGTGCTGAGTCCTATTCTAATAGTTCTGATGGGGGTTCGAGGTTTAATGGGAGATTGGTGGTTCCAGAAGGAGAAGAATTACGTCATGCCGTGATGACCCAGTCTCACGGGTCCCGATTTACGGTACATCCTGGAGGAGATAAGATGTACCAGGATATGAGACGGCAGTACTGGTGGAGTGGGATGAAAAAGGACATTGCTGAGTTCGTGTCCAAGTGTTCTACCTGCCAGCTAGTAAAGGTGGACCATCAGAAAACGTCAGGGTTGCTTCAGCCATTGGAAATACCCGCTTGGAAGTGGGAGAGTATTTCCATGGATTTTATTACAGGGTTGCCTACCTCACACCGGGGCCACGACTCTATCTGGGTGATTGTAGACCGTTTGACCAAGGTGTCTCATTTTCTGTCGGTGCGGATAGACTATACCACGGGTCAGTATGCTCAGTTGTTCATTGCTGAGATTTTCAGATTACATGGGGTACCCCTGAATATTGTGTCAGATAGAGACAAGATTTTCGTGTCACGTTTCTGGGAGAGCTTTTAGGAGGCTATGGGTACAGAGTTGAGGTTGAGTTCAGCTTATCACCCACAGACATATGGGAAAACAGAGCGTACTAATCAGATGCTGGAGGATATGCTACGCATGTGTGTCCTTGATTTTGGAGGAGGTTGGGAGCCACATCTTCCACTAGTAGAGTTCTCTTATAATAACTCTTATCAGTTCACGATTGGCATGGCTCCATTCGAGGCTTTGTATGGAATGCCTTGTCGTTCCCCAACTTGTTGGCTAGAGGTGGAGGATAACAAGTTGCTAGGACCAGAGGTGATTCAGTAAACCTCCGCTAGGATTGAGATGATCAGGAGTCGCATTTGAGTAGCCCAGGACAGACAGAAAAGCTACGCCGATGCGAAACGGTTCTTCCGGGAGTTTAATGTGGGGGACCAAGTATTACTACGTGTATCTCCTATGAAATGAGTGATGAGGTTTGGAAAGAAAGGGGAATTGGCCCCGAGGTACGTGGGACCATTTCCCATTATAGAGAGGATTGGTCCAGTAGCATACAGATTGGGACTGCCAGAGCATCTACATCGCATTCAAGATGTATTCCACATCTCGTCGTTGAGACGATTCCTTCGGGATAATATGGCCCATACCCACATTGCGATAGAGGAGATAGACTTACAGCCTGACAGCTCTTATGAGGAGAGATCGGTGGCTATCCTAGACCATAGCGAGAGGAGATTGAGGTCGAAGGTAGTTCCACTTGTACGGGTCCAGTGGGAGCATCATAATATGGAGGAATCCACTTGGGAGCGCGAGGCAGATATGCGCGAGAGATATCCAGATTTATTCTTACCAGGTATGCCTTATTTTTTGAATTTCGGGACGAAATTCAGTTATTAGGGGGGGAGTATGTAATACCCCGTATTTTTATGCTTTATTAATTTGGGGATTTATTAAATTTAATGTGAGTTATTAATTTAATATAAATCCGGAAATTAATTACTTTATAATTATTAACGTGATGTGAGTTAGTAATTATGGGAAACTTGTTGAATATTACTAATGAGTAGAATAATATATAATATTGGTTATATTAAATGTCAAAAGTTAATAAAATGACAATTTTGGAAATTTGAGTCAGGACGCGCCCGTATCGCGTCGGGACTAAATATTGATTAATAAAAGTGAATAAATTATAAGTTGCTCGTATGGTCATTTTGAGTGCGCCAAAGTGTCCGGAAGGGTCGAGATAGTCAGAAAAGTGTACCCGGGGGTTTAGTTTGGGTCTCGGAGCGTTTTTAGGCTTATTTAGCGCTCCGAGAGGGCATTTGGACAATTTGTAATTTTGGGTAATTAGACCCACGAATTTACAAGGGTTATATCAGATGCCTAGGGTTGTCTTCTAGGGTTAACCTAACCAAAGACAAGTGACGGCCATAGGAGAGGGAAGGAGAGAGCTTTCAAAGCAATTCTAGGCCGAAAATTCATCTGGTTGCACTGCCACCACCACCAACGCGTAGATCGCGCGACGGGGAACGTGACCACACCAAATTCGTCAACAAATCGAAACTCTGAAATTTCCAAGCAAGTGTTTATTAGTCTAGGGTTGATTAGGATGAGTTTCATGGAAGAAAACCCATGTTGGAGATAGGAAATTACATGTAGTAATGATATATATGGAAATCTGGAAATCCCCCTTCATATGTAGAGGTTGAACCACGGATTTATGATGTTTTAGAAGAAGAAATTCTAGAAAAAAAAAGATTGATTAGAACAAAGTTAAAGAAATTTATAGGGTTCATGAGGTTTATACAAGTTTTGCCCTTTTAATCCATGGTTATTGATGAAAATTCACATGCTTTATGTAGAAGATGTTTAATTTGGGTTTATAATGATTGTAGTACGAATTTTTGGGAGTTTGGGTGTGAAATATTTGGATTTGATTGAGGTTGGATTATTAAACCCGTAACTGTTAATCTGCAGAATTCGCATACCTGTTTGATCGATCGATCGAACCAGGAGTGTCGATCGATCGACGCATCGATCGATCGAGCCCCTGCCATCGATCGATCGACCCCTCCCGGGAGACTCACATTTCCCCTTTGTAAATAGTTAAATTCAAATTGAATGAGTAAACATATTTGGGCATCCTTATTAAAATATTTTGGGAGATACAGAAGACCAGTAGGACTTATTAATAACTATGAGACCTTTAATGTAAGACGAGATTTGCATTTTTGGGATGTTTACATATAAGGGACGATAGAATTATGTATTAAAGGGAGAGACGCGTAATATAGTTACGATGGAAAATAGATGAGTACCTACTGAATTCTACACTTGGGAGGATAGAGTCCATGAGTGTTACGTAGTAAGTTGGAATAATCCCTCAAACTAAAAGTAAGAGACGAACTGTTATAAGTGATAACTAAATAATGAGAAATAAGGATGAATGTTATAATTATGGGTTATGAGATGAACCTAAATTTGATATAGAAAGAGTTGTATATTTACATGACTGTGTTTATGCATATACTATATACATGTGAAAATCATGCTCGCGCTACTTGCTATCCCTGAGGTTACCGCGCTGGGACAGTCTTATCTCGATGGGACCTTTACGGGGGATATTGACTTGTACCCAAGTGTGACACCCCGCCTAATTAAATACCGGGCGATCACTCCTTTATTAAATTAAAATCAAGGTGAGCAGTTGGTTCATTCTTAGCATCACTGTCGTAAAAATAAATTTCCAATTTAAACACCCTAATTAATTAAGCTAAGTGTCAAAACCATTTTCATACATACTTTCCAAATTTTATTTAAAGAAAAATCATTTATTTTATTAACAACATTCAATAAGTAAGAATCACACCACATTAAATTCTGCAACATAATCCAATTAATTTAATACATTCGTCAATCGAATGTCAACATACGAAATCTAAAGTCACACATCCAAACTGAATAAATCCCATAGTAATAATACTGGAAATAACTGAAATACAAATGTCCAATAACAACGGAATGATATAAAGAGCTACACATGCTCAACTAGATAAAAGTACTAAGAGTGGATCCGAATGAACGAAGTCGTCTAATCAAGAGACCTGCAACTCCCACCTAAGCTGCAGCGCGTTCCTTCCAAGATATCCTAAGCAAGACGCCCCTCTGGCTGGGCACCTGTAATACATACATATATATACAAGAGAGAGAGGAAAAGAAACGGGTCAGAGCCCGATAGTGTGTATGATTTCAAAATTCATTTAGCAAGTATTTAATTTGATACAGGCCAATGCAACAACATATTAGTTCGACACTCTCTTGAGAAATTCTCACCTCTCTTCTAATGTGCACGCCTATCGTACTAACCTTCCCAACGGATTACCTCGCCATATACCACACTATCTTTTCCCAATGATTTAACTTATTTTAGGTTACTCGTAAGATTCAAAATTTAACGATTCCATTGTTTGAAAAGAATATTTCAATTAGTGACCAAAGTTCTCAATTTGACTTTATTAATCAATAAAGTTTTCCAATTTCATATTATACTTTCTCAAAATAAGTATTTACAATTTGAGTCGTCAACCATGTCCTACATATCAAATCACAGTAGGCAGTTCCAGATTTCAGAATTTCATATATATTTATTAACTACTCGAAAATATATATAACATAACAGCACCCCAAATAATAACTATGGTGCGGGCATACTCTACTATCCAAACCCCATATCACTCACATTAAGGGGAATACAAATTCGGAATCACTCTCGAATTGTATTAACACATACTCAAACAATATTGAGGCAAAGTATAGATTCCAAGTCCCTTAGGACCGTCTGAACTGTCACTGCGATAGCCTGTACCAAGGATATCTATACACAAACAAGATGAGGCGAAGAATAGATTCCAAGTCTCTAAGAGGATGGCACATGCCTGCGTCTCTTAGGACCGTCTGAACTATCACATTGATAGCCTGTACCAAGGATATCTATCTTCTAGGGTACAAGTCAATATCCCCCGTAAAGGTCCCATCGAGATAAGACTGTCCCAGCGCGGAAACCTCAGGGATAACAAGTAGCGTGGGCATGATTTTCACACATAGGTAGTATATGCATACACAATCATATAACTATACTAATATTACCATATCAATATTGGGTATATTCTCAATTCCCATAATTACGACATTTTCCATATTATCGTATTTTAGTAAACACTTATAACGGTTCGTTTCTAACCTTTGATTCGGTATTATTCCAACGTACCACACAATTCTCATGGCTTTATTCTCCAAATTATAGGATTCAGTAGGTATACACATTTGTCCCAAAGTAACTCTCTTACGTGTCTCTCTATTTAAGCCCTATTAATTTACCGACCCTTATGTAATTATCCTAAAATACAATCTTTGCCCGTCATCAAGGGTCCCAAAATTTATTCACATGTCCTACTGGTCTTCCCTATTTCCCAAAATATTTTATTAAGGATGTCCAAGAATTATCTCACAATAAATTGAATTTCAACTAATTAATAAGGGGAAACATGAGTCTGCCAGGAGGGGTCGATCGATCGAAGTTTGGGGCTACCTTAAAGGCTTGAACAGAGCACAACCAGAAAGGAACGGCTAGAGCGGATTCAGCAAAAAACGGGCAGAAGGGATCGACTGGAACAAATGCCAATCAGGTGCAAGATCAGGAGATTCAAAGAGAGGCAATGGTTTTCTTCTTTGAGGAGTTGAACCAGTGTTGTTTAAGGCGTAAGGCGCACCCAGGTGCAAAGGTGTCTCTGGAGCCTAGGCGCAAGCCTGATTGAAGCTAGGCGCACTTTTTGAAAAAAAATCAAAAAAAATATTTATTCATTTTTAAAGCAATATATTGATGTTATAATATCATAACATCAATGATACATTTAATGGGATAATTAAGATTCTAAAATATAACATATTAGCATGTAAAACTAAACTTTAACCAACAAATGCAAGTCTTAAAATATATAAAAAAGACAACCATTACCAACAAGTTTAAGTTTAAAAATAAATACCAAACTAACAAGAGTTGAGACACAAAATGAAATGTATTGTATTTAAATTTTTCATTGTATTATATTTCAACTGATATTTTTTTTCCTATGTAAAACAGTAAAATATAAAAACATTAATCTCAGCAAATGGTGTTCTATTGGTGTTGTATTGTATTTCAAATGATATTTTTTTTCCTCGCAGCAAACAATAAGAAAGGGAGAAACAAGTGGCAGAAAAAAGAAGAAGAAATAAAAGAAAATGCAAAAAAGGGGCCGAAAAAAGGGTAAAAAAGAAAAAAAGGCAAAAAAACAGCCATTTGGAGAAGAAATGGGCAGAAAAAAAGGAAAAAAATACAAGTCTAAGAAGAAAACAGACAATAAGAAAGGCAGAAAAAAGTGGCATAAAAGAAGAAGAAAGAAAAGAAAATGCAAAAAGGGGGCAGAAAATATGTTTCCCGAGGAGATATTTTCTGCGAGTCGGGAAGGGTTTTATGTTTTAATCGGGGGGGGGGGGGGGGTTGTATCTAAAATTATTAAATGTTCTAATGCGATGGATTTTGGGGTTTTAATTAGGTGGAACCAAAATAGCACCCAAAAAGCACAAAAAGCATAAATAACGCAAAATAGCACAAAAAGCGTCCAACTAGCGTATCATGTCATCAATCGCGCAAAAAAATGTAAATATCGTCCAAATAGAACGACACGTCATCAATCGCGTACGCTATTTGTGACTTTCGCAAATCTGAAAGAGTTATGCGCGTTTTCACCCAAAAAACGCAATTGCACGCTACGTCACGCGCAATTGCACACTTTTTAAAACAATATACATCGTTTTATGCGTCTCTCTGTTACCTTGTACAAAAGTAAATTATGCTCTACATTTCAAATTTCAGATCATAATTATTATTATCCTTGCAAATATACAATTTTTGTAGGTTTTGCACAACGTGCAACGCATCTAAACATCGATCAGGCGCATGCCAGACATTGGCGCCTTGCGGCTTAAATAACTATGGTTGAGGGGGGGGGGGGGGGAGATATTATTCCTTGGGAATACCTTTAGTATGTCCTCTTTAGTCTTTGTGCTCTTGTTCGGTTATCTTCGCCAGAAAAATACCTCTATACTATAAATAAGGTCTTAGGTTAACTATTCTAGTCACTTTACGATTGAGAATGAATGATATTGAGAGGAACCTTTATTTCTATATCATGTCGCTGGTGTATTAATTTACTTCCGCTTACACCCATTACATTGCTATATTGGATAAATTGTATTTTCATATGACTATATTAAATAGTCACTTTGTAATAAAAGTCGGATTATTATACTAGGGACCGCATAATAAAATATTATAAATACATTGTGGGCTGAATTGCCACATAATTTGTACTAGGGTTTACAGTTATTTTTCTCTTTGAGTGTCGGCCAACCCTAACACTTAACTCCTACTGAAGTCGACTCTATTTTAGCTAATTAATAGTGATTGATTTATTAGGGTAAAGGCTATTAGTTTTCGTGTTTTATTTTACTTCTTTTATTAGTTAACAATAAATAATAGGAATATTTCTTTTCTATCCATTTGCTTGTTACTGTACACAGGGAGAGGGCGGGTTTTTTTAAATAAAGAACCTTTTCCTATTTTTGATATAGGTGATTTGTTTAGTGATTAATTCCACTGCGCTACATCTAGTGGTATCATAGTCGTCTTCTCTCTTGGTACGTATCTGTGCCGTTTGGTACGTGCTTTGTGGTAAAATGGTCCAGGAAAACAACAATCCAAGGTGGATGAATCCCCATGATTCTTGAACAAATGCAGAAATTATTTTGCGTTAATGAAGGCTAAATATGTTGATTTACAAGATCAAATCCAAGAGTGAAAAAGTTGGGCAGCAACCACAAGCTCCGGCCAACATCCATGGTGAGTCAAGCAATAAACATGTTTAAGGGCAATCCTCGCAGAGTCTGTTCTGCACAAAAGAGGGCTGACAAGCCTCCCAGCAGCAGCAGGGGATCAAGAAGGCAGAGGGAGGGCAGCGGGGCCACCGTGACTTAAGGCAGGTCTTCTCACCGTGACTTGGGTGAATTTGATGGTGATGGAGGTGGGTAAGCGGTGAAATACTTTGATGAGTATAATCGTGGAGTCCCACTCACACGTAATTCTTTTTATGATGATGATCATCTTAATTGCCCACCGCGTGACCGTGATGTTAACAAGTGTGAACATGAATATTTTGTTGCTCCTACGGATGAACGAACTTGCTTTTGTTGCAATCAAAGAGGTCATGTTCATCTATGTCCATTTAAGAAGCTCACAAAGACAAGCCTCCGCAAAAACATTATAAGTAATTCTAAGCAGCAGTGTGTTGTCGCTATCATTGCCCCAAAAACTTGAGCTTTGGAACTCGTTGAGTTACACAATCTAATTTATTAAGAACAATGAAGGCTTCGGTGGAAATAATATGGCTGTCATGTTGCGAGCATAGTTGTTAAAATCGTACGATTCGCGATTCGAATCGTACGATTCGGTTCGATTCCGAGGCATAACGATTCGAATCAGCACAAGAATCGGAAGGGTCCAAAGAATCGTTCGATTAGAGTTCGAATCGGATGATTCGAGTTGGAATCGGGAATTGGGTGCTAAAACGATTCGCTTCTAGCTTTTGAAAATAGTTCAAAGTAAGTGATGGAAAATAGAAGCGACAAATACTAGCGGAGCTTCCAGTTTTTTAATCAGGTTCGTATACCTCTTTTCTTCATTTTTTTCTGTTTTTCTCTTGTTCGTAACTTCTTTTTCTCTTTCTTCTTGAGTTTCTTCTCTCTTTTCCCATGCGATCAAGTTGCGAACCATATTTTGTCTTTTTTTTTTTTCATCTTTCTTTTTAAAACTGCTTCAGACATGTATTTGGTACTGTCGGTTTGGCTTATCAGCTTGAGAGATGTAATATATATCTATGTAAGTTCCTAATAATATATTAATATAATATATCTCAGTGGGGTTAATGTATGTTGGCTTATCAGCTTGAGAGATGTATTAATATATTATATATCTATGTGATGTGTGTAGCTGTTAGACTGCCACGATTTGATGGAACTAAAGCTTTTTCTATTTCTGAAAAGTGAAGTCAGCTATTCAGATATTGGACTCCAGTTGCCTTGTTTTATCCAGTTGTTTCCCTTAAAATACTTTCATAGCTTGGTACATTAAAAATAAGAGACATTTGCATTTTCTTCCTTTAAAAAAGCTTACTATTATTTCGTTAAAAAACATATTTTAGTTACTTATTTTTTTTTAAATAAAAAAATTATTGATGGGTTTTCAGTTATAAAAATAGTACTACTTTTTTAAATTAAAAAAAAACATTAATAGCTTCTTCAGTTTTTATAAAAAAACATTGTTTTAATTTCTTCTATTTTAAATGATTACAACCCTATAATCATTTCTTCTATTTTAAATTAATATTGTTGAAACACTGTTTTAAATTAATATTGTTTTAATTTTGTGTTAAACTTTGTGATATTTTTTTTTTACATTTTTAAGCTTAAAATGAATGAGAACATATGCTACGGTTATTTTTTGTGATATATTTTGGTATATTATCACGTGCTACGATTAGTTTTTTGTCATATTATGCTTAATTACCAATTCTATAGTGTCAAATTCCATTTACGCGTGTTTTATTTCATTTTTATCATTTGATTCTGATTCGACCGGTTCGATTCACGATTCGCGATTCGGGGGTAAACGATTCGCGATTTGACAACTATGGGGGTTTGTTTATTTAGGATAAGGGGGGTTTGTTTCCTTGTTTTATTTTACGTCTTTTACTAGTAATCAATAGGTAATAGGACTCTTTTTTCTATCTATTTACTTGTTCCTATACACAGGGAGAGCACAGTTTTCTAAGAATGAAGATTTTTTTTCCTTTTTTTGGTGTTCTTCTCTTTGGTGCTTTATTTGGTGATTATTTCCGCTTCGCTACATCAGTTGGATAGTACGGTAACATTTTTTAATTATTATGGACTGGTACCTACTAGCCCTTGTTTTTCTCTTCATACAACCTACAATGGCAGACCATTAAATTTGTATATAAAGTCAGCTGGTTGAACTCATAACTGGGGTCTTCCAGGACGTACACACATGGTTTAACATATATGGGATTAAATATAATGAACTATACTTCTTTGTAATAATAAACGACTCACTATTTGCAAAGTTCTTATATACCATATTAGATCGCCACCTCATCTAAAAGCTTAAGCTGTCAAGTAGCGTGCCAACAATGTATCATGCTCGAACAATCTTGAATGAGCATAACATAATATATAATGGTTACTTTTGCCTATTTTAAGAAAAAGTAAAAACACCTTCACTGAAACTATATTCCTCATTCAGTGGCATGTTAAGGTCACCCGGCTAAAAACTTAAGGCCTCCCTTGAGTAGAACGTATCATTGTATCAAAAATGTGTCATTGGAAAATCACTGAATATCTGAAGTGTTAAGCACCCCCTAAAATATAATGGTTAAAGCACCAATTTTCCCTCGCAACAACCCACCAGTTCTTTATTAACCCTTCAATCTGACTTTCCTCACAATTTCAAGTGTACAAATACAGAAGACTCAAAAAAATGAAATACACTTAGGGTGTGTTTGATAAATAAGATGAAAAATAAGCGCCAAGAATCGATTTTCACGGAATTGAAAACATGGAAATATTTTCCATGGAAAAAATTTGTTGGTGGTGTTTGATTGCAAATATTTTCTAGGTGAAAAATGTTATATTTTCTATCTATTGTGTTTGGTTCCTAATATTTTCCATGGAAAAAAAGTAGAAAATATATATATAAAATAGAAAAATAAAAAAAAATCCCAGAAAATTAATAAAAATCCAAAAGAATAAATAAATAAAAAAATCCAAAATGTGAACAAAACCCCAAAGATAAGGAAAAAATCCAGAAAATGAATAAAAACCCAAAAAATAATGAAAAAAATCCAGAAAGTGACTAAAACCCCAAAAATAATGCAGAAAAAATACAAAAAATGAATAAAAACCCAAAAATAATGAAAAAAATACTGAAAGTGAATAAAAACCTAAACCCAAAAATAATGAAAAAATACAGAAATTGAATAAAACTCCAAAAATAATGAAAAAAATCCAAAAAGTGAATAAACCCCACAAGATAATGAAAAAAATCAAGAAAATGAATAAAACCCCAAAAATAATGAAAAAATTCAAAAAGTGAATAAAAAGTGAAAAAAATACAGAAAGTGAATAAGACCCCAAAAATAATGAAAAAAAATCCAAAAAATGAATAAATACCCAAAAATAATGAAAACAAAATCCAGAAAGTGAATAAAAATCCCAAAATAATGAAAAAATACAGAAAGTGAATCAAACCCCACAAATAATATTAAAAAAATATGAAAAAAATAAAAAATACAGAAAATGAATAAAAAAAACAGAAAATAAATATTACCCCATAATGAATTTTCTGGATTTTCTTCATTATTTCTGGATTTTTATTCAATTTCTAGATTTTTTTTCATTTTTTTTAAGTTCTATTCACTTTCGTTATTTTTTTTCATTATTTTTGGGCTTTTATTCATTTTTTGGATTTTGTCCATTATTTTGGGGGTTTTATTCACTTTGTATATTTTTTTTCATTATTTTTAGATTCTTATTCACTTTCTGGACTTTTTTCATTATTATTGGTTTTTTATCCACTTTCAGTATTTTTTTCATTATTTTTGGGTTTTTATTCATTTTATGAATTTTTTTCATTATTTTCGTTTTTTGTATTTTTTTCATTATTTTCGTTTTTTGTATTTTTTTCATTATTTTTGGAGTTTTTTTCACTCTCTGTATTTTTGGGTTTTTTTTCATTTTTCGTATTTTTTTCATTATTTTTGGAGTTTTATTCACTTTCTATATTTTTTTCATTATTTTTGTTTTTTTTTCATTTTCTAGATTTTTTTCATTATTTTTGGACTTTTATTAACTTTCTGTATTTTTTTCATTATTTTTGGGGTTTTATTCACTTCCTGTATTTTTTCCATTATTTTTGGGTTTTTACTCACTTTTTGGATTTTTTTCATTATTTTGGGATTTTTATTCACTTTCTAGATTTTTTAAAAATATTTTTGGGGTTTTAATCACTTTCTATATTTTTTTCATTATTTTTGGGTTTTATTCGCATTCTCGATTTTTTTCATTACTTTTGGGTTTTTATTCAGTTTCTTTTTTTTTTCATTATTTTTGGAGTTTTATTCACTTTCTGGATTTTTTAAATTGTTTATGTTTTTTTTTTCATCATTTTTTGGATGTTTTCATTATTTTTTGGGTGTTATTCACTTTCTGTATTTTTTTCATTATTTTGGGTTTTAATTCACTTTCTGGATTTTGTCTTTATTTTTGGATTTTTATTCATTTTCTGGATTTTTTTTATTATTTCTAGGGTTTTAATCACTTTTTGGATTTTTTTCATTATTTTTTGGTTTTTATTCACGTTCAGATTTTTTTTCATTTTTTTGCGTTTTTATTCATTTTCTGTATTTTTTCATAATTTTTGTTGTTTTATTCACTTTCTGTATTTTGTCATTATTTTTGGGATTTTATTCATTTTCTGGATTTTTTCACTATTTTTGGGATTTTATCCACTTTCTGGATTTTTTTCCAATTTTTTATGTTTTTATTCACTTTCTGATTGTTTTTTTTCATTATTTTTGGGTTTTTATTCATATTTTGGATTTTTTTTCATTATTTTTGGGTTTTTATTCATTTTGTGATTTTTTTTCAATATTTTTGGGCTTTTTATTTAGTTTTTGTATTTTTTTTCGTTATTTTTGGAGTTTTATTCACTTTACGTGTTTTTTTCATTAATTTTGGGTTTTTACTCATTTTTTGGATTTTTCCCCTTATTTTTGGGTTTTTATTCATTTTCTGGATGTTTATCAATTTTTTGGTGTGGTAATTCTTTTCCTTGGAAAATGAATAACAAGGTGGGAGGAGGTTTTTTAATTCCATCTTTTGTGGAAAAAGTGATTACGTGATTTGTTTTAAGGAAACCAATTCCATAGAAAATTTTGTTTATCAAACATCCAAAACATGGAAAATGACTCCATATATTACATTTTCCATGAAAAATTAGTGTTATCAAACACACCCTTAAAGAATCTTTTTTCTCCATTTTTCCTGCAATAAGTTACCTTTGGGTATCCTAAAATGGCTTCTCGTGTGTTAGAGGTCTTTGTCTCTCTTTTATGAGAGTTTTGTACCTCCTTTTGGTAGGGTTGTGTGTTGGGAGTTTTTCTCTCTTGGTGTGTTTTTTGTTATTTTTGGAGGCTTTGTGCTGTCTTTTCTCTCCGACGGAGTTGCTGCCGATATTGTCATTAGTGGTGATGTCTCCGTTTAGTCACTGATTTATGGCTACTTTTCAGATCCAAGCGCGTTTGGCTTCTCTTTGTCAGTTGGTTTTACTCTTATTTATGGGATGAAATTCAGTGGAACATATCTAGGCTGACCCCGCTTTTCAAAAGGTTTTGATACCGATTGGTCATTTTCTCCTAAATGTATGATGTAATTTTTTCATACCTCATATTATGAGCCAGTGGAGAGTCCATTTTACCGGATGTTTGACCGTTGTAATATTTTATGGCGTTGAGAAGTTTACGTTTTTGGTGTTGTCCAGTTTCGGCTTTAGATTTACCTCAATGTTTTAGGACTCGTGTGTTTTATCTTTGTATGACCGGTAGTGTCATTAACTTTGTATTTCTTGTTTATTATTAATGAGATATGCATTTTTCTTTTTAAAAAAAATACAGAAGACGGGGTAAGGAAATGTGTTATACAGAAATTTAAGTTTACACGTACAAGGAAATTATGATAAAATAGTTTATTGAAGAAGAGTTTCTCTTTACCTTTCTAGTCAAGATCTCCAAGTCGAGCAATTCCTCCACAATCTTTCCAAGCACTCGATGATTATTCTGAAGCATAGTTTTTGCTTTATCATATGCTAAATATTACATCTGCAAAATAATATGTATATCTCATCTGCCTTGTATCAATGAAAATAAAACGAACACCCATTCAAATATTTCACGGGACAAAAATGCATCTTACAATAAGAAGTGTAGATTTTGGCAGAAGCCACGTACCTTTTCAACTTTACCTACCATCTCATACTCATGGTTATTCCCCATACTCAAAGTTGTCCCCTATTCCAAAAGAACGAGTACATGAATAAAATAAATCAAATATATGACCTTAAGAAATTTGAAGCTAGCAAATGGTTCCAGAGCAGAGCTAAATATTAGTGTATCACAGATACATGTAGTACACATGACGTAAAACGTCACATATTATCACGTAAGAGTAAAAAATGAGTACTCTGTCCTCATGTAACACATTTGTGGTCCGTACTATGTGCCATTGTATACTATCACATTCTGTTCGTCCATTAATTAAGTTGCAAAAGCCTGGGTTTATAACGAATGTAAACTACCAAAATGAAGGTAATCACCGCGTTGCCATGGTGGTAAACTGTTGTGCTGTCATCGGGGCCCCATCCATACTGAATCACCATCCGGGTAGCAATCTGTTACAATGACCAAGAGTAAATAAGTCTGTAGAGCTGTGAAATAAAAAGATCAGATACATGAAACACTTCAAAAGCATTGAGTAGATGATTATACTTACCTCCTGTGCCTGTTTTATTTCTGAAGAAGAAAGAATGTTTTCTTCCTCGAAAGGAAGTAGAAGTTGGACTGTAACATAAGAACCGAAGAAAAAAACAAGCCTTTTTTCACAGTATGCCCTTGATTCAACATTTCCATTCATGGAACCTTCATTTTTTTCAACATTTCCTTTCATGGAACCTTCATTTTTTTCATTGATAATCTTCGTACGTCCAATTCCCTGCATGCATAAGGATATGGAATTCATCGGCTCCCCGATACCATAAGATTTATTACAGGCTCGTTTGGTTGCGTAAATTGTTTAATTATACAAATTGGTCAACTTGGAAATAAAAAATTGTTGATGTATTCATTTGAAATGGTTAAATCCAATTTGTGTAGTGTTTGTAAAAGGAAAATGTTGTTTGCCATCAATAGCTGGTCCGCCGTTCACCAAAGGGTGAAAAAGTGTGCAATGGAACCTTTATTAAATTTTCGGTGTTGAGAAAGCGAGTCATATATCCTTATGAAGACATACATAGAGTGGTGTAAATGTATAGAGGAAGAGGAATGAGTTATTCGATGTTGATTTATATACTACAGCGGATGCACACATAACGTGTGAACCAAATTTTTTTTGTTTTTTTATCATAATTTTTCCTTTTGTGCAACATTTTTTTTTACAGTTGTTATTTTGAGAGTAAAATGAAATTATACCAACTGTAAGTTGGAGTGGTATGGTGAGAAAACTCAAACGAAGTAGTACATTAATATTGAATGCATTACTTTTAAGGTTTTTTTTTTTACTTAAATACATTACTAATCTTCAATCTTAGACATTAATACAACTTTATCAGTTAATTACATAATTGATAAAAATGCTTTATTAATTAATAAATAAATCTATTAATTAGCTGATAAATAATTAATTGAATAGACTCTCGATATGAACGGAAAAAAAGTTGCAACACAAACTTCTCAGGGGATCTTTCCATGGCTCGAGTCTTCTCAATCGGAGGACCTTTTGTCACACGCCATGGTAAATCGCAGGGTAGCAACTGTTTTCGTTTTTGAGTTTGGCCATATTCGTAAAAGGCGTTTTGGTGTTCATGTTTGATTCATAAGGGTTTTGTGATTGTTTGTTATTTTGTTTTATTATTTGGATCATTTTATTGTACAAAGAAAAAAGTAAAAAGGTTTTTTTAAATTCTTATGATGATAGGTTTTATCGTACAAAACAGTTTTTACATTTATACGAAATATTTTATTGTACAAAATAGTTTCTTTTCTTGTTATATTCTCATATTTTTGCTTAAAAAAAAAGATAATTGTTTTGTACCGAAAAAAAATATTGCTTTTATACTTGTAAAACTTCATTTCTTAGTCCAGAAAAAATCATTATTTTGTACAAAAAAAATACTTATAATCAAATGTTAACATTTGCGATTTACATATTTCTTATAAGTTACTTTTCTGAGTCAAAATCTATATCCAGTGTTCTATAAGGCACGCCGAGGCTAAAGACTTGGGAGAAACGACCCACATACACCTTATTTTTGGTAAAAGGCTTAAGGAGCACTTTTTAAAAAAAAAAAAAACTCTTTAGTGAAACGATATCGTTTTTTAAAGGTTTTTTTACAAACCGGACCAATATCTCATCCAAAACAATTAAAGGACAAACAGTATCTCAAACCTCTCTGCCTCTAGTCCAAAAATAAGCTTAACATTACCACCCGACTTCTGACCAAAAGTCTATTTGTTTTATTTGAAAGGTGAAAATTACATCGCTTATATTGAATCATTTTGTATTGATTATGGATCATGGATTATTGAATGATTATTGATATTTATTATAGAATGCTGAAAAATACATTTTGTATATTGCTTATTATATGTTAAGAAATATATTTTGTATATTAATTATGGACCATGCATATGAAAAAGATGGCTACCAAACATACGGATATATTTTCAAAATTCAATGTATGTATTATTTTATTATATTACTAGCTTTAAAATAATTAAAATAATAAAAAAAGAGAAAAACCATTTTTTACGCCTAGGTGCACCTAAGCTTCTAAGGTTTGAGGCTTGATCTCTACGCCTCGATCACGCCTCGCACCTTTTAGAACCTTGTCTATATCTATAATAGCAATAAAGGTATTTAAATCAGATTTGGTCGATTTTGACAATTATACCCCTTAAATATACTCTAAATACTCACCTACCATTAAAAATTAATACTACACTTAGAAAATTATTTATTAAAAAAATAACAATATTTCTGACATAATTATTAAAATTTCTTTAAAAATGAATTGTTTTTCTTAAAAAATTACAACATTTCCTAAAAAATGCTCTTTATTTTTTAGATGCCTTATCAATAAAATATTGGTTGGCAGCATGGAATTACTCTTGATGGCGATATAAAAAATTTAATAAATAAAGTATTTCCATTTATTGTAGTAAGGTCGTTAGTAGTGGTATTACCCAAAGTTTTAAAGGGCGCAATGAGGCACACCTCGAGGCAAGGCAGGAGGGAACAGCCTTGAGGCTTACGCCTCTGCGGTACTTAGCTGAGGTTTACGCCTATAGTTGTCAGAATCTTACGAATCGCGATTCGTACGATTCAATCCGATTCACATACTAATCGATACGAATCGGGAATAGAATCGCAGGGGTTCCAAATATCGAGCTTAATCGGCCGATTCACAGGTGCGATTCATGTTTTTCAGAGGATGTTGGGTATTTTCAACCAACTTAAAGCTCGTGCTCGTTTTTTGTTCCTTTTAAAAAAACTCTAAAAAATATTTTGAACTAATTGCGAGAGGGAGGTAGCTTTGCGTTCGATTGAAGCCAACAAATCTTGTGTAAGGATTTTATAATTATATTATATGGTATTCTTATTATAAGGTATTTTTTATAGCGTTATGTTTAATCTTTATTGGTGTTATTATATTGTATAATATATCGTTGTGTTTAAATTTGGACATTGTAGGTGGTGGTACAGTTGAATTTTTTGTAATACCCCGTACTTTTATAGATAATTAAATTACATAAGTGAGAGTAATTTGGTTATCAATAGAATTTTTGTGAATAGTTAGTTTGGGATTTATGAGTATTAGATCATTACCGATGTGCATTACATTTACTGTTAGGTATAAGTAAATGAGTTGGAATATTTTATGTCATGTCGCAGTTGGGTTAATCGACGGAAAATAGTTTACGCTGTAGGAAACGCGTGTAGAGAAGTCGGGTACGACTAGTGAATTTTAGTTACGTATCTCGGATGAAGATTTCGAGCGCACGATTGGTTTCGAAATGGCCGAGATAGTCAGAATAGAGTATCCGGGAGTAGCATTTGGGGTTCCTGTTACTTTTGGACTAGTAGGGACTCGCAATTGAGTAAACGAGACATTTTTGGATTAATAAGGGACAAGCCCTTATTTCTCTCTTATAAGTCACAAGAGGGAGGAAGAGAAAGAAAGAAAAAGAGAGAAAAGAAATAAGAGAAGAAAGGAAGGAAAAGAGGAAGAGAAAAGGAATTCCTGGCCAAACTCCGCGGGATTCGACTCGAGGTCGTCGAATTTTATCCACAAGGCAAGTATTTACTTGCTTTATTCATTTGAGTGTGTATCTCATATTATAGTTGGTAAACAAGATAAATTTTGGGTGAGAACCCTTAACATAAATTTGGGAAAATTTGAGTATAAGTTTACAAATTGATGTATTGTAAACTCTTAATGATTTCTAGTGTTAAACCCATGATAATGGAGTGTAGAAATGATTAAAAATGGGAGAAATGATAAAACTAGGGATTTAATGGTTTTAGGGTTTAAATCTAAGAGAAATGGTTTAATACCACAAAATAATTGATGAGTTAGTTATAAATCATGGATTAGATGATTGTAGTGTTGTTGGTTGAGATAAGAAACCATAAAAATGGAGGTTGGTTGATATTTGGTATTTTGGAGATTTAGGTTTCGTACGAAATAGAGAGATTGGCCGAAATATCTGGTGTGACCGGTTGACCGCGGCCAGGTAGTCGGTCGACCGGTACAAGGGGAAAAGGCCACTGGTTGGCTCGCAAGGCAAAATCCCATTTCGCGGTCGACCTGGGGTTAGGGACCGGTCGATCGATACTCTGTTTTATGCCCAAGATTGGGATTTTTCTACTCCTTTTTCTCTTTGGGTTTAAAGCTTAGGGGCCTTCTCAATTAGTGTATTATAGATGGTTATGACCTAAAGGATTTGAGGAGTTGTATATTAACCTTGGGTTAGTTGTGTGTGCAATCCGGGGTATGAACTCAATGAATGTTTAGGATGAATAACATTTGAGAGTAGTCTTCAGCAAGTGTGTTTACAAAGATATTTATGCGTAGAGAATAAAAATGGGCCGAGTATAATTGAGTGAGTCATAGGATGCAAGTAGGATGGAATTTAGGATATGAGCTAGAAATGATTTAGCTACTATCCGGTACGTCTATTGACGACTATTATTATAGGTGATGCGATACCTATGGAACCAAAATAAGTCGATAGTATACTTATTTAGTTATTACGAATTTGGTATATTCGATTTATATTATAATCCTTAAAAGTGATTAAGGTGCGAGTTATATTTTAAGAGAATACTTACGAGTGGGAACATTCGGATTATTGGCTATCGCTATAAAAGTTCGGCAATTTTAGTCAGAGCATATTGAGGAATGTTATATTATATATATACGGGTGTTGTTACAGTATATATATATATATATATATATATATATATATATATATATATATATATATATATATATATATATATATATATATATATATATATATATATATATATATACGACTTGTTTATAAATTATTGGTATGCAAACGATATATTTATGTATGTTCATATCTCTAGTCCTATCCAGGGAGGTTGCGCGATGTGGGTAAATCTCCTGGCTTGCAGAGCAGGGAGAGTATATCCCCAGGTCATATCGTCCCGTATATGGGTGCGATATTTTTATCCCACTTTCAGGAGAGAATATAACCTCCTCCACCGTTTAGTATTTCTACCATGATCATGAGAGAGTGACTTGGTATCGGGGTTAATTTGAGCAAACCCGGATGTGGATGGGCACTTTGAGACTGCAACCTCGAGTTATAACTCGGTGGGATGGTTATTATACTTGTGATTGTAAAATAGGTATAAATATACTTGTTGTTTATAGTATATTTCTTGCATATGATTATGAGATATCATATAACCTTGGAAGGATGTAAAGTGTAAAATGAATAAGATGTTATTCTTCTTCCGGTGGTTTTATATCCGGAGTAATACAAATGTGAATTATAGGTTCAAGCGAGAACCATTTATAATAAGAGATATTATATGTTGAAGTAAAAATGGTATTTTAAACTAGTAAAAGTTACGGAATATAAACGGTATAGTTTTATATAGAAACAAGGACTATATATATATATATATATATATATATCACATGGATGATTATATCAACAAAGCTTATGTAATAGCTTACAGCATAAAATATTATATCACTCAGGGTATGATAGTTATGAGGATTTAGGGGATGGGTGAAAAAGTTTAGTTACGCAGCGTAGCTTAACTAGTTTGTTTAAAATGTATGCGATAGGTGTGCACTATTAGAAGAGGGGTGAGGTGTATCTCATGAGAGTGCGATACCAGTTTAAATATGAGAGATTTCATATTTTAAAATATGGCATTTGAGCACTTGCTAAATATTTTCAAAACTCGGGCTCTGACCCGTTTCTCTATTTTCCCTCTCTTGCTATATATGTATATATATTAGGTGTCCGGGCACAGGGAAGCCTGGATGATAATCCTTTCGAGTCAGACATTTGCTGCAGCAGCTGTGGATGCAAGCAGGTTTATTTTATACGCTTCTATCCTTGTGATCTAGATAGGAAGCATTGTAGTAACATTTGAGTCGATAACCCAACTGCATTCATTTATTCTTTTACCGCCTTTTCAGTGCGACATTCGATTTAGTTGTATTATGTTACAGAGTGTTCGGTTATTTTTATTTCAGTTTCGTAAACTGTTGTGATTGTTTTACTTGGTTGGTTTGATTAAAAAGATTAGTTAATATAAAATTTTGACGCCAACCTAATAAGTTATTAGCAATTAAATTGGTTTTCGACAGTGATGCTGAGAATTAACCATATGAGATTCCTATTTTAATCTGGTATAGGATTGATCACACGATATTTTATTAGGTGGGGCGTCACATTTTTTGTCATAACTTGGACATGGAAGTTCAATTTGTTAGTTATATTTTAATGAAATCATGTCTTATAATTGATTTTAGGTCATAATATATTTTTTAAATATTCTTAATGTCTTCTCTTTGCATTTACATATTATTTCCTACATATTTTACGTTTATATCGATTCTTAAAATTCGATTCACGGTTCACAATTCATAAAGTTTTCGATTCATGATTTGATTCACGACTTGACAACTATGCTTACGCCTCTTATGGGTGAGGCATAGCGCCTTGAGGAGGTTGAGGTTGTCGCCTTGCTAAACGTGTCGTCAAAAAGGGCCAAACCTTTAAAAAAGGGACATGAGCAGCAACCCTTAACCTACCTAAAAAAGGGACGTATTTATTCTTTGGAAGAAACCCTCAACCTACCTTCTTCTTTGGAAACCCTAACCAACCTAACAACCACCCGGACCATTTTTTCCTTCTACAAACAACAATCGACAGGTAATCTTCTTCTCGATCTATTTCTTTTTTTCTTTCTTGTTTTGAAGTGTTGGCTTCCTTTTTTGTTTTTCAAAGCCGGCTTTTTTTTTCTTCTACGACTGTTATTTTTTTCTTTTTCTTCTACGACTGCTATTTTTTTCTTTTTCTTCTACGACTACTTTCTTTTACAAACAGCAATCGACTGCTATTTTTTTATTTATTATATCCTGACTATTTTTATTTATTATGTTCCGACTATTTTTTATTTACTATATTCTGACTTTTTTGCTTTTATTATATTCTTACATTTTAAATGTTTTCAACACAAAATTTGTATCATTGAGGATTATGGTTTTAATTATGGATTTCTCTTTTGTCTTGACGGTAGAATATGTATTATGATAATGACCGGATGGTGTTATTATTTATTTTGTGTTGTGAGATCGACTTCACACCATTTGTTTTTATAATAGATATGATACATATTTTATTCCTTAATTAATTGTTATTTTTATATCATTCTTAGTGATTTTTTGAGGAAAAAACGAGACTTACGCCTCCGTCCGCCTCGAGGCTGACGCTCGCCTCGCAAAGGCAAAACGCCTCAACTCCACCCCGCGTCTTTTAAAACATTGGTATTACTAAATGAAAGAACACTTGGAACTTGGGAGGAGTAAAAATGATGAAAACATTGCAATAATTTTTAATTAACTTTTACGTAACTTCTACATGAAGTTTTATGCCTTGTTAAATTGTTATGCTGACTTACAACTAGTTTGATGCGCAACAGTATAACTAATTAGGCAATGTTATGCATATTAAATGATGGTTTGAACTTATCTAATTGGTTCACATTATTAATCTTTTGGGGGGAATTTGTTAGGCTCTGTAAATAGCGTATCGCCAGATACCGAGTTGAAAATTAGGCGTCCGATACGATGACCCAGACCAAAGTTTTGAACCATGAATTAAGCACAATCCCCTAGAGGCTGATAGACCGTCAATCTCCGGGGGTGGTAATCCAATTATGGCATTAATATGGGGTTGTCATTTTTCAACTTTGAGAGGATTATGTCAAATATGCTATTATTGCATGGAATTGAGTAAAAAAGCCCAAAATAAACTACAAATATATAATGTAGCTGAAAAAATAGGCTAACATTAAGAGAAGATACCAAAAACACACATCCAACTCTTAGTATTCCTTTAAAACACTACCTCACTTTAACGCAGAGACACTGTGACCCCTTGATTTCCTTTAACATTAAAGCTTCAAATATTAAATGGACAAAATATTTCTGTACATATTTTTGCATATAATTGAAAATATATTAAACCGGTGAGTTCATTCAAAGCGATGGAACATAAAATGCTCAAGAACTTTTTTTATAAAAGACCTTTGTTCTTAATAATATTTAAACACGAGATAACATAGCCCATTAACTTCACTCTTGTGAGTCCTGGTGCTTTCAATACGGCTTATATAAATATATATTCGAACCTAATCAAACCAAACAAACATTCTTACATTGACTATAATATCAAGAGACTAACATACCCAAGGGGCACGAGCTCCCATTTCTTGGAATGCGCGAGGATTTTGTAGAAATGCAACAACTTCACTGATTCCTTCTCTCATTGACTCGACGCTGTCAAAGTCTTTCAATCGAATTGGAGGATTTTTTACCCTCTGCAAATTTAAATCGATATGAATCTTGAAAATTGTTTTGTCAAAAAATCTTGTTATCTTATGATAGGGTTCAAGTCTAATAAAACTACATTTGATCGAAAGCAGTACTTATTGGATCAACACATTATAAATGCAATTGATCAGGTGCAGAACATAACTTATAACAAACAAACAATAGATAAATCAGTCATTAAATATAAATTTAAAAAAAATCCCTATATCAATATAACTCTCAAATTAAGATAGCAAGCGTAGGAAGATTGCAATCATAGCTGCCTGAATGATAGCAATTGACTAGACCACCAGCACCTCCAAAAAGAAGTGCAGGGTCCAAGATCCCTTTCATCCTTATCCAAAGTGATTAAGAAACGTAATTATAAGGCAGGTGCTGCGCCATGTAAGATCTGTGATTTGCTGGACATAGGCATTTATATGGGTATCGAATATTTGTGGGCTTTCCATCCTCTCGCAAATTCTTTTACCAATAAATAAAAGCATTTTCTTATCCAAACAAGAAAAGGAGGGTTGCCGGGCTTCTAGAATGTTGAAATATCCAAAAGCATGTCATTTCAAGGATTTTAAGCAAGTGCCTATGTTTACATCCTGTTTGCATTCAATCAAATAAATAGAGTTATGCATAATTGTCAAAACTTTACGATTCGCGATTCGAATCTTACGATTCGATTCGATTCAATTCGATTCTCATATAAAACGATTCGAATCGAGTTGAGAATCGCAAATGTCTAAAGAATCGTTCTGAATCGGCGATTCACGATTCGAATCTTCCGATTCGGGTCCGATTCCCGATTCGATTCCGATTCAACTTTTTTTTTTTGAATTTTTTTTTTCCTTTTAACCACTGTTCTAAAAAATCCGCCTAGGCTTGAGGCTTGGGAGAAATGTCTCGCCTTAAGATTTTGACGCCTTATGCTTGGTAAAACCCTTAAAGCGTACTTTTTCTCTAAAAACAACAATGATTTAGTGAAACGATATCGCCTTTTCAAGATTTTTTTACAAACCGGACCATTATCACATCCAAAATAATCAAATAGTATTTTTATTTGCAAATATTCAGACATATATTTATGATATGTACAATTTTAGTATTTTAATAGCCTTGTTATGTTTAAAAAATATTAAAATATATTAAAAAGGCCTAAACGCCTTTTTACGCCTAGGCCCGCCTAGGCTTCTAAGGCTTAAGGCTTGGCCTCCACGCCTCGATCACGTCCCGCATTTTTTAGAACCTTGCTTATAACCACGCGTGTGTTTTAATAAAACAAATAAAAAAAGAAGCAAACAACAAAGGATACTGTTAAGATACTGAGTTTTAGAGAAAAACATGTTCTCTTGGCTCGATTATTTTCAGCCAGTTTTTCTTGTCTATTCTCTTAGCATATGTTTTATTGTTTTAAATCAATATGATTTACTATGTTAAATTAATATTGTTGTAATATTGTAGGCTGTTTTAAATTAATATTGTTAATCTTAGTAGGTAGGCATGTTTAAAATTTTTGGAAGTATTTGTTTTACAGTTTTACTGTTTTAAAATAACCTTTGTATTTATTTTATTATTTTAAATTAATATGTAGGATGTTTTAAATTAATATGTAGGTTGTTTTATGATATATTTTTATTTTTTACATTTTTAATCTTAAAATGAATGAGAACATGTGCTACGGTTAATTTTTGTGATATATTTTGGTATATTATCATGTGCTGCGATTAGTTTTTTGTCATATTACGCTTAATTACCAATTCTATAGTGTTAAATCCTATTTACTTATGTTTTACTTCGTTTTTATCATTTGGTTCCGATTCGATTCACGATTCGCGATTCGGAGGGTAAACGATTCACGATACGATTCGCGATTTGACAACTATGGAGTTATGTGAAAATCTTCGATTTAATCAATAAATATGCGCTACCATGCAGACGCGAGGTGCACTCCAAATCAAAGTAAGCGGCACATTTCAAATGTATGCCATATTTCAACTGAATCCCATATAGTTAATTGGTTATTTAGGTTTTGGCAGCCATTATTTATGCCAATTGGGGATTAACCAAAAAAAAAAGAACTATTGTAACAATGCCCCGTAATCTTAAAACAATCCTTTATTTGATAAAATCACCGGTAGTCAACTCAATTTTTTTCTAAAAAGGTCATACTTAGTGCACAAGGCTCCCGCTTAACTGCAGGGTCATGAAGGGCGTAAGTCGGCTGGCCCACATATGGAGAGATGCTCCCATGTCTCGAACCCGAGACCAACCATAGCTTGGGCAAGGGCACTTCCATAACCTCTCTCTCTCTCTCTCTCTCTCTCTACGTGTGTGTGCACGCCGCGGCTTAATCTATGTAAGAAAAAATAAAGAAAAAAAATTCCGAAATAAGGAGAAAAAGAAAAATATAGAAAATACAAGAAAAGGGAAATTCTAAAATACTATACAGAGAGAGAGAGAGAGAGAGAGAGAGAGAGAGAGAGAGAGAGGGAGATTTAAATTGATATTTTAATATTTACACACACACACACACACACACAGATATTGAAAATCCAGAATATCGATTTATTAAATATCGATTTACAAATATAGATGTGTGTGTGTGTACATATATATATGTATGTATATGTGTGTGTGTATGTGTGAGTATGATAAGAGAGAAGATATGACAGGGAGAGTGTTGAAGATTGGGGGTGGATTAGTTGGGGCGGTGGGGTTAAGGCGATGAATTTGACGCGGGGTGGTGAGGCGGAGGAGGAATATTTGAGAGAGAGAGAGAGAGATATATTATTCACTTATTATTTAAAATGGGTAAAGGTAACCCTCTTTTCACCATATTCATTGCATTTCACCATAGTGAATGACCAACCTAAGAACATATTTTACTTGGGCTATGCATTTTTTGACATGGTGAGAAATGTATCATCATGGACCAAACAGATCCTAAGAGCTTGACAAAAGCTATTAAATAAATTAGCTGGATGTAAGAATTCCGTTGTAAGTATGAATCATACCACTCTTCTCAACTTTCGAAAGTCTGGATCTCTGCATATTGGCCCATAACCAAGAACTCTTGGAATTTTCCTCTTCACAAATCTTAAAACACGAAACACCATATATCCATATATGTTGCTTCTGATGAGAAACCAGAAATACCATTGGAAATCTTCGGTATTCCTGGATTTAAAGCTCATTTTAGCCTCAGACTGCCACTTCAAGTACCATGTCGAACCCCACAGATTGATCGATATACTCCGTCCAAGCCATCCCCAACTGCATTCTCACCTGTAATAAAAAAGCTAGAAAACTGAGCATCAGTTATAATTGGTTATCAGAGAACACTAAAGAGCAATCTAGGCGATTCTGGCTGGGAAAAATGGAAGGAAAACATGAATTTTCAAGTAATGGGAAAATACTATAAATCAAATACGCGGAGGAGAAATTCAAGAGCTGCTTTAGGATTACCGGGTAAGGGATAACAAATTCCAAAATAGGAAAAACAATCATCATCATTAACACTTCTGATTTTCTCAGAAAGCCACTCTCTTGCATATGATACAATTCTAGTATTCCACAGACCATTCACACATTGATGGGAGAGCCTTATTGTCAAGAGAAGCTGTTGACGACAATCCAACTCTGAGAAAGGGATCCACATGCTGAACGAAAGTTGGTATACCAGAGGCAATAATCCTGTTGTACAACCCACCAAAGTTATTTCAATTGATCAATTGAAATAACAGTCACACTTGTTAATCTAGTATGTACCCAAAGAACATTAGGATACGGCTGCAGAACTTCCTCCAAAAGTAACAACTTTAAGCCACTAAGAATATTATACAGAAATTATGCAGTCCTAAACTGTCTAAACGGGACAATTCGATAGATCTCATTACAGGGGTAATGACTCTCGAACGGGTCTAAGGGCTATTGAATGCGTACGCATAAGAACTAAAAGGCTAGTATCTATGCGCACTATATGTAATTTCAAGTGTGTTTCATTTAATTATCATACTATATATATATTGTTGTATATTTTATGAAATGCCAGCTTATTTTGTCAAACTTTAGAGTCAATTTTAATTAAGACACATATGTTAAAAGTGACATGTCTTAATACCAATGTGTTCCTTGTAGTAAGGAGATTAATTTGGTATACTCACTTGTTCAAAATAGTGAAGTAATGAATGAAAATTTTGGACTTAAAGTGACCCATTTGAGTTTAAGCTAATTGGTGTAACAAAGTTAGTGGGTTTGTCCCACATTGGAAAAGTGGTAGAAATGCTTGGAGTTAATATCCCCAAGTTATGGGACTAAGGCTTGGATGCCTTGGGCTATCCCAACTCTTTGAAGGGAAGATGACCTACACTATGCATGTGTTGGGCTTGGGCCAAAAGCCCACACGCGCGGGCCGCAGCAGCAGTCCGTCCGGCCCAGGTCGTGGGTCTTGGGTCTTTCTTGAGCAACTATTAAATTTTTTGGACAAATTTTAATTTACCTTTGGGATTTAAAATTTATTTTCTGAACCAAAAAATCTGGAATATTTACGAATTAATTATGTTTCGTATTAATTAATTATATTTCGTATTAATTAATTATTTAAAAACACTGTCGTTTTTTAATTATTTAAAAAATGCTGTCGTTTTTTAATTAATTTAATTAAAACGTTAAGTTGCTTTATTGCAACTGTTCAAACAATCACATCTGTTCTGGGAAAAGCCATGAGTTGTAGCCCTTCACCACTTATAAAAGGGACCATATGCAGTCCATTTAAAACATTAGAAAATATACCCGAATTCCCTACTACTGTTCTTGTTCCCTTCTTACTGTTTGAGAGAAATTCGCCATTGTTGGTTCGTGGGACTGTTGCACTGAAGTGCTTCTTGCAATAGTCGTTGACCGTTTCATCCTGGGAGGCAGACGCCCGTTGAATTTTCCGTCAGCACCGTAGCGAAGGCGTATTCTGTCTTAAGGAGAGATAGTTTAACTTTCGACTCGGTCAAAATTCTACAAGTGATTGTTTCAATCACAAACTGTATGTTTTTCTTATCATCCTTTACTGTTCTATAGTAAGTAAGTAAGTAATTTTAATTACTGTTTATTTATTTAGTCATATATATATTCATTTTTTTTGTAATCCGGTAAACAACATATATATATATATATATATATATATATATATATATATATATATATATATATATATATATATATATATATTGTTCGTGATACAAAGTTTTTTAAAAAAAAGTTGAAAAATCCCATCCCCATATGGACATTAATCCAGTGGTCATACTACTTCTAAAATTAACCAACTCAACATCGATCCACTATAATCCAACCGCAACAACAAATGTGTATCCCGTACTCTTTCTAATTCGTCTACTCAATTAATTCATTTCATCAATTAAACTAACAATTAAAGTATACAATTATTAATTTACTAATTTACAATGAGGGGAAATCCTACTTTCATATGAAATGGGAACTAATTATTAATTTACTTTCATATAAAACTATACAATTAAAGTTACAATTAAAGCTATACAATTTATTTTATTAAAGCTATACAATTAAAGTTATTTCGAATCTCAACAATTATCTGTTAATGAGGGGCAATCCTACTTGCATATGATATTAATTAATTTGTCCACCACACACGCCCACACACACACACCCTGCCCCCCCCCCCCCCCCCACCACCACCACACCCCACCCCCTCCTCCAACACACACGCGCACACATACATGCACACACACCACCCCATCCCCTGCCCCCTCCCCCCACCACACCACACCCCCTCCTCCACCACACACGCACACACACCACACCACCCCCTCCCCCCACCACAACCCTCCTCCACCACGCACACGCACACATACATGCACACACACCACACCACCCCCTGCCCCCTCCCCCCACCACACACACCACCACCCCTTGTACCTCACCTCCCTAGCCCCCCTGTCCCTCCCCCTCTCACCTGCACACACGCACACACACACCACACATGCACACACACACCCCACCACCCCCTGCTCCCCTCCCCCCACCACACACCACCACACACATATATACACACACATATAGAAATGAAAGAGAAAGAGAGGAAAAAAACATACCTTAGAGAGAAAGAGAGAGCTCGAAATCGCTTAGAGAGAGAAAACCAAAAACGGTGGAAAAAAAAGAAAGCGTAGGGCTTTTTTGCGGAAGAAATTGTCGCGGACGTGTCACGGTCATTGACCGTGACAATAATTTTAAGGCTTGTCACGGTCATTGACCGTGACAAGTCCGTGACAACTTCTCTTGTCATGGGCTTGCCATGGTCAATGACCGTGACAAGTCTTTATCACGGCCTTGTCACGATCAATGATCGTGATAAAAAAATGCGTGTTTTTTATCACGATTAATGATCGTGACAACGTTGGCCGGCTAAAGGGTGCCAATTTAGGCTTTTTGGTGTAGTGGGATCTCTCTCTCTCTCTATGTACCTATTGAACCAAATATCATTACATGTAATTCATATTGGTATGTGGGTATGTTATATTTCCAGTGATCAGTTAATCAGTTCAGTAGTGCTCTAACTAGTGCACCCACATATCTCAATTGATATGTAATTTCTAATGAGACACATAAAAACTTTCATATGGAATTCGCAATAATTATTCTGTAATTTCCTTAATAGCATAGTGGGATTGAATGGGTGGAAGCTTAGATTTCTAAAATGCATATTGTATCTTCAAAATTCTAATTCTTAGTAAAATGCCATTGTATGTCCATGGAACATGCTCGTCTAAGTCAATTTTATTTCTTAGTTGAGTTTTTTTGTAACTTAGGAGTCGAACACTCTACGAAAAAATGTAAGTCAATTTATATACACATATTAAGATCACTAAATGGACAAATTTGGAATGATATTAACCAATCATTACGTTTAAGTTTAAGTTGAACTTGATTTGTAAGTTGTGAAATTGTTATCATCATTGTCGAATATGTGACTTAAAGTTTTGAACTTATGCAGGAGCATCTATTGCATGTAAAGGTGTATCATTATCGGACAACACGACCGTGAATCCAAATGGGAAGAGGAATTCGGCGCATTGTTGCCTAACACTATGAAGTGATTATTACTACAGAGGAATATTAGTTTTGATAGACGAATTAAATTTGGTTGATGTGTTAGATCAATTTGCTTTAGTGTAGTTTTGACTTTGGCTCATATATGCGTGATTTTTGGATGTACATTATTTTGGATAAAGTTTTTTAATGATGTAAATAGTGGGTAAATATAGCAGTACATATAATAGATGCTTATTTTTATGTGAATGATATACATTGAATGGGGTTGAATACAATAAATTTCAAGACATGTTTCTATGAATATTAATTTTTGTTTTGATTTATTTGCAACTATGACATTATTGATTATTAATTTTTTTTAGGGGCCGGCTATTCCCACTCCCCCACATTCTTCCTACACTCCATTTTAAGATTCAAGGACTATAATGCCCCTAAACCCATTAACTCCTTTTCATTTCATTTCATTTCAAATTCACATTTATACCCAAAATTTATATTTACTTTTTTATCCCAACTAAATAAATATTTTATTTATTTAATAAAAAAATTTTATTTATATTAAAAACTGCTTTGAATGTAAAAAAATGTTTATTTAAAAAAACACTTTTTGAAAAATAAAATTTTTTTTTCAACCTTATATAAAGTAAAAAATTATTTCCACTGTTAAATTAACTGTAGTTTTAAAAAAATTGTTGTTTAAATTGTTTAAACAATTTAAAATATAAGCAAATATTAATTGTTTTGATTATGAAAAACTATTTTTAAAAAATAAAATATATTTTTTGTATAAAAACCGTCTTAACTTTTTATATAATATAAAAAGTGTTTTCTACAAAAGTAAACTGCTTTAGCTTTTAATAATACGAATTATAAATAAAAAATTGTACATCTTATTTAAAAAAAATTAACACTCTTTTCTATAAATATAAATAAAACACTACAAAAAATGTCATGTTATGTTATACTCTTTTTCCTCTGACTAAGTTTTCTCTCACTTGATTTTTCAAGTAAATATTTTAAAAAAATATTTCGTGTCGTGTCATTTTTATTTTGGTTGGGTTCGTTTTTTATTTAAAAAATAACATTTTGTGTTGTGTTGTGTTGTGTTTACTTTGGTCGTGTTCGTGATAAGTTAAAAAAATAATTTATGTTTGGTCATGTCGTGTCACGTCATGTCATGTCATTTTATTTTGGTCGGGTTCATTTTTGGTTTACAAAATAACATTTTTTGTTGTGTCGCTTTTAATTGGTTCGTGTTCGTGATAGGTTGAAAAAAATATATCAAATCATGTCGTATCGTCCTGTCACTTTTTTTTTCGTTTTTGGTTAAAAAAATATATTTTATATCACGCCATGTCGTGTCGTGTCACTTTTGGAATGTGTTTGTTAAAAAAATAAAATTTTGTGTCGGGGCGTATTGTGTCGCTTTTAATTGGCCGTGTCTTCTTAAATAAAAAAAAATAAGATCTCGTATCGTGATGTGTCATGCCATGTTGTGTTAATTTTATTTTGTTCGTGTTCGTGTTTGGTTGAAAAAAAATAACATGTTTTTTGACGTGTCGTTTTTACTTGGGTCGTGTTCGTGTTAGGTAAAAAAATAATCTTACGTGTTGTACCACTTTTATTATGATCGTGTTCGTGTTTGGTTAAAAAAAAGATTTCGTGTCGTGTCGTATCCTTGTATCGTGTTATGTTGTGTTACTTTTCGTTGGGTTGTTTACGTGTCACGTTAAAAAATAAAATTTCGTGGTAGCAACACTCAATGTGTATTGAACATTTAACTTGCAACTTTACATTTTACGGGCTCACTGTAATAAAAAAAATATTAATATTATTTTTTTCATTATTATTCTTAACTAAATATTAGTTATCATTCTTGATTACATATTAGTTATCAATTTTTTATTTATAATTCGTATTTTTAAAAGCTAAAACAATTTACTTTTGTAAAAAATAGTTTTTATATTATATAAAAAGCTAAGACAGTTTTTATACAAAAAATATTTTTTATTTTAAAAATATTTTTTCATAATCAAAACAATTTTTATTTGCGTATATTTTAAATTGTTTAAACAATTTATACAACAATTTCTTTAAAACAACAGTTAATTTTTTTAAAAGTGGAAATGATTTTTTACTTTATATAAAGCTGAAACAATTTTTTATACAAAATTTGTTTCTTATTTTTTAAAAAGTGTTTTTTAAATAAATAGTTTTTTACATTCAAAACAGTTTTTAATATAAATAAAACTTTTTTATTAAATAAATATTATATTTATTTTGTTGGGATAAAAAAGTAAATATAAATTCTGGGTATAAATGTGAATTTGGAATGAAATTAAATGAAAAGGAGTTAATGGGTTTAAGGGTGTTAATGGGTTTAGGACATTATAGTCATTGAATCTTAAAATGGAGTGTGGGAAGAATGTGGGGGAGTGGGAATAGCCGGCCCCTTTTTTTATTATATGCTTAATTTATTACCGTTTATATTAAACCCTCATGTGATGAAATGTTTAATATGACTTTTTTAAAAATTTGAAAACTGTTTGTCATGACGCTTTTTAAATCAAATATGACATCTTATAGAGTATATTATGACTTTTTCTGTAGCAGATATAACAGTTTTGAAAAAAAAGTCATATATAATCGTTACCTAATATGACACTTTTTATGGGTATCAATTATGACACCCAAACTTATGACGCTTTTTATTAAAAAATAAAGCATCATAAAATGTGTTTTATGACACTTAGAAAACGTCAAGGCTTTTTTCTTGTACCTATGTCGTTCAAACCAAAACCCATACTTGTTAGAACGAAAAAGTCAACCTCGTTCGAAAAAACCAAACTTGTTCTAATGAACGCCATATTTCATTCGAGTAAAATCCCAATCTAGTGCAAATGGGATCCATGCAAAATCCTTCTTTTCTAATTTTTGAAACGACCATTAACAACCTAAAACCGAGTGTAGCGTGCTTCTCACCAATAATAACCTATAATAACAAGTTTTAG
Source organism: Sambucus nigra (assembly GCA_949130495.1). Lineage (NCBI taxonomy): Eukaryota > Viridiplantae > Streptophyta > Magnoliopsida > Dipsacales > Adoxaceae > Sambucus > Sambucus nigra. The sequence goes on from OX422209.1 coordinate 190,993,597, forward strand.
GTATTTATACCAACGATTCATGGTCAAAATTCAGATTCTATGTTTTTAACATTAAGTTAATAATTCTATATAATTCATATCTAATTCGATTCGATTATAGATTAAACATGATGCATGGCTATTGTAATTATTATTACTAAGATTTAGAATTCATAATATTAATTCAAATTACGTTATTAATTTAAGTAATTCATTTTAAATTAAGGCTTAATTAATTTAATTATGAAGATTAGATTTTTAGATGAGTAATATAAGATTACAAGAATGTTATACGAAATTATAATGAACTATCACTATTCCAACTCGAATTCAATTAACTTATTAATTAAGGTATACTTGCCTTAAACCGGTTGATAAAACAAAGTCCTTAAGGCCTCTGACTGTGTCTCATCTTCTTAGCCTCTGGGGTTTCTCTAATTATGCTAATAAACTCTACCCATGAAATTAAGCCTTGGCCCAATATTAGACTCAACCCAAATAAACCCAAAACATGCTCCAAATGACCAAAAAACTTGATCCAAACCATATTATAATTCAATAGACTTAAATACCACTATTTAAGTCAAAGACTAGCATTCTAAGCAAACAAAATTCAATACAAAACAACATATATTATAATAAATATGTCATCTCATTAAGTTAATTTACAATATGACATGAGTTAATTAAGTTAAAACTTAATTACTGATTATTTACGTGTGGCTCGGCATTATAAGAAACTACTTCATTATTGGTGGGACCGGACATCAAGGGGTTAATCCAAATAAGGAATCTCCTGACACCTAGTTCCTGAACATTCCATAGTTGCCTTTAATACTAAGTCTTTTCAAATGTATTACCATGTATTGTGTCCATTTCCAAAATAGGTTAATTTATGTAACGTATATATATGAATTTTATAATAACATATTAAATATGTTAAGTGACATCTCACATATCACAATAGGAAATGAAATCATTAATTACAAAATATAAACCATGCATAATAAATACTGGTTATTACATTCCTCCCCCTTAAACAATGAATTGTGTTCTCGTAATTCAAAAATTATATACCTGACTTTAAGATCTCTGGATATCTCACACGCGTGTCATCCTCTCTATCCCAGCTAGACTCAAAGTCACCATGGTGTCCCCACTAGACTTTACCTGACAAAATATCCTTTGATAACAACGTCTGCTCCATCTGGTCAAAAATGCGATGCGGTCTCTCCTAGTAGAATATGTATGGCTATTAACCTATCCCATTATGGTTGATGTGTTGATAGTCTAACTCATACCTCCGGAATTTCATGAACAAATGCACGTGGAATAAATCATTTACCCACTAAAGATAGTCGGTTAAAGGTCAAATGATATGCCACAAGCCCTACTCTATCCTAAATCACGAAGGTACCTCCATATTGGGACACTAAATTCCCCTTAGATTTAAATATCATAACTAAATTAAACAGGAGACCTTTAGAGGCAACTGATCCCTATTAAACTCTAATAAATGATTCATGTTATAAGCATAACTCTTCTCTGACTCTACGCAGTATCCATATATTGCCTTCTCTAAGGTGTCCCGAATGTAATTCAGTTGAAAAATTGTTATCCCATATCTTTAACAAATAACATGAAAATGTCATGGTTATCCATACCCACTTCTTTAAGAGTACGTATTACCCTCATGTGACCCGGTAGGACTGATTGTCTTATTCCATTGACCAAATATAACTTGAGTCTTGTCCTTAAGGTCATTTCGATAAGTCTTCATGAGAATCATTTAAACGAACATCCTCATTTCCAATGTGTATCCCTTTATACCACTCTAACACTAAATCTTCAGTCAACTAACCTTTGATTTCGGAGATTATAGCAGAAGAACTCCGTAATGGTGGCGAAAGGTTTCGCCTCAAATCCAAATGATTTCTCTTCTTCTCTTAATATATTTATAGTTAGGACTTGATCGAGGGATCCATTGACTCTGGAACATTAAGTAATACGGCCAAAACCGCGTGGAATATAACTAATATAAAGAAGGTAAATGGGCACTTAGACTCGTGCACTTTTTGTTATACTAGTTACTCTTTTATAAAAAAAAAATTGAGTTTGTTTTTATGTGCTTGAAATGGTTTCTTTAGACTTTATATGAAATGAAGTAAAACTCCTTGAAATTTTGTGTTTGCATTTTATACATTTTGAGATATTTTTGATCTTGTATCAAAATAACTCAAAATATGCACTACACCCAATCCTACGAATGGTCACGCCCTGCGGGTCACGGCCCAAGTCCGCGACCAGCTGGTCGCGGACTTGGGCCGTGACCCACTCAATTTTTGGCGTGGCCATATTTATTATCACACTAAATTATCGATATTTTGGAAGTGGTCGCGGACTTGGGCCGTAACGAGGTCGTGACCATCTTGGCGCCAAATTTCCCTCCAAGCTTGGTCGCGGATGGGTCACGGCCCAAGTCCGTGACCCATGGCATGACAAAGAAGAGAGCACACACATTGAGGGTTACGTCTTACGGCCGTGACCATTTCTGAGTGTGGGTCACGGCTATGGGCCGTGACCATCCCTCATTCAAGCACTAGGGTTGATAAAAAAGGGTCGCGCATCACAGATTGAGGGTCACGGCTATTGGCCGTGACCATTTCTTGGTATGGGTCACGGCTATGGGCCATGACCCTAGGCTGTATACATCTCACTTAGCTTCATTAATGGGTCACGGTGGGTGGGTCACGGCTCTAGGCCGTGACCACTTTTAATCCTAAAACAAAACAAAGCACCTCAAAATTTTCATTTCCCCGCTCATCTTGTTTATTCTTCTGCCCCAAACTATGGAAAAGGTGCGATGCGGGTATGGTCAATACCGTATGGAGTTATTTCTTCCCCAAATGATGGTAGCAGGTGCGAGGTTTCTTCCCCAAACGCTGGTAGCAGGTGCGGCTTTTAAAGGGTTCGTATGGCCGTGTATGGAGGTTGGGCGGGTTTTAGAGGGCAAAGCATTTGGTTGGTTCAGTGAGGGTTATTGAGGCAGGGGCGATTTTCAACTGAGTTGCGATTTTCAACTGGGGCGATTTTCAACTGGGTTCGGTGAGGGTTGTTGGGTTTGGGTCTCGATTTTCAACTGGGTTACTGTCCAAATTCTGCCCGGTTTAAGTCCGATGGGTTGATTTTTGTTGGACCAAACCGGGTTTGGATGATGGAGCTATAACACAGTGGGTACAGGTATTGTCAATTCTAAAATTTTGTTTTTATAATTTGTATCTTCTTTTTTCTTAGGAAGATTTCAATTAGTAATTTTCTTTTCATTTTCATATCATCGACAAAAAATTTGGTGTGCTATAATTTTGTTTATCACTTCGTCGAACATTTGGTGTGCTATATTTTGAAATTTTAAACTAACATCATACATTACTTGGATGTATTTGTTGTTTGTACTGTAGGATCAAACATTTGGGGTGTTATATCTTAGAATTTTATACTAACGTCATACATTACATGGTTGTCTGTTTGTCCCGTAGGTAGTGATAAAATTGATAATAACGTTATGGAGACCTTTATTTGGGACACTTTTGGGCCAACACACAGCAATCTGTCGAGGTAATTGTAGTAATATTTCTTTTTGTAAATCAAAGTAAGTCTTTTTTCCAATCGCTTTTTTAGAATAGTTTGAGTTAGTTATTGTTTGGGTGTTAAATGATCATACCCATGCGGTTCTTTCTCTCTTAAGTATTTGAAAATGCTCACAAAATTTCTTAGACACGGGTAACTCTACGATGCTCACATGGGCATAATAAAATGGATTTCTAAATAGTCATAATGTGTCCGTGTGTTGAAATTAAGGATTTGGTTAGAAAATTTTAATCTGTTTCGTCGTTTCATCGCATTATCATCACTAACCTTAGGTGCCTTACTAATGCTTCTATTATCTTGACATTGTGTGGATAATTTGATACACGATGTTACGATAATTTAATTCCCTAACATGCCCGATTGACACGTGGAGAAGTTATTAACATATATACATTTATTGCATATATGTATGCATTTATGCTACTGTTTGTATATATTTTGTTGTGTTCATATATGCATACAGTTATAGCATATATGCTACTGAATGCATATATGCATACAACATGTGATGTTTTTAAGACTTTATTCATACTGGTTAGTAATGGGAAAGTCATAACTGATGCTGGGAGCATGACTTCCGATCTTGTCAAGGGCTCAGCAGCAGTTGCATCGCTTTTCTCTATTCTTGACAGGCACTCACTCATTCAAGGCTACTGCGATGTAATTATACTATCATTTATCTTACTGTTTTTCCTTTCATATATTACGTTGATAAGAGTTTTCATCTTTTCATCACACTTTCGGAAGACTAATGCTAAACATACAAATTAAATTGTACACTCCTCATTTTTTTAACAAACTGAGATGCCATTCAAAGACCGAAGAATAAAAGAGAGAGCATTTCAAACGTGGACAATTATTGCGTTTGAGGTTTTGATTATTTTCTCTATTAAGAAGTTGAGTATAAATTTTTATCTTTATTTGTTTTTATTAACCTTTTGACTAATTTAAATGTAGGGTTCCAAACTTCAGTACTAAGATGTTGGATTTAATTGAACCACTACATTCATCGAGGTAAAGTTTTGATTATTTATTAATAGTTTTGTTATGCGTTTATTGTATTTGCAATTCTTTACATAGTTGATTGTAGTAGTCAAGATGATGTAATACCCGTGATTTTAATGACTTTTAAAATGAGTTATATTTTAAATTAATGGATTAATTGAATTTTATTATTAATTAATTCATTTGGGTTTTATCCGAATTGTGGATATTAAAATGTATAATTCTGAATATTACTTAAAGATATTTAGGTAATATATGAATGAGATGCTATTGATATGGTGTTGTGTTATTAATTCAGTAATTTGAATTTTTAATCGGACGCAGTATGGGACGTGTCGGGACTAAATTGTGAGATTTAAAAAGAAAATTTATTTTCTATCCACCTTATAGTCATTTTGACTACGTCGTTGCGTCCGGAAGATCCGAAATAGTCAGAAAAGTCTATTAGGACGTTGGTTTTGAGTCTCGGGTCATTTGGAAATGAAAAGACAACCCAAAAGGGCATTTTGGTCATTTTTATAAGGGGGATGAATAGTGATTTCGGGTTTTGTCCTATTATAAGTATTGGTAGATTAAGTGTACGTGGGCTATTCATTGCCTCTACACAAAATAGAGAAGTCATCTTCCTAGAGAGAGTGAAAGGTTGCTTGGGAAGAGAAGAGTTTACTTGGGAAAGACCAAAGGTCACCACCACCGGAGGTTGACCGGAAAAGGGAGAACCACATGTGTTATTCTACACCAAAGGATCAGACCTTCATTAGAGGCAAGTGTTTGATAATGGCAATTTAATTTTGTATATTGTCCATGTTAGAATAGTTCTATAAAGATGATATTTTTCATGTTTGGAAGAAATAATGGAATTGTTAAATGGATTTCTGGAAACTAAAAAGATATAGGAATCAAACTCATGTTGTAGGTTGAGAGTAATCCACGAAATAATCATATATCTATTGAAGAAAATTCTGAAAACCATTGTTGTGTTCTTGAGGATATTAGGTTGATAATTTTTTGGAAAAAGAGGATATAAACATGCTTTTAATCCAATCTCTTGATGATTCTAGGATGTTTAGATCATTAGAAATCATTTATATATGTTGGTATATCATGTAGTAAGAATTATAAGTCATTTGGGTTGTTAATATGAAGGTTTGAATGAATGAAAATGGTGAAACCCGTAGTAGAAGAAATGCAGAAAAAAAGCCAGGCTGTTACCGGAGTGATCGATCGATCGACCCCCTACCTTCGATCGATCGACCTCTCCAGAATTCTTAAAGTTGTTTCTTTTAAATGTTGATTCTTATCCCAAACCTTTTGTAGATCTTTGGTGATTATTAATTGGATATTATGGGCCTTAGAAAAGATCAGTAGACCCTTGATAAAATTTAAATTAATGTGATTGGGATTTAATTGATTAGAATGATGATAATTAAATTGAAGGATATTTCGGTTGCTAGATTCACGTGTTGGATTCTATTTGGTATGCATGAGGATTAAGGATAGTGTGACACCCCGACTAATTAAACACCGGGTAGCTACTCCTTTATAAAATTAATTCAAAATGCCAAGTTGGCTCAGTTAATAGCATCACTGTCGAAAACGTTTTATTATTACTAACCACCTAGTATTTAAAAAGTAAGTGCCAAATTTTATTAAATCTGATTAACATGCAACAAGAGTAATGAATAACTAAATAACACCATTCACCATACTGAAGTGAAACGAATAACCATCACAAAATGTAAATAAAACCTGGAGGAAAAACTCCTGAATACAAATCCCACAACTGATAAGTAAACAGAAATAAATAACTAAAACTGAATACTGAGCAATACATGCTAGAGTCTGAAAACTGAAATGTAAAAATGTCTAATAGAATTGGGCAACATGCCCTACAACTGATAGATGCTGAGACTGGAATCCAAATGAGAGAAGCGTCTACATGCAAATCCCTGTAGCTTCCACAAACAGCTACAGCTCGTCACCTGAATGAGAATCCTATGCTTGGTGTCCTTGTGGCTGGGCACCTAAAATGGTTTTACAAAAATATATATTTGGAAGCAAATGGGTCAGAGCCCGAAAGTGGAAATCATTTTAAAAACCTGCAAGTGCTTTAAAAACATTTAAAACATTAAATGCAAAGTACATGTTAGGACGTGCACTCACATTAAATTCTCACCTCTCGACTAACTGTGCACTCCTAACGTAAGTACCCATCTATAACTACCCTTTCCACTAGCTAAGTGACACGTAAACTAGCTAGACAACCAAAGGTTCTACCCATTTTACTCGGTTAATATAACATAACAACGCTCGTAATTTAATAGAGGTTTCACGTAAACTCAGTTATTAAGTATGCCATTGATATAACTATCAGCTAACTCATTATATATCTCGAAACAATACCGGAATATTTTTACAACATTAACATGAGGATTCCCATTAATTAAATGTATATTATTCACATCATAAATATACGATACAAGCACCCCGCAATCTAAGCTGTAGTGCACACATACTCTGCTATCCATCCCGGTACATCACGTACATAAGGATCACATATTCCGAATCTCTCAGGAATAGTTCAGATAACACAAATCACAAATAGTGGAGGCGAACATAGTCACCATCACATGGGTCACGCACATACCTACGCTCCCATGGTCAGCGGACTTATTAATATCGCAATAAGTCTTTCTATGACCTATGTTCATCAAGGTACCAGTCTATATCCCCCCCGTAGGCACACAAGGATTAGAGGGTCCTAAGCGAACGAAACCTCCCGTGATAGCAAGTATGGTAGGTATGTCATACATACAATCCATATATCAATACTAAGTAAACACACATCTTAGTAATACCGTATTATATTCGTAGTACATATCGCATTCTCGTACCAACTAATTATCACAACTTATATTATTCCGGTTCATAATTATACGCGCTATAATTCATCCTCACATCGTAGTAGACACTCACGTCTCAACCCAAACGGTTCATTGAATATAACTCTCGTGTATGGTTTACTCATCCCAACAACCCCAAAAGTACCAAATCAATCACTATATCATCAAAGGGATGCTAACTCTACCCTTGAATCATCTCCCGGAACTCCAAAAGTCAAAACAGTCCAAAAAGGGTCAAACTGTCAACTCGTTAGAAGTCTCGTTCGAACGAGGCTTCGAACGAGTTTGGACTGTCATGTCGTTAGAAGTCTCGTTCGAACGAGGCTGTTCGAACGAGATCCCAGTTCGTTCGAACGAACTGACCCTTCTAACGATATCTCGTTCGAACGAGATATCGAACGAAAATCCTACTCGTTAATAACGACTGGTCAACTCGTTAGAAGCTCGTTCGAACGAGCTCGTTCGAACGAGCTCGTTCGAACGACCTGGGGGCTGCTTCTAACGAGATGCCAGTTTCGGCCCAGAATTTTCCAAAAGTCGTTTTGTCACCATTTTTACTCCTCAAACCTCTTCTAAAATTCGTTCCCACAATATATTGAGTTCTCTAATCATCCTCAAACATGTTAAGGGGCTATACTAACATCATTAACGGGTTTGATATCATCTAAACATCATTAAATCACAATTTCTACTTTAATTCCCAATTTTCTTCAAGAACATAAACCCTAACTTTTTCTCATCATAAATTCCCAGATTTTAATTCGTTTATGCATCACCTAGATATGAAATCTCCGAATTTTAATCTTCCAACAATGTTTCTACATGCAAACCTATCCCAACATTCAATAATAACTTCAAATTTCATGGGTTTTCTTTTAATCTTTCAAGAACAAATAAGATTCTTCAATTTCTAACATGGAAAAGACATTCTCAGTAATTAAATGGAAATAAAGTCACTTGCCTTGGTTTGATTCCGGATTTGGTGTGGATTTGGTGTAGAATTTCTGCAGAATTCCTCTCTCTCTCTCCTTCTCTAAGCTTTCTTCTCCAAAAGGCTATGGTGGCTAGGGTTTGCTTTGGGGAACTTATGAAAACCTAATTAATAAACCTCCGTAGCTTGTTGGGTTAATAAGGGTTGGTTGGGGTCAATCCTTATCAGATTACAACTCTCAATTTTCGTCACTTTTAATTACCCAAAAATACCAAATTACTAAAATACCCTTTATAGTGCCGGAATGGCCTAAAAATACCCCGGGACCCAAACTATACCCCCGGCTAGTGTTTTCTGACTATCTCGACCCTTCCGAACGCGTTGGCGCACTCAAAACGACCATACGGATTATATATTTTAAATTCACTTTTATTAACAAAATATTATACCATGACGTGGCGGTCCCACGCGTCTCAACAAAATTTCCAAATTGCCGTATATAAATCCCACGACAAATTTTATAATACCAAATACATATAATCATATATGCACATAATCAAATACCAATTCGCATCACATTAGTATTTATATCCCGGATTAATTTCCAATTAATACGCATTTAATTAATTAATACGCATTTGATTAATTAATCCCCAAAAATAAATATAGACAAAAGTACGGGGTATTACATACTTCCCCCCTAATAACTGAATTTCGTCCCGAAATTCGAAACTAGAAAGTACCTGCTAAAAACAACTCTGGATAACGTTCGCGCATCTCATCCTCGCGCTCCCATGTGGACTCCTCGACATTGTGATGTTGCCACTGAACACGCACTAACGGGACTATCTTTGACCGCAGTTTCCTCTCGCTTCGGTCCAAAATAGCAATCGGCCCCTCCTCATAAGAGCTATCCGGCTGGAGATCGATGTCCTCCACAGCAATGTGAGAATGAGCCAAATTATCTCTAAGGTATTTCCTCAGCGAGGAAATATGGAACACGTCGTGAATCCGATGCAAATGCTCCGGTAATCCGAGTCTATACGCAACCGGTCCGATCCGCTCAATAATAGGAAACGGCCCCACATACCTCGGTGCCAACTTCCCCTTCTTCCCGAAACGCATAATCCCCTTCATAGGAGAAACCCTGAGCAAAACTTGGTCCCCCACTTGGAACTCCCTGAAAAACCTCTTTGCATCAGCATAACTCTTCTGCCTGTCTTGAGCTACCCGAATGCGACTCCGAATCAACTCAATCCTTGCCGAAGTATCCTGAATCACTTCCGGCCCAAGTAGTTTGTTGTCCCCCACTTCTAACCAACATGTTGGGGAACGACAAGGCCTACCGTACAATGCCTCAAACGGAGCCATGCCAATCGTGAACTGATAGGAGTTGTTGTAAGCAAACTCCACCAGTGGAAGGTACTGCTCCCATCCACCCCCGAAGTCAATAATGCACATGCGTAGCATGTCCTCCAACATCTGATTGGTGCGCTCTGTCTGCCCATCGGTCTGCGGATGATAAGCCGTACTTAACCGCAATTCCGTGCCCATGGCCTCCTGGAAACTCTCCCAAAACCTCGGAACAAATATCTTGTCTCTGTCAGACACGATATTCAGGGGCACACCGTGAAGTCTCACAATCTCTGAGATGAAGAGCTGGGCATACTGTCCCGTAGTGTAGTCGGTCCTTACGGGTAAGAAGTGAGCGACCTTGGACAACCTGTCCACAATTACCCAAACAGAGTCGTGACCCCTCTGCGACGTAGGCAACCCCGTGACGAAATCCATGGATATGCTCTCCCACATCCACACCGGAACCTCCAACGGCTGTAGCAATCCTGCTGGTCTCTGATGATCCACTTTTACAAGCTGACAAGTGGCGCACTTCGAGACAAACTCAGCGATATCTCTCTTCATACCGCTCCACCAATACTGCCGTCTCATGTCTTGGTACATTTTATCCCCTCCGGGATGTACCGCGAACCGTGAGCCGTGCGACTCTGCCATCACCTCGTGCCGCAACTCCTCTCCTTCCGGGACTACCAATCTCCCATTGAAGCGCAATCCCCCGTCTGAGCTAACGGTATAGGACTCAGCTCCCTCTGCTAGCAACCGAACTATCTGCTCCTGACAGAACGAGTCATTTGCCTGTGCCCGTACAACCTTCGTGACAATCTGCGGGGTAACGGTCATCACAGACATGAAAGATCGGGCCACTGCATCCTGGTGTCCCAATTCCTTCCACTTAGCTTTCCACACCTCTGCCACCTCATCTGCTGGCCTGCGGCTCAACGCGTCTGCTACCACGTTAGCCTTACCCGGGTGGTACTGGATGTCGAACTGGTAGTCCTTCACAAATTCAAGCCACCTACGCTGCCGCATATTCAATTCCTTCTGCGTGAACAGATACTGTAGTGACTTGTGGTCCGTGAACAGCTGGAACTTTTCCCCCAAAAGATAGTGCCTCCAAATCCGTAAGGCAAATACCACTGCCGCCAACTCCAAATCATGTGTGGGGTAATTCTTCTCATGAGGCTTAAGCTTACGGGAAGCATAAGCTATGGCCTGTCTCTCCTGCTGCAATACACCTCCAAGCCCTTGTAAAGACGCGTCGGTGTAAACCAAATACTCAACTCCCGGTCTCGGCAATGCTAACACAGGTGCTGAGGTCAATTTGTCCTTCAATTCATCGAATGCCAACTGACAGGCATCACTCCAGATGTATGGCACACCCTTACGAGTAAGATGTGTCAAAGGACCTGCTATCTCCGAGAATCCCCGAATAAATCTCCTGTAGTATCCTGCTAGACCCAAGAAACTACGAATCTCCGTTGGTGTCGTGGGCTGTCCCCACTCCCTCACTGCTGACACCTTCCCCGGATCAACAGATATTCCCTGATCGGAAATAATATGACCCAAGAACTGGACCTCCTTCAGCCAAAACCCGCACTTCTCATATTTTGCATACAGTTCGTTCTGACGAAGTGTCTGCAAAACCTGCCTCAAATGCTCGGCGTGCTCCTCCTCTGTCTGAGAGTAAACCAGGATATCATCAATGAAGACAATGACAAACTGGTCTAAGAAGTCCCTGAACACTCTGTTCATCAAGTCCATAAACACTGCTGGAGCGTTGGTCAAGCCGAAAGGCATAACCCGAAATTCATAAGAACCATATCTCGACAAGAACGCAGTCTTCGAGACATCCTCCTCCCTGATGCGCAACTGATGGTAACCTGACCTCAAGTCAATCTTTGAGAAGAAAGAAGCTCCTCTCAACTGGTCGAATAAGTCATCGATTCGAGGCAACGGATACTTATTCCGTATCGTGACCTTATTCAACTCTCGGTAGTCCACGCACAATCTCAGTGAACCATCCCTCTTCTTCACAAACAAAACTGGAGCGCCCCAAGGTGAGGTACTCCTGCGAATAAAGCCCTGCCCTAACAGCTGCTCTATCTGATCCCGTAACTCTCGCATCTCAGCTGGAGCCATACGGTACGGTGCACGTGCTATAGGTCTCGTGCCCGGTAGCAAATCAATAACGAAGTCTATCTCTCGACTGGGTGGTAAGCCTGGTATCTCCTGAAACACATCTGAATACTCCCTGACAACTGGGATCGAATCCAAAGGAATCACAACCTCCTTAGAGGTATCCTCCTCTATATAGTACAGATGAGCGGTCGATCCTCCCTCTGGGCGAGGCATCGCCACTATAAACATCTCTTGCCCCGGAATGGCAAAAACAATGCTCCCGCTGAAGCAATCAATCATGGCCCTATATGCTACGAGCCAATCCATACCGATGATCACATCGTGAACATGCATGTCTAACACTAACATGTCCGCAGGCAATACCAAACCACCAACCTCTACCCCGACTCCCCGGCATATAAAGAAAATAAGTGACCCACTCCCTAATGGTGAGTCGACACACGTCACTGTGCTCTCTGCCGTAGTTAACAATCCTAAAGCTTTCGCGAAGTGTGTAGCAATAAAACAGTGTGTAGCACCCGTATCAAATAACACCCGACCCATAGTGCCATGGATAGGAAACGTACCCTCGATCGCGGGCGGTGCCTGTGGAACTGCAGCCTGGTGAACGTTGTAGACACGTCCATACTGTAGCTGCCCCTGTTGAGCTGGGACTGCTGGAATGGGTGGCAAAGCTGCCATCTGTGGCGGTGCAGGAAGAGCGGCGGGAAACATAGGTCTCTGTGGCTCCTGGCGAGCACCCTGCTGCTGCTGCTGTGGGGCCCTGCCCCTATCAGGACAATCCTGCTTCTTATGGCCAGTCTTGCCACAAGTAAAGCACTTCCCTGGGAAGTTCCCTCCCCTCTGCCCCTGCTGTCCCCGGCCCTGGTGGCCGTTACCATTCCTCCCTTGGCCCTGTTGGCCCTGGTGGAACTGCTGCCCATTCTGCCCCTGCTGGCCCTGATGGCCGTTTGGACCCTGATGGCCCTGGCGGAAACCTCCCTGTCCCTGCCTGTAGTTCCCTGACCGGAACCTCTTATTGTCCCCCTGCTGGGTACCCTGCTCAGTCTGTCTCTGCCCCTGACCGGTTTGTGCCCCGCTGGCACTATGTCCTCCAGTCCTGCCCTGATGGCTAGACTCCCCTGACCGCTTGCCCTCGGCCATATGAAAACGGTGGTCCTGGCAGTGTAATAGTGCAGCGTTAACCACATCAGAATATGTGGCCAACGATAGGTTCCCTAGCAGATGCTGACGGATCCTCCAATTCAACCCATCAGTGAACTTCTCTATCTTCTTCTTCTCTGTTGGAATCTCGTCTGGAACGATATTCAACAGGTTAGTGAACTCGGCCTCATACTCGGCCACTGTCTTGCCCTCTTGCTTCAAACTCATCAGCTTCCTCCTCATCTCTGTATGAACTGCAGACGGAAAGTACTTGCGGTCGAACCGCACCCAGAACTCCTGTATCGTGAGGGTATCCCTCTCCTCCGCGGTGGTAATAGACTCCCACCACTGTAGTGCAGATCCCACTAGCTTGAAAGTAGCTAGTACCTGTTTCTGAACGTCAGTGCACTCATGCATCCTCAAATGCCTCTGCATGTCCTTCCTCCATTGGCTCGAGATAACCACATCTGAGCTTCCAGCAAACTCTGGTGGATGCGCTTTCTGAAAAGCATCTCGTACACGTTCCCAAGCAGACGGGAATGCATTAACCTGTACTGGCGCGGCAACCGGCGCCGGTGGTGGTGCCTGCTGAATCACGGCAATCGCGCCATTTACCGCTTGGGCTACTATAGCAGCAACCTCAGCGGCGTTCAACATGCCCTGAACTGGAGCGGGCTGGGGTTCGGGCACTGCATTCCTGGGAACTCGTCGTGCACGTCGTGGAGGCATCTGAAACAAGAACAAAGTTTATAAGTTCACGGTTTATAAACTTAATATAGCTGAAGAACGAAGCATACACAAAAGAATACAACAGTCCTAAAATATAGGGCTCTATATCAAAGAAACGTAGCAGAAACATAATAGCCGTACAGATCCTAAAGGATACTAGAACCTGATGCTCTGATACCACCTGTGACACCCCGACTAATTAAACACCGGGTAGCTACTCCTTTATAAAATTAATTCAAAATGCCAAGTTGGCTCAGTTAATAGCATCACTGTCGAAAACGTTTTATTATTACTAACCACCTAGTATTTAAAAAGTAAGTGCCAAATTTTATTAAATCTGATTAACATGCAACAAGAGTAATGAATAACTAAATAACACCATTCACCATACTGAAGTGAAACGAATAACCATCACAAAATGTAAATAAAACCTGGAGGAAAAACTCCTGAATACAAATCCCACAACTGATAAGTAAACAGAAATAAATAACTAAAACTGAATACTGAGCAATACATGCTAGAGTCTGAAAACTGAAATGTAAAAATGTCTAATAGAATTGGGCAACATGCCCTACAACTGATAGATGCTGAGACTGGAATCCAAATGAGAGAAGCGTCTACATGCAAATCCCTGTAGCTTCCACAAACAGCTACAGCTCGTCACCTGAATGAGAATCCTATGCTTGGTGTCCTTGTGGCTGGGCACCTAAAATGGTTTTACAAAAATATATATTTGGAAGCAAATGGGTCAGAGCCCGAAAGTGGAAATCATTTTAAAAACCTGCAAGTGCTTTAAAAACATTTAAAACATTAAATGCAAAGTACATGTTAGGACGTGCACTCACATTAAATTCTCACCTCTCGACTAACTGTGCACTCCTAACGTAAGTACCCATCTATAACTACCCTTTCCACTAGCTAAGTGACACGTAAACTAGCTAGACAACCAAAGGTTCTACCCATTTTACTCGGTTAATATAACATAACAACGCTCGTAATTTAATAGAGGTTTCACGTAAACTCAGTTATTAAGTATGCCATTGATATAACTATCAGCTAACTCATTATATATCTCGAAACAATACCGGAATATTTTTACAACATTAACATGAGGATTCCCATTAATTAAATGTATATTATTCACATCATAAATATACGATACAAGCACCCCGCAATCTAAGCTGTAGTGCACACATACTCTGCTATCCATCCCGGTACATCACGTACATAAGGATCACATATTCCGAATCTCTCAGGAATAGTTCAGATAACACAAATCACAAATAGTGGAGGCGAACATAGTCACCATCACATGGGTCACGCACATACCTACGCTCCCATGGTCAGCGGACTTATTAATATCGCAATAAGTCTTTCTATGACCTATGTTCATCAAGGTACCAGTCTATATCCCCCCCGTAGGCACACAAGGATTAGAGGGTCCTAAGCGAACGAAACCTCCCGTGATAGCAAGTATGGTAGGTATGTCATACATACAATCCATATATCAATACTAAGTAAACACACATCTTAGTAATACCGTATTATATTCGTAGTACATATCGCATTCTCGTACCAACTAATTATCACAACTTATATTATTCCGGTTCATAATTATACGCGCTATAATTCATCCTCACATCGTAGTAGACACTCACGTCTCAACCCAAACGGTTCATTGAATATAACTCTCGTGTATGGTTTACTCATCCCAACAACCCCAAAAGTACCAAATCAATCACTATATCATCAAAGGGATGCTAACTCTACCCTTGAATCATCTCCCGGAACTCCAAAAGTCAAAACAGTCCAAAAAGGGTCAAACTGTCAACTCGTTAGAAGTCTCGTTCGAACGAGGCTTCGAACGAGTTTGGACTGTCATGTCGTTAGAAGTCTCGTTCGAACGAGGCTGTTCGAACGAGATCCCAGTTCGTTCGAACGAACTGACCCTTCTAACGATATCTCGTTCGAACGAGATATCGAACGAAAATCCTACTCGTTAATAACGACTGGTCAACTCGTTAGAAGCTCGTTCGAACGAGCTCGTTCGAACGACCTGGGGGCTGCTTCTAACGAGATGCCAGTTTCGGCCCAGAATTTTCCAAAAGTCGTTTTGTCACCATTTTTACTCCTCAAACCTCTTCTAAAATTCGTTCCCACAATATATTGAGTTCTCTAATCATCCTCAAACATGTTAAGGGGCTATACTAACATCATTAACGGGTTTGATATCATCTAAACATCATTAAATCACAATTTCTACTTTAATTCCCAATTTTCTTCAAGAACATAAACCCTAACTTTTTCTCATCATAAATTCCCAGATTTTAATTCGTTTATGCATCACCTAGATATGAAATCTCCGAATTTTAATCTTCCAACAATGTTTCTACATGCAAACTTATCCCAACATTCAATAATAACTTCAAATTTCATGGGTTTTCTTTTAATCTTTCAAGAACAAATAAGATTCTTCAATTTCTAACATGGAAAAGACATTCTCAGTAATTAAATGGAAATAAAGTCACTTGCCTTGGTTTGATTCCGGATTTGGTGTGGATTTGGTGTAGAATTTCTGCAGAATTCCTCTCTCTCTCTCCTTCTCTAAGCTTTCTTCTCCAAAAGGCTATGGTGGCTAGGGTTTGCTTTGGGGAACTTATGAAAACCTAATTAATAAACCTCCGTAGCTTGTTGGGTTAATAAGGGTTGGTTGGGGTCAATCCTTATCAGATTACAACTCTCAATTTTCGTCACTTTTAATTACCCAAAAATACCAAATTACTAAAATACCCTTTATAGTGCCGGAATGGCCTAAAAATACCCCGGGACCCAAACTATACCCCCGGCTAGTGTTTTCTGACTATCTCGACCCTTCCGAACGCGTTGGTGCACTCAAAACGACCATACGGATTATAGATTTTAAATTCACTTTTATTAACAAAATATTATACCATGACGTGGCGGTCCCACGCGTCTCAACAAAATTTCCAAATTGCCGTATATAAATCCCACGACAAATTTTATAATACCAAATACATATAATCATATATGCACATAATCAAATACCAATTCGCATCACATTAGTATTTATATCCCGGATTAATTTCCAATTAATACGCATTTGATTAATTAATCCCCAAAAATAAATATAGACAAAAGTACGGGGTATTACAGATAGGTCCAATAGGGCAGATTTAATATAAGTGAGGGTAGCCTTAGGGTTACAATTTGAATATAAAGGACTGAGTTTAGGCTCATTATTGATTTCGCAAGGACTGAGTGTAGTACAAGAGCGTAGTGGTATGACTCCTGGATAGAGATGGGAGTTTAGAACACATTTGGTTGAAAGAGGGGATGAGGTTATCCCGATCGCGTATTTGAAGTTGACAGATCTCCTCGATCGACAAAGTTAAGTAGTAGTGTATTGGAAGGGTTCCTTGTTTGGATTTCGCTTTGCGAGACGCTCCGCGCATGAACCTTAACGACGTCGGGAGTGGAGAGATGTTATAGGATGCGAGGATAATTAAATTATGAAGTAAAGATATGATATTTCAATACGTGGAATTTAAAGAGATATAATGCTACGTATGGGAACTATCTTAGGGTAATGTGAGTACCTCGTTGATATTATATTATAGGTATGATAATGCCTATTTGATTGATTGTTGATTTATGTGTATGACATGCCTAGCTTACTTGCTATCGACGGGAGGTTTGCGCGTGAGGGCAATCATATCCTGATGAATCCATGGGATCTTTGATTTGTCGCTCGAGAACATAGGTCTATGAAAGACTTATCGGGGAGTTGATAAGTCCGCTGACTGTGGGAACGTAGGTATGTGCGTGACCCATGGATACGAGAACTATGTTCGCCTCCAACTTGTATGTTGTTGATTATGGTTCGAGGAATCCTTACCGAACCTTTAGTCCCCTATTCGGCGACCAACGATGATGGGACATGATAGTAGAGTAATGCATTGCACCGCAGCTGTGACTCGGGGTGCCGTATTATATATATATATATATATATATATATATATATATATATATTGAATTAAATGAATGAATGGACATATTGTGGTCAAATCATCTACTGTGTGATAATTGTAGATAACGGTAAATAGATAAAGATAATGGAATTAAGTTAATGAATGTTTATTCTTATAGAATTGAAAAGATTAATTCATTTTAATGAGAAATGAATCATGTTAATGAGAAACGTATAGGAATGATTATATGACGTATGGTATGGGACATACAGGGTTATGATATGAGAATGGAAATCATAATATGGAAACTAGAAGAGGAACCATTAACTAGGTGGTTAATAGGAAACGTTAAGTGTGTACCCTAGTTGAGAGGTGAGAACAGCAAGTGAGAGTGGGATGCTAACATGTACATAATAAATGCTTTATTGCACTTGTTAAATACCTGCTGTTTTAAAAAACATTTTCACAATCGGGCTCTGACCCGTTTCCTTGCATATTTTCTTTTCTATTGTATTTTCTATATCAGGTGTCCAACAGCAGGGATGCCGACCTTAGTTGATCTTGACGAGCTATGGAGCTATGGAGTGTTGCTTGGACGCCTATCTTCTTTTTATTCACAGTGATCTACTAGTTAGGGCATGTCGCCCAAAGGATTCATTTATCTTTTCTATCAGGGTCAAATACTATTGTATTCGGGTCTTTTTAATACATTTAATATTGTTGGGATTACTGTAATGGATTAATACTATTTGGAAATGTTTATTCCAATTGCATTTAAATTCTTTTGTGTTATCTACTTGGTTATCAGTGTTGTAGAATAAAATGTGTTGTGTTATTCTTAAACTGGAAATGGATTTCGTTAATTAAAAAAACTTTTTTTCACAAGAATCATTTTAGGGGAGAAAGTTCTTTGTAAGATAAAAACTTGTTTTGTGTTGATTCTCATATTCATCCATGTTTTAAATCTTGTTTTTTCTCTTGAGTATATTTCTTAGATATTTTAAGTTTAGGTACTAGTGAAATCTAATGATATTTTTTAAGTAAACTTGTTTTCATTAAAATCTTTTTATACCTTGAATAAATCTCTTTCTAATTTGTTCTTAGGTTATTTTCAGATTTCATTTACCTCAAATATATATCATGTGGTTGTTAATATTTATCTTTTATATGTAATACTCTAACATGGTAGAGTTGTCGTCCTGAGATTTTTTTCCTTTTGTGGGTTTCTCCTCGTACGCCTTTGTGTAATGCTCCTTTATTTACCTTTTTGAACTTAAATTAAGTCACCTGTGTATTTAAGGTAAAATTTGGTGTGATCTACTTTGGAAAAAATATATCACATAGATCTTAAGCCTTGTAATTGTTACCCTAACTTGAATTTAAAAGAAAACCTTGTTTTAATTTAACAAGATATTTATATTGGCTACCTTTAGAGCTAGACCTTTCTTTGTTAGGTTTTACTTCTTAGAGATAGATCAAAAGTGTGTAATTATGAACTTCTATGTGAATGATCAAGTGAATGAAGTGATGGGAATCAAGAAAAATCATACTTAACCCGAACTTCTAGCACCGTCTGATATTTTGAATCACTCCAGCACAAACATTTTGAAACACCGTATGTAGTTGACTTTCTAGGTTTTCTTTTAGTCTACAATGTATATGTCTTTCGACTAGTTTGAACATATAGATAAAATGTTTATTTCTAGATTTGAGCACTTCATAGGTCTTTTTTAAGGTCTAAAAACATTCAAGACTACTCAACCCGAACTTCAGGCTCCGTCTGATATTTTGAATCACTCCAACACAAACATTTGAAACACCGTATGTAGTTGAATTTCTAGGTTTTCTTTTTCTACATTGTATATGTCTTTCAACTAGTTTGAATATATAGATAAAATGTTTATTTCTAGATTTGAGCACTTCATAGGACCTTTTTAAGGTCTAAAAACATTCAAGACTACTCAAAGACTGCTTTTACGTACAATGTTTTCATATTTAGCCTTAAGTATGGTAATAAGGTAAATCGACACATAACTTGGACACATATTTCATTTCATGCTTATATAATTGTTCCATATTTTTTTAACATTTAAATTGGTTTTTAAAATAATGTTTAAAATATATTTTTGGTTAAAAATTAATTTTTTACCCCCCCCCCCCCCCCCCCAACCCCAAAAAAAAAACATTATTTGAAGGAAGTAGTGTATTTCTAACAAGTAGGAAGCCTAGAAGTGGAATGAAGTATTCAAGCATTTACACTTTTACACAATAGTTTGTGGTTGAGTGTCTTTTCATATGCATGTGCATAGTGACTATTGAATATCCTACGTGTGATTTTTCATATAATTGATGGTTCAACTTCCTGGGTGTGGTATGCGTGATGGTCAACCAGCAGGTATCTGTCCTGATCATGTTTTATTTAGTGTGGCAAGCCTTATGATAATGTTGACAAGTGTCACTGTTTTATTGGTCCAAGTGCCCTAATAGCTATAACAATAATATATATATATATATATATATATATATATATATATATATATATATATATATATATATATATATATATATATATAATGTCCTATAAAATAAATAGGTCAAAAAGTAAATATTTTTAAGAAATATAAATTTAACTAAACCGAACAAACCCATTGGTAGACCCTAAGCATGTTTTTTGACACAACCTTCCATTAGGAATAATAAATAATAAATAAGCCAACTTACTATTAACCATGAACATCAAATAGATATGGAGGATTATTTTCGAGTCTATTAACATGATTAATTATATAATTTGGGGTAAAAAAAGAATAATATTACCACTATAAGGAACAATCCTTATTATACCTCTAATACAATAGTATTAGAGGAGTTAATGATGCTTTAATGGAGCTTTAGTATTTACTATCTTTTTGTCACTCATCTTGAAAATTGTATTTTTTGAAATAAAAAAATAAAAAAATTAAAAATCTCTTTGTAACAACAAAATTGAATAAATCATTCTATACTCCATTAATTATCTCTCGATACAACACAATCTAGATTCAATTAATCACTTTTCATCATTTTCCATTCAAATCACATTACACAATACTACCAGTACTACATCTATTAATGTTTTAATTTCTATACACAATTTTAAAAATGTTTTCAAAATTTCAAATCTATTTTTATGTAAATAAAAAAGTTTTTTTTCCATAAAATGATTTTTGATGTTGTATTTTTAGAAAAAACTTTACGTTTTTATTTATATATGTCATAAAGCTTTTTAAAATAAAAACATGTTAAATTTTTTTTTATATAAAATATGTATAGGTTTTTTGAAGTTTGTATTTATAAAATAATAATTTTTAAGTTAGAAAAAGTCATGTTAAATGTAAAAAAAAAGGGTTTTGGTTATAAAACATTTTTAGCATTATATATAGAATAGTATCTATAAATGGCTTACAGTTTTATAACTAAAAATAAATAAAAATATGTATAAATTTTTTATATAAAATACGTAAAAATTATTTTGAATTGTTTATTTATAAAAAATATTTTTATGTAATACAAATATTTAAAAATAATAGATAAATCTTATTTATAAAAAAAATAAGTTTTTATAATGACTTTAAAATAATGAATTAAATTTATAATATATATTACTTTTTATCACTGTTCTAAAAAACCCGCCTAGGCTCCGCCTAGGCTTGAGGCTTGGGAGAAACGCCCCGCCTTAAGATTTTGACGCCTTATGCATGGTAAAACCCTTAAGGCGTACTTTTTCTCTAAAAACAACAATGATTTAGTGAAACGATATCGTCTTTTAAAGATTTTTTTGCAAACCGGACCATTATCTCATCCAAAATAATCAAATAGTATTTTTATTTGCAAATATTCAGACATATTTTTATGATATGTACAATTTTAGTATTTTAATAGCCTTGTTATGGTTAAAAAATATTAAAATATATTAAAAAGGCCTAAACGCCTTTTCACGCCTTTTTACGTCAACGCCCGCCTAGGCTTCTAAGGCTTAAGGCTTGGCCACCACGCCTCGATCACGCCCCGTATTTTTTAAAATCTTGCTTTTTATAATTATCATTATTTTTTATTTGGTCCCTTCGTAATACCTCACTTTTCTTTCGTTTTGGAACATGATTTGTTTTTTGAAAGAGCCCTACGTATCATAAAAAGTAACAAAACTACAAGAAATGATCAGTAAATATTTTTGACTTATAATTAAGGGTAAAAAAGTCATTCAATCAACACTTTGGAGCCAGGAGATCAGTAGCACTACCGGGACGTTGGAGCGGAAGGAAAACATATCTATAGCCATTACAGGTCATTTGTCCCCACGAGATCAAAACCCTACTATTTTTAATCTTCTTTCCATCCAACTTTTTTCAAAATCAAAACCCTTGCAGCTTCATTCTACTAAACCCTTGCAGCTTCTTCATTCTAGTAACGAGCAGAGGTACTCGATTAAACTTAGAATGATTTTTAAACTATTTTTTTTACAAAATGTGTATGTATTTGACTCATTTTTATTGTAATGTGTTTATATGAGTATGCTTTATACTAGTGACTTCGTTCACATCATGAGTGTGCTATTGCTTTTACTTTACCTCTTCAATTAAAAATGCATGAGTAACAAGTATTAAGAGGCAAATCACTTTTACTTCATACATTTTTTGTGCAAAAGTGGAAACGCAGTGAGAGATAGTCTCTTGGTTTTGTTATTTATTGTTTGTGTATTCCCATGTTTTTGTTTTCTTACGTAGGTAAGAAAATGTCTGAGTAACAAGTATGAGGAGGCAAATCACATTTCCTGATATACTTTTCCAAAGGTTTTTTTGTTTTCTTTTTGGGTTTGTTTAGTCTCTCCATAATTAGAAACTAGTGAGAGAGAGAGTATATTGGGTTTGTTTTTTCATTGTGTGAGAGTATTCCCATGTTTTTGATGTATTTTTCTTTATGTGAAAAAAATGCATAACAGATGCAAATCATTTTTCTCACATGGAAGATATTAAAAACTTTCCAAAGCAAAAGTAGAAACATAGTGAGAGAGAGATTCTACTGGTTTTTTTTTTCTTCTGTTTTTGGGTTTGTTTACTCTTTCTCTCAAAAACTCGAAACGTAGTGATGGTCTATTGAGTTTGTTTTTTAATGCGTGTGCTTATTTCATGTTTGTGCTGCTTTATTTTATGTGGGTTCATGGCAGGGGTTTATATATATTTTTCTTGGTTTTTCATTTTTGTATTTTTATTATCACTGATTTATTATTTGAGATCCGTTAAATCATTTTTTTTCTATTTTATCAAAGATGGGGCGGGGAGTTGCTGGCCTTTTTCATGTAGCAAAAACTAAGAAGATTATGGCCAGAATTCGTGTTCGTGTTCGTGCATCTCCCATTGTCAAAGTAGGCAAATGCCACTCTCTGGGTGCATCCGGATGAAAAGAAAAGGATGACTTCTCGGCCTCTTTAGTTTTACGAGGGAAAGTTCCTGAAAGCCTCACCACGTAAGAACATGCAGAATATTTTCCAAGGAGTTGCTGCAACGGTTGTTGGGGTTAATGCCATAGAGATTGCAACAAAAGCTGGGAGTGCATCACGACAAACTATAACAGATCGTCCAATAGAAGCATTGGCAGCGGCAGGTCGCGGAGTGATGGGATCGAGAATCGAAGAGATTTATCAAATTGTACAGTATCTAAAAGTCAATTATGATGGCAAAGAAGAAAGGAAGAAGAAGAATAGTGAAGTTAAAAATGGAAAAGAAGGTGGCGATGGAAAAGAAGGTGAGAAAAAGGAAGAGGGTGATGGGAAGGAAGAGGGTAAAGATGAGAAGGAAGATGGGAAGAAAGAGGGTTCGGGAGTAGGAAATGCGGATCCAAAAGAGGTGGAAGGTAAAGATGTGGAGGCTGAGAATGACGGGGAAGAGTTGGGTCGCTAAACTGTGGAAAGTCATATTGGAACTTCTGTGAGAGCCGAAAGTTACAAACAAAGTATTTTTTAGTGTTTTCAGTTTCTTATTTTGTCTTATTTTTGTTTGGACTTAAAAATCGTCTTTGGAAGTATCAAAATAGTGATATAACTGGCTCATACCTTTTTGGGATTAAATATGACGGGCTCTTATCCTTTTTTTTATATGGGTGTGACTACAGTTTTCGTATCATGGTTTTTATTTGCATCAAACATGGGTTTTTCATAGTGCCCACACACACAAACTACAATATGAAAGCAAGACTAATTCCTGACATTTCAGAATCTTTGCCATTATTACCTCGATAAAGAGGAGAAATTATGCACTTTCTTCAATGTAGGACCCTCAAAATCCATACGTATATGGATACTTCAACTCCTATGCGTGTTCCACTTAGGCATCTTGATTGGGCTTATTTGTCATTATAAATGATAAATAAGTTGGTAAAAAGAATAATTATTCAAAATTTATTGTGTTTAGTACAAAAATTTATTTATAAATTATTTATTTATGTATAATACCACTTATGGATAATGCCTAGGGAAATTTTGCTTATCTAGTTGAGTGAAAAATATTTGTCAACAAATTTGTTAACTTTTTAAACACTTTTAATATTTAAAAAAACAATTTAAAAACTGTTTTAAATAATACAAAAAACCGTTAGGAATATTTAAAAAAACTATTTTCAATATTATAAAAATTGTTAAGAAAATGTTTTACAATTTTTTCTTAAAACCGTAATATAAAAATATTGTAAAACTATTTTTAACATTTTAAAAACTATTTTGAATATATTATAAAAACTATTATAAAGTTTTAAAAAACAATTTTAAAAACAGTTTTAAATAGTTAAAAAAAAAGTTTTGTAATGTTTTAAAAACTGCTTTTAATGTTTTAAAAACTATTTTTAATATTATAAAAAATTGTTAAGAAAATGTTTTACAAATTTTTTTAAAAACCGTAATATAAAAATATTGCAAAAACTGTTTTTAACATTTTTAAAAACTGTTTTGAATATAATATAAAAATAGTTTTAATATTTTAAAAAACAATTTAAAAAGGGGGTACATACCAAATAGTCTCTCGAAATTTTTTTAATACACATTTAGTCAAAGTCCTTTTATTTTGCACCAAAAATTCCTTTACCATGCGAAAAATGTTTTACAATGCCGCTGGTGCGGACCTTTAAAGATAAGAGAATAAGAGACTTTTTGGTACAAAATAAAAGGCATGGACTAAATGTGTATTGAAAACGTTTCAGGGACTTTTTGGTATTTGATCAATTTAAAAACTGTTTTAATATAATTAAAAAAACTGTTATGAATATTTAAAAACTATTTTGTAATCTTTTAAAAACTATTATTAATATTATAAAAATTGTTAAGAAAATGTTTTACAATTCTTTTTAAAAACCGTAATATAAAAGTATTGTAAAAGCTGTTTTTAACATTTTTAAAAACTGTTTGAATATAATATAAAAACAGTTTTAAAGTTTTTAAAAACTATTTTAAATAGTTAAAAAAACTGTTGTAAATATTTAAAAATTGTTTTGCAATATTTTAAAAACTGTTTTTAATATTATAAAAAATTATGTTTTACAATTTTTTTTTTAAATCGTAATATAAAAATATTGTAAAAATGTTTTTAACATTTTTTAATATAATATAAAAATTATTTTTAAATAAACTAATTAGATTGACTTTAATTTCGCCTAATAGTTGTTTGATAGTGTCATGTGAAAATAAATTAGGTAAAATTTGCCTAGGTAGCAAATTTTGCCATGCTCACTCTTTTGCCCAATATTAACCAAGCGTACCCTTAATATTTTTTTTAAGTAAAAATGTGAACAAATGCCATCCACCCAAAATAAATTTTAAAAGCTTTCCATAGCGAACCTAGACAAAAGTCTTTGCACGACTTATTTTGTAATTCAGTTACGTACATGGGAATTCTGCATGACATTTGAAAATTCAGACACCAGTTGTTTTGCAAGTGGTAGGATTTAGAGGATTTGACGTAACCTCAATAAACAAGAAATTCACTATTTTTTGGTACAAAAACAAGTGCAAACCCTTTGCACACATGACAGACAAAGAGTTCAAATGTCTTAAATGAAATATTATTGTTGAAAGAAAAATGTTAGAAAAGTCTAATTTTTAGATATAATTTGGTGACTTAATCATCCTATACCTAATGATATTACTGTATCTCAAAATTGTTAAAAATTAAAATTGAGCATTTGTAAGAGAATTATGTTTCGACTTCGTTGGGCTTGAGCTTTTAATACCTTTATGAAAAAATAAAATAAAAACTCTATGTTAGGCCCTTTTGGACTATATTCGTTTTTCAATCAGGCGGTGTGATTTCCTTTGGTATTTCTTGATTCGGTTTTCGGGGTACAAGGCGGGTTCCAATGGGTATGATAGGGGTGGCCATGGGTCGGGCTTATAAAATTCTGAGCTATCCCAAGCCCGATCGGGCCTGGATCGGGCCTTATTATGTAATCTCAAGCCCGCCCAGATTTGAAAACTCTTTACTTAGGCCCGTTGCCAATCCCGGTTACTATTTTTTTAAATAAAAAAATCTATTTTTTCGTAATCAAAGACCTATTTTTTTTTAATTAAAAACACGCTTAAAACTTTATATATTACAAAGTCCATATATAAAGTTCTCCACTCTACATAAAAAGACTTAGTATATGTTTTTATATTTATAAAAGTTACCCACTTTATATATTTATTTATAATTTTGTAGTCTTAAACTTTAATAATAAATTAGTACACACACACATATATTAATATTATATATATAATTCTCGGGCCTCGCGCCGGGCCGGACCTCATCAGGCTTAAGAATTCATGCCCAAGCCCGTCCAAAAAAAATTGAGCCTATTAAATTCTGTCAAGCCCGCTTTGGGGGCCTATTCACGTTATCCAAGTCCTATTTTTTTATTGGCCGGGTGTAAGTAGAGGTGGCAGTTGGTGGGTTTGGGCTGAATTTGGGTGGGCCTAATACAACACATTTACCACATCAACCTTGATAAGCTCAAACGATTACCAACAATCTCGAAAGAGATATTCAGGGATACACGCGAGCCAATGATAAACTGGAGGAGTTCCTTGCACAACTCAAGAACTTTACACTACTATAAATGTAACCCTCACCCTAGGATCAAAGGGAATGTAATTTCGAGGCTTTGAGAGAACTTAATAGAAAAACAGTAACCTCTCTGTGGACGTAGGCAAATTTTCAAGCCACGTACCTCCTATGTTGTGTGATTGGCATTTGTTTCCCTTCCTTTTTTAATTGATGTCTAGATCTATTTAATTGTGATTAATTTGCACTCACACCACCCAACATATTTAAGTGCAATTCCTTATGGTCTCATAGCTCAGCTAGCACCTAACGTCGCACAATCATCCAACCATCATTTGGACTCAAATGTAATAATTTAGCACAACACCTATATCCGTAATGGCCATCCACAACAACATTCGAAAACCGGGTTAATAACTAGTTCCACAATCTTCGGATCAAAGTCCTTTAAAAGTGATTCATAGTAGTCCTCATCAGTTATGTTAGGGCCAAAACTAGTCTTTTTTCTCCTTACAGTCAACTTTTTCAAGGGATTAGGAGTTGTGACTAAATCGCTCATCTTCCATCTTCACATATTCAAAGGTCGACGGATCCCTTTTTGTACCGTAATCTTATTTTAATGACAATTTCTTCATCTTTTTTCCTTGGCCTGCCATTGGAGAATCAATTTTTCGAAGGAGGTTCCATATTAGTGAATGTTGGATTACTTATCTGTAAAAAAATAGCCATGTCTTAATTTTTTCAGCAAAAAAAAACTTTTAAAAAATTACTAACCTCCCGTATGTATTTTAGTATCATACATTTTTTGTCCTCACTTGCACTAGTGAATCTCTCTACAAATAATGCTAGTTCCATGTCATAATCAAGTTATTTTCCTTGAATGTCCCCTGGAATGTCATTGAGCTTCCTACAATGCGGGTGGATGGATGATAGTGGGATGCCCCTACTTTCACGTTGATATTTTACAATCTCATGGGCACAAGGAAGACCATGTGTGTGCTTCAACACACAACCACAACTAAACACGTCAATACCCACATTAAAACCCCTCTCTCTTTCTCTGTAAATTATGTCAAGTGCAATGCTTGAAGCAAGCCCCCTCAACTAATTTCAGCAATTCGATGTGCATGCACATTCGAGTTTAATAATATATTAAAAGAAGCTTTAATAGCTACATGCTGCGATATAAGGAGATTGTCTATCATTTTTAAGTTACTTATGAGGCTTCCACGTGTTGAATCCAAATATCTATTTAATGATGCATGTTGTGAGCATTGTCGAAATGCATTACCTTATTTGTCCAAGGGGCTACAAACATCTCTTTGCAGAATGCAGGTTATGTATCATCAATATACTCGAGTAAACCACCAAATTGAGGATACCGGGATTTGAAATTATGAAGTGCAGCATAGAATAACTCTTTTATGTCTTCCTTTATCACCGCATTGAAGTCTTGTAAAAAAAAATTATCACTCCTGCGCTTTTTTGAATAGTCATTTATTATGGGATATGAGCTTAACAAATCGTAGGTGAGACTAAAGCAAAAAAAACTATTATTTATTCTACGTCACTTGGCTTGGTTGACAACAACCAATAAATGAGTTTGGGTAAGCACAAACAAATGGGGGTCAAAGTCAAAATAACCATATCTATGTATATATATAAAACAATAATTCGAAATCGTGGTGATTTTACACGTGGCGCTTTGACTCAACTAATTAATTCTGCAGGAGTCTAAACGATAACTTTACACCCGTGAGCCAAGAACGAAAAGACTTCTCTTCTTCCCACTCCGTAAATCCTAACTACGAAAGATTTTGGCTTTCAACTTACCATCAATTCGATACCCATCTAACTTCCTCAAATGACTTTATATAAACCTTAAAAGATAACTCAAAACGCATTCACTTCTATTCCCCAAAAATATATTTTACAAAATTTGGTTCAATCCCCTGTTAAAATTAATGCATAGCTACTGTAGGGGCTGCTATAGCTGTTGTAGGGGTTGCTATAGGGGTTGTTGTAGGGCAATTAATGTGTGCCTTAGTGCTCCTAAATTCTAGTCTACTTATTGTATGTTATAGGGGAATAAAATCAGCATAACAATAAATGCATATCCCTTGTTTTCTTATATGTATTAAGCTACCAGAACTTTGCATTCATTGGAAATGAAAAGATTTTCTTCTCCACAATACCTCTCTTGCTTTCTTTTTCAATTCTTCTTCTAATACAACAATATAGTTATCATTTAAACTCCAACAAAGTGGTATCAGAGCCCTGTTCCAATCAAGGGCTGGGTGTATTTTCTTTGCTAGTCGGAAAACAAATCCGACGAAAAGCGGCAGAAAATTTATGTCAAGTTCTAGCAACCAAATGAGTACCCAACAATCCTTCATTCCAATTTTTTATGGAGAGAACTATGATTCCTAGTCTGTAAAAATGAAAACCATTTTCCTTTCATTTGATTTATGGGAGTATATTGAAGATGGGTTTGATGAACCGGAGGATATCACGGCTTTGCTGGAAGCTCAAAAGCAAAAGTTGAAGGAGCACAAGAAGAAAGATGCAAAAGCATTAAGCCTAATCCAACAAGGGTTTGTTGAAACAATATTTTCAAGAATCATCAATGTAAACAAAGCAAAGGAGGCTTGGGATATTTTACAAAAAGAATTCAGAAGTACTTTGAAGGTAAGGGCTATTAAAATTCAGTCCTTAAGAAGAGATTTTGAAAATATGAAGATGAAGGATGTGGAAATATTGAAAGATTATTTCTCTAGATTAATGGAGATTGTGAATCAAATGAAAACATATGGGGAACAATTTTCCGATCAAAGGATTGTTGAAAAAAAATTGATTAGTTTGCCGGAAAAGTATGACCCCATTGTTGAAGAATCTAAAGAAATAGCCTCTTTGAGTGTTGAAGAATTGATGGGTTCCATTAAAATATATGAACAAAGGTCGAGTAGACACTCTGAAAAATCTGTTGAGAGTGCCTTTCAATCTAAGCTCAATGTTGGGGTCAAACCATTTTTTGAGCAACCCAAAGGTGAATCTTCAAGAGGTGGAAGACATGGAAGAGGAAGAGGAAGAGGAAGAAACACTCGAGGAAGAGGTAGAATTTTAAAAGAAGAGAAAGTAATGAAAGTTTTAATTAACAAAAGTGTAGCATTTGCAAGAGAAGTAGCTATATTGATAAAGATTGTTGGTTCCGGGGAAAGCCACAATGTCATAATTGCAAGAAGTTTGGTCATGTTCAAAAAGATTGTCGGTGTAATACCCCATATTTTTATGCTTTATTAATTTGGGGATTTATTAAATTTATTGTGAGTTATTAATTTAATATAAATCCGAAAATTAATTACTTTATAATTATTAACGTGATGTGAGTTAGTAATTATGGGAAACTTGTTGAATATTACTAATGAGTAGAGTAATATATAATATTGGTTCTATTAAATGTCAAGAGTGAATAAAATGACAATTTTGAAAATTTGAGTCAGGACGCGCCCGTGTCGCGTCGGGACTAAATATTGATTAATAAAAGTGAATAAATTATAAGTTGATCGTATGGTCATTTTGAGTGAGCCAAAGTGTCTGGAAGGGTCGAGATGGTCAGAAAAAAGTACCCGGGGGTTTAGTTTGGGTCTCGGGGCGTTTTTAGGCTTATTTAGCGCCCCGGGAGGGCATTTTGGACATTTTGTAATTTTGGGTAATTAAACCCACGAATTTACAAGGGTTATATCAGATGCATAGGGTTGTCTTCTAGGGTTAACCCAACCAAAGACAAGTGACGGCCATAGGATAGGGAAGAAGAGAGCTTTCAAAGCGATTCTAGGCCGAAAATTCATCCGGTTGCACTGCCACCACCACCAACGCGTAGATCGCGCGACGGGGAACGCGACCACACCAAATTCGTCAACAAATTAGAACTCTGAAATTTCTAGGCAAGTGTTTATCTTGCTTATTTTCGTTAATGCATCACTCATGTTAGTCTAGGGTTGATTAGGATGAGTTTCATGGAAGAAAATCCATGTTGGAGATAGGAAATTGCATGTAGTAATGATATATATGGAAATCTGGAAATCCCCCTTCTTATGTAGAGGTTAAACCACGGATTTATGATGTTTTAGAAGAACTTCTGGGAAAAAAAAAAGATTGATTAGAACAAAGTTAAAGAAATTTCTAGGGTTCATGAGGTTTATACAAGTTTTGCCCTTTTAATCAGTGGTTATTGATGAAAATTCACATGCTTTACGTAGAAGATG
Organism: Sambucus nigra; assembly: GCA_949130495.1. Classification (NCBI taxonomy): domain Eukaryota; kingdom Viridiplantae; phylum Streptophyta; class Magnoliopsida; order Dipsacales; family Adoxaceae; genus Sambucus; species Sambucus nigra. The sequence goes on from OX422209.1 coordinate 191,024,746, forward strand.
TTTGATTTGGGTTTATAATGATTGTAGTACGAATTTTTGGGAGTTTGGGTGTGAAATATCTGAATTTGATTGAGGTTGGATTATGAAACCCGTAACTGTTAATCTGCAGAATTCGCATACCTGTTTGATCGATCGATCGAACCAGGAGTGTCGATCGATCGACGCATCGATCGATTGAGCCCCTGCCATCGATCGATCGACCCCTTCTAGCAGACTCACATTTCCCCTTTGTAAATAGTTAAATTCAAATTGAATGAGTAAAAATATTTGGGCATCCTTATTAAAATATTTTGGGAGATAAAGAAGACCAGTAGGACTTATTAATAATTATGAGACCTTTAATGTAAGACGAGATTTCCATTTTTGGGATGTTTACATATAAGGGGCGATAGAATTATGAATTAAATGGAAAGACGCGTAATATAGTTACGATGGAAAATAGATGAGTACCTACTGAATTCTACACTTGGGAGGATAGAGTCCATGAGTGTTACGTAGTAAGTTGGAATAATCCCTCAAACTAAAACTAAGAGACGAACCGTTATAAGTGATAACTAAATAATGAGAAAAAAGGATAAATGTTATAATTATGGGTTATGAGATGAACCTAAATTTGATATAGAAAGAGTTGTATATTTACATGACTGTGTTTATGCATATACTATATACATGTGAAAATCATGCCCGCGCTACTTGCTATCCATGAGGTTACCGTGCTGGGACAGTCTTATCTCAATGGGACCTTTACGGGGGATATTGACTTGTACCCAAGAAGATAGGAATCCTAGGTACAGGCTATCGTATCGATAGTCACGGTCCTAAGAGACGCGAGGGTATGTGCTGACCTCTTTTACTTGGAAACTATGCTTCGCCTCAATATTGTTTGTGTATGTATTAATACAGTTCGAGAGTGATTCCGAACTTGTATTTCCCTTAGTACGAGTGATACTGGGATTGGATAGCAGAGTACGCCCGCACCATAATTTGTATGTGTGGTGCTTTTAGAATATATAGATATATTATATGAGTATTTAATATATATATGAATTTCTGAAATTTGGAACTTCTAATTGTGTTTATGGTATGTAAGAAATAAATAATGACTTCAAATTGGGAATGCTTGTTTTGAATAGTATAATAGGACACTGGGAAACATTATCAATAAATAAAGTTAAAATGAGAGCTTTGTTACTAAATGAAATTTACTCCTTAATCAGTTGAATTGTTTAGTTTAAATCTTACGAGTAACCTAAGATAAGATGAGTTAAACCGTTGGGAAGGTTAGTGCGATAGGTGTGCACATTAGAAGAGAGGTGAGAATTTCTCAAGAGAGGGTCGCACTAATATGTTGTTGCATTGGCCTGTAAATATTTTAAATACTTGCTAAACAAATTTTAAATCATTTACACTATCGGGCTCTGACCCGTTTCTATTTTTCCTTTCTCTCTTGTATATATATGTATATATTACAGGTGCCCAGCCATAGGGGCGTCTTGCATAGGATCCTTTGGAAGGAACGTGCTGCAGCTTAGGTGGGAGTTGCAGGCCTCTTGCTTAGACGACCTCATTTCTTGATTCTACTTCTTGCACTATTTAATCAGTTGGGCATGTGTCGCCCTTTCCATTATTCAGTTGTTTTATTGGATATTATAATCCATTTATTTCCAGTATTTGCACTTGGGATTGATTATTGCCAGGATGTTTTCATTGAAAGTATTAAATGTTGGATTCAACTAGTTAAATGTTTGATTATTTGGATTGTATGTTCCAGGATAGTTGTGGTGTGACTATTAAATTGTGAATTATGCAAAGTTTTAAATGTTAGTTTATATGAAAATAAAATTTGGAAAGTAATGTCTAAAATGGTTTTGACACTTAGCTTAATTATTAGGATCTGTACGGCTTATTTCGCTTTCAGCTTAGCATTTTTGTTATAGAGCCCTATTTTAGGATTGTTGTATTCTTGATTTTACGTTTACGTCTTCAGCTATTTGAGATTTGATGATAACTGTAGACTAATAAATTTCCTTCACGTTTTAAATGCCTCTGAGACGTGCACCAAAGGATAGGCGTGCCCAAGCCGAGCAGCCAGCAGCTCCGGCTCTGGGTAGGATGAATGCTAATGAGGTAGCCGCTATTGTTGCTCAAGCGGTGAATGCAGCGCTAGCGGTGGTACAGCAGGCTCCACCCTAGATTCAAACAGTGGCACCAGTACCTGCACAACTTCCATCTGCATGGGAGCGGGTTAGGGATGCCTTTCAGAAGGCGCATCCCCCTGAGTTCTCGGGTAGTTCAGATATCATCATCGTCAGTCAATGGAAGAAAGATATCCAGCGACATCTGCGTATGTATGAGTGCACAGACGTGCAAAAATAGTTGTTGGCTTCCTTCAAGTTAGTGGGGGCCTCTTTGCAGTGGTGGGAATCCACCACCACATTGGAGGAGAGGGATACGATCCCGATTCAGTCGTTCTGGGAGCGGTTTGACCGCAAGTACTTTCCACCCGCCGTGCAAACTGAGATAAGGCGAAAATTACTGAACTTGAAGCAGGAGAATTCTACCGTTGCTGAGTATGAGGAGGAGTTCATAAGACTTCTCACCATAGTGCCAGATGAGGCACCTATTGAGGGTAAGAAGATAATATTGTTTGTGGACGGGTTAGCTTGGAGGATCCGTCAACATCTTATAGGGAATTTGTCTCTGAGTACCTTCACAGATGTACTCAATGCTGCCTTACTACACTTTCAGGATCACCGCTTCCATCTGCAGGGAAGCAAGCGAGCAAGAGAGTCCGGCCAGCAGGGAAGGACAGGGGGTAGTGGCGCTGGTGGAGCACCGACATCCCAGGGGCAGACTCGTCAGCATGGGTAGAGTTCCCATCAGGGGGACCCTGCCAAGCGCTTCCGATCAGGTGATTCCAAGCAGGGATTTGGGGGTTATAGGCAGGGTCAGCAGGGCCAGCCTAATCAGCAGGGCCAGTAAGGCCAACACCGACAGCAACAGGGTCAGCAGCAGGGCCAACAGGGCCAAAAGCGTTTTCATCAGGGCCAACAGGGTGAGTGGCGGGGTGGTAACGGCCAGCAGGGCTGTATTCAGCAAGGTCAGAGGAGAGGTAACTTCAGAGGCCGATGTTTTGTGTGCGGCAAGCATGGCCATAAGCGCCAGGATTGCCCAGAGGGTGATAGGGCCCCACAGCAGCAGGGTGCCCGTAACGAGCCACAGAGGCCACTTTTTCCAGCAGCCCTCCCAGCACCAGCCCAGGTACCAGCCCTACCAGCCATTCCAGCAGCTCCAGTGCAGCAGGGGAAGTTACAGTATGGACGTGTCTATAACGTCCACCAGGCAGCAGCTCTACAGTCACCACCCGCGATTGAGGGTATGTTTCCTATCCATGGTACTATGGGTCGAGTTTTATTTGATACTGGGGTGACGCACTGTTTTATAGCTACCCATTTTGCGAAGGCCTTAGGGTTATTAGCCACAGCAGAGAGCACTGTGACGTGTGTAGACTCACCACTGGGAAACGGTTCATTTATTTTCTTTATATGCCGGGGTGTGGGGGTAGAGATTGGTAGCTTGGTATTACCTGCAGACATGTTAGTATTAGATATGCAAGAACATGACGTTATTATCAGTATGGATTGGCTCGCTGCTTACAGGGCCATGATAGATTGTTTTGGTGGGAGTATTGTTTTTGCCATTCCGGGGCAAGAGATGTTTGTAGTGGCGATGCCTCGCCCAGAGGGAGGCTCAATCGCTCATTTTTATTACATAGAGGAGGATACCTCTAAGGAGGTTGTGATTCCCTTAGACTCGATCCGAGTTGTTTGTGAGTATTCCGATGTATTTCAGGAGATACCAGGCCTACCCCCCAGTCGAGAGATAGACTTTGTCATAGATTTATTACGGATACTAGACCTATAGCACGCGCTCTATACCGTATGGCTCCAGCGGAGATGCGAGAGTTACGAGATCAGATAGAGAAGCTGTTAGGTCAAGGCTTCATTCGCAGGAGTACCTCACCTTGGGGCGCTCCAGTCTTGTTTATGAAGAAGAGAGATGGTTCATTGAGGCTATGTGTGGACTACCGGGAGTTGAACAAGGTCACGATACGGAATAAGTATCCGTTGCCTCGAATCGATGATCTGTTCGACCAGCTGAGGGGAGCAACTTTCTTTCCAAAGATAGATCTGAGGTCGGGGTACCATCAACTACGTATTAGGGAGCAGGATGTTTCAAAGAATGTTTTCTTAATGAGATATGGATCCTATGAGTTCAGAGTGATTCCATTTGGCCTCACAAATGCTCCAGCCGTGTTCATGGACTTAATGAACCGAGTGTTCAGAGAATTCTTGGATCAGTTTGTCATCGTCTTCATAGATGACATTTTGATATATTCACACTCCGAGGAGGAGCATGCCGAGCACTTGAGGCGGGTTCTTTAGACTCTACGAGAGCATCAGTTGTATGCTAAGTACGAGAAGTGCGGATTCTGGTTGTGAGAAGTACAGTTCTTGGGGCATGTTGTTTCTGAACAGGGGATAGTAGTAGACCCGAGTAAAGTGTCAGCGGTGAGGCAGTGGGGACAGCCCACGACACCGACGGAAGTGCGTAGTTTCTTGGGGTTAGCCGGATACTACAAGAGATTCATTCGGGGATTCTCCAAAATAGCGGGTCCGTTGACGAACCTGACTCGCAAGGGGGTACCATATGTTTGGGATGATGCTTGTCAATTGGCTTTCGACGAGCTGAAAGACAAGCTTACTTCAGCACCGGTCCTTGCCTTACCTAAGCTGGGTGTGGAGTACCTGGTTTACACCGATGCCTCTTTACGGGGACTTGGGGGAGTACTTCAGCAGGAAGAGAAGGCTATAGCTTTTGCCTCCCGCAAGCTTAAGCCGCATGAGAAGAATTACCCCACTCATGACCTGGAGTTAGCAGCGGTCGTTTTTGCATTGAGAATTTGGAGGCACTATTTATTAGGGGAGAAATTCCTCTTGTTCACAGACCACAAGTCACTGCAGTACCTATTCACTCAGCGAGAGCTGAATATGCGTCAGCGCAGATGGTTAGAGTTTGTGAAGGACTATCAGTTCGACATACAGTACCATCCGGGGAAGGCCAACGTAGTTGCTGATCCGTTGAGCCGCAGGCTGGTAGACGATGTAGAGGACATCTGGAAAGTAAAGTGGAAAGAGTTGGGCCACCAGGATGCAGTAGCCCGTTCTTTCGTATCTGTCATGATAGTGACACCTGAGATTTTTACGAGGGTGATACAGGCACAGACCGCAGACCCATTTTTCCAGGAGCAGATTGTATGACTTTTAGTTGAGGGTGCTGAGTCCTATTCTAATAGTTCTGATGGGGGTTCGAGGTTTAATGGGAGATTGGTGGTTCCAGAAGGAGAAGAATTACGTCATGCCGTGATGACCCAGTCTCACGGGTCCCGATTTACGGTACATCCTGGAGGAGATAAGATGTACCAGGATATGAGACGGCAGTACTGGTGGAGTGGGATGAAAAAGGACATTGTTGAGTTCGTGTCCAAGTGTTCTACCTGCCAGCTAGTAAAGGTGGACCATCAAAAACCGTCAGGGTTGCTTCAGCCATTGGAAATACCCGCTTGGAAGTGGGAGAGTATTTCCATGGATTTTATTACAGGGTTGCCTACCTCACAGCGGGGCCACGACTCTATCTGGGTGATTGTAGACCGTTTGACCAAGGTGGCTCATTTTCTGCCGGTGCGGATAGACTATACCACGGGTCAGTATGCTCAGTTGTTCATTACTGAGATTGTCAGATTACATGGGGTGCCCCTGAATATTGTGTCAGATAGAGATAAGATTTTCGTGTCACGTTTCTGGGAGAGCTTTCAGGATGCTATGGGTACAGAGTTGAGGTTGAGTTCAGCTTATCACCCACAGACAGATGGGAAAACAGAGCGTACTAATCAGATGCTGGAGGATATGCTACGCATGTGTGTTATTGATTTTGGAGGAGGTTGGGAGCCACATCTTCCACTGGTAGAGTTCGCTTATAATAACTCTTATCAGTTCACGATTGGCATGGCTCCATTCGAGGCTTTGTATGTAAGGCCTTGTCGTTCCCCAACTTGTTGACTAGAGGTGGGGGATAACAAGTTGCTAGGACCAGAGGTGATTCAGTAAACCTCCGCTAGGATTGAGATGATCAGGAGTCGCATTCGAGTAGCCCATGACAGACAGAAAAGCTACGCCGATGCGAAACGGTTCTTCCGGGAGTTTAATGTGGGGGACCAAGTATTACTACGTGTATCTCCTATGAAATGAGTGATGAGGTTTGGAAAGAAAGGAAAATTGGCCCCGAGGTACGTGGGACCATTTCCCATTATAGAGAGGATTGGGCCAGTAGCATACAGATTGGAACTGCCAGAGCATCTACATCGCATTCACGTTGTATTCCACATCTCGTCGTTGAGACGATTCCTTCGGGATAATATGGCCCCTACCCACATTGCGATAGAGGAGATAGACTTACAGCCTGAGAGCTCTTATGAGGAGAGACCGGTGGCTATCCTAGACCATAGCGAGAGGAGATTGAGGTCGAAGGTAGTTCCACTTGTACGGATCCAGTGGGAGCATCATAATATGGAGGAATCCACTTGGGAGCGCGAGGCAGATATGCGCGAGAGATATCCAGATTTATTCTTACCAGGTTTGCCTTATTTTTTGAATTTCGGGATGAAATTCAGTTATTAGGGGGGGGGGGGGTATGTAATACCCCGTATTTTTATGCTTTATTAATTTGGGGATTTATTAAATTTAATGTGAGTTATTAATTTAATATAAATCCGAAAATTAATTACTTTATAATTATTAACGTGATGTGAGTTAGTAATTATGGAAAACTTGTTGAATATTACTAATGAGTAGAATAATATATAATATTGGTTCTATTAAATGTCAAAAGTTAATAAAATGACAATTTTGGAAATTTGAGTCGGGACGCGCCCGTATCGCGTCGGGACTAAATATTGATTAATAAAAGTGAATAAATTATAAGTTGCTCGTATGGTCATTTTGAGTGCGCCAAAGTGTCCGGAAGGGTCGAGATAGTCATAAAAGTGTACCCGGGGGTTTAGTTTGGGTCTCGGGGCGTTTCTAGGCTTATTTAGCGCTCCGAAAGGGCATTTTGGACAATTTGTAATTTTGGGTAATTAAACCCACGAATTTACAAGGGTTATATCAGATGCCTAGGGTTGTCTTCTAGGGTTAACCCAACCAAAGACAAGTGACGGCCATAGGAGAGGGAAGGAGAGAGCTTTCAAAGCAATTCTAGGCCGAAAATTCATCCGGTTGCACTGCCACCACCACCAACGCGTAGATCGCGCGACGGGGAACGCGACCACACCAAATTCGTCAACAAATCAAAACTCTGAAATTTCCAGGCAAGTGTTTATCTTTCTTATTTTCGTTAATGCATCACTCATGTTAGTCTAGGATTGATTAGGATGAGTTTCATGGAAGAAAACCCATGTTGGAGATAGAAAATTACATGTAGTAATGATATATATGGAAATCTGGAAATCCCCCTTCATATGTAGAGGTTGAACCACGGATTTATGATGTTTTAGAAGAAGAAATTCTAGAAAAAAAAGATTGATTAGAACAAAGTTAAAGAAATTTCTAGGGTTCATGAGGTTTATACAAGTTTTGCCCTTTTAATCCATGGTTATTGATGAAAATTCACATGCTTTACGTAGAAGATGTTTAATTTGGGTTTATAATGATTGTAGTAAGAATTTTTGGGAGTTTGGGTGTGAAATATCTGGATTTGATTGAGGTTGGATTATTAAACCCGTAATTGTTAATCTGCAGAATTCGCATACCTGTTTGATCGATCGATCGAACCAGGAGTGTCGATCGATCGATCGAGCCCTTGCCATCGATCGATCGACCCCTTCTGGGAGACTCACATTTCCCCTTTGTAAATAGTTAAATTCAAATTGAATGAGTAAAAATATTTGGGCATCCTTATTAAAATATTGTGGGAGATAAAGAAGACCAGTAGGACTTATTAATAATTATGAGACCTTTAATATAAGGCGAGATTTGCATTTTTGGGATGTTTACATATATGGGACGATAGAATTATGTATTAAAGGGAGAGACGCGTAAGATAGTTACGATGGAAAATAGATGAGTACCTACTGAATTCTACACTTGGGAGGATAGAGTCCATGAGTGTTACGTAGTAAGTTGGAATAATCCCCCAAACTAAAAGTAAGAGACGAACCGTTATAAGTGATAACTAAATAATGAGAAGGATGAATGTTATAATTATGGGTTATGAGATGAACCTAAATTTGATATAGAAAGAGTTGTATATTTACATGACTCTGTTTATGCATACACTACACCAAAATGGGCAAATTGTCACCTTTCAGCCGGCCAGCCTTGTCAAGGTCAATGACCGTGACAAAAAACATGCGTTTTATGTCACGGTTATTGACCTTGACACGACCGTGACAACTAATTGTCACGGTCATTGACCGTGACAAAGCCGTGACAAATTTACTTATCACGGACTTGTCACGGTCAATGACCGTGACAATACTTGTCATGGTCAAAGACCTTGACACGACCGTGACAATGTTCGCAGCAAAAACCCTATCCCCCTTCTTTTTTCCCTCCCGCGTCGTTCCCTCCATCTCTCTCTCTCTCTCTCGACGCTGCTCTCTCTCTCTCTCTACTTTCAGGTCCATTTTCTCTCTCTCTCTCTCTTCCATTTATATATATATTTGTGTGTATATTTATGTGTGTATGTGTATATATATATGTGTGTATGTGTGTGCGTGTGTGGGGGGTGGGGCAGGGTGGGGGTAGGGGTGGGGCGGGGTGGGGCAGGGGGGCAGGGGGTGGGGCAGGGTGGGGTGGGGTGTGTGTGTGTGTGTGTGTGGTGGTGTGTGGTGGGGGAGGGGGTGGGGTGGGGTGGAGTGTGTGTGTGTGTGTGGTGGTGTGTGGTGGGGGAGGGGGTGGTGGAGGGGGCAGGGGGTGGGGTGTGGTGGGGTGTGTGTGTGTGTGTGGTGGTGTGTGGTTGGGGAGGGGGTGGTGGAGGGGGGGCAGGGGGTGGGGCAGGGTGGTGTGTGTGTGTGTGTGTGTGTGTGTGTGGTGTGTGGTGGGGGAGGGGGTGGGGTGGGGTGGGGTGGTGTGTGTGTGATATATGCATGTATTCAAGGGATTTATGAAGGATTAATATTAAAATTCAATTCCTATACATAATCTAAAAATTCTAACTTAGATTCAACTAGAAATAAACCAAACCAAAGTAAATTGCCACCAATTTCAACTCTATTAGTTAAATTATAAATGTAATAGAATTAATCCATATAAATCAGATTTTAATCACAATTAGGTTTTAGAGTTACATAGATAGGCATAATCTAAATCAATTTCAGTCCTACAAATATTCTAATTAACTTGCCTCAAATTTGATGAATAACAAGGGCTAAAAGTAGGTGCGTGTGTGTGTGGCGGGGGGAGGGGGGCAGGGGGTGGGGGTGGGGGTGGGGCACCCATTTATTAACTCTTTAAATATTTGGAAAAAACATAATATTACAAAATTGAAACGAAATGGTATTGACGGAACTTACACATACGTTATGTACTGTGCTCTTACGTTAAAAATTATTAGATAGAAAAAGAAAAATATAAATTGAGATAACCTTAGAATCTAATTAGGCTAAAAATATAATGGCATCAACTAACATATATACACAACACTAAAAGTAGACATCAGTTTTATAAATAATTGATAATAGTTGGATAATAATTGGATAATAAACATCGGGAGGGGGTGGGGGTGGGGGTGGGTGGGGTTTTGAATATTATTTACATTCAAAATAAATAATTGATAATAGTTGGATAATAATTGGATAATAATTGATATTTTCATTCAAAATAAATATTTCATTCAAAAATATTGGATAATAATTGATATTTTCATTTAAATTGATAATAATTTTATTCATGAAATTAATTCAATTAGGTAAAACCCATGATAATGAAATTTATGCTACAATTATAATTATCTCATGTCATAATTTTATTGATAAACAATATATGTAGTTGTCACGGTCGTGGTGGGGGGAGGGGGTGGGGGTGGGGTGGGTAGGGGTGGTGTGTGTGTGTGTGTGTGTGTGTGTGTGTGTGCGCGCGCGCGCGTAGGTGTGCGTGTGTGTGTGTGTGGAGGGGGGAGGGGGGAGGGGGAAGGGGGTGGGGGGTGGGGGTGGGGCACTCATTTAATAACTCTTTAAACATTTGGAAAAAAATAATATTACAAAATTGAAACGAAATGGTATTGACGGAACTTACACATACGTTATAATATAGACGGAACATTTTTTTATCTGTACTATTAATTCAATTAGGTAAAACGAAATGTGTACTATTAACATTTTTTTTTATCTGTACTAATAACATTTTTTTTACAGCAAAAATGTCTCCTTCAGATGTTAGGGCGAAGATGATGATGCTGTTTATGATGATGTCGTCTGGGTTCGCTGGTAGCGGAGGCGACGAGGGCTCCTCCGCCCCTAGGATCCCCAAATATGGAAAATTTGGGATTACCGTCGAAAACAAGTCGGAGCTTTTAGCGAGATCCCTCGAGCTGCTAAAGACGGTCATCGGCTCGGGGTTTATGAGTTGGAAGGAGGTGCCGTATGAGCTCAAGTTAGCTGTTTGGGCGGCACTATAGGTAATATTTATATGAATATTTCAATTTATATTTATATTTATATTTATTCGCAACTAACATTGTATTTGTTGGACAGGAACAATTCAACTTGGATCCAAAGCTACGCGATTCCGTCTTGGAGCAGTTGAGGGAGCAACACAAGACGTGGAAGAAAAATATGCGGATACGGTACTTTGGAAAAACACGAGAGTCCATTTTACAATGGCGCGGATCCGTCCCGCCCAAGGAGCCGATCTCATTGGCACAATGGCAAAAGTTCATTGACAATGAGATCGAGGATCGACAATTGGCATCTCGCCAATCGGGGAGGGAAAATCGGGCTAAAAAGACGGACGTGCACTACTCCGTCCGGACCTCTTACGCTGAGGTGGAGCATAGGATGTAGATCAGATTTAATTTATCTATAACTACAGAAATATATTATTGGATATTATTTTACTTTGCGGAGCCGATACTAATTTTACTTTACTTTATTTTATTTCAGGGGGTAGGGAGTGGGCCAGGGGGTAAGCCACATAGGCTCGATACTTATGTGGCTCTTCGGACGAAGAAGGGGAAGGACAAGGAGGTGTCCCCGAGCGTCGCGGCCACGATTGTAAGTAATCCGACAGTTTAATTATTGTTAATTATGTTATAATTTTTTAGTTTACTTGTTTTACTAATCATGTGCTTTTTGTCGTTTCAGGCAAAGCTTAAGGAAGTGCATGAGTCGCAGTCTGATGCCGACAAGGCATCTTTGTCCACAGACGCACTCAGCCAAGTGCTTGGCTCTGATCGCAAGGGGAGGACAAGGGGAGTGAGCTCGCGCGTGGCCAAATCTAGGATCATCGGATTGGAGACGAGCGACACCGGGTTGGCTCGAACGGTGGATTCACACGACGCGAAGCTGTCTCGTTTGGAGGCGACGGTCCAAGATATGTACGCATTCATGAAGCGTACGTTGGGTGGAGACCGTAAAGGGAAAGGGAAAGGGAAAGGTAAGGAGAAAGCGGTGGAGGAGGAGGTACGGGAGGACGAGGAGGTGCGGGAGGACGAGCCGCAGGATGACGAGGATGTGGACCTCGATGCTTTATCACCGACACGTTCGTAGTTCGACGATCCACTTCCCTATTTGACGCCTTCCAACAGACCATTGTCGACAATTGGTTGGCCGAGCGTGTTCATATTGGACGTATTTGATGGCCAGCGGATAGGGCGGGGGTTGAGGGACCCGAATATCGTCGAGGGTGGAATAGTCCATGGACGCGTGCTTCAAGAGATGGAGTCCAGGGTGCTCGTCACGCATGTCATACCCGGGAAGGAGAACTCCCTATTGTGGTTGCACGAACAATGCGGCACGGCGTATATTAGTGGGTGCGTCAATTCGTATGTCGTGTGGCCTTCTCACCTCCTCAATTTTATCCAATACATGTAGTAACATTATTTTCAAGTTTGTCCATTTTAATTATATTTGGATTATATCGTCATGTATATTATTTTTACTTTGAATATTTGGATTCTACTGTCATGAATATATATTTGCATTATCTTTAGTTTGTATTGGATATATGATGTTTGGAACAGGTACAACGTTGCTATAACAGGTACAAATATACTGCTGGGCAGTGGCAGTGGCCATACTGCCCAGCAGATTTTTTTTAAATTCTGCCCAGAATTGTCACGGTCATTGCCCGTGACAATTTTTTTTAAAAAGGGTCACGGTTATAAACCGTGACAAACGTGTCACGGTCATTGACCTTGACACGACCGTGACAAAAAAAGTTGTCTCGCCTCCAAATGTCACGGTCATTGACCTTGACAAGGTGGATTTGTCAAGGTCAATAACCTTGACAAATTGGCAGATTTGGTGTAGTGATATACTATATACATGTGAAAATCATGCTCGCGCTACTTGCTATCCCTGAGGTTACCGTGCTGGGACAGTCTTATCTCGACGGGACCTTTAGGGGGGATATTGACTTGTACCCAAGTGTGACACCCCGCCTAATTAAATACCGGGCGATCACTCCCTTATTAAATTAAAATCAAGGTGAGCAGTTGGTTCATTCTTAGCATCACTGTCGTAGTAATAAATTTCCAATTTAAACACCCTAATTAATTAAGCTAAGTGTCAAAACCATTTTCATACATACTTTCCAAATTTTATTTAAAGAAAAATCATTTATTTTATTAACAACATTCAATAAGTAAGAATCACACCACATTAAATTCTGCAACATAATCCAATTAATTTAATACATTCGTCAATCGAATGTCAACATACAAAATCTAAAGTCACACATCCAAACTGAATAAATCCCATAGTAATAATACTAGAAATAACTGAAATACAAATGTCCAATAACAACGGAATGATGGAAAGAGCTACACATGCTCAACTAGATAAAAGTACTAAGAGTGGATCCGAATGAACGAAGTCGTCTAATCAAGAGACCTGCAACTCCCACCTAAGCTGCAACGCGTTCCTTCCAAGAGATCCTAAGCAAGACGCCCCTCTGGCTGGGCACCTGTAATACATACATATATATATAAGAGAGAGAGGAAAAGAAACGGGTCAGAGCCCGATAGTGTGTATGATTTAAAAATTCATTTAGCAAGTATTTAAATTGATACAGGCCAATGCAACAACATATTAGTTCGATACTCTCTTGAGAAATTCACACCTCTCTTCTAATGTTCACGCCTATCGTACTAACCTTCTCAACGGATTACCTCTCCATATAGCACACTATCTTTTCCCAATGATTTAACTTATTTTAGGTTACTCGTAAGATTCAAAATTTAACGATTCCATTGTTTGAAAAGAATATTTCAATTAGTGACCAAAGTTCTCAATTTGACTTTATTAATCAATAAAGTTTTCCAATTTCATATTATACTTTCTCAAAACAAGTATTTACAATTTGAGTCGTCAATCATGTCCTACATATCAAATCACAGTAGGCAGTTCTAGATTTCAGAATTTCATATATATTTATTAACTACTCGAAAATATATATAACATAACAACACCCCAAATAATAACTATGGTGCGGGCATACTCTACTATCCAAACCCCATATCACTCACATTAAGGGGAATACAAATTCGGAATCACTCTCGAATTGTATTAACACATACTCAAACAATATTGAGGCGAAGTATAGATTCCAAGTCCCTTAGGACCGTCTGAACTGTCACTGCGATAGCCTGTACCAAGGATATCTATACACAAACAAGATGAGGCGAAGAATATATTCCAAGTCTCTAAGAGGATGGCACATGCCTGCGTCTCTTAGGACCGTCTGAACTATCACATCGATAGCCTGTACCAAGGATATCTATCTTCTAGGGTACAAGTCAATATCCCCCGTAAAGGTCCCATCGAGATAAGACTGTCCCAGCGCGGAAACCTCAGGGATAGCAAGTAGCGTGGGCATGATTTTCACACATAGGTAGTATATGCATACACAATCATATAACTATACTAATGTTATTATATCAATATTGGGTATATTCTCAATTCCCATAATTACGACATTTTCCATATTATCGTATTTTAGTAAACACTTATAACGGTTCGTTTCTAACCTTTGATTCGGTATTATTCCAACGTACCACACAACTCTCATGGATTTATTCTCCAAATTATAGGATTCAGTAGGTATACACATTTGTCCCAAAGTAACTCTCTTACGTGTCTCTCTATTTAAGCCCTATTAATTTACCGACCCTTATGTAATTATCCTAAAATACAATCTTTGCCCGTCATCAAGGGTCCCAAAATTTATTCACATGTCCTATTGGTCTTCCCTATTTCCCAAAACATTTTATTAAGGGTGCCCAAGAATTATCTCACAATAAATTGAATTTCAACTAATTAATAAGGGGAAACGTGAGTCTGCCAGGAGGGGTCGATCGATCGAAGTTTGGGGCTCGATCGATCGAGCCTTCGATCGATCGAAGCTCTGGCTCGATCGATCGATCAAGCAGGTATTTTGATTTCTACAGAATTACAGTTACGGGTTCTACTATCTATCTTCATCAAAATCCATATTTTCCGATCCAAAACGTCTCAAAAATTCTACCACTAACATCCTAACATGATATGATACACATTCTACGTAAAGCATGTCAATTTACGTCACTAAACACGGATTAATCATACCGAAATTCATTTAAAACTCAAGAACCCTAAAAATCTCTAACTCATGATTCTAATCTATTTTATCCCAGAATTTCTTTCTTATTTACACCAAAATTTCGTGGATTATCTTTCTACATCACAAAAGACTTCCAGAATAAGGTTTAAGTCTTTACTACATGCAAATTCCTATCACAATTTGGGTTTTCTTCCATATATTTCATCCCTAATCATTCCTAAACTAATATGGAAATTGCACCAACGAAAATAGCAAGATGAACACTTGCCTGGGATTTTCGACCATCTGATTTGCCAACGTTTTTGGTGTGGTTGTGTAGCCCATTGCGCGATCTACGCGTTGGTGGTGGTTGCGGTGCAAACGGATGACTTTTGGGGCCTTGGATTGCCTTGGAAGCTTTATTCTTCCCTCTCCTATGGCCGTTCTTGTGTTTGAGCTTTCAAACCCTATCTGACTAACCTAAATGGCTGATATAGATTACTAATTTTCGTGGGTTTAATTACCCAAAAAGGTGAAATGTCCAAAACGCCCTCCCGGGGTACCAATTAGGCCTAAAAACGCCCCGAGACCCAAACTAAACCCCCGGGTACACTTTTCTGACTATCTCGACCCTTCCGAACGCGTTGGCGCACTCAAAACGACCATACGAACAACTTATAAAATATTCACCTTTATTTATCAATAATTAGTCCCGACGCGACACGGGCGCGTCCCGACTCAAATTTCCAAAATTATCATTTTATTCTCTCGTGACATTCAATATAACCAATATTACATATTAATTTGATCATTAGTAATATTCAACAAATTTCCCATAATTACTAACTCTCGTCACGTTAATAATTATAACATAATTAACTTCCGGATTTTTATTAAATAATTAACTCACATTAAATTTAATAAGTCCCCAAATTAATATAGCATAAAAATACGGGGTATTACACCAAGAAGATAGGAATCCTAGGTACAGGCTATCGCATCGATAGTCACGGTCCTAAGAGACGCGAGGGTATGTGCTGACCTCTTGGAAACTATGGTTCGCCTCAATATTGTTTGTGTATGTATTAATATAGTTCGAGAGTGATTCCAAACTTGTATTTCCCTTAGTACGAGTGATACTGGGATTGGATAGCAGAGTATGCCCGCACCATAATTTTTATGTGGGGTGCTTTTAGAATATATATATATATATTATACGAGTATTTAATATATATATGAATTTCTGAAATTTGGAACTTCCTATTGTGTTTATGGTAAGTAAGAAATAAATCATGACTTCAAATTGGAAATGCTTGTTTTGAATAGTATAATAGGACACTGGGAAACTTTATTAATAAATAAAGTTAAAATGATAGCTTTGTTACTAAATGAAATTTACTCCTTAATAAATGGAATTGTTTAGTTTAAATCTTACGAGTAACCTAAGATAAGATGAGTTAAACCATTGGGAAGGTTAGTGCGATAGGTGTGCACATTAGAAGAGAGGTGAGAATTTCTCAAGAGAGGGTCGCACTAATATGTTGTTGCATTGGCCTGTAAACATTTTAAATACTTGCTAAACAAATTTTAAATCATTTACACTATCGGGCTCTGACCCGTTTCTATTTTTCCTTTCTCTCTTGTATATATATGTATATATTACAGGTGCCCAGCCACAGGGGCGTCTTGCATAGGATCCTTTGGAAGGAACGTGCTGCAAGTTAGGTGGGAGTTGCAGGCCTCTTGCTTAGACAACCTCATTTCTCGATTCTACTTCTAGCACTATTTAATCAGTTGGGCATGTGTCGCCCTTTCTATTATTCAGTTGTTTTATTGGATATTATGATCCATTTATTTCCAGTATTTGCACTTGGGATTTATTATTACCAGGATGTTTTCATTGAAAGTATTAAATGTTGGATTCAACTAGTTAAATGTTTGATTATTTAGATTGTATGTTCCAGGATAGTTGTGGTGTGACTATTAAATTGTGAATTATGCAAAGTTTTAAATGTTGGTTTATATAAAAATAAAATTTGAAAAGTAATGTCTAAACTGGTTTTGACACTTAGCTTAATTATTTAGGGTGTTTAAATTGGAAAAATATTTTTGACAGTGATGCTAAGAATGAACCCACTGTTCACCTTGATTTTAATTTAATAAAGGAGTGATCGCCCGGTATTTAATTAGGCGGGGTGTCACAGTCGGCTCAAGAACAACCAACAAGCTAACTTCACTGAAGAACAAGAATGTGAGGGGAATATGTTTTTTTCTTGTCAAAGTGCATCGGAGCAAAGAAATGATTTATGGTTTCTTGATAGTGGGTGTAGTAATCACATCACCGGAGATCAAAATATTTTTACCTCTATGGATACTTCTTCTAATTCTCAAGTGAATATGGGTAATGGTGCCTTAGCCCAAACAAAGGGAAAGGGTACTATAGCCATTGAAACAGAGAAAGGAATAAAGTATATCCGAGATGTGTTACTAGTTCCGAATTTAGAGCAGAATTTGTTGAGTGTTGGGAAACTTGCGGAACATGGGTACACTATTCTCTTTGAAGAAGGCTCGTGCAGAATTTTTGACAAAGGGGGGAGAAGCCAAGTTGTTGCAAAAATAAAGATCGAAAAGAATAGAAGTTTTTCTCTCACTTTTCTATACTCAAAGAATGTGGCCTTGAAGATGAATGAGGTTGACGACATATGGCTATGGCATAGAAGATATGGGCACTTGAATTTTCAAAGCATGAAGAATATGCATCAAAAGAGCATGGTTTACGGGCTGCCAAGCATCAAAGAAGTAAATGGAGTCTATGAAGGATGCTCTCTTGGAAAGCACCACCGAGTGCCTTTTCCAAAGGAGAAAGCATGAAGAGCGAAAGCACCATTGGAGCTTGTTCATACCGATGTGTGTGGACCAATGAAGAACACTTCTCATGCCGGTAACAAATACTTCATTACCTTTATTGATGATTTTACAAGAATGACTTGGGTGTATTTTATGCGGCAAAAATCAGATGTTTATGCCATTTTTAGAAAATTTCACAAACTAGTTGAAAAACAATGTAGTCACTACTTAAAAATTTTGAGAAGTGATAGAGGTGGAGAATACAACTATAAGGAGTTTGATAAATTTTTTGAAGATATTGTCATGGAAAGACAATTAACGGTTGGGTATACTCCACAACAAAATGGAGTGACGGAAAGGAAGAATAGAACCATTGAGGAAATGGAAACATCCATGTTACATAAGAAAGGGCTGCCATATACTCTTTGGGCTGAAGCGGTGTATACGGCGATTTATTTGATGAATAGATGCCCTACAAAGGCCGTAGAAAACCAAACTCCATTTGAGGCATGGAGTGGAAGAAAACCATCCGTGAACCACTTGAGGGTGTTTGGTTGTATTTGCTTTGCTCATGTCCCTAAAGAAGTGAGACACAAGTTTGATGAAAGTAGTGAAAAATGCATCTTTGTGGGATATATCTCAAAATCAAAGGGCTATAGACTCCTTAGCTTGAAGAGGAACAAAGTGATTATTTGTAGAGATGTGATTTTTAATGAGAAAGTTTTTGGGATTGGAAAGAAAAAAAATCTCAAAATCAACTTATCACCCTTAATGAAGAATCACAAAGCGTTGAAGAAGATGAAGACGAAGATGTAGAATCTCCTCAAATGTCTCCAAATGCAGGTCCAAATGCAAGTCCACAATCATCCTCAAGTTCTCCATCAAGCTCAAACTCCTCATCTCAAAGCTCAACTCCAAGAAGAATAAGAAGTCTAAATGATGTGTATGCTAGATGTAATTTTTGTGTAGCTGAACCGGAGACCTTTGAAGATGCTAAAAATGAAAAAGTCTGGCAGCTTGCAATGGAAGAAGAAATTCAGGTTATTGAGAAGAACAAGACTTGGGAATTGGTGGAGAGGCCTAAAAATAAAGAGGTCATTGGTGTGAAGTGGATTTACAAAAGCAAGGTTAATCCGGATGGCTCAATCCAAAAGAACAAAGCAAGACTTGTAGCAAAGGGGTATTCTCAACAACCTGGAATTGATTTTCAAGAGACATTTGCACCCGTGGCAAGGCTTGACACAATTAGAGCACTAGTTGCCATGGCTACTCAAAAAGTTTGATTTTTGTATCAACTTGATATAAAATCTGCATTCTTGAATGGCATGATAAATGAAGTAGTGTACGTTGACCAACCCCAAGGATTCGTGATGAAAGGTGAGGAAGCGAAGGTATACAAGCTGAAAAAGGCCTTGTATGGCTTGAAGCAAGCTCCCCGAGCATGGTATAGTGAGATTGATGCATACTTCAAGGAAAGAGGCTTTCAAAGAAGTAAAAGCGAGCCAACCTTGTACATCAAAAGAAGCAGGGCAGCAGGTACTCTTATTGTCTCTCTTTACGTTGATGACTTGGTGTTTACCGGTAGTGATGCAAAAATGATTGAAGATTTCAAAAGTGACATGATGAAAAAATACGAAATGAGTGATTTGGGTCTTCTAAATTACTTCTTGGCCATTGAAATTTATCAACAAGAAGATGGTATTTTTATTTGCCAAAAGAAGTATGCAAAAACCCTTCTTGAAAAATTCAAAATGATGAATTGCAAATCGGTGGCTACGCCTTTGGTGGTTAATGAAAAATTATTGAAAGAAGATGGAAGCAAAGAGGTTGATGCATCTATTAATAGAAGTTTGGTTGGAAGTTTGTTGTACTTGACGGCTACGAGATCGGATATAATGTATGCTACTAGTTTATTGTCTCGGTACATGCACAAGCCGAGTCAAACTCATTTTGGGGCTGCAAAAAAGAGTGTTGAGGTACATCTAAGGAACTTCTTATTTTGGCATCATGTATAAGAAGAATGTTGAGATAAAGCTACGTGGTATTTGTGATAGTGATTGGGCTGGTTCTATTGATGACATGAGAAGTACTTCCGGGTATGTATTTTCTCTTGGCTCTGGAGCAGTTTCATGGGCATCAAAGAAGCAACAAACGGTAGCGCAATCATCCGCCGAGGCCGAATATGTGTCGGCATCATTGGCAACTTCACAAGCGATGTGGTTAAGAAGAATTTTGGAAGATGTTGGTGAAAATCAAGGAGATGCTACTCCAATACTTTGTGACAACCAATCCGCGATTGCCATGATGAAGAATCCTGTCTATCATAGCCACACCAAGCACATTGCAATCAAGCATCATTTCATTAGAGAGGCCGTGGAGGATGAAGAGATTCAACTCAAATATATCAAGACCGAAGAGCAAGTTGCGGATATCTTCACTAAAGCTCTACCCAAGGACAAATTTCACTTTCTTAGAGAAATAATGGGTGTTCGACAAATGCATTAAGGGGGAGTGTTAAAATTAATGCATAGCTGCTGTAGGGGCTGCTATAGCTGCTTTAGGGGCTGTTGTAAGGGCTTCTATAGGGGTTGTTGTAGGCCAATTAATGTGTCTTTAATGTGTGCCTTAGTGGTCCTAAATTCTAGTCTACTAATTGTGTGTTATAGGGGAGTAAAATCAGCATAACAATAAATGCATATCCCCGGTTTTCTTATATGTATTAAGCTGCCAGAACTTTGCATTCATTGGAAATGAAAAGATTATCTTCTCTACAATACCCCTCTTGCTTTCTTTTTCACTTCTTCTTCTAACACAACAATATAGTTATCATTTAAACTCCAACATCCCCATCGTTAGTCGAGCCTTTCTCTCTCCCCATCCCGTCAATTCTTCTTCTTCTTCTTCTAACTATCACTTAGAAAATGATCATGATCAGTTCACTTATATTATCTCCCCATGCCGTCAGTTCTTCTTACTCTGAGATTTTGGCAAGGAAAAAATGGAAGAACTTTGTAAGGAAATGTGGGAAATATTGTAGTGGGAAGAAATAGGAGAGGAAAAATGATGGGTTCTAATATGATCCACAAAGTTATGCTTTAAACTTTTATGATGGGGACCAAAAAGAAGATGGTTTGTTGCTTCATTTCCCTTCTAGCTATTATCCTCAAGATGCCCCTTTTTTCCGGTAGAGAATCGAAAGATACTTTGTGATGGGTCTCATATTTAAATTATTTTTTACTTAGAATTAATGAGGGTGGTGATGTTGACGTGAGTGCTGGCAGAAACAGTTACAGCTATAGTGCAACCGGCTGCTATACGGATGATGAATCAGAAAATGAGTAGCTAAGTTATAGAGGTGTCACACCTAGGTGATAGTTAGAAAAACTGGCCGAGCCTTTCTCTCTCCCCATGTATATTTGATGTTCATATATTAATAAAATCTATTTACAAACCTTCTACTATTTATAAAGATGTTAATATGCTACATTTAACAATATTCAAATAAATAATTTGATGTGGGGATATATAATTTTTCTCTAGATATATCAACTTATTTTCCTACACCGTCTTAAAATTTAAAGATTGAAATTTCTATTTTATGATTTATCTGAAGTTAAATTGCAAAAATAAATTAACTTCCATACTTTATATATGTCCTTGAAATATTTTTATGATTTGTTAAAGTTCATCATCAGTCTTAATGTATTTTATAGTATATCCTCCTAATGCAAAATAAATTACATATGTATTATTTTGTTATTTTTAATTGCTTTGTTGAGTGATAGAGTTTCTGGATTTATTGATTTATTTTTCCAATGATTAATAATAACTATCACCGGGGCTAGCTCTATGATTTTCGGGACCCTATGCAAAAAATCAAAATCGAGGCCATTTAACATAAAAAAAAATCAAAAAGTGTTCTCGCATTTTTCGATGCCAAACTAATTCTAATCAAGGTTCTAAAAAACGCAGGGTGTGATTGAGGCGTGGAGGCAAAGCCTTAAGCCTTAGAAGCCTAGCCGGGCCTAGGCGTAAAAAGACGTAAAAAGACGTTTAGGCCTTCTTAATATATTTTAATATTTTTTAACCATAACAAAGCTATTAAAATACAAAAATTTCACATACCATAAAAATATGTCTGAATATATGCAAATTAAAATACTATTTCATTATTTTGGATGAGATAATGGTTCGATTTGCAAACAAATTCTTTAAAAGGCGACATCGTTTCACTAAAGCATTGTTATTTTTAGAAAAAAGTGCGCCTTAAGGGTTTTACTTAGAATAAGGCGTGAAAAGCGTAAGGCGAGGCGTTTCTCCCTAGCCTTAAGCCTAGGCGGGTTTTTTAGAACAGTGATTCTAATATACAAAACCAATTTTAATATAATAAAATCGCAATTATCTTTTGTACCGCTCGATACAACCTAACATAAACCAAAAGCTAACCATACGGTTTGCGGTAAAATAGTTTTTTATTTTGGTAAATTCCGAAATAACAAACAAATTCAAAAAAAAAATCATCAAGTAAAAAACTAAACCATGATCAAAACAATTGAAAGAAAAAATATGAATATTAAATTTAAGCCTACTCATTACACCTTGCTCAAATACTCTTTGAAAGTATCAAAAACTTGTTAAAAAGAGAATTTAAAAAAATATATATATCAGACTACGTCATTTTTTATTTAGTCAATATTTTACCAAAATAATGATGTTTACCAAATGACAGAAATAACTTAATTTTCTAAAAAAATGAACAAAAATAAACTAAGATTAACATTATTTTATCCGTAATTCTACTCTTACTCAAATAACAATGTACACTTTAAACTCTTACCTAAATTTTTATCAGTTCATGACTTTTGATATTAATTTAAAATTCAATCTCCTTTCATTCGTAGAATAATTTTGTGTGAAATATAATACAATAACAAAATAATATAGTTCAGATAAATTCGGCCCTGCATGCTAGTATGTTTATAGATTTGCTTATTTCATTAATTTCTTGGTGATGTGTGGAGAGAGGGCTAATCAACCCTCAACCTTCATTCTACAAGAGAGCGGAAAATATCGGCCGCTAAGATAGCCCTGGTGGTTAGATTTTCTTGGTTCCTAATTTTGCCTAGTTGTGATGTTGTCTATACACGTGCATACATGGGTCTCATCTGTTGTAAACTGCCAATATTTTATTTTTAATTGGTATTTGCACGTACCTCCTTAACTTTTCGCCGTCTACCCCTGTACGAAGATAATATCCCTGTATAATTGGTGTTAGGTTCTGGACATTCTTTTCCACAATTGTTGCCCAAATACAACTGCTTTGTTAAGTTAAATCTTCTACCACTATGCTCACCCTCCCAAGTTTAAGCGCCTCTTGATATGAATATTAATACTAATTTGTATTGCAATCTGTTATATTCTTTTATTTGTTTTTTCTCAATTGTGTAATGAATCATTGCCCATCATGTATGCTTTTGAGTGGCATTTCATACTGCACAAAGAAATAAAAAAAGACATATTAACTAATAAAAACGACATAGCTCGGATAATAGATATTCAAATTCTAATGAGCATACAAATAAATAAAAGAAAAACAAAAGATATGTGTATTACACATTTATTCTTTAACATAACTCACATGCAACTATTAATTTAAGCTATTTTTCCTTTCAAGCTAAAGCATTGATTCAAATGGTCACGTCCAGCCAGCCGGTTATACATTTTGTATACCCACCAACACTCTGCCTAGGGCACTTGGAAGGTTGCACCATGGAATGGATATTGCATGTTTGGCAAACATAATACTCATTTTGACTAAAAACGCATAAAGCATGCTGCATTAATCATCAATCCTTGAACCGCTGAGGGAAATTTAAAGAATTAGCTTTTGCTCAACAGACTTGAGTTACAGAAACATATGTGGTATATTTTATTTCAAACTTTTCCTAATTATAATAATTCATACATTTGTTAAATGTTACACATATATAGAGTGGGGTGGATTGGGTAAAGGGGGGAGAAAGGAAAAAAGAAAAATTAATTTTTTTAGCAATTTGTAATAATGAGTTGAGAAGGAAAAAAATGACAACCTCTTCTCAACCCAAAATCATGACCCAGTACAGCTACATTACATACTCTTTATTACTCGAAATTATTAATATTTAAAAACAAAAAATAACTAACTTCAGTGGGGTTTTTGTCCTAAGTTGCTCCAGTTAAAAGCGCAACTCCGGATGCATTTCCATTTTCAAGCAAGCTTCTGAACACAGGTTGTGGATGAAAGGATAGAAGCTCAATCCATACATTTAAATTTTATATATGATTGAAAGTTAGAAATCTAATTAACAAAATGAAACTAATACATATAGCCAAACTAATTATGTCTTCCTCAAATAGTTTTTATAACTAATCCATCCAATACGTGAAGGTCAATTAAGAAGCTCCAAACCTTATGGTGTCAGATAAAAGAGAGTACATATCACCTTATTTTTAATTTACATTTACACAAGACATGAGTAGAAAGAAATCTTTCATTTCTCTCTCGCTACAATATATAGTTATAATCTTTCGCTGAATGCTAGCTCTAATTCAGCCTTTCCCTCGTTTTGTCTTGGTTTGGGAGGCCCAGTATGAGGGAATGGTTTATTTTTTTCAACACAACCTTCCTCGTCATTTTAATATTTCTTCAATGGTCCAACAATTACTTAATTTAACTAATAGCAGTAGTTATTCTTTTCCTAACTATGCTTTTGAGATTTGGCATTTTCCTCATGAAGACAATGTAGAGCATATGTAATAAAGAGCTTATACATGTGCAAACCGATAACACCACAACACAAACACAAAGTTCAAATTTCAAGTACAATTTGGAAATTGTACCTCATCATCATGAAGATCTGAAAGGAAAAGTGGCTCTTTCTCCCGTATTCCACCATTATCTAAAAAAATTCTCTCTAAATCCTGCAATGAAAATGAAGAGTCATTCATTAGGGTACCAATGGATGTATTATCCGTAGAAGAGTGTCAAATTATAAAGATATCAAATGATGAGTAAGTCAACAAATTTACCCTCTATACCTTTTTTCATTTGGTTACCGTAAAATAGTCCTTAGACTTTTAGTGTGAGGTCCATTTGGTGTTATATAAATAATATAAGAATAGATGTGCGATAATACGACATTCGTATTATGTTTATTTGTAGCATTATTGCTTTTTGCTTTTTTTGGTTATTTCATTATCTTATTAGAGTTATTAGGTTAGGATGAGGGCATCAATTTAAAGGCACGCCTAGGCTGCAGGCTCATTAAGGCGCAACATTGGCACCTCGCCTCGACCCGAAACAATATATATTTTTATATTGATTTTGATTTTCACTCATCGAGTACATTTGTTTTAAATATATGAATATCTTTACTTTTGTTGATTATTAAAATTTTATTAGATACATCCAATGTTTTAAATCGCGGTCACATTTTGGTCTTGGGTGCACGTCGTGTAATTCGCATCGTGCATCGCATGCAATTCGTGCACTTCATTTATGCAATTAAAAACACAAATAAGTAAATAACATCAAAAAAATCCAAATTAAATACTACATCACTTGAAATAAAATCATAGGTTCATAAAGTACGACATATTTCTATCACAATTTGTCCCAAATAAAGTAAACAAATCAAAACAATAAACCCAACACGTGATATCCCAAAAATAAATGGAAAGAAAATGAAAACTCAAAATCATATTTCCAACAAAAATCTTTCTAAGACATCGTTATCTGAAGCGGGGAGGGGGGGAAAGAAACTCAGTAATGGTAAATAGGAAGATTAAAATAGATCCAACCAAAAGAAAGGGTTTTAAAGAACAAAAATCAGAATGCAATGAAGAAATGGGATTTTTTTATTTAAATAAAGAATTCAAGTTTTAAAAAATGGAATGACAAAAAGATAAAGAATCGGGTTTTAAATAAGAAAAAAAGATGAAGATAGAAGTAAAAATATCTACCTTAAAGGCTTGAACAGAGCACAACCAGAAAGGATCGGCTAGAGCGGATTCAGCAAAAAACGGGCAGAAGGGATCGACTTGAACAAAGGCCAATCAGGTGCAAGATCAGGAGATTCAAAGAGAGGCAATGGTTTTCTTCTTTGAGGAGTTGAACCAGTGTTGTTTAAGGCGTAAGGCGCACCCAGGTGCAAAGGTGTCTCTGGAGCCTAGGCGCAAGGCGAGGCGCAAGCCTGATTGAAGCTAGACGCACTTTTTGAAAAAAAATCAAAAAAAATATTTATTCATTTTTAAAGCAATATATTGATGTTATAATATCATAACATCAATGATAAATTTAATGGGATAATTAAGATTCTAAAATATAACATATTAGCACGTAAAACTAAACTTTAACCAACAAATGCAAGTCTTAAAATATATAAAAAAGACAACCATTACCAACAAGTTTAAGTTTAAAAATAAATACCAAACTAACAAGAGTTGAGACACAAAATGAAATGTATTGTATTTAAATTTTTCATTGTATTATATTTCAACTGATATTTTTTTTCCTATGTAAAACAGTAAAACATAAAAACATTAATCTCAGCAAATGGTGTTCTATTGGTGTTGTATTGTATTTCAAATGATATTTTTTTCCTCGCAGCAAACAATAAGAAAGGGAGAAACAAGTGGCAGAAAAAAGAAGAAGAACTAAAAGAAAATGCAAAAAAGGGGCCGAAAAAAGGGTAAAAAAGAAAAAAAGGCAAAAAAACAGCCATTTGGAGAAGAAATGGGCAGAAAAAAAGGAAAAAAATACAAGTCTAAGAAGAAAACAGACAATTAGAAAGGCAGAAAAAAGAGGCAGAAAAGAAGAAGAAAGAAAAGAAAATGCAAAAAGGGGGCAGAAAATATTTTTCCGAGGAGATATTTTCTGCGAGTCGGGAAGGGTTTTATGTTTTAATCGGGGGGGGGGGGGGGGGGGGTTGTATCTAAAATGATTAAATGTTCTAATGCGATGGATTTTGGGGTTTTAATTAGGTGGAACCAAAATAGCACCCAAATTGCACATAAAGCATAAATAGCGCAAAATAGCACAAACAGCGTCCAACTAGCGTATCACGTCATCAATCGTGCAAAAAAGTGTAAATAGCGCCCAAATAGCACGACACGTTATCAATCGCGCACGCTATTTGTGACTTCCGCAAATCTGAAAGAGCTATGACGCGTTTTCACCCAAAAAACGCAATTGCACGCTACGTCACGCGCAATTGCACACTTTTTAAAACATTATACGTCGTTTTATGCGTCTCTCTGTTACCTTGTACAAAAGTAAATTATGCTCTACATTTCAATTTTTAGATCATAATTATTATTATCCTTGCAAATATACAATTTTTGTAGGTTTTGCACAACGTGCAACGCATCTAAACATCGATCTGGCGCATGCCAGACATTGGCGCCTTGCGGCTTAAATAACTATGGTTGAGGGGGGGGGGGGGAGATATTATTCCTTGGGAATACCTTTAGTATGTCCTCTTTAGTCTTTGTGCTCTTGTTCGGTTATCTTCGCCAGAAAAATACCTCTATACTATAAATAAGGTCTTAGGTTAACTATTCTAGTCACTTTACGATTGAGAATGAATGATCTTGAGAGGAACCTTTATTTCTATATCCTGTTGCTGGTGTATTAATTTACTTCCGCTTACACCCATTACATTGCTATATTTGATAAATTGTATTTTCATATGACTATATTAAATAGTCACTTTGTAATTAAAGTCGGATTATTATACTAGGGACCACATAATAAAATATTCTAAATACATTGTGGGTTGAATTGCCACATAATTTGTACTAGGGTTTACAGTTATTTTTCTCTCTGAGTGTCGGCCAACCCTAACACTTAACTCCTACTGAAGTCGACTCTATTTTAGCTAAATAATAGGGATTGATTTATTAGGGTAAAGGCTATTAGTTTCCATGTTTTATTTTACTTCTTTTATTAGTTAACAATAAATAATAGGAATATTTCTTTTCTATCCATTTGCTTGTTACTGTACACAGGGGGAGGGCGGGTTTTTTTAAATAAAGAACTTTTTCCTATTTTTGATATAGGTGATTTGTTTAGTGATTAATTCCACTGCGCTACATCTAGTGGTATCATAGTCGTCTTCTCTCTTGGTACGTATCTGTGCCGTTTGGTACGTGCTTTGTGGTAAAATGGTCCAGGAAAACAACAATCCAAGGTGGATGAATCCCCATGATTCTTGAACAAATGCAGAAATTATTTTGCGTTAATGAAGGCTAAATATGTTGATTTACAAGTTCAAATCCAAGAGTGAAAAAGCTGGGCAGCAACCACAAGCTCCGGCCAACAGCCATGGTGAGTCAAGCAATAAACATGTTTAAGGGCAATCCTCGCAGGGTCTGTTCTGCACAAAAGAGGGCTGACAAGCCCTCCCAGCAGCAGCAGGGGATCAAGAAGGTAGAGGGAGGGCAGCGGGGCCACCGTGACTTAAGGCAGGTCTTCTCACCGTGACTTGGGTGAATTTGATGGTGATGGAGGTGGGTAAGCGGTGAAATAGTTTGATGAGTATAATCGTGGAGTCCCACTCACACGTAATTCTTTTTATGATGATGACCGTCTTAATTGCCCACCGCGTGACCGTGATGTTAACAAGTGTGAACATGAATATTTTGTTGCTCCTATGGATGAACGAACTTGCTTTTGTTGCAATCAAAGAGGTCATGTTCATCTATGTCCATTTAAGAATCTCACAAAGACAAGCCTCCGCAAAAACATTATAAGTAATTCTAAGCAGCAGTGCGTTGTCGCTATCATTGCCCCAAAAACTTGAGCTTTGGAACTCGTTGAGTTACACGATCTAATTTATTAAGAACAATGAAGGCTTCGGTGGAAATAATATGGCTGTCATGTTGCGAGCATAGTTGTTAAAATCGTACGATTCGCAATTCGAATCGTACGATTCGGTTCGATTCAGAGGCATAACGATTCGAATCAGCACAAGAATCGGAAGGGTCCAAAGAATCGTTCGATTCGAGTTCGAATCGGATGATTCGAGTTGGAATCGGGAATCGGGTGCTAAAACGATTCGCTTCTAGCTTTTGAAAAAAGTTCAAAGAAAGTGATGGAAAATAGAAACGACAAATACTAGCGGAGCTTCCAGTTTTTTAATCAGGTTCGTATACCTCTTTTCTTCATTTTTTTATGTTTTTCTCTTGTTCGTAACTTCTTTTTCTCTTTCTTCTTGAATTTCTTCTCTCTTTTCCCATGCGATCAAGTTGCGAACCATATTTTGTCTTTCTTTTTTTTTGGTCTTTCTTTTTAAAACTGCTTCAGACATGTATTTGGTACTGTCGGTTTGGCTTATCAGCTTGAGAGATGTAATATATATATCTATGTAAGTTCCTAATAATATATTAATATAATATATCTCAGTGGGGTTAATGGATGTTGGCTTATCAGCTTGAGAGATGTATTAATATATTATATATCTATGTGATGTGTGTAGCTCTTAGACTGCCACGATTTGATGGAACTAAAGCTTTTTCTATTTCTGAAAAGTGACGTCAGCTATTCAGATATTGGACTCCAGTTGCCTTGTTTTATCCATTTGTTTCCCTTAAAATACTTTCATAGCTTGGTACATTAAAAATAAGAGACATTTGCATTTTCTTCCTTTAAAAAAGCTTACTATTATTTCGTTAAAAAACATATTTTAGTTACTTATTTTTTTTAAATAAAAAATTTATTGATGGGTTTTCAGTTATAAAAATAGTACTACTTTTTTAAATTAAAAAAAAAACATTAATAGCTTCTTCAGTTTTTATAAAAAAACATTATTTTAATTTCTTCTATTTTAAATGATTAAAACCCTATAATCATTTCTTCTATTTTAAATTAATATTGTCGAAACACTGTTTTAAATTAATATTGTTTTAATTTTGTGTTAAACTTTGTAATATTTTTTTTTTACATTTTTAAGCTTAAAATGAATGAGAACATGAGCTACGGTTATTTTTTGTGATATATTTTGGTATATTATCACGTGCTACGATTAGTTTTTTGTCATATTATGCTTAATTACCAATTCTATAGTGTCAAATTCCATTTACGGGTGTTTTATTTCATTTTTATCATTTGATTCCGATTCGATCGGTTCGATTCACGATTCGCGATTCGGGGGTAAACGATTCGCGATTTGATAACTATGGTTGCGAGTGCTAGAAAGAGCTATGCAAGGTGATATTAGGGTTGATGTGTCTGTGGGCATAACTCTTTCTAAAAAAAAGAGAGAAGAAAAAGAAGTTTGTGGGCAGAATTTCAATTTAACTTTTAATATGGTTTACACTTATGTTTCTCTCTCTCAGAGAGCTGGGCATCCCTAAAACTAACTCCTGCTATAGTCAACTATATTTTAGCTAGATAATAAGGATTGGTTTATTTAGGATAAGGGGGGTTTGTTTCCTTGTTTTATTTTACGTCTTTTACTAGTAATCAATAGGTAATAGGACTCTTTTTTCTATCTATTTACTTGTTCCTATACACAGGGAGAGCACAGTTTTCTAAGAACGAAGATTTTTTTTCCTTTTTTTGGTGTTCTTCTCTTTGGTGCTTTGTTTGGTGATTATTTCCGCTTCGCTACATCAGTTGGATAGTACGGTAACATTTTTTAATTATTATGGACTGGTACCTACTAGCCCTTGTTTTTCTCTTCATACAACCTACAATGGCAGACCATTCAATTTGAATATAAAGTCAGCTGGTTGAACTCATAACTGGGGTCTTCCAGGACGTACACACATGGTTTAACATATATGGGATTAAATATAATGAACTATACTTCTTTGTAATAATAAACGACTGCATCATCATTAGAAACAGATGGTTGCCAGGCTCATATCAATCATTAACTATTTGCAAAGTTCTTATATACCATATTAGATCGCCACCTCATCTAAAAGCTTAAGCTGTCAAGTAGCGTGCCAACAATGTATCATGCTCGAACAATCTTGAATGAGCATAACATAATATATAATGGTTACTTTTGCCTATTTTAAGAAAAAGTAAAAACACCTTCAGTGAAACTATATTCCTCATTCAGTGGCATGTTAAGGTCACCCGGCTAAAAATTTAAGGCCTCCCTTGAGTAGAACGTATCATTGTATCAAAAATGTGTCATTGAAAAATCACTGAATATCTGAAGTGTTAAGCACCCCCTAAAATATAATGGTTAAAGCACCAATTTTCCCTCGCAACAACCCACCAGTTCTTTATTAACCCTTCAATCTGACTTTCCTCACAATTTCAAGTGTACAAATACAGAAGACTCAAAAAAATGAAATACACTTAGGGTGTGTTTGATAAATAAGATGGAAAATAAGAGTCAAGAATCGATTTCCATGGAATTGAAAACATGGAAATATTTTTCATGGAAAAAATTTGTTGGTGGTGTTTGATTGCAAATATTTTCTAGGTGAAAAATGTTATATTTTCCATCTATTGTGTTTGGTTCCCAATATTTTCCATGGAAAAAAAGTAGAAAATATATATATAAAATAGAAAAATAAAAAAAAATCCCAGAAAATTAATAAAAATCCAAAAGAATAAATAAATAAAAAAATTCAAAATGTGAACAAAACCCCAAAGATAAGGAAAAAATCCAGAAAATGAATAAAAACCCAAAAAAATGAAAAAAAATCCATAAAGTGAATTAAAATAAAAAATAATGAAAAAAATCCAGAAAGTGACTAAAACCCCAAAAATAATGCAAAAAAATACAAAAAATGAATAAAAACCCAAAAATAATGAAAAAAAATACTGAAAGTGAATAAAAACCTAAACCCAAAAATAATGAAAAAATACAGAAATTGAATAAAACTCCAAAAATAATGAAAAAATCCAAAAAGTGAATAAAACCCCCAAGATAATGAAAAAAATCAAGAAAATGAATAAAACCCCAAAAATAATGAAAAAATTCAAAAAGTGAATAAAAAGTGAAAAAAATACAGAAAGTGAATAAGACCCCAAAAATAATGGAAAAAAATCCAAAAAATGAATAAATACCCAAAAATAATGAAAACAAAATCCAGAAAGTGAATAAAAATCCAAAAATAATGAAAAAATACAGAAAATGAATAAAATTCTAAAAATAATGAAAAAAAATCCACATAGTGAATACAAACCCAAAAATAATGAAAAAATACAGAAAGTGAATCAAACCCCACAAATAATATTAAAAAAATACGAAAAAATAAAAAATACAGAAAATGAATAAAAAAAACAGAAAATAAATATTACCCCATAATGAATTTTCAGGATTTTCTTCATTATTTCTGGATTTTTATTCAATTTCTAGATTTTTTTTTCATTTTTTTTATGTTTTATTCACTTTCGGTATTTTTTTTCATTATTTTTGGGTTTTGATTCATTTTTTGGATTTTGTCCATTATTTTGGGGGTCTTATTCACTTTATATATTTTTTTTCATTATTTTTGGATTCTTATTCACTTTCTGGATTTTTTTCATTATTATTGGGTTTTTATCCACTTTCAGTATTTTTTTTCATTATTTTTGGGTTTTTATTCATTTTTTTCATTATTTTCGTTTTTTGTATTTTTTTTCATTATTTTTGGAGTTTTTTTCACTCTCTGTATTTTTGGGTTTTTTTCATTTTTCGTATTTTTTTCATTATTTTTGGAGTTTTATTCACTTTCTATATTTTTTCATTATTTTTGTTTTTTTTTCATTTTCTAGATTTTTTTCATTATTTTTGGACTTTTATTAACTTTCTGTATTTTTTTCATTATTTTTTGGTTTTTATTCACTTTCTGATTTTTTTTCATTATTTTTGGGGTTTTATTCACTTTCTGTATTTTTTCCTTTACTTTTGGGTTTTTACTCACTTTTTGGATTTTTTTCATTATTTTGGGATTTGTATTCACTTTCTAGATTTTTTAAAAATATTTTTGGGGTTTTAATCACTTTCTATATTTTTTTCATTATTTTTGGGTTTTATTCGCATTCTCGATTTTTTTCATTACTTTTGGTTTTTTATTTAGTTTCTGTATTTTTTTCATTATTTTTGGAGTTTTATTCACTTTCTGGATTTTTTAAATTATTTCAGTTTTTTTTTTCTTCATTTTTTGGATGTTTTCATTATTTTTTGGGTTTTATTCACTTTCTGTATTTTTTTCATTATTTTGGGTTTTAATTCACTTTCTGGATTTTGTCTTTATTTTTGGATTTTTATTCATTTTCTGGATTTTTTTTATTATTTCTAGGGTTTTAATCACTTTTTGGATTTTTTTCATTATTTTTTGGTTTTTATTCACGTTCAGATTTTTTTTCATTTTTTTGCGTTTTTATTCATTTTCTGTATTTTTTTCATAATTTTTGTTGTTTTATTCACTTTCTGTATTTTGTCATTATTTTTGGATTTTTATTCATTTTCTGGATTTTTTCACTATTTTTGGGATTTTATCCACTTTCTGGATTTTTTTTCAATTTTTTTATGTTTTTATTCACTTTCTGATTGTTTTTTCATTATTTTTGGGTTTTTATTCATATTTTGGATTTTTTTTCATTATTTCTGTTGTTTTAATAGGTTTCTGGATTTTTTTCATTATTTTTGGGTTTTTATTCATTTTGTGATTTTTTTTCAATATTTTTGGGCTTTTTATTTAGTTTTTGTATTTTTTTTTCGTTATTTTTGGAGTTTTATTCACTTTATGTGTTTTTTTCATTAATTTTCGGTTTTTACTCATTTTTTGGATTTTTCCCCTTATTTTTGGGTTTTTATTCATTTTCTGGATTTTTATCAATTTTGAATAACAAGGTGGGAGGAGGTTTTTTAATTCCATCTTTTGTGGAAAAAGTGATTACGTGATTTGTTTTAAGGAAACCAATTACATAGAAAATTTTGTTTATCAAACATCCAAAAGATGGAAAATGACTCCATATATTACATTTTCCATGAAAAATTAGTGTTATCAAACACACCCTTAAAGAATCTTTTTTCTCCATTTTTCCTGCAATAAGTTACCTTTGGGTATCCTAAAATAGCTTCTCGTGTGTTAGAGGTCTTTGTCTCTCTTTTATGAGAGTTTTGTACCTCCTTTTGGTAGGGTTGTGTGTTGGGAGTTTTTCTCTCTTGGTGTGTTTTTTGTTATTTTTTGAGGCTTTGTGCTGTCTTTTCTCTCCGACGGAGTTGCTGCCGATATTGTCATTAGTGGTGATGTCTCCGTTCAGTCACTGATTTATGGATACTTTTCAGATCCAAGCGCGTTTGGCTTCTCTTTGTCAGTTGGTTTTACTCCTATTTATGGGATGAAATTCAGTGGAACATATCTAGGCTGACCCCGCTTTTCAAAAGGTTTTGATACCGATTGGTCATTTTCTCCTAAATGTATGATGTAATTTTTTCATACCTCATATTATGAGCCAGTGGAGAGTCCATTTTACCGGATGTTTGACCGTTGTAATATTTTATGGCGTTGAGAAGTTTACGTTTTTGGTGTTGTCCAGTTTTGGCTTTAGATTTACCTCAATGTTTTAGGACTCGTGTGTTTTATCTTTGTATGACCGGTAGTGTCATTAACTTTGTATTTCTTGTTTATTATTAATGAGATATGCATTTTTCTTTTTAAAAAAAATACAGAAGACGGGGTAAGGAAATGTGTTATACAGAAATTTAAGTTTGCACGTACAAGGAAATTATGATAGAATAGTTTATTGAAGAAGAGTTTCTCTTTACCTTTCTAGTCAAGATCTCCAAGTCGAGCAATTCCTCCACAATCTTTCCAAGCACTCGATGATTATTCTGAAGCATAGTTTTTGCTTTATCATATGCTAAATATTAAATCTGCAAAATAATATGTATATCTCATTTGCCTTGTATCAATGAAAAGAAAACGAACACCCATTCAAATATTTCACGGGACAAAAATGCATCTT
This sequence comes from Sambucus nigra, assembly GCA_949130495.1. Lineage (NCBI taxonomy): Eukaryota > Viridiplantae > Streptophyta > Magnoliopsida > Dipsacales > Adoxaceae > Sambucus > Sambucus nigra. The sequence continues at coordinate 191,059,408 of OX422209.1, forward strand.
ACAATAAGAAGTGTAGATTTTGGCAGAAGCCACGTACCTTTTCAACTTTACCTGCCATCTCATACTCATGGTTATTCCCCATACTCAAAGTTGTCCCCTATTCCAAAAAAACGAGTACATGAATAAAATAAATCAAATATATGACCCTATGAAATTTGAAGCTAGCAAATGGTTCCAGAGCAGAGCTAAATATTAGTGTATCACAGATACATGTAGTACACATGACGTAAAACGTAACATATTATCACGTAAGAGTAAAAAATGAGTACTCTGTCCTCATGTAACACATTTGTGGTTCGTACTATGTGCCATTGTATACTATCACATTCTGTTCGTCCATTAATTAAGTTGCAAAAGCATGGGTTTATAACGAATGTAAACTACCACAATGAAGGTAATCACCGCGTTGCCATGGTGGTAAATTGTTGTGCTGTCATCGGGGCCCCATCCATACTGAATCACCATCCGGGTAGCAATCTGTTACAATGACCAAGAGTAAATAAGTCTGTAGAGCTGTGAAATAAAAAGATCAGATACATGAAACACTTCAAAAGCATTGAGTAGATGATTATACTTACCTCCTGTGCCTGTTTTATTTCTGAAGAAGAAAGAATGTTTTCTTCCTCGAAAGGAAGTAGAAGTTGGACTGCAACATAAGAACCGAAGAAAAAAACAAGCCTTTTTTCACAGTATGCCCTTGATTCAACATTTCCATTCATGGAACCTTCATTTTTTTCAACATTTGCTTTCATGGAACCTTCATTTTTTTCATTGATAATCTTCGTACGTCCAATTCCCTGCATGCATAAGGATATGGAATTCATCGGCTCCCCGATACCATAAGATTTATTACAGGCTCGTTTGGTTGCGTAAATTGTTTAATTATACAAATTGGTCAACTTGGAAATAAAAAATTGTTGATGTATTCATTTGAAATGGTTAAATCCAATTTGTGTAGTGTTTGTAAAAGGAAAATGTTGTTTGCCATCAATAGCTGGTCTGCCGTTCACCAAAGGGTGAAAAAGTGTGCAATGGAACCTTTATTAAATTTTCAGTGTTGAGAAAGCGAGTCATATATCCTTATGAAGACGTACATAGAGTGGTGTAAATGTATAGAGGGAGAGGAATGAGTTATTCGATGTTGATTTATATACTACAGCGGATGCACACATAACGTGTGAACCAAATTTTTTTTGTTTTTTTATCATAATTTTTCCTTTTGTGCAACATTTTTTTTTACATTTGTTATTTTGAGAGTAAAATGAAATTATACCAACTGTAAGTTGGAGTGGTATGGTGAGAAAACTCAAACGAAGTAGTACATTAATATTGAATGCATTAATTTTAAGGGTTTTTTTTTTACTTAAATACATTACTAATCTTCAATCTTAGACATTAATACAACTTTATCAGTTAATTACATAATTGATAAAAATGCTTTATTAATTAATAAATAAATCTATTAATTAGCTGATAAATAATTAATTGAATAGACTCTCGATATGAACGGAAAAAAAGTTGCAACACAAACTTCTCAGGGGATCTTTCCATGGCTCGAGTCTTCTCAATCGGAGGCCCTTTTGTCACACGCCATGGTAAATCGCAGGGTAGCAACTGTTTTCGTTTTTGAGTTTGGCCATATTCGTAAAAGGCGTTTTGGTGTTCATGTTTGATTCATAAGGGTTTTGTGATTGTTTGTTATTTTGTTTTATTGTTTGGATCATTTTATTGTACAAAGAAAAAAGTAAAAAGGTTTTTTTAAATTCTTATGATGATAGGTTTTATTGTACAAAACAGTTTTTACATTTATACGAAATATTTTATTGTACAAAATAGTTTCTTTTCTTGTTATATTCTCATATTTTTGCTTAAAAAAAAAAGATAATTGTTTTGTACCGAAAAAAAATATTGCTTTTATACTTGTAAAACTTCATTTCTTAGTCCAGAAAAAATCATTATTTTGTACAAAAAAAATACTTATAATCAAATGTTAACATTTGCGATTTACATATTTCTTATAAGTTACTTTTCTGAGTCAAAATCTATATCCAGTGTTCTATAAGGCACGCCGAGGCTAAAGACTTGGGAGAAACGACCCACATACACCTTATTTTTGGTAAAAGGCTTAAGGAGCACTTTTTTTAAAAAAAAAAACTCTTTAGTGAAACGATATCGACTTTTAAAGGTTTTTTTACAAACCGGACCAATATCTCATCCAAAACAATTAAAGGACAAACAATATCTCAAACCTCTCTGCCTCTAGTCCAAAAATAAGCTTAACATTACCACCCGACTTCTGACCCAAAATCTATTTGTTTTATTTGAAAGGTGAAAATTACATCGCTTATATTGAATCATTTTGTATTGATTATTGATTATGGATCATGGATTATTGAATGATTATTGATATTTATTATAGAATGCTGAAAAATACATTTTGTATATTGCTTATTATATGTTAAGAAATATATTTTGTATATTAATTATGGACCATGCATATAAAAAAGATGGCTACCAAACATACGGATATATTTTCAAAATTCAATGTATGTATTATTTTATTATATTACTAGCTTTAAAATAATTAAAATAATAAAAAAAGAGAAAAACCATTTTTTACGCGTAGGCCGCCTAGGTGCACCTAAGCTTCTGAGGTTTGATGCTTGATCTCTAAGCCTCGATCACGCCTCGCACCTTTTAGAACCTTGTCTATATCTATAATACCAATAAAGGTATTTAAATCAGATTTGGTCGATTTTGACAATTATACCCCTTAAATATACTCTAAATACTCACCTACCATTAAAAATTAATACTACACTTAGAAAATTATTTATTAAAAAAATAACAATATTTCTGACATAATTATTAAAATTTCTTTAAAAATGAATAGTTTTTCTTAAAAAATTACAACATTTCCTAAAAAATGCTCTTTATTTTGTAGATGCCTTATCAATAAAATATTGGTTGGCAGCATGGAATTACTCTTGATGGCGATATAAAAAATTTAATAAATAAAGTATTTCCATTTATTGTAGTAAGGTCGTTAGTAGTGGTATTACCCAAAGTTTTAAAGGGCGCAATGACGCACACCTCGAGGCAAGGCAGGAGGAAACAGCCTTGAGGCTTACGCCTCTGCGGTACTTAGCTGAGGTTTACGCCTATAGTTATCAGAATCTTACGAATCGCGATTCGTACGTTTCAATCCGATTCACATACTAATCGATACGAATCGGGAATAGAATCGCAGGGGTTCCAAATATCGAGCTTAATCGGCCGATTCACACGTGCGATTCATGTTTTTCAGAGGATGTTGGGTATTTTCAACCAACTTAAAGCTCGTGCTCGTTTTTTGTTCCTTTTAAAAAAACTCTAAAAAATATTTTGAAGCTAATTGCGAGAGGGAGGTAGCTTTGCGTTCGATTGAAGCCAACAAATCTTGTGTAAGGATTTTATAATTATATTATATGGTATTCTTATTATAAGGTATTTTTTTATAGCGTTATGTTTAATCTTTATTGGTGTTATTATATTGTATAATATATCGTTGTGTTTAAATTTGGACATTGTAGGTGGTGGTACAGTTGAATTTTTTGTAATACCCCGTACTTTTATAGATAATTAAATTACATAAGTGAGAGTAATTTGGTTATCAAAAGAATTTTTGTGAATAGTTAGTTTGGGATTTATGAGTATTAGATCATTACCGATGTGCATTACATTTACTGTTAGGTATAAGTAAATGAGTTGGAATATTTTATGTCATGTCGCAGTTGGGTTAATCGACGGAAAATAGTTTACGCTGTAGGAAACGCGTGTAGAGAAGTCGGGTACGACTAGTGAATTTTAGTTACGTAGCTCGGATGAAGATTTCGAGCGCACGATTGGTTTCGAAATGGCCGACATAGTCAGAATAGAGTATCCGAGAGTAGCATTTGGGGTTCCTGTTACTTTTGGACTAGTAGGGACTCGCAATTGAGTAAACGAGTCATTTTTGGATTAATAAGGGACAAGCCCTTATTTCTCTCTTATAAGTCACAAGAGGGAGGAAGAGAAAGAAAGAAAAAGAGAGAAAAGAAATAAGAGAGGAAAGGAAGGAAAAGAGGAAGAGAAAAGGGGATTCCTGGCCAAACTCCGCGGGATTCGACTCGAGGTCGTCGGATTTTATCCACAAGGCAAGTATTTACTTGCTTTATTCATTTGAGTGTGTATCTCATATTATAGTTGGTAAACAAGATAAATTTTGGGTGAGAACCCTTAACATAAATTTGGGAAAATTTGAGTATAAGTTTACAAATTGATGTATTGTAAACTCTTAATGATTTCTAGTGTTAAACCCATGATAATGGAGTGTAGAAATGATTAAAAATGGGAGAAATGATAAAACTAGGGCTTTAATGGTTTTAGGGTTTAAATCTAAGAGAAATGGTTTAATACCACAAAATAATTGATGAGTTAGTTATAAATCATGGATTAGATGATTGTAGTGTTGTTGGTTGAGATAAGAAACCATAAAAATGGAGGTTGGGTTGATATTTGGTATTTTGGAGATTTAGGTTTCGTACGAAATAGAGAGATTGGCCGAAATATCTGGTGTGACCGGTCGACCGCAGCCAGGTAGTCGCTCGACCGGTACAAGGGGAAAAGGCCACTGGTTGGCTCGCAAGGCAAAATCCCATTTCGCGGTCGACCTGGGGTTAGGGACCGGTCGATCGATACTCTGTTTTATGCCCAAGATTGGGATTTTTCTACTCCTTTTTCTCTTTGGGTTTAAAGCTTAGGGGCCTTCTCAATTAGTGTATTATAGATGGTTATGACCTAAAGGATTTGAGGAGTTGTATATTAACCTTGGGTTAGTTGTGTGTGCAATCCGGGGTATGAACTCAATGAATGTTTAGGATGAATAACATTTGAGAGTAGTCTTCAGCAAGTGTGTTTACAAAGATATTTATGCGTAGAGAATAAAAATGGGCCGAGTATAATTGAGTGAGTCATAGGATGCAAGTAGGATGGAATTTAGGATATGAGCTAGAAATGATTTAGCTACTATCCGGTACGTCTATTGACGACTATTATTATAGGTGATGCGATACCTATGGAACCAAAATAAGTCGATAGTATACTTATTTAGTTATTACGAATTTGGTATATTCGATTTATATTATAATCCTTAAAAGTGATTAAGGTGCGAGTTATATTTTAAGAGAATACTTACGAGTGGGAACATTCGGATTATTGGCTATCGCTATAAAAGTTCGACAATTTTAGTCAGAGCATATTGAGGAATGTTATATTATATATATACGGGTGTTGTTACAATATATATATATATATATATACGACTTGTTTATAAATTATTGGTATGCAAACGATATATTTATGTATGTTCATATCACTAGTCCTATCCAGGGAGGTTGCGCGATGTGGGTAAATCTCCTGGCTTGCAGAGCAGGAAGAGTATATCCCCAGGTCATATCGTCCCGTATATGGGTGCGATATTTTTATCCCACTTTCAGGAGAGAATATAACCTCCTCCACCGTTTAGTATTTCTACCATGATCATGAGAGAGTGACTTGGTATCGGGGTTAATTTGAGCAAACCCGGATGTGGATGGGCACTTTGATACTGCAACCTCGAGTTATAACTCGGTGGGATGGTTATTATACTTGTGATTGTAAAATAGGTATAAATATACTTGTTGTTTATAGTATATTTCTTGCATATGATTATGAGATATCATATAACCTTGGAAGGATGTAAAGTGTAAAATGAATAAGATGTTATTCTTCTTCCGGTGGTTTTATATTCGGAGTAATACAAATGTGAATTATAGGTTCAAGCGAGAACCATTTATAATAAGAGATATTATATGTTGAAGTAAAAATGGTATTTTAAACTAGTAAAAGTTACGGAATATAAACGGTATAGTTTTATATAGAAACAAGGACTATATATATATATATATATCACATGGATGATTATATCAACAAAGCTTATGTAATAGCTTACAGCATAAAATATTATATCACTCAGGGTATGATAGTTATGAGGATTTAGGGGATGGGTGAAAAAGTTTAGTTACGCAGCGTAGCTTAACTAGTTTGTTTAAAATGTATGCGATAGGTGTGCACTATTAGAAGAGGGGTGAGGTGTATCTCATGAGAGTGCGATACCAGTTTAAATATGAGAGATTTCATATTTTAAAATATGGCATTTGAGCACTTGCTAAATATTTTCAAAACTCGGGATCTGACCCATTTCTCTATTTTCCCTCTCTTGCTATATATGTATATATATTAGGTGTCCAGGCACAGGGAAGCCTGGATGATAATCCTTTCGAGTCAGACATTTGCTGCAGCAGCTGTGGATGCAAGCAGGTTTATTTTATACGCTTCTATCCTTGTGATCTAGATAGGAAGCATTGTAGTAACATTTGGGTCGATAGCCCAACTGCATTCATTTATTCTTTTACCTCCTTTTCAGTGCGACATTCGATTTAGTTGTATTATGTTACAGAGTGTCCGGTTATTTTTATTTCAGTTTCGTAAACTGTTGTGATTGTTTTACTTGGTTGGTTTGATTAAAAAGATTAGTTAATATAAAATTTTGACGCCAACCTAATAAGTTATTAGAAATTAAATTGGTTTTCGACAGTGATGCTGAGAATTAACCATATGAGATTCCTATTTTAATCTGGTATAGGATTGATCACACGATATTTTATTAGGTGGGGCGTCACATTTTTTGTCATAACTTGGACATGGAAGTTCAATTTGTTAGTTATATTTTAATGAAATCATGTCTTATAATTGATTTTAGGTCATAATATATTTTTTAAATATTCTTAATGTGTTCTCTTTGCATTTACGTATTATTTCCTACATATTTTACATTTATATCGATTCTTACGATTCGATTCACGGTTCACAATTCATAAAGTTTTCGATTCATGATTTGATTCACGACTTGACAACTATGCTTACGCCTCTTATGGGTGAGGCATAGCGCCTTGAGGAGGTTGAGGCTGTCGCCTTGCTAAACGTGTCGTCAAAAAGGGCCAAACCTTTAAAAAAGGGACATGAGCAGCAACCCTTAACCTACCTAAAAAAGGGACGTATTTATTCTTTGGAAGAAACCCTCAACCTACCTTCTTCTTTGGAAACCCTAACCAACCTAAAAACCACCCGGACCATTTTTTCCTTCTACAAACAACAATCGACTGGTAATCTTCTCCTCGATCTATTTCTTTTTTTCTTTCTTGTTTTGAAGTGTTGGCTTCCTTTTTTGTTTTTCAAAGCCGGCTTTTTTTTCTTCTACGACTGTTATTTTTTTCTTTTTCTTCTACGACTGCTATTTTTTTCTTTTTCTTCTACGACTACTTTCTTTTACAAACAGCAATCGACTGCTATTTTTTTATTTATTATATCCTGACTATTTTTATTTATTATGTTCCGACTATTTTTTATTTACTATATTCTGACTTTTTTGCTTTTATTATATTCTTACATTTTAAATGTTTTCAACACAAAATTTGTATCATTGAGGATTATGGTTTTAATTATGGATTTCTCTTTTGTCTTGACGGTAGAATATGTATTATGATAATGACCGGATGGTGTTATTATTTATTTTGTGTTGTGAGATCGACTTCGCACCATTTTTTTTTATAATAGATATGATACATATTTTATTCCTTAATTAATTGTTATTTTTATATCATTCTTAGTGATTTTTTGAGGAAAAAACGAGACTTACGCCTCCGTCCGCCTCGAGGCTGACGCTCGCCTCGCAAAGGCAAAACGCCTCAACTCCACCCCGCGTCTTTTAAAACATTGGTATTACTAAATGAAAGAACACTTGGAACTTGGGAGGAGTAAAAAAGATGAAAACATTGCAATAATTTCTAATTAACTTTTACGTAACTTCTACATGAAGTTTTATGCCTTGTTAAATTGTTATGCTGACTTACTACTAGTTTGATGCGCAACAGTATAACTAATTAGGCAATGTTATGCATATTAAATGATAGTTTGAACTTATCTAATTGGTTCACATTATTAATCTTTTGGGGGGAATTTGTTAGGCTCTGTAAATAGCGTATCGCCAGATACCGAGTTGAAAATTAGGCGTTCGATACGATGACCCAGACCAAAGTTTCGAACCATGAATTAAGCACAATCCCCTAGAGGCTGATAGACCGTCAATCTCCGGGGGTGGTAATCCAATTATGGCATTAATATGGGGTTGTCATTTTTCAACTTTGAGAGGATTATGTCAAATATGCTATTATTGCATGGAATTGAGTACAAAAGCCCAAAATAAACTACAAATATATAATGTAGCTGAAAAAATAGGCTAACATTAAGAGAAGATACCAAAAACACACATCCAACTCTTAGTATTCCTTTAAAACACTACCTCACTTTAACGCAGAGACACTGTGACCCCTTGATTTCCTATAACATTAAAGCTTCAAATATTAAATGGACAAAATATTTCTGTACATATTTTTGCATATAATTGAAAATATATTAAACCGATGAGTTCATTCAAAGCGATGGAACATAAAATGCTCAAGAACTTTTTTTATAAAAGACCTTTGTTCTTAATAATATTTAAACACGAGATAACATAGCCCATTAACTTCACTCTTGTGAGTCCTGGTGCTTTCAATACGGCTTATATAAATATATATTCGAACCTAATCAAACCAAACAAACATTCTTACATTGACTATAATATCAAGAGACTAACATACCCAAGGGGCACGAGCTCCCATTTCTTGGAATGCGCGAGGATTTTGTAGAAATGCAACAACTTCACTGATTCCTTCTCTCATTGACTCGACGCTGTCAAAGTCTTTCAATCGAATTGGAGGATTTTTTACCCTCTGCAAATTTAAATCGATATGAATCTTGCAAATTGTTTTGTCAAAAAATCTTGTTATCTTATGATAGGGTTCAAGTCTAATAAAACTACATTTGATCGAAAGCAGTACTTATTGGATTAACACATTATAAATGCAATCGATCAGGTGCAGAACATAACTTATAACAAACAAATAATAGATAAATCAGTCATTAAATATAAATTTAAAAAAAAGCCCTATATCAATATAACTCTCAAATTAAGATAGCAAGCGTAGGAAGATTGCAATCATAACTGCCTGAATGATAGCAATTGACTAGACCACCAGCACCTCCAAAAAGAAGTGCAGGGTCCAAGATCCCTTTCATCCTTATCCAAAGTGATTAAGAAACGTAATTATAAGGCAGGTGCTGCGCCATGTAAGATCTGTGATTTGCTGGACATAGGCATTTATATGGGTATCGAATATTTGTGGGCTTTCCATCCTCTCGCAAATTCTTTTACCAATAAATAAAAGCATTTTCTTATCCAAACAAGAAAAGGAGGGTTGCCGGGCTTCTAGAATGTTGAAATATCCAAAAGCATGTCATTTCAAGGATTTTAAGCAAGTGCCTATGTTTACATCCTGTTTGCATTCAATCAAATAAATAGAGTTATGCATAATTGTCAAAACTTTACGATTCGCGATTCGAATCTTACGATTCGATTCGATTCGATTCTCATATAAAACGATTCGAATCGAGTTGAGAATCGCAAATGTCTAAAGAATCGAACTGAATCGGCGATTCACGATTCGAATCTTCCGATTCGGGTCCGATTCCCGATTCGATTCCGATTCAACTTTTTTTTTTTGAATTTTTTTTTTCCTTTTAACCACTGTTCTAAAAAATCCGCCTAGGCTTGAGGCTTGGGAGAAATGTCTCGCCTTAAGATTTTGACGCCTTATGCTTGGTAAAACCCTTAAAGCGTACTTTTTCTCTAAAAACAACAATGATTTAGTGAAACGATATCGCCTTTTCAAGATTTTTTTACAAACCGGACCATTATCTCATCCAAAATAATCAAATAGTATTTTTATTTGCAAATATTCAGACATATATTTATGATATGTACAATTTTAGTATTTTAATAGCCTTGTTATGTTTAAAAAATATTAAAATATATTAAAAAGGCCTAAACGCCTTTTTACGCCTAGGCCCGCCTAGGCTTCTAAGGCTTAAGGCTTGGCCTCCATGCCTCGATCACGTCCCGCATTTTTTAGAACCTTGCTTATAACCACGCGTGTGTTTTAATAAAACAAATAAAAAAAGAAGCAAACAACAAAGGATACTGTTAAGATACTGAGTTTTAGAGAAAAACATGTTCTCTTGGCTCGATTATTTTCAGCCAGTTTTTCTTGTCTATTCTCTTAGCATATGTTTTATTGTTTTAAATCAATATGATTTACTATGTTAAATTAATATTGTTGTAATATTGTAGGCTATTTTAAATTAATATTGTTAATCTTAGTAGGTAGGCATGTTTAAAATTTTTGGAAGTATTTGTTTTACAGTTTTACTGTTTTAAATTAACCTTTGTATTTATTTTATTATTTTAAATTAATATGTAGGATGTTTTAAATTAATATGTAGGTTGTTTTATGATATATTTTTATTTTTTACATTTTTAATCTTAAAATGAATGAGAACATGTGCTACGGTTAATTTTTGTGATATATTTTGGTATATTATCATGTGTTGCGATTAGTTTTTTGTCATATTACGCTTAATTACCAATTCTATAGTGTTAAATCCTATTTACTTATGTTTTACTTCGTTTTTATCATTTGGTTCCGATTCGATTCACGATTCGCGATTCGGAGGGTAAACGATTCACGATACGATTCGCGATTTGACAACTATGGAGTTATGTGAAAATCTTCGATTTAATCAATAAATTTGCGCTACCATGCAGACGCGAGGTGCACTCCAAATCAAAGTAAGCGGCACATTTCAAATGTATGCCATATTTCAACTGAATCCCATATAGTTAATTGGTTATTTAGGTTTTGGCAGCCATTATTTATGCCAATTGGGGATTAACCAAAAAAAAAAGAACTATTGTAACAATGCCCCGTAATCTTAAAACAATCCTTTATTTGATAAAATCACCGGTAGTCAACTCAATTTTTTTCTAAAAAGGTCATACTTAGTGCACAAGGCTCCCGCTTAACTGCAGGGTCATGAAGGGCGTAAGTCGGCTGGCCCACATATGGAGAGATGCTCCCATGTCTCGAACCCGAGACCAACCATAGCTTGGGCAAGGGCACTTCCATAACCTCTCTCTCTATCTCTCTCTCTCTCTCTCTCTCTCTCTCTCTCTCTCTCTACGTGTGTGTGCACGCCGCGGCATAATCTATGTAAGAAAAAATAAAGAAAAAAAATTCCGAAATAAGGAGAAAAAGAAAAATATAGAAAATACAAGAAAAGGGAAATTCTAAAATACTATACACACACACACACACAGAGAGAGAGAGAGGGAGATTTAAATTGATATTTTAAAATTTATATATATATACACACACACACACACACACACACATATTGAAAATCCAGAATATCGATTTATTAAATATCGATTTACAAATATAGATGTGTGTGTGTGTACATATATATATGTATGTATATGTGTGTGTGTATGTGTGAGTATGATAAGAGAGAAGATATGACAGGGAGAGTGTTGAAGATTGGGGGTGGATTAGTTGGGGCGGTGGGGTTAAGGCGATGAATTTGACGCGGGGTGGTGAGGCGGAGGAGGAATATTTGAGAGAGAGAGAGAGAGAGAGAGAGATTATTCACTTATTATTTAAAATGGGTAAAGGTAACCCTCTTTTCACCATATTCATTGCATTTCACCATAGTGAATGACCAACCTAAGAACATATTTTACTTGGGCTATGCATTTTTTGACATGGTGAGAAATGTATCATCATGGACCAAACAGATCCTAAGAGTTTGACAAAAGCTATTAAATAAATTAGCTGGATGTAAGAATTCCGTTGTAAGTATGAATCATACCACTCTTCTCAACTTTCGAAAGTCTGGATCTCTGCATATTGGCCCATAACCAAGAACTCTTGGAATTTTCCTCTTCACAAATCTTAAAACACGAAACACCACATATCCATATATGATGCTTCTGATAAGAAACCAGAAATACCATTGGAAATCTTCGGTAGTCCTGGATTTAAAGCTCATTTTAGCCTCAGACTGCCACTTCAAGTACCATGTCGAACCCCACAGATTGATCGATATACTCCGTCCAAGCCATCCCCAACTGCATTCTCACCTGTAATAAAAAAGCTAAAAAACTGAGCATCAGTTATAATTGGTTATCAGAGAACACCAAAGAGCAATCTAGGCGATTCTGGCTGGGAAAAATGGAAGGAAAACATGTATTTTCAAGTAATGGTAAAATACTATAAATCAAATACGCGGAGGAGAAATTCAAGAGCTGCTTCAGGATTACCGGGTAAGGGATAACAAATTCCAAAATAGGAAAAACAATCATCATCATTAACACTTCTGATTTTCTCAGAAAGCCACTCTCTTGCATATGATACAATTCTAGTATTCCACAGACCATTCACACATTGATGGGAGAGCCTTATTGTCAAGAGAAGCTGTTGACGACAATCCAACTCTGAGAAAGGGATCCACATGCTGAACGGAAGTTGGTATACCAGAGGCAATAATCCTGTTGTACAACCCACCAAAGTTATTTCAATTGATCAATTGAAATAACAGTCACACTTGTCAATCTAGTATGTACCCAAAGAACATTAGGATATGGCTGCAGAACTTCCTCCAAAAGTAACAACTTTAAGCCACTAAGAATATTATACAGAAATTATGCAGTCCTAAACTGTCTAAACGGGACAATTCGAGAGATCTCATTACAGGGGTAATGACTCTCGAACGGGTCTAAGGGCTATTGAATGCGTACGCATAAGAACTAAAAGGCTAGTATCTATGCGCACTATATGTAATTTCAAGTGTGTTTCATTTAATTATCATACTATATATATATTGTTGTATATTTTATGAAATGCCAGCTTATTTGGTCAAACTTTAGAGTCAATTTTAATTAAGACACATATGTTAAAAGTGACATGTCTTAATACCAATGTATTCCTTGTAGTAAGGAGATTAATTTGGTATACTCACTTGTTCAAAATAGTGAAGTAATGAATGAAAAATTTGGACTTAAAGTGACCCATTTGAGTTTAAGCTAATTGGTGTAACAAAGTTAGTGGGTTTGTCCCACATTGGAAAAGTGGTAGAAATGCTTGGAGTTAATATCCCCAAGTTATGGGACTAAGGCTTGGATGCCTTGGGCTATCCCAACTCTTTGAAGGGAAGACGACCTACACTATGCATGTGTTGGGCTTGGGCCAAAAGCCCACACGCGCGGGCCGCCGCAGCAGTCCGTCCGGCCCAGGTCGTGGGTCTTGGGTCTTTCTTGAGCAACTATTAAATTTTTTGGACAAATTTTAATTTACCTTTGGGCTTTAAAATTTATTTTCTGAACCAAAAAATCTGGAATATTTAAGAATTAATTATGTTTCGTATTAATTAATTATATTTCGTATTAATTAATTATTTAAAAACACTGTCGTTTTTTAATTATTTAAAAAATGCTGTCGTTTTTTAATTAATTTAATTAAAACGTTAAGTTGCTTTATTGCAACTGTTCAAACAATCACATCTGTTCTGGGAAAAGCCATGAGTTGTAGCCCTTCACCACTTATAAAAAGGACCATATGCAGTCCATTTAAAACATTAGAAAATATACCCGAATTCCCTACTACTGTTCTTGTTCCCTTCTTACTGTTTGAGAGAAATTCGCCATTGTTGGTTCGTGGGACTGTTGCACTGAAGTGCTTCTTGCAACAGTCGTTGACCGTTTCATCCTGGGAGGCAGACGCCCGTTGAATTTTCCGTCAGCACCGTAGCGGAGGCGTATTCTGTCTTAAGGAGAGATAGTTCAACTTTCGACTCGGTCAAAATTCTACAAGTGATTGTTTCAATCACAAACTGTATGTTTTTCTTATCATCCTTTACTGTTCTATAGTAAGTAAGTAAGTAATTTTAATTACTGTTTATTTATTTAGTGATATATATATTCATTTTTTTTGTAATCCGGTAAACAACATATATATATATATATATATTGTTCGTGATACAAAGTTTTTTAAAAAAAAGTTGAAAAATCCCATCCCCATATGGACATTAATCCAGTGGTCATACTACTTCTAAAATTAACCAACTCAACATCGATCCACTATAATCCAACCGCAACAACAAATGTGTATCCCGTACTCTTTCTAATTCATCTACTCAATTAATTCATTTCATCAATTAAACTAACAATTAAAGTATACAATTATTAATTTACTAATTTACAATGAGGGGAAATCCTACTTTCATATGAAATGGGAACTAATTATTAATTTACTTTCATATAAAACTATACAATTAAAGTTACAATTAAAGCAATACAATTTATTTTATTAAAGCTATACAATTAAAGTTATTTTGAATCTCAACAATTATCTGTTAATGAGGGGCAATCCTACTTGCATATGATATTAATTAATTTGTCCACCACACACGCCCACACACACACACCCTGCCCCCCCACCCCCACCACCACACCCCACCCCCTCCTCCAACACACACGCGCACACATACATGCACACACACCACCCCAGCTCCTGCCCCCTCCCCCCACCACACCACACCCCCTCCTCCACCACACACGCACACACACCACACCACACCCTCCCCCCACCACAACCCTCCTCCACCACGCACAGGCACACATACATGCACACACACCACACCACACCACCCCCTGCCCCCTCCCCCCACCACACACACCTGCACACACACACACCACCACCACCCCTTGTCCCTCCCCTCCCTAGCCCCCTGTCCCTCCCCCTCTCACCTGCACATGCGCACACACACACCACACATGCACACACACACCCCACCACCCCCTGCTCCCCTCCCCCCACCACACACCACCACACACATATATACACACACATATAGAAATGAAAGAGAAAGAGAGGAAAAAAACATACCTTAGAGAGAGAGAGAGAGCTCGAAATCGCTTAGAGAGAGAAAACCAAAAACGGTGGAAAAAAAAAAGCGTAGGGCTTTTTTGCGGAAGAAATTGTCGCGGACGTATCACGGTCCTTGACCGTGACAATAATTATAAGGCTTGTCACGGTCATTGACCGTGACAAGTCCGTGACAACTTCTCTTGTCATGGGCTTGCCATGGTCAATGACCGTGACAAGTCTTTATCACGGCCTTGTCACGATCAATGATCGTGATAAAAAATGCGTGTTTTTTATCACGATTAATGACCGTGACAAGGTTGGCCGGCTAAAGGGTGCCAATTTAGGCTTTTTGGTGTAGTGGGATCTCTCCCTCTCTCTATGTACCTATTGAACCAAATATCATTACATGTAATTCATATTGGTATGTGGGTATGTTATATTTCCAGTGATCAGTTAATCAGTTCAGTAGTGCTCTAACTAGTGCACCCACATATCTCAATGGGTCTGTAATTTCTAATGAGACACATAAAAACTTCCATATGGAATTCGCAATAATTATTCTGTAATTTCCGTAATAGCATAGTGGGATTGAATGGGTGGAAGCTTAGATTTCTAAAATGCATATTGTATCTTCAAAATTCTAATTCTTAGTAAAATGCCATTGTATGTCCATGGAACATGCTCGTCTAAGTCAATTTTATTTCTTAGTTGAGTTTTTTTGTAACTTAGGAGTCGAACACTCTACGAAAAAATGTAAGTCAATTTATATACACATATTAAGATCACTAAATGGACAAATTTGGAATGATATTAACCAATCATTACGTTTAAGTTTAAGTTGAACTTGATTTGTAAGTTGTGAAATTGTTATCATCATTGTCGAATATGTGACTTAAAGTTTTGAACTTATGCAGGAGCATCTATTGCATGTAAAGGTGTATCATTATCGGACAACACGACCGTGAATCCAAATGGGAAGAGGAATTCGGCGCACTGTTGCCTAACACTATGAAGTGATTATTACTACAGAGGAATATTAGTTTTGATAGACGAATTAAATTTGGTTGATGTGTTAGATCAATTTGCTTTAGTGTAGTTTTGACTTTGGCCCATATATGCGTGATTTTTGGATGTACATTATTTTGGATAAAGTTTTCTAATGATGTAAATAGTGGGTAAATATAGCAGTACATATAATAGATGATTATTTTTATGTGAATGATATACATTGAATGGGGTTGAATACAATAAATTTCAAGACATGTTTCTATGAATATTAATTTTTGTTTTGATTTATTTGCAACTATGACATTATTGATTATTAATTTTTTTTAGGGGCCGGCTATTCCCACTCCCCCACATTCTTCCTACACTCCATTTTAAGATTCAAGGACTATAATGCACCTAAACCCATTAACTCCTTTTCATTTCATTTCATTTCAAATTCACATTTATACCCAAAATTTATATTTACTTTTTTATCCCAACTAAATAAATATTTTATTTATTTAATAAAAAAATTTTATTTATATTAAAAACTGCTTTGAATGTAAAAAAATGTTTATTTAAAAAAACACTTTTTGAAAAATAAAAAATAAATTTTGTATAAAAAAATTGTTTCAACCTTATATAAAGTAAAAAATTATTTCCACTGTTAAATTAACTGTAGTTTTAAAAAAATTGTTGTTTAAATTGTTTAAACAATTTAAAATATAAGCAAATATTAATTGTTTTGATTATGAAAAACTATTTTTAAAAAATAAAATATATTTTTTGTATAAAAACCGTCTTAACTTTTTATATAATATAAAAAGTGTTTTCTACAAAAGTAAATTGCTTTAGCTTTTAAAAATACGAATTATAAATAAAAAATTGTACATCTTATTTAAAAAAAATTAACACTCTTTTCTATAAATATAAATAAAACACTACAAAAAATGTCATGTTATGTTATACTCTTTTTCCTCTGACTAAGTTTTCTCTCACTTGATTTTTCAAGTAAATATTTTAAAAAAATATTTCGTGTCGTGTCATTTTTATTTTGGTTGGGTTCGTTTTTTATTTAAAAAATAACATTTTGTGTTGTGTTGTGTTTACTTTGGTCGTGTTTGTGATAAGTTAAAAAAATAATTTATGTTTGGTCATGTTGTGTCACGTCATGTCATGTCATTTTATTTTGGTCGGGTTCATTTTTGGTTTACAAAATAACATTTTTTGGTGTGTCGCTTTTAATTGGTTCGTGTTCGTGACAGGTTGAAAAAAATATATCAAATCATGTCGTATCGTCCTGTCACTTTTTTTTTCGTTTTTGGTTAAAAAAATATATTTTATATCACGCCATGTCGTGTCGTGTCACTTTTGGAATGTGTTTGTTAAGAAAATAAAATTTTGTGTCGGGGCGTATTGTGTCGCTTTTAATTGGCCGTGTCTTCTTAAATAAAAAAAAATAAGATTTCGTATCGTGATGTGTCGTGCCATGTCGTGTTAATTTTATTTTGTTCGTGTTCGTGTTTGGTTTAAAAAAATAACATGTTTTTTGACGTGTCGTTTTTACTTGGGTCGTGTTCGTGTTAGGTAAAAAAATAATCTTACGTGTTGTACCACTTTTATTATGATCGTGTTCGTGTTTGGTTAAAAAAAAGATTTCGTGTCGTGTCGTATCCTTGTATCGTGTTATGTTGTGTTACTTTTCGTTGGGTTGTTTACGTGTCACGTTAAAAAATAAAATTTCGTGGTAGCAACACTCAATGTGTATTGAACATTTAACTTGCAACTTTACATTTTACGGGCTCACTGTAATAAAAAAAATATTAATATTATTTTTTTCATTATTATTCTTAACTAAATATTAGTTATCATTCTTGATTACATATTAGTTATCATTTTTTTATTTATAATTCGTATTTTTAAAAGCTAAAACAATTTACTTTTGTAAAAAACAGTTTTTATATTATATAAAAAGCTAAGACAGTTTTTATACAAAAAATATTTTTTATTTTAAAAATATTTTTTCATAATCAAAACAATTTTTATTTGCGTATATTTTAAATTGTTTAAACAATTTATACAACAATTTCTTTAAAACAACAGTTAATTTTTTTAAAAGTGGAAATGATTTTTTACTTTATATAAAGCTGAAACAATTTTTTATACAAAATTTGTTTCTTATTTTTTAAAAAGTGTTTTTTAAATAAATATTTTTTTACATTCAAAACAGTTTTTAATATAAATAAAAAAAAATTATTAAATAAATAAAATATTTATTTTGTTGGGATAAAAAAGTAAATATAAATTCTGGGTATAAATGTGAATTTGGAATGAAATTAAATGAAAAGGAGTTAATGGGTTTAAGGGTGTTAATGGGTTTAGGGACATTATAGTCATTGAATCTTAAAATGGAGTGTGGGAAGAATGTGGGGGAGTGGGAATAGCCGGCCCCTTTTTTTATTATATGCTTAATTTATGACCGTTTATATTAAACCCTCATGTGATGAAATGTTTAATATGACTTTTTTAAAAATTTGAAAAGTGTTTGTCATGACGCTTTTTAAATCAAATATGACATCTTATAGAGTATATTATGACTTTTTCTGTAGCAGATATAACAGTTTTGAAAAAAAAGTCATATATAATCGTTACCTAATATGACACTTTTATGGGTATCAATTATGACACCCAAACTTATGACGCTTTTTATTAAAAAATAAAGCATCATAAAATGTGTTTTATGACACTTAGAAAACGTCAAGGCTTTTTTCTTGTACCTATGTCGTTCAAACCAAAACCCATACTTGTTAGAACGAAAAAGTCAACCTCGTTCGAAAAAACCAAACTTGTTCTAATGAACGCCATATTTCATTCGAGTAAAATCCCAATCTAGTGCAAATGGGATCCATGCAAAATCCTTCTTTTCTAATTTTTGAAACGACCATTAACAACCTAAAACCGAGTGTAGCATGCTTCTCACCAATAATAACCTATAATAACAAGTTTTAGGTATTTATACCAACGATTCATGGTCAAAATTCAGATTCTATGTTTTTAACATTAAGTTAATAATTCTATATAATTCATCTCTAATTCGATTCGATTATAGATTAAACATGATGCATGGCTATTGTAATTATTATTACTAAGATTTAGAATTCATAATATTAATTCAAATTACGTTATCAATTTAAGTAATTCATTTTAAATTAAGGCTTAATTAATTTAATTATGAAGATTAGATTTTTAGATGAGTAATATAAGATTACAAGAATGTTATACGAAATTATAATGAACTATCACTATTCCAACTCGAATTCAATTAACTTATTAATTAAGGTATACTTGCCTTAAACCGGTTGATAAAACAAAGTCCTTAAGGCCTCTGACTGTGTCTCATCTTCTTAGCCTCTGGGGTTTCTCTAATTATGCTAATAAACTCTACCCATGAAATTAAGCCTTGGCCCAATATTAGACTCAACCCAAATAAACCCAAAACATGCTCCAAATGACCAAAAAACTTGATCCAAACCATATTATAATTCAATAGACTTAAATACCACTATTTAAGTCGAAGACTAGCATTCTAAGCAAACAAAATTCAATACAAAACAACATATATTCTAATAAATATGTCTTCTCATTAAGTTAATTTACAATATGACATGAGTTAATTAAGTTAAAACTTAATTACTGATTATTTACATGTGGCTCGGCATTATAAGAAACTACTTCATTATTGGTGGGACCGGACATCAAGGGGTTAATCCAAATAAGGAATCTCCTGACACCAAGTTCCTGAACATTCCATAGTTGCCTTTAATACTAAGTCTTTTCAAATGTATTACCATGTATTGTGTCCATTTCCAAAATAGGTTAATTTATGTAATGTATATATATGAATTTTATAATAACATATTAAATATGTTAAGTGACATTTCACATATCACAATAGGAAATGAAATCATTAATTACAAAATATAAACCATGCATAATAAATACTGGTTATTACATTCCTCCCCCTTAAACAATGAATTGTGTTCTCGTAATTCAAAAATTATATACCTGACTTTAAGATCTCTGGATATCTCACACGCGTGTCATCCTCTCTATCCCAGCTAGACTCAAAGTCACCATGGTGTCCCCACTAGACTTTACCTAACAAAATATTCTTTGATAACAACGTCTGCTCCATCTGGTCAAAAATGCGATGCGGTCTCTCCTAGTAGAATATGTATGGCTATGAACCTATCCCATTATGGTTGATGTGTTGATAGTCTAACTCATACCTCCGGAATTTCATTAACAAATGCACGTGGAATAAATCATTTACCCACTAAAGATAGTCGGTTAAAGGTCAAATGATATGCCACAAGCCCTACTCTATCCTAAATCACGAAGGTACCTCCATATTGGGACACTAAATTCCCCTTAGATTAAAATATCATAACTAAATTAAACAGGAGACCTTTAGAGGCACCTGATCCCTATTAAACTCTAATAAATGATTCATGTTATAAGCATAACTCTTCTCTGACTCTACGCAGTATCCATATATTGCCTTCTCTAAGGTGTCCCGAATGTAATTCAGTTGAAAAATTGTTATCCCATATCTTTAACAAATAACATGAAAATGTCATGGTTATCCATACCCACTTCTTTAAGAGTACGTATTACCCTCATGTGACCCGGTAGGACTGATTGTCTTATTCCATTGACCAAATATAACTTGAGTCTTGTCCTTAAGGTCATTTCGATAAGCCTTCATGAGAATCATTTAAACGAACATCCTCATTTCCAATGTGTATCCCTTTATACCACTCTAACACTAAATCTTCAGTCAACTAACCTTTGATTTCGGAGATTATAGCAGAAGAACTCCGTAATGGTGGCGAAAGGTTTCGCCTCAAATCCAAATGATTTCTCTTCTTCTCTTAATATATTTATAGTTTGGACTTGATCGAGGGATCCATTGACTCTAGAACATTAAGTAATACGGCCAAAACCGCGTGGAATATAACTAATATAAAGAAGGTAAATGGGCACTTAGACTCGTGCACTTTTTGTTATACTAGTTACTCTTTTATAAAAAAAAATTTGAGTTTGTTTTTATGTGCTTGAAATGGTTTCTTTAGACTTTATATGAAATGAAGTAAAACCCCTTGAAATTTTGTGTTTGCATTTTATACATTTTGAGATATTTTTGATCTTGTATCAAAATAATTCAAAATATGCACTACACCCAATCCTACGAATGGTCACGCCCAGCGGGTCACGGCCCAAGTCCGCGACTAGCTGGTCGCGGACTTGGGCCGTGACCCACTCAATATTTGGCGTGACCATATTTATTATCACACTAAATTATCGATATTTTGGAAGTGGTCGCGGACTTGGGCCGTAACCAGGTCGTGACCATCTTGGCGCCAAATTTCCCTCCAAGCTTGGTCGCGGATGGGTCACGGCCCAAGTCCGTGACCCATGGCATGACAAAGAAGAGAGCACACACATTGAGGGTTACGTCTTACGGTCGTGACCATTTCTGAGTGTGGGTCACGGCTATGGGCCGTGACCATCCCTCATTCAAGCACTAGGGTTGATAAAAAAGGGTCACGCATCACAGATTGAGGGTCACGGCTATTGGTCGTGACCATTTCTTGGTATGGGTCACGGCTATGGGCCATGACCCTAGGCGGTATACATCTCACTTAGCTTCATTAATGGGTGGCGGTGGGTGGGTCACGGCTCTAGGCCGTGACCACTGTTAATCCTAAAACAAAACAAAGCACCTCAAAATTTTCATTTCCCCGCTCATCTTGTTTATTCTTCTGCCCCAAACTATGGAAAAGGTGCGATGCGGGTATGGTCAATGCCGTATGGAGTTATTTCTTCCCCAAATGATGGTAGCAGGTGCGAGGTTTCTTCCCCAAACGCTGGTAGTAGGTGCGGCTTTTAAAGGGTTCGTATGGCCGTGCATGGAGGTTGGGCGGGTTTTAGAGGGCAAAGCATTTGGTTGGTTCAGTGAGGGTTATTGAGGCAGGGGCGATTTTCAACTGAGTTGCGATTTTCAACTGGGGCGATTTTCAACTGGGTTCGGTGAGGGTTGTTGGGTTTGGGTCTCGATTTTCAACTGGGTTACTGTCCAAATTCTGCCCGGTTTAAGTCCGATGGGTTGATTTTTATTGGACCAAACCGGGTTTGGATGATGGAGCTATAACACAGTGGGTACAGGTATTGTCAATTTTAAAATTTTGTTTTTATAATTTGTATCTTCTTTTTTCTTAGGAAGATTTCAATTAGTAATTTTCTTTTCATTTTCATATCATCGACAAAAAATTTGGTGTGCTATAATTTTGTTTATCACTTCGTCAAACATTTGGTGTGCTATATTTTGAAATTTTAAACTAACATCATACATTACTTGGATGTATTTGTTGTTTGTACTGTAGGATCAAACATTTGGGGTGTTATATCTTAGAATTTTATACTAACGTCATACATTACATGGTTGTCTGTTTGTCCCGTAGGTAGTGATAAAATTGATAATAACGTTATGGAGACCTTTATTTGGGACACTTTTGGGCCAACACACAGCAATCTGTCGAGGTAATTGTAGTAATATTTCTTTTTGTAAATCAAAGTAAGTCTTTTTTCCAATCGCTTTTTTAGAATAGTTTGAGTTAGTTATTGTTTGGGTGTTAAATGATCATACCCATGCGGTTCTTTCTCTCTTAAGTATTTGAAAATGCTCACAAAATTTCTTAGACACGGGTAACTCTACGATGCTCACATGGGCATAATAAAATGGATTTCTAAATAGTCATAATGTGCCCGTGTGTTGAAATTAAGGATTTGGTTAGAAAATTTTAATCTGTTTCGTCGTTTCATCGCATTATCATCACTAACCTTAGGTGCCTTACTAATGCTTCTATTATCTTGACATTGTGTGGATAATTTGATACACGATGTTACGATAATTTAATTCCCTAACATGCCCGATTGACACGTGGAGAAGTTATTAACATATATACATTTATTGCATATATGTATGCATTTATGCTACTGTTTGTATATATTTTGTTGTGTTCATATATGCATACAGTTATAGCATATATGCTACTGAATGCATATATGCATACAACATGTGATGTTTTTAAGACTTTATTCATACTGGTTAGTAATGGGAAAGTCATAGCTGATGCTGGGAGCATGACTTCCGATCTTGTCAAGGGCTCAGCAGCAGTTGCATCGCTTTTCTCTATTCTTGACAGGCACTCACTCATTCAAGGCTACTGCGATGTAATTATACTATCATTTATCTTACTGTTTTTCCTTTCATATATTACGTTGATAAGAGTTTTCATCTTTTCATCACACTTTCGGAAGACTAATGCTAAACATACAAATTAAATTGTACACTCCTCATTTTTTAACAAACTGAGATGCCATTCAGAGACCGAAGAATAAAAGAGAGAGCATTTCAAACGTGGACAATTATTGCGTTTGAGGTTTTGATTATTTTCTCTATTAAGAAGTTGAGTATAAATTTGTATCTTTATTTGTTTTTATTAACCTTTTGACTAATTTAAATGTAGGGTTCCAAACTTCAGTACTAAGATGTTGGATTTAATTGAACCACTACATTCATCGAGGTAAAGTTTTTATTATTTATTAATAGTTTTGTTATGCGTTTATTGTATTTGCAATTCTTTACATAGTTGATTGTAGTAGTCAAGATGATGTAATACCCGTGATTTTAATGACTTTTAAAATGAGTTATATTTTAAATTAATGGATTAATTGAATTTTATTATTAATTAATTCATTTGGGTTTTATCTGAATTGTGGATATTAAAATGTATAATTCTGAATATTACTTAAAGATATTTAGGTAATATATGAATGAGATGCTATTGATATGGCGGTGTGTTATTAATTCAGTAATTTGAATTTTTAATCGGACGCGGTATGGGACGTGTCGGGACTAAATTGTGAGATTTAAAAAGAAAATTTATTTTCTATCCACCTTATAGTCATTTTGACTACGTCGTTGCGTCCGGAAGGTTCAAAATAGTCAGAAAAGTCTATTGGGACGTTGGTTTTGAGTCTCGGGTCATTTGGAAATGAAAAGACAACCCAAAAGGGCATTTTGGTCATTTTTATAAGGGGGATGATTAGTGATTTCGGGTTTTGTCCTATTATAAGTATTGGTAGATTAAGTGTACGTGGGCTATTCATTGCCTCTACACAAAATAGAGAAGTCATCTTCCTAGAGAGAGTGAAAGGTTGCTTGGGAAGAGAAGAGTTTACTTGGGAAATACCAAAGGTCACCACCACCGGAGGTTGACCGGAAAAGGGAGAACCACATGTGTTATTCTACACCAAAGGATCAGACCTTCATTAGAGGCAAGTGTTTGATAATGGCAATTTAATTTTGTATATTGTCCATGTTAGAATAGTTCTATAAAGATGATATTTTTCATGTTTGGAAGAAATAATGGAATTGTTAAATGGATTTCTGGAAACTACAACGATATAGGAATCAAACTCATGTTGTAGGTTGAGAGTAATCCACGAAATAATCATATATCTATTGAAGAAAATTCTGAAAACCATTGTTGTGTTCTTGAGGATATTAGGTTGATAATTTTTTGGAAAAAGAGGATATAAACATGTTTTTAATCCAATCTCTTGATGATTCTAGGATGTTTAGATCATTAGAAATCATTTATATATGTTGGTATATCATGTAGTAAGAATTATAAGTCATTTGGGTTGTTAATATGAAGGTTTGAATGAATGAAAATGGTGAAACCCGTAGTAGAAGAAATGCAGAAAAAAAACCCAGGCTGTTACCTGTAGGGGTGTTCACGGGTCGGTCGGTTCGGTTTTGGGCGGGTTTTTTGAGCTGAACCGACCATGTCGGTTTTGGGACGAGAAAAACCGAACCGAACCGAATTTGGAGAAAAACCGAACCGAACCGAACCGAACAGGGTCGGTTTTTGACAGGGTCGGTTCGGTTTACCCGTCGGTTTTTGACAGGGCCAGTTTTTGACAGGGCCGGTTCGGTTTTTTCATTTATTTTAATAAAAAATATTTTTTTTAATACCTAATATAAATATAAAATTAAAAAATATAATATAATATGCCAACACTAATATAAATATAATGTAAAATATAAAATTAAAAAGTATAAAAATTAATTCGGTTCGGTTCGGTTCAAAATCGGGTTTTTTATGCCAAAACCGAAAACCGAACCGACCCTGTCGGTTTTATACCTGATCAAACCGAACCGAACCGATCATTAAAAAAACCCGGCCCGAAAATTTTCGGTTCGACTCGGTTTTGTCGGTTTGTCGGTTTGGTCGGTTTTTTTGTACACCCCTAGTTACCTGAGTGATCGATCGATCGACCCCCTGCCTTCGATCGATCGACCTCTCCAGAATTCTTAAAGTTGTTTCTTTTAAATGTTGATTCTTATCCCAAACCTTTTGTAGATCTTTGGTGATTATTAATTGGATATTATGGGCCTTAGAAAAGATCAGTAGACCCTTGATAAAATTTAAATTAATGTGATTGGGATTTAATTGATTAGAATGATGATAATTAAATTGAAGGATATTTCGGTTGCTAGATTCACGTGTTGGATTCTATTTGGTATGCATGAGGATTAAGGATAGGTCCAATAGGGCAGATTTAATATAAGTGAGGGTAGCCTTAGGGTTACAATTTGAATATAAAGGACTGAGTTTAGGCTCATTATTGAGTTCGCAAGGACTGAGTGTAGTACAAGAGCGTAGTGGTATGACTCCTGGATAGAGATGGGAGTTTAGAACACATTTGGTTGAAAGAGGGGATGAGGTTATCCCGATCGCGTATTTGAAGTTGACAGATCTCCTCGATCGACAAAGTTAAGTAGTAGTGTATTGGAAGGGTTCCTTGTTTGGATTTCGCTTTGCGAGACGCTCCGCGCATGAACCTTAACGACGTCGGGAGTGGAGAGATGTTATAGGATGCGAGGATAATTAAATTATGAAGTAAAGATATGATATTTCAATACGTGGAATTTAAAGAGATATAATGCTACGTATGGGAACTATCTTAGGGTAATGTGAGTACCTCGTTGATATTATATTATAGGTATGATAATGCCTATTTGATTGATTGTTGATTTATGTGTATGACATGCCTAGCTTACTTGCTATCGACGGGAGGTTTGCGCGTGAGGGCAATCATATCCTGATGAATCCATGGGATCTTTGATTTGTCGCTCGAGAACATAGGTCTATGAAAGACTTATCGGGGAGTTGATAAGTCCGCTGACTGTGGGAACGTAGGTATGTGCGTGACCCATGGATACGAGAACTATGTTCGCCTCCAACTTGTATGTTGTTGATTATGGTTCGAGGAATCCTTACCGAACCTTTAGTCCCCTATTCGGCGACCAACGATGATGGGACATGATAGTAGAGTAATGCATTGCACCGCAGCTGTGACTCGGGGTGCCGTATTATATATATATATATATATTGAATTAAATGAATGAATGGACATATTGTGGTCAAATCATCTACTGTGTGATAATTGTAGATAACGGTAAATAGATAAAGATAATGGAATTTAGTTAATGAATGTTTATTCTTATAGAATTGAAAAGATTAATTCATATTAATGAGAAATGAATCATGTTAATGAGAAACGTATAGGAATGATTATATGACGTATGGTATGGGACATACAGGGTTATGATATGAGAATGAAAATCATAATATGGAAACTAGAAGAGGAACCATTAACTAGGTGGTTAATAGGAAACGTTAAGTGTGTACCCTAGTTGAGAGGTGAGAACAGCAAGTGAGAGTGGGATGCTAACATGTACATAATAAATGTTTTATTGCACTTGTTAAATACTTGCTGTTTTAAAAATCATTTTCACAATCGGGCTCTGACCCGTTTCCTTGCATATTTTCTTTTCTATTGTATTTTCTATATCAGGTGTCCAACAGCAGGGATGCCGACCTTAGTTGATCTTGACGATCTATGGAGCTATGGAGTGTTGCTTGGACGCCTATCTTCTTTTTATTCACAGTGATCTACTAGTTAGGGCATGTCGCCCAAAGGATTCATTTATCTTTTCTATCAGGGTCAAATACTATTGTATTCGGGTCTTTTTAATACATTTAATATTGTTGGGATTACTGTAATGGATTAATACTATTTGGAAATGTTTATTCCAATTGCATTTAAATTCTTTTGTGTTATCTACTTGGTTATCAGTGTTGTAGAATAAAATGTGTTGTGTTATTCTTAAACTGGAAATGGATTTTGTTAAATTAACATTTGGAAAGTTTTTAACACGAGCTTAATTGGGTATTGGGTGAGTTGTAAAGGTTTTCGACAGTGATGCTAAGAATGAGTCAACTGTATATTCTGTTTTAATTTGGTATGGGGCTGGCCACCCAGTATTTAATTAGGCGGGGTGTTACAGATGATCGAGCAGGTCTATAGTCCATCCACTCATAAATATGATAGTTTCAGGTACAATGGAGGTTAGCACAGCAAAGCCGTGGCCGTGAGTAGGCCTGTCAATGGGTCGGGTCTGGACTCGGACCCAACCCGAACCCGATCCATATAATAGGGTTTGAGCATATTTTTTTGGACCCGAGACCCGAAGACCCGTTTATTAAACGGGTAGGGTCTGGATCTTATACAAGACCCCGACTCGAAGACCCGACCCGAATTGTACATTATTATTTTTTAAATATATATATATATATATATATACACTATAAATTTATATATATTTATAAATATATCTTATCAATATAACATGTAAGTATTATATATAAAAATATATATATATTTATGTATATAATAAATATAAGTAATATATGTTTTATTTATACTAATAATATGCTATAATACATTACAAAATATTTTAATTTAAGATTAAAAAAATAAAGGGGGTTAAAATAAAATAAATGTATATATTTGGCGAGACCCGAACCCGAACCCGAGACCCGAACGGATCTGGGTCTGGATCCAATATTGTAGACTCGATGAAGACCCGAACCCGATGAAGACCCGATTACACGGATCTGGATCTCCCTAAACCCGACCCGTCTCTGACCCGTTGACAGGCCTAGCCGTGAGGATCAATGGCAATAGTGGACAAGTGTTGAGGGTGAATTGCAGATTTCACGTAAAAATATTCCATCCCTCTTCTCTTAGTATATGGACAAAGTTCATATGTATGATTATTGCATCTTCAAACCCCAACCCAATAAAACCAAAGAATCCAACTCAAACATTCCTCTACATATGCAAAAACCAACCCCAACCCCTATTTTGTTTGAAGGAAGTTTTGTATCATCCCCTATATTTTTTTGTAGCAGTCCCCGTACGGTCCCGTACTTTCTTTAATTTTCAAAAACAATTCAGTGGTTTTGTGAGGTACTTTATTTAATTTTACATGCCCGTTCTTCATAACACATTATTTACGTATTGCAGATCTAACCAATTGGATACCAGTTCTTCATTACATACCAGTTCTTCATTACACTTCAGGTACTCTGTACATTAACTAAAGTAGTTAAATAATTGATATGCATTATCTATTAAATCTTTTAGATGATAGAAGGAGTACGGGATAATTATTGGTTTTATTTGGTTTGGCTGTTGGATAATTATTGGTGCTGGAATGTTGTTGGATAGTATTTTAGAAGGAGTATGGGATAATTAGAAGGAGTACGGGATAATTATTGGTTTCATTGCTGGATAATATGTTGAAAATATTTTAAACTCCCGGTTAGAGTGTACAACGTAAATTTGCAAAAAATATAGACTTGAGCATAAAAACTTGCAATTGAAGGGTGAAAACGTAAACAACCACAAAAAGGTCCCGTAAGAGTCACGAAACCACGCACGGGACCAATGCGACTCATAGGAACCGACCGCGTAGTCACGGAGCTCCCGATTTGAGAATACGATATAAATTTGAACAAAGTTAGACCTGTGCATAAAAACATGCCATCGAAGGGTGAAAACATAAAATAACTACAAAACGGTCCCGTAAGAGTCACGAACACCTCACACGGGACCAATGTGACTCTTAGGAACCGACCACATAGTCATGGGGCTCCCGGTTTGAGTGTACGACGTAAATTTGCAAAAAAATAAACTTAAGCATAAAAACATGCTATCGAAGGGTGAAAATGTAAAACAGCCTTAAAACGGTCCGGTAAGAGTCACGAACACCTCGCACGGGACCAATGTGACTCATAGGAAACGATCGCGTAGTCACGGGGCTCCCGGTTTGAGTGTACGACGTAAATTTGCAAAAAAATTAAACTTGAGCATAAAAACATGCCATCGAAGGGTGAAAACGTAAAAAAACCTTAAAATGGTCCCGTAAGAGTCACGAACCCCTTGCACGGGACCAATGTGACTCGTAGGAACCGACCGCATAGTCACGGGGCTCCCGATTTGAGTGTACGACGTATATTTGTAAAAAATTAGACTTAAAGCATAAAAACATTCCATCGAAGGGTGAAAATGTAAAACAGACTTAAAATTGTCCTGTAAGAGTCACGAACACCTCGCACGGGACCAATGCGACTCGTAGGAACCGATCGCTTAGTCACGGGGCTCCCGGTTTGAGTGTACGATGTAAATTTGCAAAAAGTTAGACTTAAGCATTAAAACATGCCATCGAAGGGTGAAAACTCAAAACGAACATAAAACGGTCCCGTAGGAGTCACGAACACCTTGCACGGGACCAATGCGACTCGTAGGAACCGATCGCGTAGTCACGGGGCTCCTGGTTTGAGTGTACGACGTAAATTTGCAAGAAGTTAGACTTAAGCATAAAAACATGCCATCAAAGGGTGAAAACGTAAAACAGCCATAAAACGGTCCAGTAAGAGTCACGAACACCTCGCACGGGATTAATGTAACTCGTAGAAACCGATCGCGTAGTCACGGGGCTCCCGGTTAGAGTGTACGACGTAAATTTGCAAAAGAAATTAAACTTGAGCATAAAAACATGCCATCGAAGGGTGAAAACGTACAACAAGCATAAAACGGTCTCGTAAGAGTAACGAACACCTCGCACGGGACCAATATGACTCGTAGTAACCGACGACATAGTCACGGGACTTTCGGGTTTAGTGTACGATGCAAATTTGCAAAAAATTAGACTTGAGCATAAAAGCATGCCATCGAAGGGTGAAAACCTAAAATAGCCACTAAACGGTTCGGTAAGAGTCACGAACACCTCGCACAGGACCAATGTGTAGGAACCGATGACATAGTCACGGGGCTCCCGGTTTGAGTGTACGACGTAAATTTGCAAAAAGTTAAACTCGCATGCCATCGAAGGGTGAAAATATAAAACAACCTTAAAACGGTCCCTTAAGAGTCACGAACACCTCGCACGGGACCAAAGTAACTCATAGGAACCGATCGCGTAGTCACGGCGCTCCCGGTTGGAGTGTATGACGTAAATTTGCAAAAAATTAGTTTTAAGCATAAAAGCATGCTAACGAAGGGTGAAAACGTACAACAAGCACAAAACGGTCTCGTAAGAGTAACGAACACCTCGCATGGGACCAATGTGACTCGTAGGAATCGACGACATAGTCACAGGACTTTCGAGTTTAGTGTACAATGCTAATTTGCAAAAAATTAGACTTGAGCATAAAAGCATGCCATCGAAGGGTGAAAACCTAAAATAGCCACTAAACGGTCCGGTAAGAGTCATGAACACCTCGCACGGGACCAATGTGACTTGTAGGAACCGACGACATAGTCACGGGGCTCCCGATTTGAGTGTACGACGTAAATTTGCAAAAAGTTAGACTCGCATGCCATCGAAGGGTGAAAATGTAAAACAGCCTTAAAACGGTCCCGTAAGAGTCACGAACACCTCGCACGGGACCAATGTAACTAGTAGGAACCGATCGCGTAGTCACGGCGCTCCCGGTTGGAGTGTACGACATAAATTTGCAAAAAATTAGACTTAAGCATAAAAGCATGCCATCGAAGGGTGAAAACGTAAAACATCCACAAAATCATCCTGTAAGAGTCACGAACACGTCGCACGGGACCAATGTGAATAGTAGTAACCGAAAGGGTAGTCACAGGGATCCCGGTTTGAGTGTACGGCGTAAATTTGCAAAAAGTTAGACTTGAGAATAAAAAAGATGCCATCGAAGGGTGAAAACGTAAAACACCTATAAAACGGTCCCGCAAGAGTCACGAACATCTCGTACGGGACCAATGTAAGTCGTAGGAACCGACCGTGTAGTCACGGCGCTCCCGGTTTGAGTGTACGACATAAATTTGCAAAAGGTTAGAATTAAGCATAAAAACATGCCATCGAAGGGTGAAAACATAAAACAAACATAAAACGGTCCTGTAAGAGTCACGAACACCTCGCACGGGACCAATGCGACTCGTAGGAACCGACCGCGTAGTCACGGGGCTCCCGATTTGAGTGTACGATGTAAATTTGCAAAAAGTTAAACTGAAGCATAAAAACATGCCATCGAAGGGTGAAAACGCAAAACGAACACAAAACGGTCCCGTAAGAGTCACGAACATCTCGCACGGGACCAATGTGAGTCGTAGGAACCGGCCGCGTATATATATATATATATATATATATGTGTGTGTGTGTGTGTGTGTGTGTGTGTGTGTATATATATATATGCAGTGTATAGTGTATATATATGCAGTGTACTGCAGCGTATATATATACTGCATATATATACACTGCAGCGTATATATATACTGCATATATATACATTGCAGTATATAATCTGCATATATACTATATATACAGTATATATAATGGTATATATATGCATATATATAAAGTGTGTGTATATATATATATATATATATATATATATATACTGCATATATACTAGTATATATACTGCTCAGCATATATATGCATATATGTACAGTATATATACGCCTCAAAGAGTACGAGGTTTTTATAATTCACACACACATAATTCCTTTAAACTGAAGTTATTACCCAGCTCATTTTGAGAACCCTGCCTCTGAATTGTCACATTAGCTAGAGCTAGTCTTTTTTTGGCCGTAAATACAGCACATTCCATTACATACAACTTATTATTCTTTTAAATTATGTCTTGAGAAAAAAAGAGTGCTGTTTGGCTTACATAACAAAAACTAATTCAATTCTTGAAGAATAGATAGACATACTAAGGAATAATACTCTAAACTCAACATTAACTTCTTTTGATAACTTTGAGACTAACGGGTAGTGGTCATTTCAAAGCTAGTTTGGGTAGAAGGGCCCAGCTAAATGAAACACGATACTTGAATTTAGGACTATAGCAAATCATTTTTATTTAGCATATTTTCCCAATATTTATTCTCATGTTTAACTTTCTATTTTGCGTATATGACCGGTCGATTTCGGTGTTAAAAAAATAATGAAGTAGTCTACTTAGTTTCTATCCATTTAGGGGAAAGTTGGTATTTTCAGTTTTGTGTAGTATGTTGCAATATGATGGATATGACATAATATGTCACTATATTATACATATCCAGTTAGCATGTTATACATATCCAGTTATGGAGTTTGGGAGGATACTAAAGAAGGCATTAACTAAACTTTCATACTGCATGGGAAGTTATTTCTACAGAAGAGGAGATATTCAAGGCTATTAACAATCTCGTAGGCTTAAAAATAAGGCGTTAGAGGGTGAGAACTCGAAACAGCCCCCGACCGTCCCCGTGGGTGGCACCAACACCTCCCACGGGACTAATGTAACTCGTAGGAACTGACCCCGCAGCCGCGGGACTCCCGGTTTGACAATACGACGGTAATTTGCATATTTCTAGACTTAGGCTTAAAAACATGGCGTTAGAGGGTGAGAACTCGAAACAGCCCCCGAATGGCCCCGTGGGTGGCACCAACATCACCCAAGGGACCAATGTAACTCGTAGGAACTGACCCCGTAGCCGCAGGTCTCCCGATTTGAGAATAAGACGACAATTTGCATATTTCTAGACTTAAGCTTAAAAACATGGCGTTAGAGGGTGAAAACTCGAAACAGCCCCCGAACGGCCCCGTGGGTGGCACCAACACCACCCACGGGACCAATGTAACTCGTAGGAACTAACCACGCAGTCGCAGGACTCCCGTTTGAGAGTACGACGGTAATTTGCATATTTCTAGACTTAGGCTTAAAAACATGGCGTTAGAGGGTGAAAACTCAAAACAGCCCCCGAACGTCTCCGTGGGTAGCACCAACACCTCCCACGGGACCAATGTAACTCGTAGAAAGTGACCCTGCAGCCGCGGGTTTCCCGATTTGAGAGTACGACGGTAATTGGCATATTTCTAGACTTAGGCTTAAAAAATGGCGTTAGAGGGTGAGAACTCGAAACAGCCCCCGAACGGCCCCGTGGGTGGCACCAACACCTCCCATGGGTCCAATGTACCTCGTTAGAACTGACCCCGCAGTCGCGGGTCTCCCGATTTGAGAATACAAGGGTAATTTGCATATTTCCAGACTTAGGTTTAAAAATATGGCGTTAGAGGGTGAAAACTCGAAACAACCCTCGAACGTCCCCGTGGGTGGCACCAACACCTCCCACGGGACAAATGTAACAAATAGGAACTGACCACGCATCCGCGGAACTCCCGGTTTGAGAGTACGACGGTAATTTGCATAATTCTAGACTTACGCAAAACATGGCGTTAGAGTGTGAAAACTCGAAACAACCCCCGAAGGTCCCCATGGGTGCCACCAACACCTCCCACGGGACCATTGTAACTCGTAGGAACTGACCCCGCAGTCGCGGGACTCCCGGTTTGACAGAACGAGAGTAATTCTCATATTTCTAGACTTAGGCTTAAAAACAAGGCTTTAGAGGGTGAAAACTCGAAACAACCCCCGAACGGCCCCGTAGGTGACACCAACACCTCCCACGGGACCAATGTAAATGGTTGGAACTGACCCCGCAGCCGCGGGACTCCCGATTTGAGAATACGACGGTTATTTGCATATTTCTAAACTTAGGCTTAAAAATATGGCGTTAGAGGGTGAGAACTCGAAACAACCCCCGAATGGCCCCGTGGGTGGCACCAACACCTCCCATGGGACCAATGTGACAAGTAGGAACTGACCCCACAGCCGCGGGTTTCCCGGTTTGAGAATAAGACGGTAATTTGCATATTTCTAGACTTAAGCTTAAAAACATGGCTTTAGAGGGTAAAAACTCGAAACAGCCCCCGAACGGCCCTGTGGATGGCACCAACACCACCCACGGGACCAATGTAACTCGTAGGAACTGACCACGCAGTCGCAGGACTCCCAGTTTGAGAGTACGACGGTAATTTGCATACTTCTAGA
This sequence comes from Sambucus nigra, assembly GCA_949130495.1. Lineage (NCBI taxonomy): Eukaryota > Viridiplantae > Streptophyta > Magnoliopsida > Dipsacales > Adoxaceae > Sambucus > Sambucus nigra. The sequence goes on from OX422209.1 coordinate 191,093,771, forward strand.
CTTGGGCTTAAAAACATGGCGTTAGAGAGTGAAAACTCGAAACAGCCAGCGAACGTCCCCGTGGGTGCCACCAACACCTCCCACGGGACCAATGTAACACGTAGGAACTGACCACGCAGCCGTGGGACTCACGGTTTGAGAGTATAACGGTAATTTCCATATTTCTACACTTAGGCTTAAAAACATGGCGTTACAGGGTGAAAACTCGAAACAGCCTCCGAACGTCCCCGTGGGTGGGACAACACCTCCCACGGGACAAATGTAACTCGTAGGAACTAATCCCGCAGCTGCGGGTGTCCCGATTTGAATGTACTACGGTAATTTGTATATTTCTAGACTTAGGCTTAAAAACATGGCGTTAGAGGGTGAAAACTCGAAACAGCCAGCGAACGTCCCCGTGGGTGCCACCAACACCTCCCACGGGACCATTGTAACTCGTAGGAACTGACTCCGCAGTCGCGGAACTCCCGGTTTGAGAGTAAGATGGTAATTTACATATTTCTAGACTTAGGCTAAAAAACATGGCTTTAGAGGGTAAAAACTCGAAACAGCCCCCGAACGGCCCCGTGGATGGCACCAACACCACCCACGGAACCAATGTAACTCGTAGGAACTAACCACGCAGCCGTAGGACTCCCGGTTTGAGAGTACAGCGGTAATTTGCATATTTCTAGACTTAGGCTTAAAAACATGGCGTTAGAGGGTGAGAACTTGAAACAGCCGATGAACGGCCCCGTGGGTGCCACCAACACCTCCCATGGGACCATTGTAACTCGTCGGAACTGACCCCATAGCAGCGGGACTCCCGGTTTGAGAGTACGACAGTAATTTACATATTTCTAGACTTAGGCTTAAAAATATGTCGTTAGAGGGTGAGAACTCGAAACAGTCCCCGAACGGCCCCGTGGGTGCTACCAACATATCCTACGGGACCATTGTAAGTCGTAGGAACTGACCCCATGGCTGCAGGCCTCTCGATTTGAGAGTACGACAGTAATTTGCATATTTCTAGACTTAGGCTTAAAAACATGGCGTGAGAGGGAGAGAACTCGAAACAGCCCCCGAACGGCCCCGTGGGTGGCACCAACACCTCCCACGGGACCAATGTAACTCGTACAAACAGACCCTGAATCCGCGGGACTCCCGATTTGAGAATAGGACGGTAATTTGCATATTTCTAGACTTAGGCTTAAAAACACGGCGTTAGAGGGTGAGAACTCGAAACATCCCCCACCGTCCCCGTGGGTGGCACCAACACCTCCCACGGGACCAATGTAACTCGTAGGAACTGACCCCGCATCCGCGAGACTCCTGGTTTGAGAGTACGATGGTAATTTGCATATTTCTAGACTTCGGATTAAAAACATGGCGTTAGAGGGTGAGAACTCGAAACAGCCCCCGAATGGCCCTGTGGGTGGCTCCAACACCTCCCACGGGACCAATGTAACTAGTAGGAACTGACCCCGCAGCCGCGGGTCTCCCGGTTTGAGAATAAGACGGTAATTTGCATATTTCTAGGCTTAGACTTTAAAACATGGCGTTAGAGGGTGAAAACTAGAAACAACACCCAAACGGCCCCGTGGGTGGCCTCAACACTACCCACGGGACCAATGTAACTCGTAGGAACTGACCACGCAGCCGCAGGACTCCCAGTTTGAGAGTACGACGGTAATTTGCATATTTCGAGACTTAGGCTTAAAAACATGGCGTTAGAGTGTGAAAATTCGAAACAGCCACCGAACATCCCCGTGGGTGGCACCAACACCTCTCATGGGACAAATGTAACTCGTAGGAACTGACCCCGCAGCCGCGGGACTCTCGGATTGAGAATACGAAGGTAATATGCATATTTTAAAACTTAGGCTTAACATGGCGTTAGAAGGTGAAAACTCGAAACAGCCCCCGAACGTCCCCGTGGGTGGCACCAACACCTCCCAAGGGACCAATGTAACTCGAAGGAACTGACCCCGCAGCCGCGGGACTCCCGGTTTGAGAGTACGATGATAATTAGTATATTTCCTGACTTAGGCTTTAAGACATGGCGTTAGAGGGTGAAATCTCGAAACAGCCCCCGAACGGCCACACGGCACCAATGTAACTCGTAGGAACTAACCACGCAGTCGCATGACTCCCGTTTGACAGTACAACGGTAATTTGCATATTTCTAGACTTAGGCTTAGAAACATGGCGTTAGAGTGTGAGAACTCGAAACAGCCCCCGAACGTCCCCGTGGGTGGCACCAACACCTCCGACGGGACAAATATAACTCGTAGGAACTGACCCCACCGCCGCGGGACTCCTAGTTTGAGAGTACGATGGTAATTTGCATATTTCTAGACATAGGCTTAAAAACTTGTTGTTAGAGGGTGAGAACTCGAAACAGCCCCCGAATGGCCCTGTGGGTGGCACCAACACCTCCCACGGGACCAGTGTAACTCGTAGGATCTGACCCCGCAGCCGCGAGTCTCCCGGTTTGAGAATAAGACGATAATTTGCATATTTATAGACTTAGGCTTTAAAACATGGCGTTAGAGGGTGAAACCTCGAAACAGCACCCGAATGGCCCCGTGGGTGGCCCCAACACAACCCACGGGACCAATGTAACTCGTAGGAACTGACCACGCAGCCGCAGGACTCCCAGTTTGAGAGTACGATGGTAATTTGCATATTATGAGACTTAGGCTTTAAAAAATGGCGTTAGAGGGTGAAAACTTCAAACAGCCACCGAACATCTCCGTGGGTGGCACCAACACCTCTCACGGGACCAATGTAACTCGTAGGAACTGACCCCGCAGCCGTGGGACTCCCGGTTTGAGAGTACGACGATAATTAGTATATTTCTTGACTTCGTCTTTAAGACATGGCGTTAGAGGGTGAAAACTCTAAACAGCCCCCAAACGGCCCCGTGGGTGGCACCAACACCACACACGGGACCAATGTAACTCGTAGGAACTAACCACGCAGTCGCGGGACTCCCGTTTGAGAGTACGACGGTAATTTGCATATTTCTAGACTTAGGCTTAAAAACATGGCGTTAGAGTGTGAGAACTCGAAACAGCCCCCGAACGTCCCCGTGGGTGGCACCAACACCTCCCACGGGACAAATATAACTCGTAGGAACTGAACCCACCACCGCGGGACTCCTGGTTTGAGAGTACGATGGTAATTTGAATATTTCTAGACTTAGGCTTAAAAACATGGCGTTAGAGAGTGAAAAAGTCGAAACAGCCCGCGAACGTCCCCGTGGGTGCCACCTGCACCTCCCACGGGACCATTGTAACTCGTAGGAACTGACCCCGCAGCCGCGGGACTCCCGGTTTGAGAATAAGACGGTAATTTACATATTTCTAGACTTAGGCTTAAAAACATCACTTTAGAAGGTAAAAACTCGAAACAGCCCCCGAACGGCCACGTGGATGGCACCAACACCACCCACGGAACCAATGTAACTCGTAGGAACTGACAACGCAGCCACAGGACTCCCGGTTTGAGAGTACAACGGTAATTTGTATATTTCTAGACTTAGGCTTAAAAACATGGCGTTAGAGGGTGAGAACTCGAAACAGCCGACGAACGGCCCTGTGGGTGCCACCAACACCTCCCACGGGACCATTGTAACTCGTCGGAACTGACCCCACAGCGGCGGGACTCCCGGTTTGAGAGTACGACAGTAATCTACATATTTCTAGACTTAGGCTTAAAAATATGGCGTTAGAGGGTGAGAACTCGAAACAGCCCCCGAACGGCCCCGTGGGTGCCACCAACACCTCCTACGGGACCATTGTAAGTCGTAGGAACTGACCCCACGGCTGCGGGCCTCTCGATTTGAGAGTACGACAGTAATTTGCATATTTCTAGACTTTGGCTTAAAAACATGGCGTTTGAGGGTGAGAACTTGAAACAGCCCCCGAACGGCCCCGTGGGTGGCACCAACACCTCCCACGGGACCAATGTAACTCGTACAAACAGACCTTGCATCCGCGGGACTCCCGGTTTGAAAATACCACGGTAATTTGCATATTTCTAGACTTAGGCTAAAAAACATGGCGTTCGAGGGTGGGAACTCGAAACAGCCCCCGACCGTCCCCGTGGGTGGAACCAACACCTCCCACGGGACCAATATAACTCTTTGGAACTGACCCCACAGCCGCGGGACTCCTGGTTTGAGAGTACGATGGTAATTTACATATTTCTAGACTTAGGCTTAAAAACATGGCGTTAGAGGGTGAGAACTCGAAACAGCCCCCGAATGGCCCTGTGGGTGGCACCAACACCTCCCACGGGACCAATGTAACTCGTAGGAACTGACCCCGCAGCCGCTGGTCTCCCGGTTTGAGAATAAGACGGTAATTTGCATATTTCTAGACTTAGACTTTTAAATAAGGCGTTAGAGGGTGAAAACTCGAAACAACACCCCAACGGCCCCGTGGGTGGCCCCAACACAACCCACGGGACCAATGTAACTCGTAGGAACTGACCACGCAGCCGCAGGACTCCCAGTTTGAGAGTACGATGGTAATTTGCATATTTCGAGACTTAGGCTTAAAAACATGGCGTTAGAGGGTGAAAATTCGAAACAGCCACCAAACATCCCCGTCGGTGGCACCAACACCTCTCACGAGACCAATGTAACACGTAGGAACTGACCCCGTAGCCGCGGGACTCTCGGATTGAGAATACGACGGTAATATGCATATTTCAAGACTTAGGCTTAACATGGCGTTAGAGGGTGAAAACTCGAAACAGCCCCCGAACGTCCCCGTGGGTGGCACCAACACCTATCAAGGGACCAATGTAACTCGAAGGAACTTACCCCGCAGCCGCGGGACTCCCGGTTTGAGAGTACGATGATAATTAGTATATTTCTTGACTTAGGCTTTAAGACATGGCGTTAGAGGGTGAAAACTCGAAACAGCCCCCTGGGTGGCACCAACACCACACACGGGACCAATGTAACTCGTAGGAACTAACCACACAGTCGCAGGGCTCCCGTTTGTGAGTACGACGGTAATTTGCATATTTCTAGACTTAGGCTTAAAAACATGGCGTTAGAATGTGAGAACTCGAAACAGCCCCCGAACGTCCCCGTGGGTGGCACCAACACCTCCCACGGGACAAATATAACTCGTAGGAACTGATCCCACCGCCGCGGGACTCCTGGTTTTAGAGTACGATGGTAATTTGCATATTTCTAGACTTAGGCTTAAAAACTTGGCGTTAGAGGGTGAAAACTCGAAACAACCCCCGAATGGCCCTGTGGGTAGCACCAACCCCTCCCACGGGACCAATGTAACTCGAAGGAACTGACCCCGCAGCCGCGGGTCTCCCGGTTTGAGAATTAGATGGTAATTTTCATATTTTTAGACTTAGGCTTTAAAACATGGCATTAGAGGGTGAAAACTCGAAACAACACCCGAACGGCCCCGTGGGTGGCCCCAACACAACCCACGGGACCAATGTAACTCGTAGGAACTGACCACGCAGCCGCAGGACTCCCAGTTTGAGAGTACGATGGTAATTTGCATATTTCGAGACTTAGGCTTAAAAACATGGCATTAGAGGGTGAAAACTCGAAACAGCCACCGAACATCCCCGTGGGTGGCACCAACACCTCTCACGGGGACCATTGTAACTCGTAGGAACTGACCCCGCAGCCGCGGGACTCTCGGATTGAGAATACGACGGTAATATGCATATTTCAAGACTTAGGCTTAGCATGACGTTAGAGAGTGAGAACTCGAAACAACCCCCGAATGGCCCTGTGGGTGGCACCAACACCTCCCACGGGACCAATGTAACTCGTAGGAACTGACCCCGCAGCCGCGGGTCTCCCAGTTTTAGAATAAGATGATAATTTGTATAGTTCTAGACTTAGGCTTTAAAACATGGCGTTAGAGGGTGAAAACTCGAAACAGCACCCAAACGGCCCCGTGGGTGGCCCCAACACAACCCACGGGACCAATGTAACTCGTAGGAACTGACCACGCAGCCGCAGGACTCCCAGTTTAAGAGTACGATGGTAATTTGCATATTAGGAGACTTAGGCTTCAAAACATGGCGTTAGAGGGTGAAAACTCGAAACATCCACCGAACATCCCTGTGGGTGGCACCAACACCTCTCACGGGACCAATGTAACTCGTAAGAACTGACCCCGCAGCCGCGGGACTCTCGGATTGTAAATACGACGGTAATATGCATATTTCAAGACTTAGGCTTAACATTGCGTTAGAGGGTGAAAACTCGAAACAGCCCCCGAACGTCCCCGTGGGTGGACCCAACACCTCCCAAGGGACCAATGTAACTCAAACGAACTGACCCCGCAGCCGCGGGACTCCCGGTTTGAGAGTACGACGATAATTAGTATATTTCTTGACTTCGGCTTTAAGACATGGCGTTAGAGGGTGAAAACTCGAAATAGCCCCCATACGGCCCCGTGGGTGGCACCAACAACACACACGGGACCAATGTAACTCGTAGGAACTAACCACGCAGTCACACGACTCCCGTTTGAGAGTACGACGGAAATTTGCATATTTCTAGACTTAGGCTTAAAAATATGGCGTTAGAGTGTGAGAACTCGAAACAGCCCCTGAACGTCCCCGTGGATGGCACCAACACCTCCCACGGGACAAATATAATTCGTAGGAACTGACCCCACCACCGCGGGACTCCTGGTTTGAGAGTACGATGGTAATTTGCATATTTCTAGACTTAGGCTTAAAAACATGGCGTTAGAGGGTGAAAATTCGAAACAGCCCGCGAACGTCCCCGTGGGTGCCACCAACACCTCCCACGGGACCATTGTAACTTGTAGGAACTAACCCCGCAGCCGCGGGACTCCCGGTTTGAGAATAGACGGTAATTTACATATTTTTAGACTTAGGCTTAAAAATATGACTTTAGAGGGTAAAAACTCGAAACAGCCCCCGAACGGCCCCGTGGATGGCACCAACACCACCCACGGAACCAATGTAACTCGTAGGAACTGACCACGCAGCCGCAGGACTCCCGGTTTGAGAGTACGACGGTAATTTTCATATTTCTAGACTTAGGCTTAAAAACATGGCGTTAGAAGGTGAGAACTCGAAATAGCCGACGAACGGCCCCGTGGGTGCCACCAACACCTCCCACGGGACCATTGTAACTCGTCGGAACTGACCCCACAGCGGCGGGACTCCCGGTTTGAGAGTACAACAGTAATTTACATATTTCTAGACTTAGGCTTAAAAATATGGCGTTTGAGGGTGAGAACTCGAAATAGCCCCCGAACGACCCCGTGGGTGCCACCAACACCTCCTACGGGACAATTGTAAGTCATAGGAACTAACCCCACGGCTGCGGGCCTCTCGATTTGAGAGTACGACAGTAATTTGCATATTTCTAGACTTAGGTTTAAAAACATGGCGTTAGAGGGTGAGAACTCAAAACAGCCCCCGAACGGCCCCGTGGGTGGCACCAACACCTCCCACGGGACCAATGTAACTCGTACAAACAGACCCTGCATCCGCGGGACTCCCGGTTTGAGAATAGGAGGGTAATTTGCATATTTCTAGACTTAGGCTTAAAAACATGGCGTTAGAGAGTGAGAACTCGAAATAGGCCCCGACCGTCCCTGTGGGTGGAACCAACACCTCCCACGGAACCAATATAACTCGTTGGAACTGACCCCACAGCCGCGGGACTCCTGGTTTGAGAGTACGATGGTAATTTGCATATTTCTAGACTTATGCTTAAAACCATGGCGTTAAAGGGTGAGAACTCGAAACAGCCCCTGAACGGCCCTGTTGGTGGCACCAACTCCTCCCACGGGACCAATGTAACTCGAAGGAACTGACCCCGCAGCCGCGGGTCTCCCGGTTTAAGAATTAGACGGTAATTTGCATATTTCTAGACTTAGGCTTTAAAACATGGCGTTAGAGGTTGAAAACAGGAAACAGCACCCGAACGGCCCCGTGGGTGGCCCCAACACAACCCACGGGACCAATGTAACTCGTAGGAACTGACCATGCAGCCGCAGGACTCCCAGTTTGAGAGTACGATGGTAATTTGCATATTTCGAGACTTAGGCTTAAAAACATGGCATTAGATGGTGAAAACTCGAAACAGCAACCGAACATCCCCGTGGGTGGCACCAACACCTCTCATGGGACCAATGTAACTCGTAGGAACTGACCCCGCAGCCGCGAGACTCTCGGATTGAGAATACGACGGTAATATGCATATTTCAAGACTTAGGCTTAACATGACGTTAGAGGGTGAGAACTCGAAACAGCCCCCGAATGGCCCTGTGGGTGGCACCAACACCTCCCACGAGACCAATGTAACTCGTAGGAACTGACCCCGCAGCCGCGGGTCTCCCGGTTTGAGAATAAGACGATAATTTGCATATTTCTAGACTTAGAGTTTAAAACATGGCGTTAGAGGGTGAAAACTCGAAACATCACCCAAACGGCCCCGTGGGTGGCCCCAACACAACCCACGGGACCAATGTAACTCGTAGGAACTGACCACACAGCCGCAGGACTCCCAGTTTGAGAGTACGATGGAAATTTGCATATTAGGAGACTTAGACTTCAAAACATGGCGTTAGAGGGTGAAAACTCGAAACAGCCACCGAACATCCCCATGGGTGGCAGTAACACCTCTCACGGGACCAATGTAACTCGTAGGAACTGACCCAGCAGCCGCGGGACTCTCGAAATTTAAATACGACGGTAATATGCATATTTCAAGACTTAGGCTTAACATGGCGTTAGAGGGTGAAAACTCAAAACAGCCCCCGAACGTCCCCGTGGGTGGAACCAACACCTCTCAAGGGACCAATGTAACTCAAAGGAACTGACCCCGCAGCCGCGGGACTCCCGGTTTGAGAGTACGACGATAATTCGTATATTTATTGACTTCGGCTTTAAGACATGGCGTTAGAGGGTGAAAACTCGAAATAGCCCCCAAACGGTCCCGTGGGTGGCACCAACACCACACACGGGACCAATGTAACTCGTAGGAACTAACCACGCAGTCGCACGACTCCCGTTTGAGAGTACGACGGAAATTTCATATTTCTAGACTTATGCTTAAAAACATGGCGTTTTGAGTGTGAGAACACGAAACAGCCGCCGAACGTCCCCGTGGGTGGCACCAACACCTACCACGGGACAAATATAATTCGTAGGAACTGACCCCACCACCGCGGTACTCTTGGTTTGAGAGTACGACGGTAATTTGCATATTTCTAGACTTAGGCTTAAAAACATGGCGTTAGAGGGTGAAAACTCGAAACAGCCCGCGAACGTCCCCGTGGGTGCAACCAACACCTGCCACGGGACCATTATAACTCGTAGGAACTGACCCCGCAGCCGCGAGACTCCCGGTTTGAGAATAAGACGGTAATTTATATATTTCTAGACTTAGGCTTAAAAATATGGCTTTAGAGGGTAAAAACTCGAAACAGCCCCCGAACGGCCCCGTGGATGGCACCAACACCACCCACGGAACCAATGTAACTCGTAGGAACTGACCACGCAGCCGTAGGACTCCCGGTTTGATAGTACGACGGTAATTTGCATATTTCTAGACTTAGGCTTAAAAACATGGCGTTAGAGGGTGAGAACTAGAAACAGCCGACGAACAGCCCCGTGGGTGCCACCAACACCTCTCACGGGACCATTGTAACTCGTCGGAAGTGACCCCACAGCGTCGGGACTCCCGGTTTGAGAGTACGACAGTAATTTACATATTTCTAGATTTGGCTTAAAAATATGGCGTTAGAGGGTGAGAACTCGAAATAGCCCCCGAACGACACCGTGGGTGCCACCAACACCTCCTACGGGACAATTGTAAGTCATAGGAACTGACCCCACGGCTGCGGGCCTCTCGATTTGAGAGTACGACAGTAATTTGCATATTTCTAGACTTAGGCATAAAAACATGGCGTTAGAGGGTGAGAACTCGAAACAGCCCCCGAACGGCCCCGTGGGTGGCACCAACACCTCCCACGGGACCAATGTAACTCGTACAAACAGACCCTGCATCCGTGGGACTCCCGGTTTGAGAATAGGACGGTAATTTTCATATTTTTAGACTTAGGCTTAAAAACATGGCGTTAGAGAGTGAGAACTCGAAACAGCCCCCGACCGTCCCTGTGGGTGGCACCAACACCTCCCACGGGACCAATATAACTCGTTGGAACTGACGCCACAGCCGCGGGACTCCTGGTTTGAGAGTACGATGGTAATTAGCATATTTCTAGACTTAGGCTTAAAAACATGGCGTTAAAGGGTGAGAACTCGAAACAGCCCCCGAATGGCCCTGTGGGTTGCACCAACACCTTCCACGGGACCAATGTAACTCGTAGGAACTAACCCCGCAGCCGCGGGTCTCCCGGTTTGAGAATAAGACGGTAATTTGCATATTTCTAGATTTAGACTTTAAAACATGGCGTTAGAGGGTGAAAACTCGAAACAACACCCCAACGGCCCCGTGGGTGGCCCCAACACAACCCACGGGACCAATGTAACTCGTAGGAACTGACCACGCAGCTGCAGGACTCCCAGTTTGAGAGTACGATGGTAATTTGCATATTAGGAGACTTAGGCTTAAAAACATGGCGTTAGAGGGTGAGAACTCGAAACAGCCCCCGAATGGCCCTGTGGGTGGCACCAACCCCTCCCACGGGACCAATGTAACTCGAAGGAACTGACCCCGCAGACGCGGGTCTCCCGGTTTGAGAATTAGACGATAATTTGCATATTTCTAGACTTAGGCTTTAAAACATGGCGTTAGAGGGTGAAAACTCAAAACAGCACCTGAACGGCCCCGTGGGTGGCCCCAACACAACCCACGGGACCAATGTAACTCGTTGGAACTGACCACGCAGCCGCAGGACTCCTAGTTTGAGAGTACGATGGTAATTTACATATTTCGAGACTTAGGCTTAAAAACATGGTGTTAGAGGGTGAAAACTCGAAACAGCCACCGAACATCCCCGTGGGTGGCACCAACACCTCTCACGGGACCTATGTAACTCGTAGGAACTGACCCCGCAGCCGCGGGACTCTCGGATTGAGAATACGACGGTAATATGCATATTCCAAGACGTAGGCTTAACATGGCATTACAGGGTGAAAACTCGAAACAGCACCCGAACGTCCCCGTGGGTGGCACCAACACCTCCCAAGGAACCAATGTAACTCGAAGGAACTGACCCCGCAGCCGCGGGACTCCCGGTTTGAGAGTACGACGATAATTAGTATATTTCTTGACTTAGGCTTTAAGACATGGCGTTAGAGGGTGAAAACTCGAAACAGCCCCCAAACGGCCCCGTGGGTGGCACCAACACCACACACGGGACCAATGTAACTCGTAGGAACTAACCACGCAGTCGCAGGGCTCCCGTTTGAGAGTACGACGGTAATTTGCATATTTCTAGACTTAGGCTTAAAAACATGGCATTAGAGTGTGAGAACTCGAAACAGCCCCCGAACGTTCCCGTGGGTGGTACCAACACCTCCCACGGGACAAATATAACTCGTAGGAACTGACCCCACCGTCGCAAGACTCCTGGTTTGAGAGTACGATGGTAATTTGCATATTTCTAGACTTAGGTTTAAAAACTTGGCGTTAGAGGGTGAGAACTCGAAATAGCCCACGAATGGTCCTGTGGGTGGCACCAACCCCTCCCACGGGACCAATGAAACTCGAAGGAACTGACCCCGCAGCCGCGGTTCTCCCGGTTTGAGAATTAGACGGTAATTTGCATATTTCTAGACTTAGGCTTTAAAACATGGCGTTAGAGGGTGAAAACTCGAAACAGCACCCGAACGGCCCCGTGGGTGGCCCCAACACAACCCACGGGACCAATGTAACTCGTAGGAACAGACCACGCAGCCGCAGGACTCCCAGTTTGAGAGTACGATGGTAATTTTCATATTTCGAGACTTAGGCTTAAAAACATGGCATTAGAGGGTGAAAACTCGAAACAGCCACCGAACATCCCCGTGGGTGGCACCAACACCTCTCACGGGACCAATGTAACTAGTAGCAACTGACCCCGCAGCCGCGGGACTCTCGGATTGAGAATACGACTATAATATGCGTATTTCAAGACTTAGGCTTAACATGACGTTAGAGGGTGAGAACTCGAAACAGCCTCCGAATGGCCCAGTGGGTGGCACCAACCCCTCCCACGGCACCAATGTAACTCGTACAAACTGACCCCGCAGCCGCGGGTCTCCCGGTTTGAGAATAAGACGATAATTTTCATATTTATAGAATGAGGCTTTAAAACATGGCGTTAAAGAGTGAAAACTCGAAACAGCACCCGGACGGCCCCGTGGGTGGCCCCAACACAACCCACGGGACCAATGTAACTCGTAGGAACTGACCACGCGGCCGCAGGACTCCCAGTTTGAGAGTACGATGGTAATTAGCATATTAGGAGACTTAGGCTTAAAAACATGGCGTTAGAGGGTGAAAACTCAAAACAGCCACCGAACATCCCCGTGGGTGGCACCAATACCTCTCACGGGACCAATGTAACTCGTAGGAACTGACCCCGCAGCCACGGGACTCTCGGATTGAGAATACGACGATAATATGCATATTTCAAAACTTAGGCTTAACATGGCGTTAGAGGGTGAAAACTCGAAACAGCCCCGGAACGTCCCCGTGGGTGGCACCAACACCTCCCAAGGGACCAATTTAACTCGAAGGAAAGGACCCCGCAGCCGCGGGACTCCCGGTTTGAGAGTACGGCGATAATTAGTATATTTCTTGACTTCGGCTTTAAGACATGGCGTTAGAGGGTGAAAACTCGAAACAGCCCCCAAACGGCCCCGTGGGTGGCACCAACACCACACATGGGACGAATGTAACTCGTAGGAACTAACCACGCAGTCACACGACTCCCGTTTGAGAGTACGACGTAAATTTGCATATTTCTAGACTTAGGCTTAAAAACATGGCGTTAGAGTGTGAGAACTAGAAACAGCCCCCGAACGTCCCTGTGAGTGGCACCAACACCTCCCACGGGACAAATATAATTCGTAGGAACTGACCCCACCACCGCGGGACTCCTGGTTTGAGAGTACGATGGTAATTTACATATTTCTACACTTAGGCTAAAAAACATGGCGTTAGAGGGTGAAAACTCGAAACAGCCCGCGAACGTCCCCGTGGGTGCCACCAACACCTCCCACGGGACCATTGTAACTCATAGGAACTGACCCCGCAGCCGCGGGACTCCCGGTTTGAGAATAAGACGGTAATTTGCATATTTCTAGACTTAGGCTTAAAAACATGGCTTTAGAGGGTAAAAACTCGAAACAGCCCCCGAACGGCTCCGTGGATGGCACCAACACCACCCACGGAACCAATATAACTCGTAGGAACTGACCACGCAGCAGCAGGACTCCCGATTGGAGAGTACAACGATAATTAGCATATTTCTAGACTTAGGCATAAATACATGGCGTTAGAGGGTGAGAACTCGAAACAGCCGACGAACGACCCCGTGGGTGCCACCAACACCTCCCACGGGACCATTGTAACTAGCCGGAACTGACCCCACAGCGGCGGGACTCCCGGTTAGAGAGTACGACAGTAATTTACATATTTCTCGACTTAGGCTTAAAAATATGGCGTTAGAGGATGAGAACTCGAAACAGATCCCCGAACGGCCCCGTGGGTGCCACCAACACCTCCTACAGGACCATTGTAAGTCGTAGGAACTGACCCCACGGCTGCGGGCCTCTCGATTTGAGAGTACGACAGTAATTTGCATATTTCGAGACTTAGGCTTAAAAACATGGCGTTAGAGGGTGAGAACTCGAAACATCCCCCGAACGGCCCCGTGGGTGGTACCAACACCTCCCACGGGACCAATGTAACTCGTACAAACAGACCCTGCATCCGTGGGACTCCCGGTTTGAGAATAGGACAGTAATTTGCATATTTCTAGACTTAGGCTTAAAAACATGGCGTTAGAGGGTGAGAACTCGAAACAGCCCCTGACCGTCCCCGTGGGTGGCACCAACACCTCCCACGGGACCAATATAACTCGTTGGAACTGACCCCACAGCCGCGGGACTGCTGGTTTGAGAGTACGATGGCAATTTGCATATTATTAGACTTAGGCTTAAAAACATGGCGTTAGAGGGTGAGAACTCGAAACAGCCCCCGAATGGCCCAGTGGGTGGCACCAACACCTCCCACGGGACCAATGTAACTCGTAGGAACTGACCCCGCAGCCGCGGGTCTCCCGGTTTGAGAATAAGACGGTAATTTGCATATTTCTAGACTTAGACTTTAAAACATGGCGTTAGAGGGTGAAAACTCGAAACAACACCCGAACGGCCCCGTGGGTGGCCCCAACACAACCCACGGGACCAATGTAACTCGTAGGAACTGACCACGCAGCCGCAGGACTCCCAGTTTGATAGTATGACGGTAATTTGCATATTTCGAGACTTAGGCTTAAAAACATGGCGTTAGAAGGTGAAAACTCGAAACAGCCACCAAACATCCCCGTGGGTGGCACCAACACCTCTCACGGGACCAATGTAACTCGTAGGAACTGACCCCGCAGCCGCGGGACTCTCGGATTAAGAATACGACGGTAATATACATATTTCAACACTTAGGCTTAACATGGCGTTAGAGGGTGAAAACTCGAAACATCCCCGAACGTCCCCGTGGGTGGCACCAACACCTCCCAAGGGACCAATGTAACCCGAAGGAACTGACCCCGCAGCCACGGGACTCCCGATTTGAGAGTACGACGATAATTAGTATATTTCTTGACTTAGGCTTTAAGACATGGCGTTAGAGGGTGAAAACTCGAAACAGCCCCCGAACGGCCCCGTGGGTGGCACCAACACCACACACGGGACCAATGTAACTCGTAGGAACTAACCACACAGTCGCAGGGCTCCCGTTTGAGTACGACTGTAATTTGCATATTTCTAGACTTAGGCTTAAAAACATGGCGTTAGAGTGTGAGAACCCGAAACAGCCCCCGAACGTCCCCGTGGGTGGCACCAACACCTCCGACGGGACAAATATAACTCGTAGGAACTGACCCCACCGCCGCGGGACTCCTGGTTTGAGAGTACGATGGTAATTTGAATATTTCAAGACTTAGGCTTAAAAACTTGGCGTTAGAGGGTGAGAACTCGAAACAGCCCCCGAATGGCCCTGTGGGTGGCACCAACCCCTCCCACGGGACCAATGTAACTCGAAGGAACTGACCCCGCAGCCGCGGGTCTCCCGGTTTGAGAATTAGACGATAATTTGCATATTTCTAGACTTAGGCTTTAAAACATGTGGTTAGAGGGTGAAAACTCAAAACAGCACCTGAACGGCCCCGTGGGTGGCCCCAACACAACCCACGGGACCAATGTAACTCGTAGGAACTGACCACGCATCCGCAGGACTCCCAGTTCGAGAGTACGATGGTAATTTGCATATTTTGAGACTTAGGCTTAAAAACATGGCATTAGAGTGTGAAAACTCGAAACAGCCACCGAACATCCCCGTGGGTGGCACCAACACCTCTCACGGGACCAATGTAACTCATAGGAACTGACCCCGCAGCCGCGGGACTCTCGGATTGAGAATACGACGGTAATATGCATATTTCAAGACTTAGTTTTAACATGACGTTAGAGGGTGAGAACTCGAAACAGCCCCCGAATGGCCCGGTGGGTGGAACCAACCCCTCCCCCGGGACCAATGTAACTCGTAGGAACTGACCCCGCAGCCGCGGGTCTCCCGGTTTGAGAATAAGACGATAATTTGCATATTTATAGACTTAGGCTTGAAAACTTGGCGTTAGTGGGTGAAAACTCCAAACAGCACCTGAACGGTCCCGTGGGTGGCCCCAACACAACCCACGGGACCAATGTAACTCGTAGGAACTGACCACGCAGACGCTGGACTCCCAGTTTGAGAGTACGATGGTAATTTGCATATTAGGAGACTTAGGCTTAAAAACATGGCGTTAGAGGGTGAAAACTCGAAACAGCCACCGAACATCCCCGTGGGTGGCACCAACACCTCTCACGGGACCAAAGTAACTCGTAGGAACTGACCCCGCTGCCGCGGGACTCTCGGATTAAGAATACGACGGTAATATGCATATTTCAAGACTTAGGCTTAACATGGCGTTAGAGGGTGAAAACTCGAAACAGCCCCCGAACGTCCCCGTGGGTGGCACCAACACCTCCCAAGGGACCAATGTAACTCGAAGGAACTGACCCCGCAGCCGCGGGACTCCCGGTTTGAGAGTACGACAATAATTAGTATATTTGTTAACTTCGGCTTTAAGACATGGCGTTAGAGGGTGAAAACTCGAAACAGCCCCCAAACGGCCTCGTGGGTGGCACAAACACCACACACGGGACCAATGTAACTCGTAGGAACTAACCACGCAGTCGTACGACTCCCGTTTGAGAGTACGATGGTAATTTGCATATTTCTAGACTTAGTCTTCAAAAAATTGCGTTAGAGGGTGAAAACCCGAAACAGCCCGCGAACGTCCCCGTGGGTGCCACCAACACCTCCCACGGGACCATTGTAACTCGTAGGAACTGACCCCGCAGCCGCGGGACTCCCGGTTTGAGAATAAGACGGTAATTTACATATTTCTAGACTTAGGCTTAAAAACATGGCTTTAGAGGGTAAAAACTCGAAACAGCCCCCGAACGACCCCGTGGATGGCACCAACACCACCCACGGAACCAATGTAACTCGTAGGAACTGACCACGCAGCCGCAAGACTCCCGATTTGAGAGTACGACGATAATTTGCATATTTCTAGACTTAGGCTTAAAAACATGGCGTTAGAGGGTGAGAACTCGAAACAGCCGACGAACGGCCCTGTGGTTGCCACCAACACCTCCCACGGGACCATTGTAACTCGTCGAAACTGACCCCACAGTGGCGCGACTCCCGGTTTGAGAGTACGATAGTAATTTACATATTTCTAGACTTAGGATTAAAAATATGGCGTTAGAGGGTGAGAACTCAAAACAGCCCACGAACGGCCCCGTGGGTGCCACCAACACCTCCTACGGGACCATTGTAAGTCGTAGGAACTGACCCCACGGCTGCGGGCGAGTACGACAGTAATTTGCATATTTCTAGACTTAGGCTAAAAAACATGGCGTTAGAGGGTGAGGACTCGAAACAGCCCCCGAACGGCCCCGTGGGTGGCACCAACACCTCCCACGGGACCAATGTAACTCGTACAAATAGACCCTGCATCCGCGGGACTCCCGGTTTGAGAATAGGATTGTAATTTGCATATTTCTAGACTTAGGCTTCAAAACATGGCGTTAGAGGGTGAGAACTCGAAACAACCACCGAACATCCCCGTGGGTGGCACCAACACCTCTCACGGGACCAGTGTAACTCGTAGGAACTGACCCCGCAGCCGCGGGACTCTCGGATTGAGAATACGACGGTAATATGCATATTTCAAGACTTAGGCTTAACATGGCGTTAGAAGGTGAAAACTCAAAACAGCCCCCGAACATCCCCGTGGGTTGCACCAACACCTCCCAAGGGACCAACGTAACTCGAAAGAACTGACCCCGCAGCCGCGGGACTCCCAGTTTGGGAGTACGATGATAATTAGTATATTTCTTGACTTAGGCTTTAAGACATGGCGTTAGAGGGTGAAAACTCGAAACAGCCCCCGAACGGCCCCGTGGGTGGCACCAACACCACACACCGGACCAATGTAACTCGTAGGAACTAACCACGAAGTCGCAGGACTCCCGTTTGAGAGTACGATGGTAATTTGCATATTTCTAGACTTAGGCTTAAAAACATGGCGTTAGAGTGTGAGAACTCGAAACAGCCACCGAACGTCCCCGTGGGTGGCACCAACACCTCCCACGGGACAAATATAACTCGTAGGAACTGACCCCACCGCCGCGGGACTCCTGGTTTGAGAGTACGATGGTAATTTGCATATTTCTAGACTTAGGCTTAAAAACTTGGCGTTAGAGGGTGAGAACTCGAAATAGCCCCCGAATGGCCCTGTGGGTGGCACCAACCCCTCCCACGGGACCAATGTAACTCGTAGGAACTGACCCCGCATCCGCGGGGCTCCCGGTTTGAGAATAAGATGATAATTTGCATATTTCTAGACTTAGGCTTTAAAACATGGCGTTAGAGGGTGAAAACTCGAAACAGCACCCAAACGGCCCCGTGGGTGGCCCCAACACAACCCACGGGACCAATGTAACTCGTAGGAGCTGACCACGCAGACGCAGGACTCCCAGTTTGAGAGTACGATGGTAATTTGCATATTAGGAGACTTAGGCTTAAAAACATGGCGTTAGAGGGTGAAAACTCGAAACAGCCACCGAACATCCCCGTGGGTTGCACCAACACCTCTCACGGGACCAATGTAACTCATAGGAACTGACCCCGCAGCCGGGGGACTCTCGGATTGAGAATACGACGGTAATATGCATATTTCAAGACTTAGGCTTAACATGGCGTTAGACGGTGAAAACTCGAAACAGCCGCCGAACGTCCTCGTGGGTGGCACCAACACCTCCCAAGGGACCAATGTAACTCGAAGGAACTGACCCCGCAGCCGCGAGACTCTCGGTTTGAGAGTACGATGATAATTAGTATATTTCTTGACTTCGGCTTTAATACATGGCGTTAGAGGGTGAAAACTTGAAACATCCCCCAAACGGCCCCGTGGGTGGCACCAACACCACGCACGGGACCAATGTAACTCGTAGGAACTAACCACGCAGTCGCAGGACTCCCGTTTGAGAGTACGACAGTAATTTGCATATTTCTAGACTTAGGCTTAAAAACATGGCGTTAGAGTGTGAGAACTCGAAACAGCCCCCGAACGTCCCCGTGGGTGGCACCAACACCTCCCACGGGATAAATATAACTCGTAGGAACTGACCCCACCACCGCGGGACTCCTGGTTTGAGAGTACGATGGTAATTAACATATTCCTAGACTTAGGATTAAAAATATGGCGTTAGAGGGTGAAAACTCGAAACAGCCCGCGAGCGTCCCCGTGGGTGCCACCAACACCTCCCACGGGACCATTGTAACTCGTAGGAACTGACCTCCCAGCCGCGGGACTCCCAGTTTGAGAATAAGACGGTAATTTGCATATTTCTAGACTTAGGCATAAAAACATGGCTTTAGAGGGTAAAAACTCGAAACAGCCCCCGAACGGCCCCGTGGATGGCACCAACACCACCCACGAAACCAATGTAACTCGTAGGAACTGGCCACGCACCGCAGGACTCCCGGTTTGAGAGTACGATGGTAATTTGTATATTTCTAGACTTAGTCTTAAAAACATGGCATTAGAGGGTGAGAACTCGAAACAGCCGACGAACGGCCCCGTGGGTGCCACCAACACCTCCCACGGGACCATTGTAACTCGTCGGAACTGACCCCACAGCGGCGGGACTCCCGATTTGAGAGTACGATAGTAATTTACATATTTCTAGACTTAGGCTTAAAAATATGGCGTTAGAGGGTGAGAACTCGAAACAGTCCCCGAACGGCCTCGTGGGTGCCACAAACACCTCCTACGGGACCATTGTAAGTCATAGGAACTGACCCCACGGCTGCGGGCCTCTCGATTTGAGAGTACGACAGTAATTTGCATATTTCTAGACTTAGGCTTAAAAACATGGCAATAGAGTGTGAGAACTCGAAACAGCCCCCGAACGGCCCCGTGGGTGGCACAGACACCTCCCACGGGACCAATGTAACTCGTACAAACAGACCATGCATCCGCGGGACTCCCGGTTTGAGAATAGGACGGTAATTTGCATATTTCTAGACTTAGGCTTAAAAACATGGCATTAGAGGGTGAGAACTCGAAACAGCCCCCGACCGTCCCCGTGGGTGGCACCAACACCTCCCACGGGTCCAATATAACTCGTTGGAACTGACCCCACAGCCGCGGGACACCTGGTTTGATAGTACGATGGTAATTTGCATATTTCTAGACTTAGGCTTAAAAACATGGCGTTAGAGGGTGAGAACTCGAAACAGCCCCCGAATGGCCATGTGGGTGGCACCAACACCTCCCACGGCACCAATGTAACTCGTAGGAACTGACCCCGCGACCGCGGGTCTCCCGGTTTGAGAATAAGACGGTAATTTGCATATTTCTCGACTTAGACTTTAAAACATGGCGTTAGAGGGTGAAAACTCGAAACAACACCCGAACGGCCCCGTGGGTGGCCCCAACACAATCCACGGGACCAATGTAACTCGTAGGAACTGACCACGCAGCCGCAGGACTCCCAGTTTGAGAGTACGATGGTAATTTGCATATTTCGAGACTTAGGCTTAAAAACATGGCGTTAGAGGGTGAAAACTCAAAACAGCCACCGAACATCCCCGTGGGTGGCACCAACACCTCTCACGGGACCAATGTAACTCGTAGGAACTGACCCCGCAGCCGCGGGACTCTCAGATTGAGAATGTGACGGTAATATGCATATTTCAAGACTTAGGCTTAACAGGGCGTTAGAGGGTGAAAACTCGAAACAGCCCCCGATTGTCCCTGTGGGTGGCACCAACACCTCCCAAGGGACCAATGTAACTCGAAGGAACTGACCCCGCAGCCGCGGGACTCCCGGTTTGAGAGTACGACGATAATTAGTATATTTCTTGACTTAGGCTTTAAGACATGGCGTTAGAGGGTGAAAACTCGAAACAGTCCCCGAACGGCCCCGTGGGTGGCACCAACACCACACACGGGACCAATGTAACTCGTAGGAACTAACCACGCAGTCGCAGGACTCCCGTTTGAGAGTACGACGGTAATTTGCATATTTCTAGACTTAGGCTTAAAAACATGGCGTTAGAGTGTGAGAACTCGAAACATCCCCCGAACGTCCCCGTGGGTGGCACCAACACCTCCCACGGGACAAATATAAATCGTAGGAACTGACCCCACCATCGCGGGACTCCTGGTTTGAGAGTACGATGGTAATTTGCATATTTCTAGACTTAGGCTTAAAAACTTGGCGTTAAAGGGGGAGAACTCGAAACAGCCCCCGAATGGCCCTGTGGGTGGCACCAACCCCTCCCACGGGACCAATGTAACTCAAAGGAACTGACCCAACAGCCGTAGGTCTCCCGATTTGAGAATTAGACGGTAATTTGCATATTTCTAGACTTAGGCTTTAAAACATGGCGTTAGAGGGTGAAAACTCGAAACAGCTCCCGAACGGCCCCGTGGGTGGCCCCAACACAACCCACGGGACCAATGTAACTCGTAGGAACTGACCACGCAGCCGCAGGACTCCCAGTTTGAGAGTACGATGGTAATTTGCATATTTCGAGACTTAAGCTTAAAAACATGGCATTAGAGGGTAAAAACTCGAAACAGCCACCGAACATCCCCGTGGGTGGCACCAATAACTCTCACGGGACCAATGTAACTCGTAGGAACTGACCCCACAGCCGCGGGACTCCCGGATTGAGAATACGACGGTAATATGCATATTTCAAGACTTAGGCTTAACATGACGTTAGAGGGTGAAAACTCGAAACAGTCCCCGAACGTCCCCGTGGGTGGCACCAACACCTCCCAAGGGACCAATGTAACTCGAAGGAACTGACCCCGCAGCCGCGGGACTCCCGATTTGAGAGTACGATGATAATTAGTATATTTCTTGACTTAGGCTTTAAGACATGGCATTAGATGGTGAAAACTCGAAACAGCCCCCGAACGGCCCCGTGGGTGGCACCAACACCACACAAGGGACCAATGTAACTCGTAGGAACTAACCACGCTGTCGCAGGACTCCCGTTTGAGAGTACGACGGTAATTTGCATATTTCTAGACTTAGGCTTAAAAACATGGCGTTAGAGTGTGAGAACTCGAAACAGCCCCCAAACGTCCCCGTAGGTGGCCCTAACACCACCCACGGGACAAATATAACTCGTAGGAACTGACCCCACCGCCGCGGGACTCCTGGTTTGAGAGTACGATGGTAATTTGCATATTTCTAGACTTAGGCTTAAAAACTTGGCGTTAGAGGGTGAGAACTCGAAACAGCCCCTGAATGGCCCTGTGGGTGGCACCAACACCTCCCACGGGACCAATGTAACTCGTAGGAACTGACCCCGCAGCCGCGGGTCTCCCGGTTTGAGAATAAGACGGTAATTTGTATATTTCTAGACTTAGGCTTTAAAACATGGCATTTGAGGGTGAAAACTCGAAACAGCCGCCGAACGGCCCCGTGGGTGGCACCAACACAACCCACGGGACCAATATAATTCGTAGGAACTGACCACGCAGCCGCATGACTCCTAGTTTGAGAGTACGATGGTAATTTACATATTTCGAGACTTAGGCTTAAAAACATGGTGTTAGAGGGTGAAAACTCGAAACAGCCACCGAACATCCCCGTGGGTGGCACCAACACCTCTCACGGGACCTATGTAACTCGTAGGAACTGACCCCGCAGCCGCGGGACTCTCGGATTGAGAATACGATGGTAATATGCATATTTCAAGACTTAGGCTTAACATGGCGTTAGAGGGTGAAAACTCGAAACAGCCCCCGAACGGCCCCGTGGGTGGCACCAACACCTCCCAAGGGACCAATGTAACTCGAAGGAACGGACCCCGCAGCCGCGGGACTCCCGGTTTGAGAGTACGATGATAATTTGTATATTTATTGACTTAGGCTTTAAGACATGGCGTTAGAGGGTGAAAACTCGAAACAGCCCCCGAACGGCCCTGTGGGTGGCACCAACACCACCCACGGGACCAATGTAACTCGTAGGAACAAACCACGCAGTCACAGGACTCCCGTTTGAGATTACGATGGTAATTTGCATATTTCTAGACTTAGGCTTAAAAACATGGCGTTATAGGGTGAAAACTCGAAATAGTCCCCGACCATCCCCGTGGGTGACGCCAACACCTCCCACGGGATAAATATAACTCATAGGAACTGACCCCGCAGCCGCAGGACTCCCGGTTTGAGAGTATGATGGTAATTTGCATATTTCTAGACTTAGGCTTAAAAACATGGCGTTAGAGGGTGAAAACTCGAAACAGCCCCCGAACGTCCCCGTGGGTGGCAACAACACCTCCCACGGGACCAATCTAACTCGTAGGAAGTGACCACGCAGCCGCGAGTTTCCCGATTTGAGAGTACGACGGTAATTGGCATATTTCTAGACTTAGGAATAAAAAACGGCGTTAGATGGTGAGAACTCAAAACAGCCCCGACCGTCCCCGTGGGTGGCACCAACACCTCCCACGAGATCAATGTAACTCGTAGGAACTGACCACGTAGCCGCGGGACTCCCGGTTTTAGAATACGACGGTAATTTGCATATTTCTAGACTTAGGCTTAAAAACGTGGCGTTAGAGGGTGAGAACTCGAAACAGTCCCCGACCGTCCCCGTGGATGACATAAACACCTCCCACGGGACAAATCTAACTCATAGGAACTGACCCCGCAGCCGCGGGACTCCCGGTTCGAGACTACGATGGTAATTTGCATATTTCTAGACTTAGGCTTAAAAACATGGCGTTAGAGGGTGAAAAGTCGAAACAGCCCTCGAACAGTCCCGTGGATGACACCAACACCACCCACGGGACCAATGTAACTCGTAGGAACTAACCACGCAGCCGCAGGACTCCCGCTTTGAGAGTACGACGGTAATTTGCAAATTTCTAGAGTTAGGCTTAACATGGCGTTAGAGGGTGAAAACTCGAAACAGCCTACGAACGTCCCCGTGGGTGGAACCACAACCTCCCATGGGACCAATGTAACTCGTTAGAACTGACCCCGCAGCCGCGGGACTCCCGGTTTCAGAATACGACGGTAATTTGCATATTTAAAGACCTAGGCTTAACATGTCGTTAGAGGGTGAAAACTCGAAACAGCCCCCGAACGGCCCCGTGGGTGGCACCAACACCTCCCACGGGACCAATGTAACTCGTAGGAACTGACCCCACAGCCGCGGGACTCCCGATTTGAGAGTACAACGATAATTTGTATATTTCTTGACTTAGGCTTTAAAACATAGCGTTAGAGGGTGAAAACTCGAAACAGCCCCCGAACGTCCGGTGGGTGGCATCAACACCTCCCAGGGGACCAATGTAACTCGTAGTAACTAACCCTGCAGCCGCGGGACTCCCAGTTTGAGAGTACGACGATAATTTGTATATTTCTTGACTTTGGCTTTAAAACATTGCGTTAGAGGGTAAAAACTCGAAACAGCCCCCTAACGTCCCAGTGGGTGGCACCAACACCTCCCACGGGACCAATGTAAATGGTAGGAACTGACCCCGCAACTGCGGAACTCCCGGTTTGATAGTACGACGATAATTTGCATATTTCTAGACTTAGGATTAAAAACATGGCGTTAGAGGGTGAGAACTCTAAACAACCCACGAACGGCCCCGTGGGTGCCACCAACACCTCCCACGGGACCATTGTAACTCGTCGAAACTGACCCCACTGCCGCGGGACTCCCGGTTTGAGAGTACGACAGTAATTTGCATATTTATAGACTTAGGCTTAAAAATATGGCGTTAGAGGCTGAGAACTCGAAACAGTCCCCGAACGGCCTCGTGGGTGCCACCAACACCTCCTACGGGACCATTGTAACTCGTAGAAACTGACCCCATGGCCGCGGGTCTCTCGATTTGAGAGTACGACAGTAATTTGCATATTTCTTGACTTAGGCTAAAAAATATGGCGTTAGAGGGTGAGAACTCGAAACAGGCTCCGACCGTCCCCGTGGGTGGCACCAACCCTCCCACGGGACCAATATAACTCGTAGGAACTGACCCCACAGCCGCGGGACTCCTGGTTTGAGAGTACGATGGTAATTTGCATATTTCTAGACTTAGGCTTAAAAATATAGCGTTAGAGTGTGAGAACTCGAAACAGCCCCCGAATGGCCCTGTGGGTGGCGCCAACACCTCCCACGGGACCAATGTAACTCGTAGGAACTGACCCCGCAGCCGCGGGTCTCCCGGTTTTAGAATAAGATGGTAATTTGCATATTTCTAGACTTAGGCTTTAAAACATGGCGTTAGAGGTTGAAAACTCGAAACAGCACCCGAACGGCCCCGTGGGTGCCACCAACACAACCCACGGGACCAATGTAACTCGTAGGAACTGACCACGCTGCCGCAGGACTCCCAGTTTGAGAGTACGACGGTAATTTGCATATTTCGAGACTTAGGCTTAAAAACATGGCGTTAGAGGGTGAAAAGTCGAAACAGCCACCGAACATCCCCGTGCTTGGCACCAACACCTCTCACGGGACCAATGTAACTCGTAGGAACTGACCCCGCAGCCGTGGGACTCTCGGATTGAGAATACGACGGTCATATGCATATTTCAAGACTTAGGCTTAACATGGCATTAGAGGGTAAAAACTCGAAACAGCCCCCGAACGGCCCCGTGGGTGGCACCAATACCTCCCAAGGGACCAATATAACTCGAAGGAACTGACCCCGCAGCCGCGGGACTCCCGGTTTGAGAGTACGACGATAATTTGTATATTTCTTGACTTAGGCTTTAAGACATGGCGTAGAGGGTGAAAACTCGAAACATCCCCCGAACGGCCCCGTGGGTGGTACCAACACCACACACGGGACCAATCTAACTCGTAGGAACTAACCACGCAGTCGCAGGACTCCCGTTTGAGAGTACGATGGTAATTTGCATATTTCTAGACTTAGGCTTGAAAACATGGCGTTAGAGGGTGAGAACACGAAACAGCCCCCGAACGTCCCCATGGGTGGCACCAACACCTCCCACGGGACTCCTGGTTTGAGAGTACGATCGTAATTTGCATATTTCTAGACTTAGGCTTAAAAACTTGGTGTTAGAGGGTGAGAACTCGAAACATCCCCCGAATGGCCCTGTGGGTCGCACCAACACCTCCCACGGGACCAATGTAACTTGTAGGAACTGACCCCGCAGCCGCGGGTCTCCCGGTTTGAGAGTACGACGGTAATTGACATATTTCTATACTTAGGCTTAAAAAATGGCGTTAGTGGGTGAGAAATCGAAACAGCCCCCGACCGTCCCCGTGGGTGGCACCAACACCTCCCACGAGATCAATGTAACTCGTAGGAACTTACCACGCAGCTGCGGGACTCCCGGTTTTAGAATACGACGGTAATTTGCATATTTCTAGACTTAGGCTTAAAAACATGGCGTTAGAGGGTGAGAACTCGAAACATCCCCCGACTGTCCCCGTGGGTGACACCAACACCTCCCACGGGACAAATGTAACTCGTAGGAACTGACCTCGCAGCCGCGGGACACCCAGTTTGAGAGTACGATGGTAATTTTCATATTTCTAGACTTAGGCTTAAAAACATGGCGTTAGAGGGTGAAAAGTCAAAACTTCCCCCGAACGGCCCCGTGGATGGCACCAACACCACCCACGGGACCAATGTAACTCGTCGAAACTGACCAGGCAGGCGCAGGACTCCCGATTTGATAGTACGACGGTAATTTGCATATTTCTAGACTTAGGCTTAAAAACATAGCGTTAGAGGGTGAAAACTCGAAACAGCCCGCGAACGTCCCCGTGGGCGGCACCACAACCTCCCATGGGACTAATGTAACTCATTAGAACTGACCCCGAAGCCGCGGGACTCCCAGTTTCAGAATACGACGGTAATTTGCATATTTAAGGACTTAGGCTAACATGGCGTTAGAGGGTGAAAACTCGAAACAGGCCCCGAACGGCCCCGTGGGTGGCACTAACAGCTCCCACGGGACCAATGTAACTCGTAGGAACTAACCACGTAGTCGCAGGACTCCCGGTTTGAGAGTACGACGATAATTTATTTATTTCTTGACTTAGGCTTTAAAAAATGGCGTTAGAGGGTGAGAACTCGAAACAGTCCACGAACTGCCCCGTGGGTGCCACCAACACCTCCCACGGGACCATTGTAGCTCGTCAGAACTGACCCCACAGCCACGGGACTACCAGTTTGAGAGTACGACAATAATTTGCATATTTATAGACTTAGGCTTAAAAATATGGCGTTAGAGGGTGAGAACTCGAAACAGCCCCCAAACGACCCCGTGGGTGCCACCAACACCTCCTACGGGACCATTGTAACTCATAGGAACTGACCCCACGGCAGGGGTCTCTCGATTTGAGAGTACGACAGTAATTTGCATATTTCTAGACTTAGGCTTAAAAACATGGCGTTAGAGGGTGAGAACTTGAAACAGCCCCCGAACGGCCC
The DNA here is from genome assembly GCA_949130495.1 of Sambucus nigra. Taxonomy (NCBI): domain Eukaryota; kingdom Viridiplantae; phylum Streptophyta; class Magnoliopsida; order Dipsacales; family Adoxaceae; genus Sambucus; species Sambucus nigra. The sequence goes on from OX422209.1 coordinate 191,121,033, forward strand.
CGTGGATCGCACCAACACCTCCCACGGGACCAATGTAACTCGTACAAACAGACCCTGCAGTCGCGGGATTCCCGGTTTGAGAATACGACGGTAATTTGCATATTTCTAGACTTAGGCTTAAAAACATGGCGTTAGAGGGTCAGAACTCGAAACAACCCCCGACCGTCCCCGTGGGTGGCACCAACACCTCCCACGGGACCAATTTAACTCGTAGGAACTGACCCCACTGCTGCGGGACTCCTGGTTTGAGAGTACGATGATAATTTGTATATTTCTAGACTTAGGCTTAAAAACATGGCGTTAAAGGTTGAGAACTCGAAACAGCCCCCGAATGGCCCTGTAGCTGGCACCAACACCTCCCACGGGACCAATGTAACTCGTAGGAACTGACCCCGCAGCCGCGGGTCTCCCGGTTTGAGAGTACGATGATAATTTGTATATTTGTAGACTTAGGCTTTAAGACATGGCGTTAGAGGGTGAAAACTCGAAACAGCCCCCGAACGTCCCCGTTGGTGGCACCAACACCTCCCACGGGACCAATGTAACTCGTAGTAACTGACCCCGAAGCCGCGAAACTCCCGGTTTGATAGTACGACGGTAGTTTGCATATTCGAGACTTAGGCTTAAAAACATGGCGTTAGAGGGTGAAAACTTGAAACCGCTACCGAACATCCCCGTGGGTGGCACCAACACCTCTCATGGGACCAATGTAACACATAGGAACTGACCCCGCAACCACGGGACTCTCGGTTTGAGAATACGACGATAATATGCATATTTCAAGACTTAGGCTTAACATGGCGTTAGATGGTGAAAACTCAAAACAGCCCCCGAACGGCCCCGTGGGTGGCATCAACACCTCCCAAGGGACCAATGTAACTCCAAGGAACTGACCCCGCAGCCGCGAGACTCCCGATTTGAGAGTACGACGATAATTTGTATATTTCTTGACTTAGGCTTTAAGACATGGCGTTAGAGGCTGAAAACTCGAAACAGCCCCCGAACGTCCCCGTGGGTGGCACCAACACCTCCCACGGGACCAATGTAACTCGTAGTAACTGACCCCGCAGCCGCGGGACTCCCGGTTTGAGAGTACGACGGTAATTTGAATATTTCTAGACTTAAGCTTAAAAACATGGCGTTAGAGGATGAAAACTCAAAACAGCCCCCGAACGTCCCCGTGGGTGGCAACAATACCGCCCACAAGAACCAATGTGACTCGTAGGAACTGACCACACAGCCGCGGGACTCCGGGTCTGAGAAAACGACGGTAATTTGCATATTTTAAGACTTAGGCTTAACATGGCGTTAGAGGGTGAAAACTCGAAACAGCCCCAGAACGGCCCCGTGAGTGGCGCCAACACCTCCCACGGGACCAGTGTAACTCGTAGGAACTGACCCCGCAGCCACGGGACTCCCGGTTTGAGAATACAACGCTAATTGCATATTTCTTGACTTAGGCTTAAAAATATGGCGTTAGAGGGTGAAAACTCGAAACAACCCCCGAACGTCCCCATGGGTGGCACCAACACCTCCCACGGGACCAATGTAATTCGTAGGAACTGACCCCGTACCCTCGGCTCTCCCGGTTTGAGAGTACGACGGTAATTTGCTCATTTCTAGACTTAGGCTTAAAAACATGGCGTTAGAGTGTGAAAACTCGAAACAGCCCTCGAACGACCCCGTGGGTAGCAGCAACACCTCCCACGAGTCCAATGTGACTCGTAGGAACTGACCACGCATCCGTGGGACTCCCGGTTTGAGAGTACGATGGTGATTTGCATATTTCAAGACTTAGGCTTAACATGACGTTAGATTGTGAAAACTCGAAACAGCCCCCGAACGGCCCCTTGAGTGGCACCAACACCTCCCACGGGACCAATGTAACTCGTAGCAACTGACCTCGCAGCCGCGGGACTCCCAATTTGAGAATACGACGCTAATTTGCATATTTCTTGACTTAGGCTTAAAAACACGGCGTTAGAGGGTGAAAACTCGAAACAGCCCCCGATCGTCCCCGTGGGTGGCACCAACACCTCCCGCGGGACCAATGTAACACGTAGGAACTGACCACGCAGCCGTGGGACTCCTGGTTTGAGAGTACAACGGTAATTTCCATATTTCTACACTTAGGCTTAAAAACATGGCGTTATAGGGTGAAAACTCGAAACAACCCCCGAACGTCCCCGTGGGTGGGACAACACCTCCCACGGGACAAATGTAACTCGTAGGAACTGATCCCGCAGCTGCGGGTCTCCCGATTTGAATGTACTACGGTAATTTGCATATTTCTAGACTTTGGCTTAAAAATATGGCGTTAGAGGATGAAAACGCGAAATAGCCCCCGTTGGGCCCCGTGGGTGGTACCAACACCTCCCACGGGACCAATGTCACTCGTAGGAACAGACTGCACAGCCGCGGGACTCCCGGTTTGAGAATTAGACGTTAATTTGCATATTTCTAGACTTAGGCATAAAAACATGGCGTTAGAGGGTGAGAACTCGAAACAGCCCACGAATGGCCCCGTGGGTGGCACCAACACCTCGCACGAGACCAATGTAAGTCGTAGGAACAGACCATGCAGCCACGGGACGCCCGGTTTGATAGTACGACGGTAATTTGCATATATCTACACTTAGGGTTAAAAGTGTGGCGTTAGAGTGTGAAAACTCGAAACAGACTCCGAACGGCCCCGTGGGTGCCACCAACACATCCCACGGGACCATTTTAACTAGTAGGAACTGACCCCGCAGCCGCGGGTCTCCCGGTTTGAGAGTACGACGGTAATTTGTATATTTCTAGACTTAGGCTTAAAAACAAGGCGTTAGAGGGTGAAAACTCGAAACAGCCCCTGAACGGCCCCGTGGGTGGCACCAACACCTCCCATGGGACCAATGTAAATGGTAGGAACTGACCCCGCAGCTGCGGGACTCCTGGTTTGAGAGTACGACGATAATTACATATTTCTAGACTTAGGTTTAAAAACATGGCATTAGACGGTGAAAACTCGAAACAGCCCCCGAACGTCCCCGTGGGTGGCACCAACACCTCCCACGGGGCCAATGTAACTCGTAGGAAATGACCACGCAGCCGTGGGACTCCCGGTTTGAGAATACAACGGTAATTTGCATATTTCTAGACTTAGGCTTAAAAACATGGCGTTCGTGGGTGAAAATGAGAAACAGCACCCGTACGGCCCCGTGGTTGGCACCAACACCTCCCACTGGACCAATGTGACTCGTTGGAACTGACCGCGCAGCCTCGGGACTCCCGGTTTGAGAATACGACGATAATATGAATATTTTTAGACTTAGGCTTAAAAACGTGGCGTTAGAGGGTGAAAACTCAAAACAGCACCCGAACGTCCCCATGGGTGGCACCAACACCTCCCACGGGACCAATGTAACTCGTAGGAACTGACCCCATACCCTCGGGTCTCCCGGTTTGAGAGTACGACGGTAATTTGCACATTTCTAGACTTCGGCTTAAAAACATGGCGTTAGAGGGTGAAAACTCGAAAAATCCCTCAAACGTCCCCGTGGTTGGCAGCAACACCTCCCACGGGTCCAATGTGACTCGTAGGAACTGACCACGCATCCGCGGGACTCCCGGTTTGAGGATACGACGGTAATTTGCATATTTCAAAACTTAGGCTTAACTTGGCGTTTGATGGTGAAAACTCGAAACAGCCCCCGAATGGCCCCTTGAGTGGCACCAACACCTCTCACGGGACCAATGTAACTCGTAGGAAGTGACCCCGCAGCCACGGGACTCCCGGTTTGAGAGTACGATGATAATTTGCATATTTCGAGACTTAGGCTTAAAAACATGGCGTTAGAGGGTGAAAACTCGAAACAGCCCCCGATCGTCCCCGTGGGTGGCACCAACACCTCCCACAGGACCAATGTAACATGTAGGAGCTGACCATGCATCCTTGGGACTCCCGATTTGAGACTACAACGGTAATTTTCATATTTCTACACTTAGGCTTAAAAACACGGCGATAGAGGGTGAAAAATCGAAACAGCCCCCGAACGTCCCCGTGGGTGGGACCAACACCTACCACGGGACCAATGTAACTCGTAGGAACTGATCCCGCAGCTGCGGGTCTCCTGGTTTGAGTGTACGACGGTAATTTGCATATTTCTAGACTTAGGCTTAAAAACATGTCGTTAGAGGGTGAAAACGTGAAACAGCCCCCGTAGGGCCCCGTGGGTGGTACCAACACCTCCCACGGGACCAATGTCACTCGTCGGAACTGACTGCACAGCCACGGGACTCCCGGTTTGAGAATTAGACATTAATTTGCATATTTCTAGACTTAGGCTTAAAAACATGGCGTTAGAGGGTGAAAACTCGAAACAGCCCCCGAACGTCCCTGTGGGTGGCACCAACACCTCCCACGGGGCCAATGTAACTCGTAGGAACTGACCATGCAGCCGCGGGACTCCCAGTTTGAGAATACGACGGTAATTTGCATATTTCTAGACTGAGGCTTAAAAACATGGCGTTAGAGGGTGAAAATGCCAAACAGCTCCCGTACGGCCCCGTGGGTGGTACCAACACCTCCCACGAGACCAATGTGACTCGTTGGAACTGACCGCGCAGCCCCGGGTCTCCCGATTCGAGAATACGGCGGTAATTTGAATATTTTTAGACTTAGGCTTAAAAACATGGGGTTAGAGGGTGAAAACTCGAAACAGCGCCCGAACGTCCCCGTTGGTGGTACCAACATCTCCCACGGTACCAATGTAACTCGTAGGAACTGACCCCGCACCCGCGGGTCTCCCGGTTTGAGAATACGACGGTAATTTTCATATGTCTAGACTTAGGCTTAAAAACATGGCGTTAGAGGGTGAAAACTCGAAACAGCCTCAGAACGGCCCCGTGGGTGGCACCAACACGTCCCACGGGACCAATGTAACTCGTAGGAACTGGCCCCGGTGTCGCCGATCTCCCGGTTTGAGAATACGATGGTAATTTGCATATATCTAGACTTAGGCTTAAAAACATGGCATTAGAGGGTGAAAACTCGAAACATCTCCCGAACGTCCCCGTGGGTGGCACCAACACCTCCCACGGGGCCAATGTAACTCATAGGAACTGACCATGCAGCCGTGGGACTCCTGGTTTGAGAATACGACGGTAATTTACATATTTCTAGACTTAGGCTTAAAAACATGGCGTTAGAGGGTGAAAACGGCAAACAGCTACCGTACGGCCCCGTGGGTGGCACCAACACCTCCCACGGGACCAATGTGACTCGTTGGAACTGACCGCGCAGCCCCTGGTCTCTCGATTTGAGAATACGACGGTAATTTGAATATTTTTAGACTTAGGCTTACAAACTTGGCGTTAGAGAGTGAAAACTCGAAACAACCCACGAACGTCCCCGTTGGTGGCACCAACACCTCCCACGGGACCAATGTAAGTCATAGGAACTGACCCCGCACCCGTGGGTCTCCCGATTTGAGAATACGACGGTAATTTTCATATGTCTAGACTTAGGCTTAAAAACATGGCGTTAGAGGGTGAAAACTCGAAACAGCCACCGAACATCCCCGTGGGTGGAACCAACACCTCTCACGGGACCAATGTAACTCGTAGGAACTGATCCCGCAGTCGCGGGACTCTCGGTTTGAGAATACGACGGTAATATGCATATTTCAAGACTTAGGCTTAACATGGCGTTAGAGGGTGAAAACTCGAAACAGCCCCCGAACGGCCCCGTGGGTGGCACCAACACCTCCCATGGGACCAATGTAACTCATAGGAACTGACCACGTAGCCGCGAGTCTCCCGGTTTAAGAGTATGACTGTAATTTGCATATTTCTAAACTTAGGGTTAAAAACATGTCGTTTGAGGGTGAAAACTCGAAACAGCCCCCGAATTGCTCGTGGGTGGCACCAATACCTCCCACGGAACTAATGTAACTCGTAGGAACTGACCCCGCAGCTGCTGGTCTCAAAACGACGGTAATTTGCATATTTCTACTTGGTTACTGATAATTTTAACTCGTATATGCAATTTTTCAGCTTGATTAAATTTTTTTTTAAACTATTTGGTTACTGATATTTTTTTTGTGTATCCTATCATTTGTAGAATTTTTGCACGCGGAACAAACGAAGGATACAATGGTCTACAACATGAAGATTGTTTATATGTTATGGACATTCAGGATTTTATTTTTTGTATTACAGCCGTGAGGGCTTTCATTGTTTTGTTTTATGGCCGTGCGAGCTTTTATAATTTGATTGTTGAATTTTATGGCCGTGCGGGCTTTATAATAAGTAGGTACCTCCATTTTGGGACACTAAATTCCCCTTAGATTTAAATATCATAACTAAATTAATCAGGAGACCTTTAGAGGCACCTGATCCCTATTAAACTCTAATAAATGATTCATGTTATAAGCATAACTCTTCTCTGACTCTACGCAGTATCCATATATTGCCTTCTCTAAGGTGTCCCGAATGTAATTCAGTTGAAAAATTGTTATCCCATATCTTTAACAAATAACATGAAAATGTCATGGTTATCCATACCCACTTCTTTAAGAGTACGTATTACACTCATGTGACCCGATAGGACTGATTGTCTTATTCCATTGACCAAATATAACTTGAGTCTTGTCCTTAAGGTCATTTCGATAAATCTTCATGAGAATCATTTAAACGAACATCCTCATTTCCAATGTGTATCCCTTTATACCACTCTAACACTAAATCTTTAGTCAGCTAACCTTTAATTTCGGAGATTATAGCAGAAGAACTCCGTAATGGTGGCGAAAGGTTTCGCCTGAAATCCAAATGATTTCTCTTCTTCTCTTAATATATTTATAGTCAGGACTTGATCGAGGGATCCATTGACTCTGGAACATTAAGTAATACGGCTAAAATCGCATGGAATATAACTAATATAAAGAAGGTAAATGGGCACTTAGACTCGTGCACTTTTTGTTATATTAGTTACTCTTTTATAAAATCTTTTTTGAGTTTGTTTTTATGTGCTTGAAATGGTTTCTTTAGACTTTATATGAAATGAAGTAAAACTCCTTGAAAATTTGTGTTTGCATTTTATACATTTTGAGATATTTTTTATCTTGTATCAAAATAACTCAAAATATGGCTACCGTGTATGTCACAAAACTTTTTCCACAATATATATTTTCTTAGCTAGAACAATGCCTTCTCATTATTCATGCCTCTGTTTAGAGATTTGTCTGATTTTTTGTGATCATTTCCGTAGACATAATATTAATTAAAAAACTTTTTTTCACAAGAATCATTTTAGGGGAGAAAGTTCTTTGTAAGATAAAAACTTCTTTTGTGCTGATTCTCATATTCATCCATGTTTTAAATCTTGTTTTTTCTCTTCAGTATATTCCTTAGATATTTTAAGTTTAGGTACTAGTGAAATCTAATGATATTTTTTAAGTAAACTTGTTTTCATTAAAATCTTTTTATACTTTGAATAAATCTCTTTTTAATCTGTTCTTAGGTTATTTTCAGATTTCATTTACCTCAAATATATATCATGTGGTTGTAAATATTTATCTTTTATATGTAATACTCTAACATGGTGGAGTTGTCATCCTGATATTTTTTTCCTTTTGTGGGTTTCTCCTCGTACGCCTTTGTGTAATGCTCCTTTATTTACCTTTTTGAACTTAAATTAAGTCACCTGTGTATTTAAGGTAAAATTTGGTGTGATCTATTTTGGAAAAAATATATCACATAGATCTTAAGCCTTGTAATTGTTACCCTAACTTGAATTCAAAAGAAAACGTTGTTTTAATTTAACAAGATATTTATATTGGCTACCTTTAGAGCTAGCCCTTTCTTTGTTAGGTTTTACTTCTTAGAGATAGATCAAAAGTGTGTAATTATGAACTTCTATGCGAATGACCAAGTGAATGAAGTGATGGGAATCAAGAAAAATCATACTTACCCCGAACTTCTGGCACCGTCTGATATTTTGAATCACTCCAGCACAAACATTTAAAACACCGTATGTAGTTGACTTTCTAGGTTTTCTTTTAGTCTACAATGTATATGTCTTTCGACTAGTTTGAACATATAGATAAAATCTTTATTTCTAGATTTGAGCACTTCATAGGGCCTTTTTAAGGTCTAAAAACATTCAAGACTACTCAACCCGAACTTCAGGCTCCGTCTGATATTTTGAATCACTCCAACACAAACATTTGAAAGGGTAACTCATTTAATGTTCTTCAAGCGTGTGCGTCAAGATGATAAGCAGTCAATGAACAGTTTTGAACTGTTGGTTATCTGGCAATCAATGCTGTGGTCGAGATGCAGCTCGAACCGCCTTAGTTGCTCGTCGTTCAGGAGTTCATCGGAGCGCTGGAGTTCCTCGGAGTGTTGTAGTTCCTCGGGGTGTTGTAGTTCGGAGCGAACATGACTTGGTCGGGGGAAATAAACTTTCTCGTTGTTATTGTGCCATGTAGATTGACACATGTCTTCTTATTATTGGTCCACGTCAGTAGATTAAATTTGGTATCAACAGGAACAATCCTTATTATACCTCTAATACAATAGTATTAGAGGAGTTAATGATGCTTTAATGGAGCTTTAGTATTTACTATCTTTTTTTCACTCATCTTGAAAATTGTACTTTTTGAAATAAAAAATAAATAAATTAAAAATCTCTTTGTAACAAAAAAATTGAATAAATCATTCTATACTCCATTAATTAATATCTCGATCCAACACAATCTAGATTCAATTAATAACTTTTCATCATTTTCCATTCAAATCACATTACACTATACCACTAGTACTACATCTATTAATGTTTTTATTTCTATACACAATTTTAAAAATGTTTTCAAAATTTCAAAATTACTTTTATGTAAATAAAAAAGCTTTTTGTCCATAAAATGATTTTTGGTGTTGTATTTTTAGAAAAAACTTTACGTTTTTATTTATATATGTCATAAAGCTTTTTAAACTAAAAACATGTTAAATTTTTTTTTATATAAAATATGTACAGGTTTTTTGAAGTTTGTAATTATAAAATAATAATTTTTAGGTTAAAATAAGTCATTTTAAATGTAAAAAAAGGGTTTTGGTTATAAAAACATTTTTAGCATTATATATAGAATAGTATCTATAAATGGCTTACAGTTTTATAACTAAAAATAAATAAATAAATGTATAAATTTTTTATATAAAATATGTAAAATTATTTTGAATTTTTTATTTATAAAAAATATTTTTATGTAATACAAATATTTATAAATAATAGATAAATCTTATTTATAAAAAAAATAAGTTTTTATAATGACTTTAAAATAATGAATTAAATTTATAATATATATTACTTTTTATAATTATCATTATTTTTTATTTGGTCCCTTCGTAATACCTCACTTTTCTTTCGTTTTTTGAAAGAGCCCTACATATCATAAAAAGTAACAAAACTACAAGAAATGATCCGTAAATATTTTTGACTTATAATTAAGGGCAAAAAAGTCATTCAATCAACACTTTGGAGCCAGGAGATCAGTAGCACTACCGGGACGTTGGAGCATGCTCTCTGATAGCAGGAGTCGTACAACAAGATAGAGCCAATGGAAGGAAAACATATCTTCAGCCATTGCAGGTCATTTGTCCCCACGAGATCAAAACCCTACTATATATATTCTTCTTTCCATCCAACTTTTTTCAAAATCAAAACCCTTGCAGCTTCATTCTACTAAACCCTTGCAGCTTCTTCATTCTAGTAACGAGCAGAGGTACTCGATTAAACTTAGAATGATTTTTAAACTATTTTTTTTACAAAATGTGTATGTATTTGACTCATATGTATGTTAATGTGTTTATATGAGTATGCTTTATACTAGTGACTTCGTTCACATCATGAGTGTGCTATTGCTTTTACTTTACCCCTTCAATTAAAAATGTATGAGTAACAAGTATTAAGAGGCAAATCACTTTTACTTTATACATTTTTTGTGCAAAAGTGGAAACGCAGTGAGAGATAGTCTCTTGGTTTTGTTATTTATTGTTTGTGTATTCCCATGTTTTTGTTTTCTTACGTAGGTAAGAAAATGTCTGAGTAACAAGTATGAGGAGGCAAATCACATTTCCTGATATATTTTTCCAAAGGTTTTTTTTGTTTTCTTTTTGGGTTTGTTTAGTCTCTCCATAATTAGAAACTAGTGAGAGAGAGAGAGTATATTGGGTTTGTTTTTTCATTGTGTGAGAGTATTCCCATGTTTTTGCTGTATTTTTCTTATGTGAAAATAATGGATAACAGATGCAAATCACTTTTCTCACATGGAAGATATTAAAAACTTTCCAAAGCAAAAGTAGAAACATAGTGAGAGAGAGATTCTACTGGGTTTTTTTTTTCCTTCTGTTTTTGGGTTTGTTTACTCTTTCTCTCAAAAACTAGAAACGTAGTGACGGTGTATTGAGTTTGTTTTTTAATGCGTGCGCTTATTTCATGTTTGTGCTGCTTTATTTTATGTGGGTTCATGGCAAGGGTTTATATATATTTTTCTTGGTTTTTCATTTTTGTATTTTTATTATCACTGATTTATTATTTGAGATCCATTAAATCATTTTTTTTCTATTTTATCAGAGATGGGGCGGGGAGTTGCTGGCCTTTTTCATGTAGCAAAAACTAAAAAGACTGTGGCCAGAATTCGTGTTCGTGTTCGTGCATCTCGCATTGTCAAAGCAGGCAATGCCACTCTCTGGGTGCATCCCGATGAAAAGAAAAGGATGACTTCCCGGCCTCTTTACTTTTACGGGGGAAGGTTCCTGAAAGCCTCACCACGTGAGGACATGCAGAATATTTTCCAAGGAGTTGCTGCAACGGTTGTTGGGGTTAATGCCAAAGAGATTGCTACAAAAGCTGCGAGTGCATCACGACAAAGTATAAAAGATGGTCCAATAGAAGCATTGGCAGCGGCAGGTCGCGGAGTGACGGGATCGAGAATCGAAGAGATTTTTGAAATTGTACAGTATCTAAAACTCAAGTATGATGGCAAAGAAGAAAGGAAGAAGAAGAATAGTGAAGTTAAAAATGGAAAAGAAGGTGGCGATGGAAAAGAAGGTGAGAAAAAGGAAGAGGGTGATGGGAAGGAAGAGGGTAAAGATGAGAAGGAAGATGGGAAGGAAGAGGGTTCGGGAGTAGCAAAGGCGGATCCAAAAGAGGGGGAAGGTAAAGATGTGGAGGCTGAGAATGAAGGGAAGGGTTGGGTCGCTAAACTGTGGAAAGTGATATTGGAACTTATGTGAGAGCCGAAAGTTACAAACAAAGTGCTTTTTAGTGTTTTCAGTTTCTTATTTTGTCTTATTTTTGTTTGGACTTAAAAATCGTCTTTGGAAGTATCAAGATAGTGATATAACTGGCTCTTACCTTTTTGGGGACTAAATATGACGGACTCTTATCCTTTTTTTTATATGGATGTGACTACAGTTTTTGTATCATGGTTTTTATTTACAAACATAGGTTTTTTATAGTGCCCACAAACACAAACTACAATATGAAAGCAAGACTAATTCCTGACCTTTCAGAATCTTTGCCATTATTACCTCGATAAAGAGGAGAAATTATGCACTTTCTGCAATGTAGGACCCTCAAAATCCATACGTATATGGATATTTCAACACCTATGGGTGTTCCACTTAGGCATCTTGATTGGGCTTATTTGTCGTTATAAATGATAAATAAGTTGGTAAAAAGAATAATTATCTATAATTTATAGTGTTTAGTACAAAAATTTATCTATAAATTATTTGTTTATGTATAACATCACTTATGCATAATGTCTAGGCAAATTTTGCTTATCTATTTTATTGAAAAATATTTGTCAACAAATTTGTTAATTTCTTAAACACTTTTAATATTTAAAAAAATAATTTAAAAACTGTTTTAAATAATACAAAAAACCATTACGAATATTTAAAACTATTTTGTAATGTTTAAAAAAACTATTTTTAATATTATAAAAATTGTTAAGAAAATGTTTGACAATTTTTTCTTAAAACCGTAATATAAAACTATTGTAAAACTGTTTTTAACATTTTACAAACTATTTTGAATATATTATAAAAACTATCATAAAGTTTTAAAAAACAATTTTAATAACTGTTTTAAATAGTTAAAAAAATGTTTTGTAATGTTTTAAATACTGCTTTTAATGTTTTAAAAACTATTTTTAATATTATAAAAAATTGTTAAGAAAATGTTTTACAAATTTTTTTAAAAATCGTAATATAAAAATATTGTAAAAACTGTTTTTAACATTTTTAAAAACTGTTTTGAATATAATATAAAAATATTTTAATATTTTTAAAAACAATTTAAAAATGGGGCATATACCAAATAGTCTCTCGAAAATTTTTTAATACACATTTAGTCAAAACCTTTTTATTTTGCTCCCAAAAGTCTTTCACCATGCGAAAAACGTTTTACAATGTCGCTGGTGCGGACCTTTAAAGATAAGAGAATAAGGGACTTTTTGGTGCAAAATAAAAGGCATGGACTAAATGTGTATTAAAAAACGTTTGAGTGACTTTTTGGTATTTGATCAATTTAAAAACTGTTTTAAAATAATTGAAAAAACTGTTATGAATATTTAAAAACTATTTTGTAATCTTTTAAAAACTATTATTAATATTATAAAAATTGTTAAGAAAATGTTTTACAAATTTTTTTAAAAACCGTAATATAAAAGTATTGTAAAAGTTGTTTTTAACATTTTTAAAAACTGTTTTGAATATAATATAAAAACAGCTTTCAAGCTTTTAAAAACTATTTTAAATAGTTAAAAAAACTGTTGTAAATATTTAAAAAAATGTTTTGCAATATTTAAAAAACTGTTTTTAATATTATAAAAAATTATGTTTTACAATGTTTTTTAAAAATCGTAATATAAAAATATTGTAAAAATTGTTTTTAACATTTTTTAATATAATATAAAAATTATTTTTAAATAAACTAATTAGATTGACTTTAATTTTGCCTAATGATTGTTTGATAGCGTCATGTGAAAATAAATTAGGTAAAATTTGCATAGGTAGCAAATTTTGTCATTCCCACTCTTTTGCCCAATGTTAACCAAGCGTACCCTTAACATTTTTTTTAAGTAAAAATGTGAACAAATGCCATCCACCCAAAATAAATTTTTAAAGCTTTCCGTAGCGAACCTAGACAAAAGTCTTTGCACGACTTATTTTGTAATTGAGTTACGTAAATGGGAATTATGCATGACATTTGAAAATTCAGACACCAGTTGTTTTGCAATTGGTAGGTTTTAGAGGATTTGACGTAACCTCAATAAATTAGAAATTCACTATTTTTTGGTACAAAAACAAGTGCAAACCATTTGCACACATGACAGACAAAGAGTTCAAATGTCTTTTAAATGAAATATTATTGTTGAAAAAAAAATGCTAGAAAAGTCTAATTTTTAGATATAATTTGGAGACTTAATCATCCAATACCTAATGATATTATTGTATCTCAAAATTGTTAAAAATTAAAATTGAGCATTTGTAAGAGGATTATGTTTCGACTTCGTTGGGCTTGAGCCTTTAATACCTTTATGAAAAAATTAAATAAAAACTCTATGTTAGGCCCTTTCGGACTATATTCGTTTTTCACTCAGGCGGTGTGATTTCCTTTGGTATTTCTTGATTCGGTTTTCGGGGTACAAGGCGGGTTCCAATGGGTATGGTAGGGGTGGCCATGGACCGGTCTTATAAAATTATGAGCTATCCCAAGCCCGATCGGGCCTTATTATGTAATCTCAAGCCCGTCCAGATTTGAAAACTCTTTACCTAGGCCCGTTGCCAATCCCGGTTACTGTTTTTTTAAATAAAAAAATTATTTTTTTCTTAATCAAAGACCTATTTTTTAATTAAAAACACGTTTTAAACTTTATATATTACAAAGTCTATATATAAAGTTCACCACTCTACATAAAAAGACTTAGTATATCTTTTTATATCTATAAAAGTTACCCACTTTATATATTTATTTATAATTTTGTAATCTTAAACTTTAATAATAAATTAGTACACACACACATATATTAATATTATATATATAATTCTCGGGCCTCGCGCCGGGCCCGACCTCATCAGGCTTAAGAATTCATGCCCAAGCCCGTCTAAAAAAAATCGAGCCTATTAAATTCTGTCAAGTCCGCTTTGGGGGCCTATTCACCTTATCCAAGTCCTATTTTTTTATTGGGCGGGTGTAAGTAGAGGTGGCAGTTGGTGGGTTTGGGCTGAATTTGGGTGGGCCTAATACAACACATTTACCACATCAACCTTGATAAGCTCAAACGGTTACCAACAATCTCGAAAGAGATATTCAGGGATACACGCGAGCCAGTGATAAACTGGAGGAGTTCCTTGCACAACTCAAGAACTTTACACTACTATAAATGTAATCCTCACCCTAGGATCAAAGGGAATGTAATTTCGAGGCTTTGAGAGAACTTAATAGAAAAACAGTAACCTCTCTGTGAACGTAGGCAAATTTTCAAGCCACGTACCTCTTATGTTGTGTGATTGGCATTTGTTTTCCTTCCTTTTTTAATTGATGTCTAGATCTATTTAATTGTGATTAATTTGCACTCACACCACCCAACATATTTAAGTGCAATTTCTTATGGTCTCGTAGCTCAGCTAGCACCTGACGTCGCACAATCATCCAACCATCATTTGGACTCAAATGTAATAATTTAGCACAACACCTATATCCGCAATGGCCATCCACAACAACATTCGAAAACCGGTTAATAACTAGTTCCACAATCTTCGGATCAAAGTCATTTAAAAGTGATTCATAGTAGTCCTCATCAGTTATGTTAGGGCCAAAACTAGTCTTTTTTCTCCTTACAATCAACTTTTTCAAGGGATTAGGATTTGTGACTAAATCACTCATCTTCCATCTTCACATATTCAAATGTCGACGAATCCCTTTTTGTACCGTAATCTTCTTTTAATGACACTTTCTTTATCTTTTTTCCTTGGCCTGCCATTGGAGAATCAATTTTTCCATATTAGTGAATGTCGGATTACTTATCTGTAAAAAAATAGCCATGTCTTAATTTTTTCAGTAAAAAAAAACTTTTAAAAAATTACTAACCTCCCGTATGTATTTTAGTATCATACATTTTTTGTCCTCACTTGCACTAGTGAATCTCTCTACAAATAATGCTAGTTCCATGTCATAATCAAGTGATTTTCCTTGAATGTCCCCTGGAATGTCATTGAGCTTCCTACGATGCGGGTGGATGGATGATAATGGGATGCCCCGACTTTCACGTTGATATTCTACAATCTCATGGGCACAAGGAAGACCATGTGTGTGCTTCAACACACAACCACAACTAAACACGCCAATACTCACATTAAAACCCCTCTCCCTTTCTCCGTAAATGATGTCAAGTGCAATGCTTGAAACAAGCCCCCTCAACTAATTTCAGCAATTCGATGTGCATGCATATTCGAGTTTAATGATATATTAAAAGAAGCTTTAATAGCTACATGCTGAGATATAACGAGATTGTCTATTATTTTTAAGTTACTTATGAGGCTTCCACGTGTTGAATCCAAATATCTATTTAATGATGCATGTTGTGAGCATTATCGAAATGCATTACCTTATTTGTCCAAGGGGCTACAAACATCTCTTTGTAGAATGCAGGTTATGTATCATCAATATACTCGAGTAAACCACTAAATTGAGGATAACGGGATTTGAAATTATGAAGTGCAGCATAGAATAACTCTTTTGTGTCTTCCTTTATCACCGCATTGAAGTCTTGTAAAAAAAATTATCACTCCTGCGCTTTTTTGAATAGTCATTTATTATGGGATATGAGCTTAACAAATCGTAGGTGAGACTAAAGCAAAAAAAACTATTATTTATTCTAGGTCACTTGGCTTGGTTGACAAGAACCAATAAATGAGTTTGGGTAAGCACAAACAAATGTCGTTCAAAGTCAAAATAACCATATATATGTATATATATAAAAAAATAATTCAGAATCGTGGTGAGTTTACACGTGGCGCTTTGACTCAACCAATTAATTCTGCATGAGTCTAAACGTTAACTTTATACCCGTGAGCCAAGAATGAAAAGACTTCTCTTCTTCCCACTCCGTAAATCCTAACTACGAAAGATTTTGGCTTTCCACTTACCATCAATTCGATACCCATCTAACTTCCTCAAATGAATTTATATAAACCTTAAAAGATAACTCAAAACGCATTCACTTCTATTCCCCAGAAATATATTTTACAAAATTTGGTTCAATCCCCTGTTAAAATTAATGCATATGTGTTGTAGGGGCTACTATAGCTGCTGTAGGGGCTGCTATGGGGGTTGTTGTGGGGCAATTAATGTGCCTTTAATGTGTGCCTTAGTTGTCCTAAATTCTAGTCTAGTTATTGTATGTTATAGGGGAGTAAAATCAGCATAACAATAAATGCATATCCCCTATTTTCTTATATGTATTAAGCTGCCAAAACTTTGCATTCATTGGAAATGAAAAGATTATCTTCTCCACAATACCTCTCTTGCTTTCTTTTTCACTTCTTCTTCTAATACAACAATATAGTTATCATTTAAACTCCAACAAAGTGGTATCAGAGCCCTGTTCAGATCAAGGGCAGGGTGTATTTTCTTTGCTGGCCGGAAAACAAATCCGACGAAAAGCGACAGAAAATTTATGGCAAGTTCTAGCAACCAAATGGGTACCCAACAATCCTTCATTCCATTTTTTGATGGAGAGAACTATGATTTCTAGTCTGTAAAAATAAAAACCATATTCCTTTCATTTGATTTATAGGAGTATATTGAAGATGGGTTTGATGAATCGGAGGATATCACGGCTTTGCTGGAAGCTCAAAAGCAAAAGTTGAAGGAGCACAAGAAGAAAGATGCAAAAGCTTTAAGCCTAATCCAACAGGGGTAAGTTGAAACAATATTTTCAAGAATCATCAATGCAAACAAAGCAAAGGAGGCTTGGGATATTTTACAAAAAGAATTCAGAAGTACTTTGAAGGTCAGGGCTATTAAAATTCAGTCCTTAAGAAGAGATTTTGAAAATATGAAGATGAAGGATGTGAAAATATTGAAAGATTATTTCTCTAGATTAATGGAGATTGTGAATCAAATGAAAACATATGGGGAACAACTTTCCGATCAAAGGATTGTTGAAATTTTTTTGATTAGTTTGCCGGAAAAGTATGACCCCATTGTCGCCATTGTTGAAGAATCTAAAGAAATAATCTCTTTGAGTGTTGAAGAATTGATGGGTTCCATTAAAATATAAACAAAGGTTGAGTAGACACTCTTAAAAATCTGTTGAGAGTGCCTTTCAATCTAAGCTCAATGTTGGGGTCATACCATTTTTTGAGCAACCCAAAGGTGAATCTTCAAGAGGTGGAAGACATGGAAGAGGAAGAGGAAGAGGAAGAAACACTCGAGGAAAAGGTAGAAATAATTTTGAAAGAAGAGAAAGTAATGAAAGTTGTAATCAACAAAAGTGTAGTATTTGCAAGAGAAGAAGCCATATTGATAAAGATTGTTGGTTCCGGGGAAAGCCACAATGTCATAATTGAAAAAAGTTTGAGCATGTTCAAAAAGATTGTCGGCTCAAGAACAACCAACAAGCTAACTTCACTGAAGAACAAGAATGTGAGGGGAATATGTTTTTTTCTTGTCAAAGTGCATCGGAGTAAAGAAATGATTTGTGGTTTCTTGATAGTGGGTGTAGTAATCACATGACTGGAGATCAAAATATTTTTACCTCTATGGATACTTCTTCTAATTCTCAAGTGAAGATGGGTAATGGTGCCTTAGTCCAAACAAAGGGCAAGGGTACTATAGCCATTGAAACAGAGAAAGGAATAAAGTATATCCGAGATGTGTTACTAGTTCCGAAGTTAGAGCGGAATTTGTTGAGTGTTGGGCAACTTGCGGAACATGGGTACACTATTCTCTTTGAAGAAGGCTCGTGCATAATTTTTGACAAAGGGGGGAGAAGCCAAGTTGTTGCAAAAATAAAGATGGAAAAGAATAGAAGTTTTTCTCTCACTTTTCGATACTCAAAGAATGTGGCCTTGAAGATGAATGAGGTTGACGACATATGGATATGGCATAGAAGATATGGGCACTTAAATTTTCAAAGCATGAAGAATTTTCATCAAAAGAGCATGGTTTACGGGTTGCCAAGCATCAAAGAAGTAAATGGAGTTTGTGAAGGATGCGCTCTTGGAAAGCACCATCGAGTGCCTTTTCCAAAGGAGAAAGCATGGAGAGCTAAAGCACCATTGGAGCTTGTTCATACCGATGTGTGTGAACTAATGAAGAACACTTCTCATGCCGGTAACAAATACTTCATTACCTTTATTGATGATTTTACAAGAATGACTTGGGTGTATTTTATTCGGCAAAAATCAGATGTTTATGCCATTTTTAGAAAATTTCACAAACTAGTTGAAAAATAATGTGGTCACTACTTAAAAATTTTGAGAAGTGATAGAGGTGGAGAATACAACTATAAGGAGTTTGATAAATTTTGTGAAGATATTGGTATGGAAAGACAATTAACGGTTGGGTATACTCCACAACAAAATGGAGTGGTGGAAAGGAAGAATAAAACCATTGAGGAAATGGCAAAATCCATGTTACATGAGAAAGAGCTGCCATATACTTTTTGGGCCAAAGCGGTGAATACGGTGATTTATTTGATGAATAGATGCCTTACAAAGGCCGTAGAAAATCAAACTCCATTTGAGGCATGGAGTGGAAGAAAATCATCCGTGAACCACTTGAGGGTGTTTGGTTGTATTTGCTTTGCTCATGTCCCTAAAGAAGTGAGACACAAGCTTGATGAAAGTAGTGAAAAATGCATCTTTGTGGGGCATAGCTCAAAATCAAAGGGCTATAGACTCCTTAGCTTGAAGAGGAACAAAGTGATTATTTGTAGAGATGTGATTTTTTATGAGAATGATTTTTAGGATTAGAAAGAAAAAAAAATCTCAAAATCAACTTATCACCATTAATGAGGAATCACAAAGCGTTGAAGAAGATGAAGAGGAAGATGTAGAAGCTCCACAAATGTCTCCAAATGCAGGTCCAAATGCAAGTCCACAATCATCCTCAAGTTTTCCATCAAGCTCAAACTCCTCATCTCCAAGCTCAACTCCAAGAAGAATAAGAAGTCTAAATGATGTGTATGCTAGATGTAATATTTGTGTAGTTGAACCGGAGACCTTTGAAGATGCTAAAAATAAAAAAGTCTGGCAGCTTGCAATGGAAGAAGAAATTTAGGTTATTGAGAAGAACAAGACTTGGGAATTGGTGGAGAGGCCTAAAAATAAAGAGGTCATTGGTGTGAATTGGATTTACAAAAGCAAGGTTAATCCGGATGGCTCAATCCAAAAGAACAAAGAAAGAGTTATAGCAAAGGGGTATTCTCAACAACCCGGAATTGATTTTCAAGAGACATTTGCACCCGTGGCAAGGATTGACACAATTAGAGCACTTGTTGCCATGGCCACTCAAAAAGGTTGATTTTTGTATCAACTTGATGTAAAATCTGCCATCTTGAATGGCATGTTAAATGAAGCAGTGTACGTTTACCAACCCCAAGGATTCGTGATGAAAGGTGAGGAAGAGAAGGTATACAAGCTGAAAAGGCCTTGTATGGCTTGAAGCAAGCTCCCCGAGCATGGTATAGTGAGATTGATGCATACTTCAAGGAAAGAGGCTTTCAAAGAAGTAAAAGCGAGCCAACCTTGTACATCAAAAGAAGCAGGGTAGTAGGTATTCTTATTGTCTCTCTTTGCGTTGATGACTTGGTGTTTACCGGTAGTGATGAAAAAATGATTGAAGATTTCAAAAGTGACATGATGAAAAAATACGAAATGAGTGATTTGGGTCTTCAAAATTACTTCTTGGCCATTGAAATTTATCAACAAGAAGATGGTATTTTTATTTGCCAAAAGAAGTATGCTAAAACCCTTCTTGAAAAATTCAAAATGATGAATTGCAAATCGGTGGCTACGCCTTTGGTGGTTAATGAAAAATTATTGAAAGAAGATGGAAGCAAAGAGGTTGATGTATCTATTTATAGAAGTTTGGTTTGAAGTTTGTTGTACTTGACGGCTACGAGGCCGGATATAATGTATGCTATTAGTTTATTGTCTCGGTACATGCACAAGCCGAGTCAAACTCATTTTGGGGCTACAAAAAAGAGTGTTGAGGTACATCTAAGGAACTTCTTATTTTGGCATCATGTATAAGAAGAATGATGAGATAAAGCTACTTGGAATTTGTGATAGTGATTGGGCTGGTTCTATTGATGACATGAGAAGTACTTCCGGGTATGTATTTTCTCTTGGCTCCGGAGCATTTTCATGGGCATCAAAGAAGCAACAAACGGTAGCGCAATCATCCGCCGAGGCCGAATATGTGTCGGAATCATTGGCAACTTCACGAGCGATGTGGTTAAGAAGAATTTTGGAGGATGTTGGTGAAAATCAAGGAGATGCTACTCCAATACTTTGTGACAACCAATCCGCGATTGCCATGACGAAGAATCTTGTCTATCATAGCCGCACCAAGCACATTGCAATCAAGCATCATTTTATTAGAGAGGTCGTGGAGGATGAAGAGATTCAACTCAAATATATCAAGACCGAAGAGTAAATTGCGGATATCTTCACCAAAGCTCTACCCAAGGACAAATTTCATTTTCTTAGAGAAATAATGGGTGTTCGACAAATGCATTAAGGGGGAGTGTTAAAATTAATGCATAGCTACTGTAGGGGCTGCTATAGCTGTTGTAGGGGCTGCTGTAAGGGATGCTATAGGGGTTGATGTAGGGCAATTAATGTGACTTTAATGTGTGCCTTAGTGGTCCTAAATTCTAGTCTACTTATTGTATGTTATAGGGGAGTAAAATCAGCATAACAATAAATGCATATCCCCTGTTTTCTTATATGTATTAAGCTGCCAGAACTTTGCATTCATTGGAAATGAAAAGATTATCTTCTCCACAATACCCCTCTTGCTTTCTTTTTCACTTCTTCTTCTAATACAACAATATAGTTATCATTTAAACTCCAACATCCCCATCGTTAGTCGAGCCTTTCTCTCTCCCCATCCCGTCAGTTCTTCTTCTTCTAACTATCACTTAGAAAATGACCATGATCAGTTCACTTATATTATCTCTCCATGTCGTCAGTTCTTCTTACTCTAAGATTTTGGCAAGGAAAAAATGGAAGAACTTTGTAAGGAAATGTGGGAAATATTGTAGTGGGAAGAAATAGGAGAGGAAAAATGATGGGTTCTAATATGATCCACAAAGTTATGCTTTAAACTTTTATGATGGGGACCAAGAAGAAGATGGTTTGTTGCTTCATTTCCCTTCTAGCTATTCTCCTCAAGATGCCCCTTTTTCCGGTGGAGAATCGAAAGATACTTTGTGATGGGTCTCATATTTAAATTATTTTTTACTTAGAATTAATGAGGGTGGTGATGTTGACGTGAGTGCTGGCAGAAACAGTTACAGCTGTAGTGCAACCGGAAGCTATACGGATGATGAATCAGAAAATGAGTAGCTAAGTTATAGAGGTGTCACACCTAGGTGATAGTTAGAAGAACTGGCCGAGCCTTTCTCTCTCCCCATGTCTGTTTGATGTTCATATATTAATAAAATCTATTTACAAACCTTATACTATTTATAAAGATGTTAATATGCAACATTTAACAATATTCAAATACATAATTTGATGTGGGGATATATAATTTTTCTCCGGATATATCAACTTGTTTTCCTACACCGTCTTAAAATTTAAAGATTGTAATTTCTATTTTTAGATTTATGTGAAGTCAAATTGCAAAAATAAATTAACTTCCATACTTTATATATGTCCTTGAAATATTTTTATGATTTGTCAAAGTTCATCATCAGTCTTAATGTATTTTATAGTATATCCTCCTAATGCAAAATAAATTATATATGTATTATTTTGTTATTTTTAATTGCTTTGTTGTGTGATAGAGTTTCTGGATTTATTTATTTATTTGTTGAATGATTAATAATAACTATCACCGGGGCTAGCTCAATGATTTTCGGGACCCTATGCAAAAAATCAAAATCGAGGCCATTTAACATTAAAAAAAATCAAAAAGTGTTCTCGCATTTTTCGATGTCAAACTAATTCTAATATACAAAACCAATTTTAATATAATAAAATCACAATTATCTTTTGTACCGCTCGATACAACCTAACATAAACCAAAAGCTAACCATACAGTTTACGGTAAAATTATTTTTTATTTTAGTAAATTCCGAAATAACAAACAAATTCAAAAAAAAATCATCAAGTTAAAAACTGAACCATGATCAAAACAATTGAAAGAAAAAATATGAAAATTAAATTTAAGCCTACTCACTACACCTTGCTCAAATACTCATTGAAAGTATCAAAAACTTGTTAAAAAGAGAATTTAAAAAAATATATATATCAGACTACGTCATTTTTTATTTAGTCAATTTTTTACCAAAATAATGATGTTTACCAAATGACAGAAATAACTTAATTTTCTAAAAAAATGAACAAAAATAAACTAAGATTAACATTATTTTATCAGTAATTCTACTCTTACTCAAATAACAATGCACACTTTAAACTCTTACCTAAATTTTTATCAGTTCATGACTTTTGATATTAATTTAAAATTCAATCTCCTTTCATTCGTAGAATATTTTGTGTGAAATATAATGCAATAACAAAATAATATAGTTTAGATAAATTCGGCCCTGCCTGCTAGTATGTTTATAGATTTGCTTATTTCATTAATTTCTTGGTGATGTGTGGAGAGAGGGCTAATCAACCCTCAAACTTCATTCTACAAGAGAGCGAGAATACCGGCCACTAAGATAGCCCTGGTGGTTACAACTGGCAATATTTTATTTTTAATTGGTATTTGCACGGACCTCCTCAACTTTTCGCCGTCTACCCCTGTATGAAGATAATATCCCTGTATTAGGTTCTGGACATTCTTTTCCACAATTGTTGCCCAAATACAACTGCTTTGTTAAGTTAAATCTTCTACCACTATGCTCACCCTCCCAAGTTTAAGCGCCTCTTGATATGAATATTGATACTAATTTGTATTGCAATCTGTTATATTCTTTTTTTTTTCTCAATTGTGTAATGAATCATTACCCATCATGTATGCTTTTGAGTGGCATTTCATACGGCACAGAGAAATAAAAAAAAGACATATTAACTAATAAAAAAGGCATAGCTCGGCAAATATATATTCAAATTCTAATGAGCATACAAATAAATAAAAGAAAAACAAAAGATATGTGTATTACACATCTATTCTTCTACATAACTCACATGCAACTATTAAATTAAGATACTTTTCTTTTCAAGCTAAAGCATTGATTCAAATGGCCATGTCCAGCCAGCCGGTTATGCATTTTGTATACCCACCAACACTCTGCCTAGGGCACTTGGAAGGTTGCACCATGGAATGGATATTGCATGTTAGGCAAACATAATACTCATTTTGACTAAAAACGCATAAAGCACGCTGCATTAATCATCAATCCTTGAACCGCTGAGGGAAATTTAAAGAATTAGCTTTTGCTCAACAGACTTGAGTTACAGAAAAATATGTGGTATATTTTATTTCAAACTTTTCCTAATTATAATAATTCATACATTTGTTAAATGTTACACATATATAGAGTGGGGTGGATTGGGTAAAGGGGGGATAAAGGAAAAAAGAAAAACTAGATTTTTTGGCAATCTGTAATAATGAGTTGAGAAGGAAAAAATTGACAAACTCTTCTCAACCCAAAATCACGACCCAGTACAGCTACATTACACTCTCTTTATTACTCGAAATTATTAATATTTAAAAACAAAAAATAACTCAGATTTTCTCCACCCCACAGCTGAAGCATCCAAGCACACAAGGAAAACTGCTACCATGACTCTCTAAAAGTTGCGTATAACTTCAGTGGGTTTTTTGTC
This sequence comes from Sambucus nigra, assembly GCA_949130495.1. Classification (NCBI taxonomy): domain Eukaryota; kingdom Viridiplantae; phylum Streptophyta; class Magnoliopsida; order Dipsacales; family Adoxaceae; genus Sambucus; species Sambucus nigra. Next base: position 191,145,099 of record OX422209.1, read on the forward strand.
CTAAGTTGCTCCAGTTAAAAGCGCAACTCCTGATGCATTTCCATTTTCAAGCAAGCTTCTGAACACAGGCTGTGGATGAAAGGATAGAAGCTCAATCCATACATTTTAATTTTATATATGATTGAAAGTTAGAAATCTAATTAACAAAATGAAACTGATACATATAGACAAACTAATTATGTCTTCCTCAAATAGTTTTTATAACTAATCCATCCAATACGTGAAGGTCAATTAAGAAGCTCCAAACCTTATGGTGTCAGATAAAAGAGAGTACATATCACCTTATTTTTCATTTACATTTACACAAGACAGGAGTAGAAAGAAATCTTTCATTTCTCTCTCGCTACAATATATAGTTATAATCTTTCGCTGAATGCTAGCTCTAATTCAGCCTTTCCCTCGTTTTGTCTTGGTTTGGGAGGCCCAGTATGAGGGAATGTTTTATTTTTTTCAACACAACCTTCCTCGTCATTTTAATATTTCTGCAATGGTCCAACAATTACTCGATTTAACTAACAGCAGTAGTTATTCTTTTCCTAACTATGTTTTTGATATTTTGCATTTTCCTCATGAAGACAATGTAGAGCATATGTAATAAAGAGCTTATACACACCACAACACAAACACAAAGTTCAAATTTCAAGTACAATTTGGAAATTGTACCTCATCATCATGAACATCTGAAAGGAAAAATGTCTCTTTCTCCCGTATTCCACCATTATCTAAAAAAATTCTCTCTAAATCTTGCAATGAAAATGAAGAGTCATTCATTAGGGTACCAATGCATGTATTATCCGTAGAAGAGTGTCAAATTATAAAGTTATCAAATGAAGAGTAAGTCAACAAATTTACCCTCTATACCTTTTTTCATTTGGTTACCGTAAAGTAGTCCTTAGACTTTTAGTGTGAGGTCCATTTGGTGTTATATAAATAATATAAAAATAAATGTGCGATAATACAGCATTTGTATTATGTTTATTTGTAGCATTATTGCTTTTTGCCTTTTTTGGTTATTTCATTATCTTATTAGAGTTATTAGGTTAGGATGAGGGCATAAATTTAAAGGCACGCCTAGGCTGCAGGCTCATTAAGGCGCAACATTGGCACCTCGCCTCAACCCGAAACAATATGTATTTTTATATTGATTTTGATTTTCACTCAGCAAGTACATTTGTTTTAAATATATGAATATTTACTTTTGTTGATTATTAAAATTTTATTAGATACACCCAATGTTTTAAATCGCGGTCGCATTTTGGTCTTAGGTGCACGTCGTGTAATTCGCATCGTGCATCGCATGCAATTCGTGCACCTCATTTATGCAATTAAAAACACAAATAAGTAAATAACTTCAAAAAAATCCAAATTAAATACTACATCACTTGAAATAAAATCATAGGTTCATAAAGTACGACATAATTCTATCACAATTTGTCCCAAATAAAGTAAACAAATCAATACAATAAACCCAACACGTGATATCCCAAAAATAAATGGAAAGAAAATGAAAACTCAAATCATATTTCCAACAAAAATCCTTCTAAGACATCGTTATCTGAAGTGGGGAGGGGGGGAAAGCAACTCAATAATGGTAAATAGGAAGATTAAAATAGATCCAACCAAAAGAGAGGGTTTTAAAGAACAAAAATCAGAATGCAATGAAGAAATGGGATTTTTATTATTTAAATAAAGAATTCAGGTTTTAAAAAATGGAATCACATAAAGATAAATAATCGGGTTTTAAATAAGAAAAAAAGATGAAGATAGAAGTAAAAATATCTATCTTAAAGGCTTGAACAGATCATGACCAAAAAGGATCGGCTAGAGCGGATTCAGCAAAAAACGGGCAGAAGGGATCGACTGGAACAAAGGCCAATCAGGTGCAAGATCAGGAGATTCAAAGAGAGGCAATGGTTTTCTTCTTTGAGGAGTCGAACCAGTGTTGTTTAAGGCGCAAAACGCACCCAGGCGCAAAGGTTTTTGAAAAAAAATCAAAAAAAATATTTATTCAATTTTAAAGCAATATATTGATGTCATAATATCATGATATCAATGATAAATTTAATGGGATAATTAAGATTCTAAAATATAACATATTAGCATGTAAAACTAAACTTTAACCAACAAATGCAAGTCTTAAAATATATAAAAAAGTCAACCATTACCAACAAGTTTAAGTTTAAAAATCAATACCAAACTAACAAGAGTTGAGACACAAAATGAAATGTATTGTATTTAAATTTTTCATTGTATTATATTTCAACTGATATTTTTTTTCCTATGTAAAACAGTAAAATATGTAAAACAGTAAAACATAAAAACATTAATCTCAGCAAATGGTGTTCTATTGGTGTTGTATTGTATTTCAAATGATATTTTTTTTCCTCGCAGCAAACAATAAGAAAGGTAGAAAAAAGTGGCAGAAAAAAGAGAAAATGCAAAAAAGGGGCCGAAAAAAGAAAAAAAGGCAGAAAACAACCATTTGGAGAAGAAATGGGCAGAAAAAAAATGCAAGTCTGAGAAGAAAACAGACAATAAGAAAGCCAGAAAAAAGTGGCAGAAAAAAGAGACAGAAAAGAAGAAAGAAAAGAAAATGCAAAAAGGGGGCAGAAAATATTTTTCGCTAGGAGATATTTTTTGCGAGTCGGGAAGGGTTTTATGTTTTAATCCGGGGGGGAGGGGGTGTATCTAAACTGATTAAATGTTCTAATGCGGTGGATTTTGGGGTTTTAATTAGGTGGAACCCAAATAGCACCCAAATTGCACAGAAAGCATAAATAGCGCAAAATAGCACAAACAGCGTCCAACTAGCATATCATGTCATCAATCGTGCAAAAAAGTGTAAATAGCGCCCAAATAGCACGACACGTCATCAATCGCGCACGCTATTTGTGACTTCCGCAAATCTGAAAGAGCTATGACGCGTTTTCACCCAAAAATTGCAATTGCACGCTACGTCACGCGCAATTGCGCACTTTTTAAAACATTATACATCGTTTTATGCGTCTCTCTGTTACCTTGTACAAAAGTAAATTATGCTCTACATTTCAATTTTTAGATCATAATTATTATTATCCTTGCAAATATACAATTTTTGTAGGTTTTGCACAACGTGCAATGCATCTAAACATCGATTGGCTCCTTGCGGCTTAAATAACTATGGTTGTGGTGGTGGGGGAGATATTATTCCTTGGGAATACCTTTAGTATCTCCTCTTTAGTCTTTGTGCTCTTGTTCGATTATCTTCGCCAGCAAAATACCTCTATACTATAAATAAGGTCTTAGGTTAACTATTCTAGTCACTTTACTATTGAGAATGAATGATCCTGAGAGGAACCTTTATTTCTATATGCTGTCGCTGGTGTATTAATTTACTTCCGCTTACACCCATTACATTGCTATATTTGATAAATTGTATCTTCATATGACTATATTAAATAGTCCCTTTGTAATAAAAGTCGGATTACTATACTAGGGACCGCATAATAAAATATTCTAAATACATTGTGGGCTGAATTGCCACATAATTTTTACTAGGGTTTACAGTTATTTTTCTCTCTGAGTGTCGGCCAGCCCTAACACTTAACTCCTACTGAAGCCGACTCTATTTTAGCTAAATAATAGGGATTGATTTATTAGGGTAAAGGCTGTTAGTTTCCTTGTTTTATTTTACTTCTTTTATTAGTTATCAATAAATAATAGGAATATTTCTTTTCTATCAATTTGCTTGTTACTGTACACAGGGAGAGGGCGGGTTTTTTTAAATAAAGAACTTTTTCCTATTTTTGATATACTTTTCTTTTGTGCTTTGTTTAGTGATTAATTCCGCTGCGCTACATCTAGTGGTATCATAGTCGTCTTCGCTCTTGGTACGTATCTGTGTCGTTTAGTACGTGCTTTGTGGTAAAATGGTCCAGGAAAACATCAATCCAAGGTGGATGAATCCCCATGATTCTTGAACAAATGCAGAAATTATTTTACGTTAATGAAGGCTAAATATGTTGATTTACAAGATCAAATCCAAGAGTGAAAAAGCTGGGCAGCAACCACAAGCTCCGGCCAACAGCCATGGTGAGTCAAGCAATAAGCATGTTTAAGGGCAATCCTCGCAGGGGTCTGTTCTGCACAAAAGAGGGCTGACAAGCCCTCCCAGCAGCAGCAGGGGATCAAGAAGGCAGAGGAAGGGCAGCGGGGCCACCGTGACTTGAGGCAGGTCTTCTCACAGGGTTATGGACAAGTAGCCCATGCCGGAGCAAAGCCAGGACAGCCGACCAACAAAGTATTTAATGAAATCAACGTGTACAGCACTGTCGGTCTCACAATCTCTGGCCGACAGTGGAACATCGTCAACACATTTCTGCCCTTGTTAAAGCCTATCATTTGAAGGTTGCAACTTGTGAACAATCCTGAATGGACATATGCCAAGGGAAATAACCCGTGAACCCTAACATGGAAGTTGTACCTGTCGAAGGATTAGTGCCACAGAAGACTTTGGAACACCCACTGGATACTTAGTCTTTTAATGCCGCTGTGAAGAGTCAATCACGTGACAAACAAATTACAAAGTGTGTATAACAATTTCATCCTCAAGAATTAAAACTGGGTGAATTTGATGGTGATGGAGGTGGGTAAGCGGTGAAATACTTTGATGAGTATAATCGTGGAGTCCCACTCACACGTAATTCTTTTTATGATGATGACCGTCTTAATTGCCCATCGCGTGACCGTGATGTTAACAAGTGTGAACATGAATATTTTGTTGCTCCTACGGATGAACGAACTTGCTTTTGTTGCAATCAAAGAGGTCATGTTCATCTATGTCCATTTAAGAAGCTCACAAAGACAAGCCTCCGCAAAAACATTATAAGTAATTCTAAGCAACAGTGTGTTGTCGCTATCCTTGCCCCAAAAACTTGAGCTTTGGGACTCGTTGAGTTACACGATCTTATTTATTAAGAACAATGAAGGCTTCGGTGGAAATAATATGGCTGTCATGTTGCGAGTGCTAGAAAGAGCTATGCAAGGTGATATTAGGGTTGATGTGTCTGTAGAAGAAAAAGAAGTTTGTGGGCAAAATTTCAATCTAACTTTTAATAGGGTTTACACTTATGTTTCTCTCTCTCAGAGAGCTGGGCATCCCTAAAACTAACTGTTGCTATAGTCAACTCTATTTTAGGTAGATAATAAGGATTGGTTTATTTAGGATAAGGGGGGTTTGTTTCCTTGTTTTATTTTACGTCTTTTACTAGTAATCAATAGGTAATAGGACTCTTTTTTCTATTTATTTACTTGTTCCTATACACAGGGAGAGGGCAGTTTTCTAAGAATGAAGATTTTTTTTTCCTTTTTTGGTGTTCTTCTCTTTGGTGCTTTGTTTGGTGATTATTTCCGCTTCGCTACATCAGCTGGACAATACGGTAACATTTTTTAATTATTATGGACTGGTACCTACTAGCCCTTGTTTTTCTCTTCATACAACCTACAATGGCAGACCATTAAATTTGTATATAAAGTCAGCTGGTTGAACTCATAACTGGGGTCTTCCAGGACGTACACACATGGTTTAACATATATGGGATTAAATATAATGAACTATACTTCTTTGTAATAATAAACGACTGCATCATCATTAGAAACAGATGGTTGCCAGGCTCATATCAATCATTAATTTATCTAAAGACTATTTGCAAAGTTCTTATATACCATATTAGATCGCCACCTCATCTAAAAGCTTAAGCTGTCAAGTAGCGCGCCAACAATGTATCATGCTCGAACAATCTTGAATGAGCATAACATAATATATAATGGTTACTTTTGCCTATTTTAAGAAAAAGTAAAAACACCTTCACTGAAACTATATTCCTCATTCAGTGGCATGTTAAGGTCACTCGGCTAAAAATTTAAAGCCCCCCTTGAGTAGAACATATCATTGTATCAAAAATGTGTCATTGGAAAATCACTGAATATCTGAAGTGTTAAGCACCCCCTAAAATATAATGGTTAAAGCAACAATTTTCCCTCGCAACAACCCACCAGTTCTTTATTAACCATTCAATCTGACTTTCCTCACAATTTCGAGTGTACAAATACAGAAGACTCAAAAAAGTGAAATACACTTAAAGAATCTTTTTTCTCCATTTTTCCTGGAATAAGTTACCTTTGGGTATCCTAAAATGGCTTCTCGTGTGTTAGAGGTCTTTGTCTCTCTTTTATGAGAGTTTTGCACCTCCTTTTGGTAGGGTTGTGTGTTGGGAGTTTTTCTCTCTTGGTGTGTTTTTTGTTATTTTTGGAGGCTTTGTGCTGTCTTTTCTCTCCGACGGAGTTGCTGCCGATATTGTCATTATTGGTGATGTCTCCGTTCAGTCACTGATTTATGGCTACTTTTCAGATCCAAGCGTGTTTGGCTTCTCTTTGTCAGTTGGTTTTACTCCTATTTATGGGACGAAATTCAGTGGAGCATATCTAGGCTGACCCCGCTTTTCAAAAGGTTTTGATATCGATTGGTCATTTTATCCCAAATGTATGATGTAATTTTTTCATACCTCATTTTATGAGCCAGTGGAGAGTCCATTTTACCGGATGTTTGACCGTTGTAATATTTTATGGCGTTGAGAAGTTTACGTTTTTGGTGTTGTCCAGTTTCGGCTTTAGATTTACCTCAATGTTTTAGGACTCGTGTGTTTTATCTTTGTATGACCGGTAGTGTCATTAACTTTGTATTTCTTGTTTATTATTAATGAGATATGCATTTTTCTTTTAAAAAAAAATACAGAAGATGGGGTAAGGAAATGTGTTATACTGAAATTTAAGTTTACACGTACAAGGAAATTATGATGGAATAGTTTATTGAAGAAGAGTTTCTCTTTACCTTTCTAGTCAAGATCTCCAAGTCGAGCAATTCCTCCACAATCTTTCCAAGCACTCGATGATTATTCTGAGGCATAGTTTTTGCTTTATCGTATGCTAAATATTACATCTGCAAAATAATATGTATATCTCATCTGCCTTGTATCAATGAAAAGAAAACGAACACCCATTCAAATATTTCACGGGACAAAACTGTATCTTACAATAAGAAGTGTAGATTTTGGCAGAATCCACATACCTTTTCAACTTTAGCTGCCATCTCATACTCATGGTTATTCCCCATACTCAAAGTTGTCCCCTGTTCCAAAAGAACGAGAACATGCATAAAATAAATCAAATATATGACCCTATGAAATTTGAAGCTAGCAAATGGTTCCAGAGCAGAGCTAAATATTAGTGTATCACAGATACATGTAGTACACATGACGTAAAACGTCACATATTATCATGTAAGAGTAAAAAATGAGTGTTCTGTCCTCATGTAACACATTTGTGGTCCGTACTATGTGCCATTGTATACTATCACATTCTGTTCGTCCATTAATTAAGTTGCAAAAGCATGGGTTTATAACGAATGTAAACTACCAAAATGAAGGTAATCACCGCGTTGCCATGGTGGTAAACTGTTGTGCTATCATCGGGGCCCCATCCATACTGAATCACCATCCGGGTAGCAATCTGTTACAATGACCAAGAGTAAATAAGTCTGTAGAGCTGTGAAATAAAAAGATCAGATACATGAAACACTTCAAAAGCATTGAGTAGATGATTATACTTACCTCCTGTGCCTGTTTTATTTCTGAAGAAGAAAGAATGTTTTCTTCCTCGAAAGGAAGTAGAAGTTGGACTGCAACATAAGAACCGAAGAAAAAAACAAGCCTTTTTTCACAATATGCCCTTGATTCAACATTTCCATTCATGGAACCTTCATTTTTTTCAACATTTCCTTTCATGGAACCTTCATTTTTTTCTTTGATAATCTTCGTACATCCAATTCCCTGCAAGCATAAGGATCAGGAATTCATCAACTCCCTGATACCATAAGATTTATTACAGGCTCATTCGGTTGCCTAAATTGTTTAATTATACAAATTGGTCAACGTGGAAATAACAAATTGTTGATGTATTCATTTGAAATGGTTAAATCCAATTTGTGTAGTGTTTGTAAAAGGAAAATGTTGTTTGCCATCAATAGCTGGTCTGCCGTTCACCAAAGGGTGAAAAAGTGTGCAATGGAACCTTTATTAAATTTTCGGTGTAGAGAAAGCGAGTCATATATCCTTATGAAGACATACATAGAGTGGTGTAAATGTATAGAGGGAGAGGAATGAGTTATTCGATGTTGATTTATATACTACAGCGGATGCACACATAACGTGTGAACCGATTTTTTTTTGTTTTTTTATCATAATTTTTCCTTTTGTGCAACATATTTTTTTACAGTTGTTATTTTGAGAGTAAAATGAAATTATACCAACTGTAAGTTGGAGTGGTATGGTGAGAAAACTCAAACGAAGTAGTACATTAAAATTGAATGCATTAATTTTAAGTTTTTTTTTTTTTTTACTTTAATACATTACTAATCTTCAATCTTAGACATTAATACAACTTTATCAGTTAATTACATAATTGATAAAAATGCTTTATTAATTAATAAATAAATCTATTAATTAGCGGATAAATAATTAATTGAATAGACTCTTGATATGAAGGGAAAAAAAAGTTGCAACACAAACTTCTCAGGGGATCTTTCCATGGCTCGAGTCTTCTCAATCGGAGGCCCTTTTGTCACACACCATGGTAAATCGCAGGGTAGCAACTGTTTTCGGTTTTGAGTTTGGCCATATTCGTAAAAGGCGTTTTGGTGTTCATGTTTGGTTCATAAGGGTTTTGTGATTGTTTGTTATTTTGTTTTATTGTTTGGATCATTTTATTGTACAAAAAAAAAGTAAAAAGGTTTTTTTAAATTCTTATGATGATAGGTTTTATTGTACAAAACAGTTTTTACATTTATACGAAATATTTTATTATACAAAATAGTTTCTTTTCTTGTTATATTCTCATATTTTTGCTTAAAAAAAAGATAATTGTTTTGTACCGAAAAAAAATATTGCTTTTATACTTGTAAAACTTCATTTCTTAGTCCAGAAAAAATCATTATTTTGTACAAAAAAAATACTAATAATCAAATGTTAACATTTGCGATTTACATATTTCTTATAAGTTACTTTTCTGAGTCAAAATCTATATCCAGTGTTCTATAAGGCACGCCTAGGCCTAAGACTTGAGAGAAACGCCCCACATACACCTTATTTTTGGTAAAAGGCTTAAGGCGCATTTTTTTTAAAAAAAAAACTCTTTAGTGAAACGATATCGCCTTTTAAAGGTTTTTTTTTACAAACAGGACAAATATCTCATCCAAAACAATTAAAGGACAAACAGTATCTCAAACCTCTCTGCCTCTAGTCCAAAAATAAGCCTAACATTACCACCTCATTTCCGACCAAAAGTCTATTTGTTTTATTTGAAAGGTGAAAATTACATTGCTTATATTGAATCATTTTGTATTGATTATTGATTATGGATCATGGATTATTGAATGATTATTGATATTTATTATTGAATGCTGAAAAATACATTTTGTATATTGCTTATTATATGTTAAGAAATATATTTTGTATATTAATTATGGACCATGCATATGAAAAAGATGACTACCAAACATACGGATATATTTTCAAAATTCAAGGTATGTATTATTTTATTATATTACTAGCTTTAAAATAATTAAAATAATAAAAAAGGGAAAAACCCCTTTTTACGCCTAGGCCGCCTAGGTGCACCTAAGCTTCTAAGGTTTGAGGCTTGATCTCTACGCCTCAATCACGCCTCGCACCTTTTAGAACCTTGTCTATATCTATAATACCAATAAAGGTATTTAAATCAGATTTGGTCGATTTTGACAATTATACCCCTTAAATATACTCTAAATACCCACCTACCATTAAAAATTAATAGTACTCTTAGAAAATTATTTATTAAAAAAATAACAATATTTTTTACATAATTATTAAAATTTCTTTAAAAATGAATAGTTTTTCTTAAAAAATTACAACATTTCCTAAAAAATGCTCTTTATTTTGTAGATGCCTTATCAATAAAATATTGGTTGGGAGCATGGAATTACTCTTGATGGCAATATAAAAAATTTAATAAATAAAGTTGTTTCCATTTATTGTAGTAAGGTTGTTAGTAGTGGTATTACCCAAAGTTTTAAAGGGCGCAATGAGGCACACCTCGAGGCAAGGCAGGAGGAAACAGCCTTGAGACTTACGCCTCTGGGGTACTTAGCTGAGGTTTACGCCTATAGTTGTCAGAATCTTACGAATTGCGATTCGTACAATTCAATCCGATTCACATACTAATCGGGAATAGAATCGCAGGGGTTCTAAATATCGAGCTTAATCGGCCGATTCACAGGTGCGATTCATGTTTTTCGGAGGATGTTGGGTATTTTCAACCAACTTAAAGCTCGTGCTCGTTTTTTGTTCCTTTTAAAAAAACTCTAAAAAATAGTTTGAAGCTAATCGCGAGAGGGAGGTAGCTTTGCGTTCGATTGAAGCCAACAAATCTTGTGTAAGGATTTTATAATTATATTATATGGTATTGTTATTATAAGGTATTTTTTCTAGCATTATGTTTAATCTTTATTGGTGTTATTATATTGTATAATATATCGTTGTGTTTAAATTTGGACATTGTAGGTGGTGGTACAGTTGAATTTTTTGTAATACCCCGTACTTTTATAGATAATTAAATTACATAAGTGAGTAATTTGGTTATCAGAAGAATTTCTGTGAATAGTTACTTTGGGATTTATGAGTATTAGATCATTACCGATGTGCGTTACATTTACTGTTAGGACTAAGTAAATGAGTTGGAATATTTTATATCATGTCGTAGTTGTGGTAAGCAAAGGGAAATAGTTTACGTTGTAGGAAACGCGTGTAGAGAAGTGTCGGGTACGACTAGTGAATTTTAGTTACGTGACTCGGATTAAGATTTCGAGCGCACGATTGGTTTCGAAATGGCCGAGATAGTCAGAATAAAGTATCCGGGAGTAGCATTTGGGATTCCGGGAACTTTTGGACTAGTAGGGTTGAGTAAACGAGTCATTTTTGGGTTAATAAGGGACAAGCCCTAATTTCTCTCTTATAAGTCACGAGAGAGAGGAAGAGAAAGAAAGAAAAAGAGGAAAAAGAAATAAGAGAAGAAAGGAAGGAAAAGAGGAAGAGAAAAGGGGATTCCGGGCCAAACTCCGCGGGATTCGACTCGAGGTCATCGGATTTTATCCACGAGGAAAATATTTACTTACTTAATTCATTTGAGTGTGTATCTCATATTATAGTTGGTAAACTAGATAAATTTTGGGTGAGAACCCTTAACATAAATTTGGGAAAATTTGAGTATAAGTTTACAAATTGATGTACTGTAAACTCTTAATGATTTCTAGTGTTAAACCCATGATAATGGAGTGTATAAATGATTAAAAATGGGAGAAATGATAAAACTAGGGCTTTATTGGTTTTAGGGTTTAAATCTAAGAGAAATGGTTTAATACCACAAAATAATTGATGAGTTAGTTATAAATCATGGATTAGATGATTGTAGTGTTGTTGGTTGAGATTAGAAACCATAAAAATGGAGGTTGGGTTGATATTTGGTATTTTGGAGATTTAAGTTTCGTAAGAAATAGAGAGATTGGCCGAAATATCTGGTGTGACCGATCGATCGCGGCCAGGTAGTCAGTCGACCGGTACAAGGGGAAAAGGCCACTGGTTGGCTCGCAAGGCAAAATCCCATTTCGCGATCGATCGGGGGTCAGGGACCGGTCGACCGGTACTCTGTTTTATGCCCAAGATTGGGATTTTTCTACTCCTTTTTCTCTTTGGGTTTAAAGCTTAGGGGCCTTCTTAATTAGTGTATTATAGATGGTTATGACCTAAAGGACTTGAGGAGTTGTATATTAACCTTGGGTTAGTTGAGTGTACAATCTGGGGTATGAACTCAGTGAATGTTTAGGATGAATAACATTTGAGAGAAGTCTTCGACAAGTGTGTTTACATAGATATTTATGCTTAGAGAATAAAAATGGGCCAAGTATAATTGAGTGAGTCATAGGATGCAAGTAGGACGGAATTTAGGATATGAGCTAGAAAGGATTTAGCTACTATCCGGTACGTCTATTGACGACTATTATTATTGGTGATGCGATACCTATGGAACCAAAATAAGTCGATAGTATACTTATTTAGTTATTACGAATTTGGTATATTCGATTTATATTATAATTCTTAAAAGTGATTAAGGTGCGAGTTATATTTTAAGAGAATATTTACAAGTGTGGACATTCGGGTTATTGGCTATCGTTATAAAAGTTCGGCAATTTTATTCGGAACATATTGAGGAATGTTATATTATATATATACGGGTGTTGTTACAGTATATATATATACGACTTGTTTATAAATTATTGGTATGCAAACGATATATTTATGTATGTTCATATCTCTAGTGCTATCCGGGGAGGTTGCGCGATGTGGGTAAATCCCCTGGCTTGCAGAGAAGGGAGAGTATATCCCCAGGTCATATCGTCCCGTATATGGGTGCGATATTTTTATCCCACTTTCAGGAGGGAATATGACCGCCTCCACCGTTTAGTATTTCTACCATGATCATGAGAGAGTGACTTGGTATCGGGGTTAATTTCAGCAAACCCGGATGTGGATGGGCACTTTGAGACTGCAACCTCGAGTTATAACCCGGTGGGATGGTTATTATACTTGTGATTGTAAAATAGGCATAAATATACTTGTTGTTTATAGTATATTTCTTGCATATGATTATGAGATATCATATAACCTTGAAAGGATGTAAAGTGTAAAATGAATAAGATGTTATTCTTCTTCCAGTGGTTTTATATCCGGAGTAATACAAATGTGAATTGTAGGTTCAAGCGAGAACCATTTATAATAAGAGATATTATATGTTGAAGTAAAAATGGTATTTTAAACTAGTGAAAGTTACGGAATATAAACGGTATAGTTTTATATAAAAACAAGGACTATATATATATATATATATCACATGGATGATTATATCAACAAAGCTTATGTAATAGCTTACAGCATAAAATATTATATCACTCAGGGTATGATACTTATGAGGATTTAGAGGATGGGTGAAAAAGTTTAGTTACACAGCGTAGCTTAACTAGTTTGTTTAAAATGTATGCGATAGGTGTGCACTATTAGAAGAGGGGTGATGTGTATCTCATGAGAGTGCGATACCAGTTTAAATATGAGAGATTTCATATTTTAAAATATGGCATTTGAGCACTTGCTAAATATTTTCAAAACTCAGGCTCTGACCCGTTTCTCTATTTTCCCTCTCTTGCTATATATGTATATATATTAGGTGTCCAGACACAGGGACGCCTGGATGATGATCCTTTCGAGTCAGACATTTTTGCAGCAGCTGTGGATGCAAGCAGGTTTATTTTAGATGCTTTTATCCTTGTGATTAAGATAGGAAGCATTGTAGTAACATTCGGGTCGATAGCCTAACTGCATTCATTTATTCTTTTACCGCCTTTTCAATACGGCATTCGATTTGGTTGTGTTATGTTACCGAGTGTTCGGTTATTTTTATTTCAGTTTCGTAAACTGTTGTGATTGTTTTACTTGGTTGGTTTGATTAAAAAGATTAGTTAATATAAAATTTTGACACCAGCCTAATAAGTTATTAGAAATTAAATTGGTTTTCGACAGTGATGCTGAGAATTAACCATATGAGATTCCTATTTTAATCTGGTATATGATTGATCACACGGTATTTTATTTGGCGGGGCGTCACATTTTTTGTCATAACTTGGACATGGAAGTTCATTTTGTTAGTTATATTTTAATGAAATCATGTCTTATTATTGATTTTAGGTCATAATATGTTTATTACATATTCTTAATGTGTTCTCTTTGCATTTACGTATTATTTCCTACATATTTTACGTTTATATCGATTCTTACGATTCGATTCACGGTTCACAATTCATAAAGTTTTCGATTCATGATTTGATTCACGATTTGACAACTATGCTTACGCCTCTTATGGGTGAGGCATACGCCTTGGGTCATAGCGCCTTGAGGCAGTTGAGGCTTTCGCCTTGCTAAACGTGTCGTCAAAAAGGGCCAAACCTTTAAAAAAGGGACATGAGCAGCAACCCTTAACCTACCTAAAAAAGGGACGTATTTATTCTTTGGAAGAAACCCTCAACCTACCTTCTTCTTTGGAAACCCTAACCAACCTAACAACCACCCGGACCATTTTTTCCTTCTACAAACAGCAATCGACTGGTAATCTTCTTCTCGATCTATTTCTTTTTTTTTTCTTTCTTGTTTTGAAGTGTCGGCTTCCTTTTTTTTTGTTTTTGAAAGCCGGCTTTTTTTTCTTCTACGAATGTTATTTTTTTCTTTTTCTTCTACGACTGCTATTTTTTTCTTTTTCTTCTACGACTACTTTGTTTTACAAACAGCAATCGACCGCTATTTATTTATTTATTATATCCTGACTATTTTTATTTATTATGTTCCGACTATTTTTTATTTACTATATTCTGACTTTTTTGCTTTTATTATATATTCTTACATTTTAAATGTTTTCAACACAAAATTTGTATCATATTATGGTTTTAATTATGGATTTCTCTTTTGTCTTGACGGTAGAATATGTATTATGATAATGACCGGATGGTGTTATTATTTATTTTGTGTTGTGAGATCGACTTCACACCATTTGTTTTTATAATAGATATGATACATATTTTATTCCTTAATTAATTGTTATTTTTATATCATTCTTAGTGATTTTTTGGGGGAAAACGAGACTTACACCTCCGTCCGCCTCGAGGCTGACGCTTGCCTCGCAAAGGCAAAACGCCTCAACTCCACCCCGCGCCTTTTAAAACATTGGTATTACTAAATGAAAGAACACTTGGAACTTGGGAGGAGTAAAAATGATGAAAACATTGCAATAATTTCTAATTAACTTTTACGTAACTTCTACATGAAGTCTTATGCCTTGTTAAATTGTTATGCTAACTTACTACTAGTCTGATGCGCAACAGTATAACTAATTAGGCAATGTTATGCATATTAAATGATGGTTTGAACTTATCTAATTGGTTCACATTATTAATCTTTTGAGGGGAATTTGTTAGGCTCTGTAAATAGCGTATCGCCAGATACCGAGTTGAAAATTAGGCGTCCGATATGATGACCCAGACCAAAGTTTTGAACCATGAATTAAGCACAATCCCCTAGAGGCTGACAGACCGTCAATCTCCGGGGGTGGTATATCCAATTATGGCATTAATATGGGGTTGTCATTTTTCAACTTTGAGAGGATTATGTCAAATATGCTATTATTGCATGGAATTGAGTACAAAAGCCCAAAATAAACTACAAATATATAATGTAGCTGAAAAAATAGGCTAACATTAAAAGAAGATACCAAAAACACACATCCAACTCTTAGTATTCCTTTAAAACACTACCTCACTTTAACGCAGAGACACTGTGACCCCTTGATTTCCTTTAACGTTAAAGCTTCAAATATTAAATGGACAAAATATTTCTGTACATATTTTTGCATATAATAGAAAAAATATTAAACCGATGAGTTCATTCAAAGCGATGGAACATAGAATGCACAAGAACGTTTTTTATAAAAGACCTTTGTTCTTAATAATATTTAAACACGAGATAGCATAGCCCATTAACTTCACTCTTGTGAGTCCTGGTGCTTTCAATAAGGCTTATATAAATATATATTCGAACCTAATCAAACCAAACAAACATTCTTACATTGACTATAATATCAAGAGACTAACATACCCAAGGGGCACGAGCTCCCATTTCTTGGAATGCGCGAGGATTTTGTAGAAATGCAACAACTTCACTGATTCCTTCTCTCATTGACTCGACACTGGCAAAGTCTTTCAATCGAATTGGAGGATTTTTTACCCTCTGCAAATTTAAATCGATATGAATCTTGCAAATTGTTTTGTCAAAAAATCTTGTTATCTTATGATAGGGTTCAAGTCTAATAAACCTTCATTTGATCGAAAGCAGTACTTATTGGATCAACACCTTCCTTCTTCTTGCGCCTGCTTCTCCTCATCCTATATTTAAAATAACCTTTCTGCAGAATACAATAGACATTATAAATGCAATCGATCAGGTGCAGAACATAACTTATAACAAACAAACAATAGATAAACCAGTCATTAAATATAAATTCAAAAAAAAGCCCTATATCAATGTAACTCTCAAATTAAGATAGCAAGCGTAGGAAGATTGCAATCATAGCTGCCTGAATGATAGCAATTGACTAGACCACCAGCACCTCCAAAAAGAAGTGCAGGGTCCAAGATCCCTTCCATCCTTATCCAAAGTGATTAAGAAACGTAATTATAAGGCAGGTGCTGCGCCATGTAAGATCTGTGATTTGCTGGACATAGGCATTTATATGGGTATCGAATATTTGTGGGCTTTCCATCCTCCCACAAATTCTTTTACCAATAAATAAAAGCATTTTCTTATCCAAACAAGAAAAGGAGGGTTGCCGGGCTTCTAGAATGTTGAAATTTCCAAAAGCATGTCATTTCAAGGATTTTAAGCAAGTGCCTATGTTTACATCCTGTTTGCATTCAATCAACTAAATAGAGTTATGCATAGTTGTCAAAATCTTACGATTCGCGATTCGAATCTTACGATTCGATTCGATTCTCACATAAAACGATTCAAATCGAGTTGAGAATCGCAAATGTCTAAAGAATCGGACTGAATCGGCGATTCACGATTCGAATCTTTCGATTAGGGTCCGTTTCCCGATTCGGTTCCGATTCAACTTTTGTTTTTTTTCACAACTTTTTTACCTTATAACCATACGTGTGTTTTAATAAAAAAAATAAAAAAAGAAGCAAACAACAAAGGATACCGTTAAGATACTCAGTGTTCGCCTTTTAAAGATTTTTTTACAAACAGGACCATCATCTCATCCAAAATAGTCAAATAGTATTTTTATTTGCAAATATTCAGACATATATTTATGATATGTACAATTTTAGTATTTTAATAGCCTTGTTATGGTTAAAAAATATTAAAATATTCAAAAGGCCTAAACGCCTTTTCACGCCTTTTTACACCTAGGCCCGCCTAGGCTTCTAAGGCTTAAGGCTTGGCCTCCACGCCTCGATCACGCCCCGCGTTTTTTAGAACCTTGCTTATAACCATACGTGTGTTTTAATAAAACAAATAAAAAAAAGTAGCAAACAACAAAGGATACCGTTAAGATACTGAGTTTTAGAGAAAAACATGTTCTCTTGGCTCGGTTATTTTCAGCCAGTTTTTCTTGTCTATTCTCTTGGCTAAGTGTCTTCTATCTTTTGCTTTTTTTTTTTATAAAACTTTTGTATTTGTTATAAAATCTTTGAAGGTATATTTGTTTTGTTGCTTTAAATTAATATGAACGTTGTTTTAAATTAATATTGTTTTATAGTTAATCTTAGCATATGTTTTATTGTTTTAAATTAATATGGTTTACTATGTTAAATTAATATTGTTGTAATTTTGTAGGCTGTTTTAAATTAATATTGTTAATCTTAGTAGGTAGGCATGTTTAAAATTTTTGGAAGTATTTGTTTTACAGTTTTACTGTTTTAAATTAACCTTTGTATTTATTTTATTGTTTTAAATTAATATGTAGGATGTTTTAAATTAATATGCAGGTTGTTTTATGATATATTTTTGTTTTTTACATTTTTAATCTTAAAATGAATGAGAACATGTGCTACGATTAATTTTTGTGATATATTTTGGTATATTATCATGTGCTACGATTAGTTTTTTGTCATATTACGCTTAATTACCAATTCTATAGTGTTAAATCCAATTTACTTATGTTTTATTACGTTTTTATCATTTGGTTCTGATTCGATTCACGATTCGCGATTCGAAGAGTAAACGATTCATGATACGATTCGCGGTTTGACAACTATGGAGTTATGTGAAAATCTTCTTCGATTTAATCAATAAATATGCGCTACCATGCAGACGCGAGGTGCGCTCCAAATCAAAGTAAGCGACACATTTCAAATGTATGCCATATTTCAACTGAATCCCATATAGTTAATTGGTTATTTAGGTTTTGGCAGCCGTTATTTATGCCAATTGGGGATTAACCAAAAAAAAATGAACTATTGTAACAATGCCCCGTAATTCTTAAAACAATCCTTTACTTGATAAAATCACCGGTAGTCAACTCAATTTTTTTTCTAAAAAGGTCATACTTAGTGCACAAGGCTCTCGCTTAACTGCAGGGTCATAGAGGGACATAAGTCAGCTGGCTTTACCCCCCACATATGGAGAGATGCTCCCATGTCTCGAACCCGAGACCAACCATAGCTTGGGCAAGGGCACTTCCATAACCTCTCTCTCTCTCTACGTGTGTGTGTGTGCACGCCGCGACATAATCTATGTAAGAAAAAATAAAGGCAAAAATTCCAAAATATGGAGAAAAAGAAAAATATAGAAAATACAAGAAAAGGGAAATTTCAAAATACTATGCATAGAGAGAGAGAGAGAGAGAATTAAATTGATATTTTAATATATATATATATATACACACACACACACATATATTGAAAATCCAGAATATCGATTTATTAAATATCGATTTACAAATATAGATGTGTGTGTGTGTGTACATATATATATATATATATGTATGTATATGTGTGTGTGTGTGTATGATAAGAGAGAAGATATGACAGGGAGAGTGTTGAAGATTGGGGGTGGATTAGTTGGGGCGGTGGGGTTGAGGCGATGCAGTTGACGCGGGGTGGTGAGGCAGAGGAGGAATATTTGAGAGAGAGAGAGAGAGAGAGAGAGAGATTATTCACTTATTATTTAAAATGGGTAAAGTTAACCCTCTTTTCACCATATTCATTGCATTTCACCATGGTGAATGACCAACCCAGAACATATTTTACTTGGGCTATGCATTTTTTGACATGGTGAGAAATGTATCATCATGGACCAAACAGATCCTAAGAGTTTGACAAAATCTATTAAATAGATTAGCTGGATGTAAGAATTCCGTTGTAAGGACGAATCATACCACTCTTCTCAACTTCAGAAAGTCTGGATCTCAGCATATTGGCCCATAACCAAGAACTCTTGGAATTTTCCTCTTCACAAATCTTAAAATACGAAACACCACATATCCATATATGATGCTTCTGATGAGAAACCAGAAATACCATTGGAAATCTTCAGTATTCCTGGATTTAAAGCTCATTTCAGCCTCAGACTGCCACTTCAAGTACCATGTTGAACCCCACAGATTGATCGATATACGCCATCCAAGCCATCCCCAACTGCATTCTCACCTGTAATAGAAAAGCTAGAAAACTGAGCATTAGTTAGAATTGGTTATCAGAGAAGACCAAAGAGCAATCTAGGAGATTCAACATGAATTTTCAAGTAATGGGAAAAGACTATAAATCAAATACGCGGAGGAGAAAGTCAAGAGCTGCTTCAGGATTACCGGGTAAGGGATAACAAATTCCAAAATAGGAAAAACAATCATCATTAACATTTCTGATTTTCTCAGAAAGCCACTCTCTTGCATATGATACAATTCTAGTATTCCACAGACCATTCACACATTGATGGGAGAACCTTATTGTCAAGAGAAGCTGTTGACGACAATCCAACTCTGAGAAAGGGATCCATATGATGAACGGAAGTTGGTATACCAGAGGCAATAATCCTCAAGTACAACCCACCAAAGCCTCCAAAATCTTCGAAAAGCATCTTGAATTCCTAGAATAATAATGGTCAAATTCGAAACACAAAGACAAAGCATTACATGATAAATGACAAAGAAACTACACATGCATTATACTATTACCTAAATATCAACGTAGTACTCCTTGTCATCTCCCTTCAGTGCAATATACATAGCACCCCAATCATGCCTGATTCGAGCATGCTCAACAAGTTTCCTGGACACAGCATAAGGAACAACTATTGGGTCAACTTCCCACCTATTTCTTTCTTCATTATACCATGTCTTTGACGTCACTCTATCCCGATCCAGGAGGATACGTGATGGAAATGGACCCTATTTTAGGGTTTCAATGTAATTTTATTTTTGTTATGTGTATTTTCCTTTATTTTTCTTTAGTATTTAAAGGTAGGGAGTGGTAATGACATTTTTGTAATTAGGGTCTTAACTTGGAGCCTAAGCTACTTCTCCCCTCTAAATACTAATGTGTACGCCTCATTTGAGGTAGACTTGAATTTGGAAATAGAAAAGAGCATTTCTCTCTCTAAAGTGTGTGTTTAGATATTATTAGGAGCCTTTTGACGTGTAATTACGTCAAATTGGTATTAGAGCGGGTGTCGCTCCACATTGATATTGGTGTATCGGCGTATTTTTGTTATTAAAATCGTATGCTACTCGCAATAACTCTCAAGAAATCCAAACAACACGAAGAGGCTAATCAAGATTTGAAGGATCAATTCGAAAAATGGACAGAAAAAAGAAGACGACATGGCGGAGTTGAAACAACAAATGGCCTAACTCTTCTCTGTCCTCGGCCTAAACCCTAACCTTAGCCCCTACACCAACCCTTACCCAAGTGGCCTAAACCCTAACTTCACTGTCCCAACCCAAGAACAATCACAAACCCTAAATCATCCCCCTTCCTCAACCCCCCATCACCCCTGCCTTGCTACCGAAACCCCACCCTATGCGGCAGCCCTGCATTCTGCCCCGCGACAAACCCTTATCGGAACCCTCCACCCCGCCACCATGGAAAAACCCACCCCCACCCCCGAAACCCTACATCCCAACCCCTCCAACCCCAACCGCAAACCCTACCACCCTTTCTCCGACCCCAGCGCCACCCCAACACCCTCAACACTCCCTCCCATCACCGCCCCCTTCTAGCGACCCCCGTCTGAACACCCCCCGACCGACCCTCTTTACCCCCTCTTCTTCCAACCCCGAGGTTGTACGAACCCTTAACTCACTCCTGCCCCACCCAGACCCTTATCCGAGCCATACCGACTAAATTCAGAAATCCAGCCCCATTATGCCGGCCCTAACCCACACCCATTCTTCGGGCCATCCACCTCATATCTGCCCCCGACCCAAACCCTTCTAACAGCTCCAAAACCGTCGTTTTTTATCCGAGTGGAAGTTTTTAAGGTTGTTTTGGGTGAAGTAAGAGGGAAGAAAAAGAAATGAAGACCAAGATTTGTGGGGTATGCACTCTTCAATTTTCCGAAATTATTTTTGGCCCCAACAAATTTTTGGCACAATTTGTAGAATTTCATCACGAGTCCTCAATTTTTTACGCTCGAGAACGAGCTTCGTCTTAAGAAGGGAAGAGTGATGGAAATAGACCTTATTTTTTTAGGGTTTCAATGTCATTTTATTTTATTTTGTATATTCTTTATTTTTGTTATGTGTATTTTCCTTTATTTTGCCTTAGTATTTAAAGGTAGGGAGTAGTAATGGCACTTTTGTAATTAGGGTCTTAGCTTGGAACCTAAGCTACTCCTCCCCTTTAAATACTAATTTGTAAGCCTCATTTGAGGTAGACTTGAATTTGAAAATAGAAAAGAGTATTTCTCTCTCTAAAGTGTGTGTTTAGATATTTTTAGGAGTCTGTTCACGTGTAGTTTACATCAATACGTTCCTACAATAAAGATTTACCGTGACATCTTTAAGGCCCGTTCGGCAACCAAATTCCAAGGCATGGAATTGGAATTGAAAGGCCGATTTCAATTCCGTGGAATTAAAATTGGCCTTCGAATTCCATTTTCATGGCTTGGAGTTAGGTTGCCAAACGGACCCTTAGTGTAAATCCACCCAATGAAACGAGTGAAGTGTCATGTGAAAACAACCAAATTAATAATAGTTAAAACTACTAACGACGAAGGTCCTGTCTAATTTATATATATAAATTTTATTGGAAACAAAAATTATCATTGAATAAAAATAGAGGAGGTACAAGGGAATGGGACAAGCAGTCTCCTAAAGAATAGAAAAATACAGCCATAAACACAGACACAGCGACATATCCAACAATACAGTCATTCCAACTCAAGGAGGACAAGAAGAAAGGAAGATCTTTAAACAAGGGATGCCAAAACGCTGGGCAAAACTAACCTGTCTTTAGGTCACATGCTTTTTGCCAGGTTCAACATCTTTTAACAAATTTCTTTTAAGGTCTGACTTAGCTTCTTCGCACCACTTCTTCCAACCATGAAATAAATGGAGACTAACAGCTTTTGGAACCACAACCTCCTTATCTTCAAACATCCACTTCAATTCAACTTCTGGGAGACCTTTCACAATCTCATCCACAGGACTATTTATTATAAAACGTTTTTCATCACCAAACCTCTTCATATTTTTCCTTATGCCAGCTTCCAATTGTTTTTGCATCTCTCTTGATTCTTCAAGTGCTTGCTTTATACGTTTAGCAAAATCTATCGAGTCTTGATCAACAGGATATCCAATACCCACATTTTCCAAAACACTTGGCATAATCGCTTGCTCCCAGAATTGTCTTTGCGCAACTTGCAGCTCTTTCTGAATGCCAAATTTAGAAAGCTTGGTAAGAGAGCTTTTAGGCACACTGCAAGCACATAATACCCAAAACTAGTATAAGTAACGAAACAAAGAATGATGGAAAGATAATAGATGATCATCAAAAGATATCATACAGCCCGAAAACAAAATATTGATTCACAAAATGAAATCAAGTGTTCCATTTCATTTAAACCGTAATAATAGAACTATGGCTGAAAAATTGAGAAGCATTGCATACGATTGAAAATAGAATGCAATATCAACTTATTCATGACCCAAACTTGTAACCTAGTTTATAACAAAATAACAGTCCTTTAAAAAATCCTATATGCATCCAAAGGTTATACAGATAGAAACAGACTGACCACCATAAGAGATCAAATCAATAAGACATGCAGTTGTAAGTTCAAATCTTGAAGAAGTGACTCTGCAGTTATAAATTTCGTATATCCTGCAAATCATGATTATCCAAATTCAATGAAATATGCTGAAAAGGGTAAAGTCTTGAATAGTTGGATTGAGATCCTCCAAAGTATGGGGTAGAGTTATGTAAGGTTTAGATTAAGCCACATCACTCGTACTAATGTCAAAGAGAGACTTAGGCCTTCTCCAATGTGGGTTTCTAAATGCACAAATTTCTACTATAGAAAAGTAAAAACAGCAAAAACTTCTCGAGCAAGAGTTTCTTGGTAACACTCAATCCAATGTGGCTCACTAGTCACATAGAAATTTTCTATTATCATTTCTACATGTAGAAATGTAAAGTCAGTTAGAGAATGTGACATGGAAAAAACTCAACCAACCATGTTATATATTGGCAACAAATATCGGTAGAAACTGTTTGATAGAAATACAAGAGTTGGAGATGAAAAGAAAATGAGTGATACCATAAATGTCGGAAATTGCCACCTAGACTTGAAGTTGATTTTACCGACTTTAAGCAATGGCTATAGAAACCAACACATTGGAGAAGGCCTTAAAATCTCTCTTTCAAATATTGATATTGTAATACCCGTATTTTTTAGGATTTAAATAATTATGTAATTTATTATTATTATTAAATTAATTAAATTAAAATGTGAGAATTAATTATTAATTCGGATTAAAAATATATATTTACTAGTGTGACGAGAAGTTAGTAATTATTAATATTACTGTGAGAATAAGTAATATTGAATGACGATTTTATATAATTTGTCGTGAAAGAGAAATACGACAGTTTGGTATATTAAGTCGGAACACGCGTGTGAGTCGTGTCATAACTAATTAAGTGGAATAAAAAGGTAAATTATTTTAACTAGCTCATATGATCATTTAGAATGAGCCGTTGAGTCCGGAGGGATCGAGATACTCAGAAAACTCCACCCGGGTATTCTATTTGAACTCCAGGACATTTTTAGGCCAAGCCGGCACCCGATAGGGGTAGTTTTGTAATTTGGATTTTGGGAGGAATTAAATGGACGAAAATTGGAGAAATAATATATCAGCTAATTGGGGACAATTAGGGTTATGATACCCCAAAATCAAGAGAGAGCCACAGTGGGTGAGGGAGAGCAAATTTCGAAGGAGGAGAGTCAATTTACACCACCTTGCACAACCACCACTACCATCGTGTAGATCGGAACGCGAGGAGCGCATCCATACCGACAACACAACCGGATCAGACCTTCGAAATCGAGGCAAGCGTTTATTGCTTGCTTTCTGATAAGCACCCAAAATTGTACAATTTATACACCGAATAGATTTATTTTAGTTGCTAATTCTCGACAATATGGGTCTTATGTGCTCAAATGTTTAATATGCAGGTTTAATGTACGTTACGGTGTTCAAACGCGTATTTCAAGGCAATTGTGCATTTTACGGAGCTAAATACCTCTCCCGTACCCTAACCCAAGCCTAAAACCTACCCTAAACCCTATGTGTGTTTAGTTTGTGTCCTTTTTACTACTTTTTAGATTTTTAGTTTGAGTCTTTTCTATTTTTAGAATTTATTTTAGGTTTATTTTAGAATTTTTAGATTTTATTTTCTATTTTTCTATTTTATTTTTATTAATATAATTTTATTTTATTTTGATTATTTTTAGTTTTATTTTATTTTATTAGGATTAGTTTTATTTTATGTTGATTTTTATTGATTTTTAGTTTTATTTTATTCTATTTTATTAGGATTAATTTTAGGAGTTTAATTTAGTTTATTAAATTTTATATTTTAGGATTTTTGTTTTATTTTTATTTGATTCTTTATTTTATTTTTAGAATATAATTTTATTTTTAGATTTCTAATTTATTTTTATTAATTTTATTTTAGTTAGTGTTATTTTAAGATCCAAATTAAACACAGACACTTTATCCCATATACACACTATCCTACACCTAAACATCCCCTCACCCTCATCCTATTACCTACACCTTCCCCCACACTAACCTACCCCTATCATCTTCAACCTCACACCCTCTCTCTCATCTCTCCTAAACCTCCAACCACCATTAACATTAAAACCCATCTTACTCTCTCTCCTCCGTAACCAACACACACTAATCTCCCAACCGCTACACCTCTTGCCGGCGGACTGTCACCCCCCTCTCTCTCTTCGCCTGCGTCACTTACCCCCGTCCCCCTCCAATCGAACCCGACCTCTCTCTCTCTCTCCTCCCTGCTCTCTTCTCCCCATCACCAACCTACAGCCCGCAACCCCCTCTCTCTCCCTTCGATTACCAGCTCCGGCCGGAGCTGCGATCCCCCCGATCCTCGCCAATCCCTGCTTTCCGACCCGATTGCGACCCAGCATTCCCCCACCTGAGCTCAACTCCGGTCCCATCTTTCTCTCTCTCACAGCCCGCCACTGGCGGCGCCGACGCAACCAACCACCATCTCCGGCGGCACCCTCGGCAGTCCCCCTGCGTCAATCCCCACATCAACCAAACCCGACCCCGTCGCGCCACTCTCCACCTGCTCCGGCCAGCTCACCAATCTCCGACCCACTATCATCCATCCACCCTCCAACCAATCTCCAAACCCGATTCAACCCCATACCCATTTCCCATAACCCATTTTCACAACAAATACCAAGAACAATGAAAAAACGTGACCTGCTTCTAAAATCCCAAGCCAAGACAAAAAAAAACCAACTGACTTAAACCACATGCCAAATAACCATTTCCCATTTCCCATTTCATCCACTTCTCCAAAGACCAAAATCGTTTTTGACCACCTGCCAAACAAACTCATGCTAGTAAACCCATTTAACCTATACACCCAAAATACCCCTCAACTACCTTTCTAACCCCAATACCCATTATACCCCCATTTAACAAATCAAATTTTATCCTCCCCAACCTCACCCACATGACCTCACACCCCTCATGTGCACACCCTAACCAATTTCCAATTGTACCCCTTTGCTCCATTGCATATAAAAAGAAGATGAAGACCTCATTTGTAAAAAGGGAATTCTAGATCAAGTAGAGAGAAAATTCTAGAGAGAGAGATAGTTTAGTTTAGAAAATAAATCCTTGTAAATAGTTTTTCATTTTTTTTATTTTTAGATTATTGTGAGTGTAAAAATTGTAAGAGATTTAATTGAGTGCTCATATTATTTCACAATACTTGGATGCTCAATTAGAGGGTGTATGCTTCAAATTCAAGAATATAGTTCAAAGTGTCAAATTCAAGAGATTGGTTTGATTATTCTTCTCTCTACTCTTTTATATATTAAATGCCTATTGAATATTTGTTTAGTATGTTTGAATCCATATTAGGCTAAAACCCCTTTCAAGGGGTGGGGTAAAACCCTTATTTGATGTTATTGTATTTTAATTAGTTTAATTACTTGAAAAATCCCTTTGAATGTTAATTTTAATCCCTCACCCTTAGATTTACGCCTCGAGAGAGGGTAAATGATTTTCGAGAGAAAATCAAAATTCTAATTATAATACCCATTTTAGTTTCGAACTAGAGATAGGGGTTTCTTAAGTGGGGTATTATAATTTGAATTTCAACTCTAAATTTATTTTATAAGATTGACATAAATTCTAATTGATTGATCCTAGCGGGTAATTAATTAAAAGGAGTGTTGATCTAATTTTCTAGAGTTGTGGGGTGTTAATTTTAATTTTCTAAAAGATTACTATTCTAATTACACTTGCAACGAGAGTTGATTTGTAATTTTAATATTAATTTGGGAGAATTCAAATAATTAAATTAATTAATTAGAATAACTAAAATTTGTG
Organism: Sambucus nigra; assembly: GCA_949130495.1. Taxonomy (NCBI): domain Eukaryota; kingdom Viridiplantae; phylum Streptophyta; class Magnoliopsida; order Dipsacales; family Adoxaceae; genus Sambucus; species Sambucus nigra. The sequence goes on from OX422209.1 coordinate 191,171,925, forward strand.
ATGTAATCCCACCCCTTGATTGTTCTCACAATTATTTACCTCACTTTATCTCTTATTTTTAGTGTTAGACTTTGATTTTCATTTTAGTTACTTTCTAGTTAGTTTTCATCTCACACTTTAGTTTACTTTAGTTTAGACCTCACCTCACCCTTTTGTTTTAATATTGAAAAAGCTAAAAAAAATAGAAAAGTGAAAAAGCACAAAAAGAAAATAAAAAGTGAATTACAATTGAATTTGTTCCATGTGCTTTACTCCCTAGAAAGTGGATTGATACCCTTACTTACCTCTACACTTGAGTTTATTATTATTTGTAGGTATTTGAGATTTTGATTAGAAAGGGCTTTTCAAGCAACGACACAAATATACGCAAAAAGTCTTTCTATCAAATGGCGTCGTTGCCATTCTTGGGATTGTGAAGCTCGGAGCGGATTTCATTTTGTATTTCATTTATTTTTCGCACTTTCTTATTTTTTTGTACCATTTTTATATTTTTAGAAGGCTTGTATTAGGACTTTTTATTATCTTGGCTTGTATTGCGGTGCATAGGACACCATTTATTTTTCATTTAAATTTGTAATAATTCAAGACAAGCGTGATAGGGAAACCGAACAAGGTAGAGAGAGGGCACCCATTGGCGAGGATTTAGAAGCCTCTCTACCTTGGGTCGGTAGGACTCCCGGGGACGACTGAGATAGGCGTAATCTCCCCCCGGTCGACTCAAATTTTTCGGCACCCCACGGCGTAAAAACCGTGGGAGGTATATTTCTTACACCCTCGCGCCTCTCCTGTTAGCGAGTCAATTCTTTTGTGTGTGATTTGTGTGCTCTTATGTGATTTTATTCTCGCATTTATTTTCGAATGGTGTGATGAATTAATTGACTAAGACCTACACCCGGTCACTCACGAGAAGGGATTTCATCACCCGACTCACTCGCTTACCATTGTGTGCTACCCTAGCCATCACTAAATTTAAAATCAATCAACTAGGTGGCCCACTAGGAGAACATTTTGCAAAGGCGATCACTCATAATATTTCCGTGATTTTTATCGCCGCGGACTTAATTAAAATTTGACTACCCTTTCACTACATTCAAAGATAAAAATTGGCTATGTGCTAGTTAGGAAATTTTCTTGACTTGTGTGTGTCCAATTCATTTTTCGGTAGTCGATTTTTGTTTGTTCGTTCAATTCAAGAGTCCATATTTTCCCCACCTTTTCTTCAAAAAAAAAAAAAAATTCAAAAATATTTTTCTTCCTTTATTTTTTATAAAAAATCCAAAAATATTTTCTTTCTTTTATTTTTATAAAAAATCCAAAAATATTTTCTTTCCTTTTGAAAAAAAAAATTTCAACAAATCAAAAAAATATTTCTCACCTCATGGCCGAGGAACGTCCTTTGCGGGACTACTTTGGTCATTTTCCATTGACACGTGACACGTGTGAGAGTGATCCCGAGCGGTCCCTTTATGATATTCTTCATGATTTCACCTCTCTCACGAGTACCGTTGATACTCTTGACCCGTCCATTCACGCATCTCATTTTCCATCACCCTCGGTATCAAGTGTCGACGTGTCGCGTACCTTGTTGTGCACCCACTGTTATTATGCCGATCACATGTCCCATGAGTGCCCTTACATTCCATATCCATCCGAACCCACCATGGAACATGTGTATCCATATGACACTGTTCCGGAACCCACCTCGGCCCACTATCCCGATACACCTCATCCCGAGTTGTGTGAGTCCCCGAGTTATTCGTGGAGGCCTGATCACCCTTCCACGCAATACGTATCCCAACCCGATGTTGTGGATCCTCACACGTTCCAACAGTCGTCATGGCAACCTTGTGCACCTAGTCACAATCAGATCCCTCACTACACACCCCATACGCATCAATCATTTGTCCATCACGAAAGCGATCATTTCGTGCATGATGAACTTGACCCCACCCCACACACTTCACTTGAGTATTCTCCATACACTCATGATAATAGCGAGTTGTGTCCACCTCACTCACCACCACCCGTCACTCCACCACCACCATCATCCACCTCCGCTCTCGAAAACCTCTTGCAAAAGTTCATTCTCGAGCAAGAGCAAGCCACTCAACTTCAAAATGACGCCCTCCAACGGCTTGAACAAAGATTAAATGAAATTGAGTGTGAGCGAGAGTCGGACATTCCCATGTATCCATCCATTGTTGCACCCGAGTGTGCTGATGATGTGTCCTCTTGCGACACCGATTTTGAGTGTGACCAACCCTACCCTCCCGAGAATCTCAATGTTGAGACCATTCCATGGTCCGGGTCCCAAGTCGATAATTGTGTTGACTTACCTTTCCTTAGTGAGCCTGATCCAGTCCCGTCATTTCCAAATGAACCTATCATTGAGGTTCACCTTCCCTTTCCCACCATTTTCACCGATGCTACTCTTGTGGAGAAGTTGATCACTCACTCGTTTATTTCCACACTTCCTCCTGCGGGTTTCCTTGTGGATCACTCCGCGCCTCATGAGGAGTGTGTGTCTCCCACTCTTGAGTTGGATCATCTTCCTCCACCATTTATCCCACCCGACCCACCCATTGTCCCGTCCACCCCACCACCCGGTTTGGATCTTCATTTTACACATTTAATATTTCCATCTACATTTTTAGATCCTCACTTGAAACCATCCCCCACCCACGAGAGTTATGGTCATACTCTCCACTTCCGTGACACCGAGTTTGTTCCTCCATGCACACCACTTCCTTGTGGTGTTGATTTTTCTCAACAACTCCCTGGCGTGTCACGGCGCGACCATTATCATCGTCCATTCATAGAACGGTCGTATGATTTTTATGAGGCATATCCCATTACAATCTCCACACCATTTCGCCTCCCTCACCAATTAGAGCACTATGCTTATAGGGCCCTTGTTGCCCTCACCTTTACACTCAACAAGGCTCGAGACCGATACCTATTCACCCTTACCCTAATACCCACCTACCCATGGTCCACCGATGCTTTGCATCACGTGATGCACTTCGCCATACAAGTGCATTGACCCACTTTTAGCCTGTTTCCAACAAGACTGACGCTTCAGTCTTGTTTGGGGGTGATCTTTGTCACCCAATTTTTCTGCCACCCCGCACTATCATAGATCCTATCTTTAGGGTGAGAATGGTTCGGTCTGGCTGAAGACATTAAACTTAGCGCTACCGGGAGGCAGCCCGCGATTCTTGTACTTGTCTCATCTTGTTTGAGGGTGGTGTTTCACATCACCCTATGCTTTCTCATGCTTATAGACTTGTACATCTTTTACTCAGGTTTTTTCTTGGCTTCACATGTCTACTTCATTAGCGGTTGATTTCTGGTAATCTCTTTCCTACCTTATGCTCTCAATTTTAAAAATCATTTTACCTAACATCGAGGATGATGTTCTTTTTTGTTTGGGGGTGGGGAATTTTATCAAAATCGTGCCTCTTTTGAAAATTTTTGATTGTTGAACCTGATTTTTTTTAAAATTTCGTGCAGTTTCTTTCATCTCAATCATTGATGTGAATTTTCAATCATCCATCTTTCAAAAGTCTAGGAATCAAGCTAGAGAATATTTTTTTTCTATATAGCTTATGTAATACATAACAAGGCATTTTGCACCATGAATTTCTAGACTCAACAAAATTTGCGCACTTATCACGTCACTACGGTTTAGAGTTGAAGAGTACTACAATTCTATAGAGAACCTTAAGGATCACTAGTAGAGACTTTAGCTTGTGAGATTTGTGCCTTTCACCCTTTTTGAGTGTTTTACGCAATCTCCGAGTCACAAGTTGATTCAACTTCCTTTGGGTCCGCACTTAATTGTTGTATGATCTCATTTTCTTTCATGAATTTTTGGTTGATCACTGAGAATGACATCCTTTTCGAGTTGTAAGAAACACGTGTCTTGAAATTTGTCCCGAATACTAGATTTTCATCCATACACTTACCACCTTTCCATACATCATTTTCCATTCACTTCACCCATTACATTCCCATGTTCTTCCATATTCCCCTCACCATCATTCCCCACTCATTTCATATATCATCCATCATCATTTTCAAATAAAAGAGTGTGATTTCAAATGTAAATGTCTTCATTGTTAGATTGAACAGAAAAAAAAAAAAAAAAAAAAAAAAGGAAAAAAAAAACGAGAGAAAAAAAAGAAACATAAAAATAGCAAAAATAGAAGAAAGGAAAAAAGAAAAAGAAAAGAAAAAACGAAAAAAAAGAGAGAAAAGAAAAGAAAGAGAGTTGTAGTTAATTTTTGTTGAAATAAAGACATTTGTGCCTAAAGTGTATACACTCTTCTTTCGCATCCATTTCGCATCCATCTTTTACCCATCACATATCCACCATCCATCATGTCATCACCCCATTCTACATCACTATCCTACCTACCTCATCCCATCCATCCTACCTTATCGCATCCCACATATCCCATTTCATTTACCCCCTCACCCGTATACATACATATTTACCCTAGGTGTTCGGGCAAATGAAAGTCAACGTGGTGAATAACTCTACGTTCTCACTATAGTGATTAGCATTCCTTTCATGAGATCATTTTCTTTCTTATTGTTCGTTCTTTCTTATATGTGTGTGAGACGTTTGAACTTGATTACATTTACTCACCTCCTCACACACAAGAGCGATACACTTACCCAAATCTCGAGAGTTCGTTTGTGAGAGTTATATTCCGTGAGATTTGAAGTTGAAGCGTTGATTCCGATAAGGCAATCTAGGAATTACTCTTGTGATACTCGACCCGTTTTGACTGATTCACACTACACACGTTGAGTTCTAGGAAGGATGTGCCTTGAGTATTTACTTAGCTTAAACTTTTTACACATTCTAGCTTGTATTTCTCAAATCATTTTCTCATGTGATGGATTGTGCGATTATTCTACATCTAATAAGAGATTGATTGCCTTTCAATAAATTTTTGCAAATAAGAATTTTGTGGGTATATTCCCTGCAAACCCTCACGAGACACAACTCGTCCTGTAGGGCAACCTATAGGTTTAAAGGCTTGTTGCACATGCTAAGTGCAATCGCAAGTGCCCGCGAAAGTGGTACACTTTTGGTTACTTATCTTTCTCTTTCTCTCTATCTTATTGCTCGAGGACTAGCAACGCTCTGTTTGGGGGTGGTGTGATAAGCACCCAAAACTGTACAATTTATACCCCAAATAGATGTATTTTAGTTGCTAATTCTCGACAATATGGGTCTTATGTGCTTAAATGTTTAATATGCAGGTTTAATGTACGTTGCGGTGTTCAAACGCGTATTTCAAGGCAATTGTGCATTTTACGGAGCTAAATACCTCTCCCGTACCCTAACCCAAGCCTAAAACCTACCCTAAACCCTATGTGTGTTTAGTTTGTGTCCTTTTTACTACTTTTTAGATTTTTAGTTTGAGTCTTTTCTATTTTTAGAATTTATTTTAGGTTTATTTTAGAATTTTTAGATTTTATTTTCTATTTTTCTATTTTATTTTTATTAATATAATTTTATTTTATTTTGATTATTTTTAGTTTTATTTTATTTTATTAGGATTAGTTTTATTTTATGTTGATTTTTATTGATTTTTAGTTTTATTTTATTCTATTTTATTAGGATTAATTTTAGGAGTTTAATTTAGTTTATTAGATTTTATATTTTAGGATTTTTGTTTTATTTTTATTTGATTCTTTATTTTATTTTTAGAATATAATTTTATTTTTAGATTTCTAATTTATTTTTATTAATTTTATTTTAGTTAGTGTTATTTTAAGGTCCAAATTAAACACAGACACTTTATCCCATATACACACTATCCTACACCTAAACATCCCCTCACCCTCATCCTATTACCTACACCTTCCCCCACACTAACCTACCCCTATCATCTTCAACCTCACACCCTCTCTCTCATCTCTCCTAAACCTCCAACCACCATTAACATTAAAACCCATCTTACTCTCTCTCCTCCGTAACCAACACACACTAATCTCCCAACCGCTACACCTCTTGCCGGCGGACTGTCACCCCCCTCTCTCTCTTCGCCTGCGTCACTTACCCCCGTCCCCCTCCAATCGAACCCGACCTCTCTCTCTCTCTCCTCCCTGCTCTCTTCTCCCCATCACCAACCTACAGCCCGCAACCCCCTCTCTCTCCCTTCGATTACCAGCTCCGGCCGGAGCTGCGATCCCCCCGATCCTCGCCAATCCCTGCTTTCCGACCCGATTGCGACCCAGCATTCCCCCACCTGAGCTCAACTCCGGTCCCATCTTTCTCTCTCTCACAGCCCGCCACTGGCGGCGCCGACGCAACCAACCACCATCTCCGGCGGCACCCTCGGCAGTCCCCCTGCGTCAATCCCCACATCAACCAAACCCGACCCCGTCGCGCCACTCTCCACCTGCTCCGGCCAGCTCACCAATCTCCGACCCACTATCATCCATCCACCCTCCAACCAATCTCCAAACCCGATTCAACCCCATACCCATTTCCCATAACCCATTTTCACAACAAATACCAAGAACAATGAAAAAACGTGACCTGCTTCTAAAATCCCAAGCCAAGACAAAAAAAAACCAACTGACTTAAACCACATGCCAAATAACCATTTCCCATTTCCCATTTCATCCACTTCTCCAAAGACCAAAATCGTTTTTGACCACCTGCCAAACAAACTCATGCCAGTAAACCCATTTAACCTATACACCCAAAATACCCATCAACTACCTTTCTAACCCCAATACCCATTATACCCCCATTTAACAAATCAAATTTTATCCTACCCAACCTCACCCACATGACCTCACACCCCTCATTTGCACACCCTAACCAATTTTCAATTGTACCCCTTTGCTCCATTGCATATAAAAAGAAGATGAAGACCTCATTTGTAAAAAGGGAATTCTAGATCAAGTAGAGAGAAAATTCTAGAGAGAGAGATAGTTTAGTTTAGAAAATAAATTCTTGTAAATAGTTTTTCATTTTTTTTATTTTTAGATTATTGTGAGTGTAAAAATTGTAAGAGATTTAATTGAGTGCTCATATTATTTCACAATACTTGGATGCTCAATTAGAGGGTGTATGCTTCAAATTCAAGAATAGAGTTCAAAGTGTCAAATTCAAGAGATTGGTTTGATTATTCTTCTCTCTACTCTTTTATATATTAAATGCCTATTGAATATTTGTTTAGTATGTTTGAATCCATGTTAGGCTAAAACCCCTTTCAAGGGGTGGGGTAAAACACTTATTTGATGTTATTGTATTTTAATTAGTTTAATTACTTGAAAAATCCATTTGAATGTTAATTTTAATCCCTCACCCTTAGATTTACGCCTCGAGAGAGGGTAAATGATTTTCGAGAGAAAATCAAAATTCTAATTATAATACCCATTTTAGTTTCGAACTAGAGATAGGGGTTTCTTAAGTGGGGTATTATAATTTGAATTTCAACTCTAAATTTATTTTATAAGATTGACATAAATTCTAATTGATTGATCCTAGCGGGTAATTAATTAAAAGGAGTGTTGATCTAATTTTCTAGAGTTGTGGGGTGTTAATTTTAATTTTCTAAAAGATTACTATTCTAATTACACTTGCAACGAGAGTTGATTTGTAATTTTAATATTAATTTGGGAGAATTCAAATAATTAAATTAATTAATTAGAATAACTAAAATTTGTGGTGTAATCCCACTCCTTGATTGTTCTCACAATTATTTACCTCACTTTATCTCTTATTTTTAGTGTTAGACTTTGATTTTCATTTTAGTTACTTTCTAGTTAGTTTTCATCTCACACTTTAGTTTACTTTAGTTTAGACCTCACCTCACCCTTTTGTTTTAATATTGAAAAAGCTAAAAAAAAAATAGAAAAGTGAAAAAGCACAAAAAGAAAATAAAAAGTGAATTACAATTGAATTTGTTCCATGTGCTTTACTCCCTAGAAAGTGGATTGATACCCTTACTTACCTCTACACTTGATTTTATTATTATTTGTAGGTATTTGAGGTTTTGATTAGAAAGGGCTTTTCAAGCAACGACACAAATATACGCAAAAAGTCTTTCTATCACTTTCTTTAGCGATAATTGTGTTCATGTTAGTCTAGGTTAATAAACCTTGTTATGAAAGTTAATTTGGGTGAAATTGGAGAACTATATCATAAACTATGGTTGATTTGATAAGGATTTGAATCCCATATGTAGATAAGATAATGCCTATGAAATTATGATGATTTCTATGAACAAATCTCGGTTTAATTTATAAGTTATGCATATCAATTTAAGAATAAGGGTTCTTGATAATAAATTGGGGATTTCGAATTATAGGGATTGTTGATATCAAATTTAGCCTGCTGACATGACTCAATTAAGTAAAGACACGTGGCAATATGCATGGCAATAGCAAGAGCTCTTCGAGGAACCATACTGCAACGAGGAGCTCTACTTCCCAGACCAACTCAAATGCTCCGACCTACAAGAGTCCTCCGAGGAACTTCAATACACCGAGCAACTTATGAGTGCCGAGCAACTTAGGCGGTCCGAGCTGCACCTCGAACAGAGCATTAATTGCAAGATAACCAACAGATCGACTGCTCATTCAATGCTTATCATTAAATACAGATGTATACGCTTAAGGGGCATTAATGAATTACCCTTTCACATGTACAGCCTAGAGGCTATAAATACATTGTATCATCCTCATTGTAAGGGAACCGGAATTTCTTGACAAAACCTGTAATCGAGAATTCCCAAACAAGTCAGCAATAACAGAAGCAGTGGATGTAGGCCATTCTTATAAGGCTGAACCACTTTAAAATTTCTTTGTCTCATTTAATTTTATCTGTGATTAAATAATTAGATACGATCTAGTTTTTTACATCAACAGATTGGCGCCGTCTGTGGGAAGCGACTGGTAATTTCGTTTTTCATCAAAAACAATCCATCAGAATTGGCTGATAATCCAGAACCCAGCAATCGAAATGCTGGAAACCCTTCAAATCCATCTGCTCCGCCAAATGTTCCAAATCTGGCCCAAGGCCAGACAGCCATGCAAGAAACTATGCGACAGCACATACAAACCCTTCATGGCGGTGCACCAGCCCATTCAGGACAGCGAAGTGTTCAAAGAAACACCCGTCTACTTCCTTCGCGTACTAGGCATACAGCTTCATATCATAATGAGGAATCTGATGATTTCTCTTATCAACCTGGATGAACTTCATCAGTGCGGGCCACAGATACTGAACAGCGTATCACTCTCTCTCCAGAGAGGACCAGCGCATTGGAAAGATTAAGTAGAGTTTCTCCTTTCAGTCGATTAGGCCCTAGGAGGAACAAAAGTCCTCCTAAAGCTGCATCGAAGAGTTTTAGAAGACCAACAGATTTGAGGGAAGGATCTTCCCAATCACGACGAGCTGCTCGTCAAGATAGATCTCAGGAAGCCACATCAACACGATCAGTTGCTCGAACCAACAGGCCCGAGGAAGGAAATGATGTGTGGAAAGGCTCTATTCAAAGACTGGAGGATAGATTGGGAGAAATGGCTAAGGCCAAGAACCCTTTACAACGAACTTTTATTCAAGGAACACCCTTTGTCCATGCCGTTGTGGATTTTCCTACACCGTCAAAGTTCAAAGCACCTGTTGTGACCCCCAAATATGATGGAAAGACCGATCCTGTTCTTCATATAGAGCAATATCAAGCTGCAGCCAACATCTATGCTGTCCCAGACGAGATGAGATGCAGAGCATTCTCGGGAACTCTTACCGGATTTGCTCAGATATGGTACAATAATCTTCCTCGGGGTAAGATCTCAACTTTCTTTCAACTGGCTGAGTTATTCATTGGGAATTTCTGTTTTGGGGCAAAGCCAGTAAAACGAGTAGCGCATTTGTTCAGGGTTAGACAAAAGGCTGGTGAAAGCACCAGAGATTACATAACTCGTTTTAATAACGAGAAACTCGAGGTCAAAGATTATGAGGAAAAGACAGCGATCACCGCCTTGATGAGTGGGTTGTTGCCCAACAAGTTGTATTACACTTTGGCTAAAGATCCACCCACAACCATGTCAGAACTGATGGCAAAAGCGGCCAAAATCATGAATGCCGAGGAGGCTATGGCTGCGAAGAAGAATATGGATAAAGAAACCAAGGTGGAGGTTGATAAAGCCAAGAAGAAAGAGCATAAGAACAATGGTGGTGACAAACAATCCAAAAATAAGTCGACATGGGAAGTGTTGAAAAAATTTGATAATTATACTCCTTTGAAGATGGGTATCAACCACGTCCTGGAAGAAATTAAGAATAACGAGGAGTTAAACTGGCCAAAGAAAATGAAGGCAGACCCTGACTGGAGAAATAAGGAAAAATATTGCGAGTTTCACAAAGATCATGGCCATATGACCAAAAATTGCATAGCTCTTCAGAATGAGATCGAAACACTCATTAGACGAGGAAAATTGACAAAGTATGTTGATCGTAGAAATGAAAGAAGAATTGAAGACCGAGCAAGAGAGAGGTCTAGATCTCCTCATCGAGCAGAGGAGAACAAGAAAAGAGACCATGAAGATGATCCAGAAGATGACTCCGACCTTCCCAAAAGGCCAAGACAGCCAGAACGTGAGGTATTTTCAATACGTTTTGGGTCATTTGATTGTAACGTTATTACAGGTGGAGATGCAGGAGGAGGAGACCTTACTGCAGAGAGAAAAGCTTATCTATGTGAGGCTCAATCTTGCTCATACATTCAATGGATAAATCTGGCCGAGGAGGATCGCCCGAGAAAGATAAACAAAGAGAAACTAGTCATTGGTTTCTAAAAAAATGACCTTGCAGGTGTCCTATATCCTCATGATGACCCATTGGTGATTAAAATGAGAATGAAAGAAGTGATGATTTCTAGAGTTCTGGTAGATAATGGTAGCTCGACAGATATCATGTTCTACTCGTGCTTTGACAGTTTAAACCTAAAGTTATCTCAACTGGAGCCTTATCATAGACCCCTCCTCGATTTTGCTGGCGAGAAAGTTTTTCACTTGGGATGATCAAGTTGGACATATTCATTGGTACATGGCCTGCTTGCCGAACAGAAAGAATACGTTTCTTCGTGATGGATAAGAATGTTCAGTCAGCCTACAATATCATCATGGGAAGGGTCGAATTGAAGAAGTTCGAAGCAGTCCCATCTACAGTACATCAATGCCTAAAGTTCCCAACAAATTTTGGAGTAGGAGTTGTGAAAGGTGATTAAAAAGTAGCTCGGGAATGCTATTATTCATCCGTCGAGCAAGAGGAGCTTGAGGAATCAAGGAAAAAGACTACTACCTATCAAGTGGATGAAGGTACAGAAATTGAAACACTGGATCCTAGAGATGAATCGCAACTCGTGAAAGGTCAGGTGGTGGAAGCTACAGAAAACATCATTCTGGACGACGAGCACCCTGAACGAACAACTCAAATAGGTTCGTCGTTGGATGCCTCACTAAAACAGGAATTGATAACTTTCCTGAGAAGCAGAAAGAAAACTTTTGCGTGGAGTCATGAGGATATGCCTGGAATAGATCCAAATTTCCTATGTCACGAGCTCAACGTGAATAAGGAGATCAAACCAGTGAAGCAGAGAAGAAGGGTATTCAGTCCCGAGAAGAATCAAGCTATACGAGAGGAGGTCGAGAAGCTCCAGAAAGCTTGCTTCATCGAAGATGTTAAATATCCAGAATGGTTAGCCAATGTGGTGATGGTAAAGAAGAAGAACAAAAAATGGTGGATGTGTGTAGACTTCACCGACCTCAACAAAGCATGCCCAAAGGATCACTTTCCGTTGCCCCGAATTGATCAACTGGTCGATGCTACCTCGGGACACGAGCTGCTGAGCTTTATGAATGCTTATTCTGGTTACAACCAAATTAAAATGAAACCTGAAGACAAGGAGAGTACTTCTTTTATTACCCCTAGGGGAACTTATTGTTATAATGTTATGCCTTTTGGTTTGAAAAATGCAGGTGCAACATACCAGCGGCTGATGAATAAGGTCTTTGCTGAACAAATCAGTTGTAATATGGAAGTCTATGTTGACGATATGCTGATAAAGAGCAAGAAAGTTACCGACCATTTAGTTGACTTAGGCCAGACCTTTGATCAACTGGATAAATATCAGATGAAGTTAAACCCGACAAAGTGCATATTTGGAGTACGAGAAGGAATATTCCTCGGGTACATCGTCAATCAACGAGGCATTGAAGTAAATCCTGAAAAGATCAAAGCTCTATTAGGGCTGCGATCTCCAACGACGAAGAAAGAAGTACAAAGTCTTACAGGACGAGTAGCAGCACTCAACAGATTTATAGCGCGAGCAACTGATAGATGTCTCCTATTCTTCAAAACGCTTCGAAAGACTTTTGAGTGGAATGATGAATGCGAGAAGGCTTTTCAAGGCCTGAAGAAGTATCTGGGAGCACCTCCATTGTTGTCCAGGCCAGTGATGGGAGAAATATTGTACTTGTATCTGGCAGTATCAGAGAATGCAGTTAGCTCGGCATTAATCAAAGTGGAGAATGGAGTGAAAAAACCAATTTATTATACGAGTAAGGCCTTCCGAGGAGCAGAGATCAGATATCCAAAACTGGAAAAATTAGCACTGGCGCTGATTGAGGCGAGTAGGAGAATGAGGCCATACTTCCAGGCCCATACTATAGTGGTATATACTGACATGTCGTTAAGGCAAGTCCTTCATAAACCAGAAAAATTAGGGAGATTGATGTACTGGGCAATAGAGCTTGGCGAATATGATATAATTTACGAACCCAGATCATCGCTTAAAGGGCAAGTAGTAGCAGATTTTATAGCAGAGTTCACCTATCCTGATACTCCCGATGAGCAAAAGCTGCTCATCGAGCAACCTGTGGATGTTACAGGATCAACAAACACTTGCCCAGACCAACTTAGGTTGGTAAAAGGGCAAGGGATGTTACAGGATCATCAAATTCGAGCCCAGACCAACTTAGGTTGGTAAAAGGGCAAGAAAGGATGGTCAACGAAGAGCAATAAATATCAGGAGAGGGTGAAAGGAAGTAACAAATATTTCACCGAGGAACACTGTCAGATCAGAAATTAGAAGACGAGTTGCCTATATGGAGGCTATATGTAGATGGCTCATCTTGCACTACAGGCTGTGGGGCAGGGATCGTTTTGAACAGCCCGGACGAGGTCGACATGGAATACGCCCTACGATTCCAATTCAAAGCTTCCAATAACGAGGCTGAGTATGAGGCCATGATTGCAGGTCTTAATTTGGCAAAAACTATGGAGGCACGGCAGGTTATTGTCTTCAGTGATTCTCAATTGATAGTAAACCAAATGTTGGGAACATATGCAGCCAAAGGAGAATTAATGATAAAGTATCATACAAAGGTGATGGAGTTGGTATCAGAATTTTTTATTGTTCAACTGGTAAGAATACCAAGAATAGAGAATGCGAGAGTAGACGCACTAGCCCGATTAGCATCAGCTACTCGTACCGAGCTGCGAAAAATAATAGCATAGATGAAGATCTGATGATGAATTTTATTACCCTTGATTTAGGACCATCTTGGATGGATCCCATCAGGGCATATATTGAGAAAGGGGAATTACCAACCGACAAAATTGCAGCCAAGAAATTAAAGTTTAAAGCTACTCGTTATATACTGACTAATGGTATTTTGTACAGACGAGGAATTATGGAAGGTTTACAAAGATGTGTACATCCCTCCGAGGTGAAATAATTGATTGAAGAGATCCATGAAAGGTCATGTGGAGCCCATGTAGCAGGTCGGACGCTTTTGCAAAGGGTGATGACGTAGGGATACTATTGGCCAACGATGAGGGCTGATTGTATAGCCTATGCCAAGAAATGTGATAAGTGTCAGCACTTTTCCTCCATCCGAAGAACTCCACAAGCATTATTGACACCCATCACTTCCCCTTGGCCATTTGCTATGTGGGGAATTGACTTGGTCGGACCACTTCCAATGACTAGAGGAAGGTTCAAATATCTCGTCGTCGCAGTGGATTATTTTACTAAGTGGGTAGAAGCCGAGCCTCTTGTCGACATGACGTACGAGAAGGTATATCAATTTGTCTAGAAAAATATCATTTGTAGATATGGTCTTCCCCATGCATTCATCACCGACCATGGAACGCAATTTGATAATGAGGAATTCGTTGCCTACTGCCATCAGTCCAATATTTTGAAGCTACACTCAGCACCAGGTCATCCCCAAAGCAATGAACAAACTGAAGTGACAAATAGGACACTGCTAAATGGCCTGAAGAAAAGACTAAATGACGCAAAATCAAATTGGATCAACGAGTTACAGTCAGTACTGTGGGCTTATCGCACTACTTCCCGAGCAGCAACTGGAGAATCCCCATATATGCTGGCATTTGGAAGTGAAGCTGTTATACCTGCGGAGTTAGGTCTCCCAACGCACAGGGTACTAAATTTCAATTCCCCTGTCAGCGACTTAATGAGAAGATTGGATTTGGACATGCTCGAGGAAGTTAGAGAAGAAGCAGCCATCGGGAATGCTGCTTACCAACAACGAACAGCTTTGTTCTACAATAAAAGGGTGAAGAAGTGCGACCTGAAGGAAGGAGACTATATGCTAAAGAAAGTGATTCAAAAGCACAACAAACTGGAGGCAAACTGGCATGGACCATATCGAGTTACAGAAGTTGTTCGACCAGGAACCTACCGAATAGCAACTTTAGAAGGGGAGGAGTTTAAGAATGCATGGAACGCAGAGCACCTGCGCAAGTATTATCAGTGATGTAAATTCCCATGTAATGCAGTTCCATCAGTATGAATAAAATGAAGATATTCTGTCAGATTCTCTCCTTTTATTGAAATTTTTTTGGGGAATACTAGTGCTACACACTACTCGGCAAAAATATTCCTAAAAATGCCAACTCCGGTTGGTTAGGAAACAAAATATTCCTAAAAATGCCAACTCCGGTTGGTTAGGAAACAAAATATTCCTAAAAATGCCAACTCTGGTTGGTTAGGAAACAAAATATTCCTAAAAATGCCAACTTCGGTTGGTTAGGAAACAAAATATTCCTAAAAATGCCAACTTCGGTTGGTTAGGAAGAACAATATTCCTAAAAATGCCAACTTCGGTTGATTAGGAAACAATATTCCTAAAAATGCCAACTCAGGTTGGTTAGGAAGAACAATATTCCTAAAAATGCCAACTTCGGTTGGTTAGGAAACAATATTCCTAAAAATGCCAACTTAGGTTGGTTAGGAAGAACAATATTCCTAAAAATGTCAACTCGGTTTGGCTAGGAAACAGTATTCCTAAAAATGCCAACTCGGTTTGGTTAGGAAGCAGAAATACTCCTAAAAATGCCAACTTCGGTTGGTTACGAGGAAAAAATATTTTCCAGAAGTACCAAAGTTGGTCGGGAAGAGAAAAGTTCACCAATTTAGGTTGGTCAAGAATTAAAAGATGTTGATCATCGTTGGTAGGAGACATTTTATGAGTATATGAGAAAAAGATCAAGTTAAATTTTTTATTACTTGTGATTTTTTTAAAAATTCCTACCAAATTGGTCGAGAAGCGAAACATCATAAATTTTGGTCAGTCAAATGATTACCACAAATTCAATCTAGTCGACAATAAGTTTTAATCAACTATAGTTGGTCGACAAGATACATAATATTGTTATCTTTTTAACAGATATACATAAATGTAACGTGTTTTACAACTACAAGACAATGGCAATCAACATTTGCAAACAAAATAAAAGTCTTTCATTAAGTCCAAAAAACAAAATACATTGAGAATGAAATGTATACTAACTATTACATCGAGATTCCTACTCTATTGGTTTCTTCCCCTCTGCTTTTGAAACAGGTTCCTCGCCAGCAGGAGGATCATCCAAAGCATAAGGGGAGTTTATGAAGTTAAGGTCTTTGAGCATTCTAATGTTCATAACAGATGGTCTATCTAGCAGGTGCTCGGGACGAGATATCTCGGCATTAGAATGGAGATTGTAATCACCGAGGTATTTAGAAATCAAACAACGAGGGATGGCCCGAGCAGGGATCCAACTCATATCAATCTTGAATGGTGGCACTGGTAGGTCGAGCAGCCCAGGATTATGGTAATCCCACAGGTAGTGACCCTGTTCCAGTTACAGTACGCCCAAAGCATTCAACCAGCCTTGTTTATAACCTTCATTATTGGCATTCTCGATACGATCATCCAAGTGGTAGAGAGCTTCATTGTAGCCTGCCATCCAGAATTCTCGGGGCTGCTTATGAAATTGATAAGTTAATCTTTCCAATTGCTCGTGAAGACTTTTAGCAAAAATTTCCTTATTCTCCAAGGCAGACTTCTGGGAAGAAAGTTGTTCCTCAAGATTTATGATCTTCTTAGACATCTCAGCCAAGGCTTGGTTCTTTGCCATTAGTTGGAAGGCTTGATTCTCCAGAGTAGATTGAGTTCTCTGTTCCTCGACAGTAATCCGAGCAGCTATTGCTCGTCCCCGAGAACCTCTTGCTCGTCCCCGAGCAGAGGTAGAAGGCCCAATCCTCTTCAGGGTTTCTAGCTCATCCCTCAAGTTGGCATTTTCGACTTCCAGAAAAGAGAATCCCTCGTCGTTCACAGGGACCAAAGCACTTGATGAAGATGCAGCAGACTTTAATTGAGCTACTTCCCTTTGCAAGTTATTATTTTCTTTCTCCAATAGCTCAGCTATTTGCCTGTGCTCCTCGACCTCAGTTTTCAGAGTTCTCTCTCTCACTTCGTAAGCAGCGAACAACTTGTCATAGCCCTTGTCAGCACCGAGTTATTGATATTTCTTCTCATATCCTTCATGCAAAAGGGCCGTAGATTCTTTGTATTGATGTTGAAGTTCATCAAGAGTGCCTTGTAAATCTTCAATCATTTCATAATAAGCTACATTATTGGCCACTGCACGATCAAGCAGGCACTTCAAGTATTGGTATGCTTCAATCGCTTGCTCCGAAGCATCTTGGTCGAGGATGTCGACGATTTGTGCTGCACTCAGATCTGTGTGACCAGTGGTGAAGTACTCATTACATTGCCTCAATAGCTTTGTATCATGAGCAGATAATAACTCCATCCTGGCCATAAACTAGTAAAAGAGGCGAAGGCAAGAATCAATAAGAATATAGGCAGAGCATGAAAAGAAGAATTAACAGTCTGCATAATCAAAAGTTCAAGTTTTATTACATCATAATGAAAAAGTACAAAGTCAGAGTTACATTTGATAAAAGAAAAGTAAACACAAAGAAAGATCCGAATAACTCTACACCTTTTCCTTGTCTCCCTAAATTTTCTCGAGAGCCTGGGACGAGGAGGTAGGTTGCTCGGGGGGAATAGATGGTTGCTTGGAGAGTGCAGGAAGTTGCTCGGATGAGGTAGGGAGAAGTTGATTTGGTTCACTGGTAGATTGGATTACTGGGGGAGTAGGAGCTTGATCCCCCACTATCATTGAAGATTTCTCAGAGGCAGCTTCGTCCTCTTCTTCTTCTTTGGGAGTTGGAGGAGGACCTGGGATGTGTCGCTGAAATAACTCGGAGCTTTCATTAATTTTCATTTCCTGCAGCGCAGCGACCCAACCATCCCTAAAATATTTATGGCGTGGTCATACTCCACCTGCGACACCATGGCAGTTAAGCCTTTGTTCCATCCCTTATCCCAGCTAGCGCTGAAAGACTTATTCACAACCAGCTTTCTCTTTGCTTTCTCCGAGGAGGGCTTCTCGGATAGAAGATCCTCGGCAGCCTTTAACTTATTCTCAGTCTCCTCCTTCTAGCGACTTACTTCACGAAGCTTGATTAATTCTTCCTCAGCAACCTTGAGCTTATTCTCAAGCTCTCCAGCATTTTTGAGCTTCTCGTCGAGCTCTTTATTTCCCTTCTCTAAGTCCTTTATTTTCTTCTCCAACCCTTTGGAGACTTCAACAACCTGAGTTCTCTGCTCCTCGATCGAAGTGAGTTTCTTCTCCCAGGCAGTCTTATCATCGTCGTATTTCTGATGAGAGTCCTTCAGAAACTGGGTCAGGCCCACCAAAGCTTCCTCTACGCTGGACGAGGAGCTTGAAGCTTTGATAGCTTCGTCTTTCTTCAAAATGGTATTAAAATAGGTCACCAACTGGAAAAAGAAAATTGTGACAAGTCAGTGCAGAGACAGATGTAACAAGGGAAAGATGAAAAGTTCAAAACAATAAGACTTACAGAAGCAATATGGCGAGCTGCCAATGTGGTAACCATGTCCCGAGTAAGGTTTTCTTCAATGCCTTGGATCTCGGGAATGATTCGGTATATTCACTGCAAAACCTCACGAGACACCACTCGTCCTGTAGGGCAACCTACAGGTTTAACGACTTATTGCACATGCTAAGTGCAATCGCTAGTGCCTGCGAAAGTGGCACACTTTTGGTTACTTATCTCTGTTTTCTCTCTAATTTTTGCTCGAGGACTAGCAATGTTCTGTTTGGGGGTGGTGTGATAAGCACCCAAAAGTGTCTATTTTATACCCCAAATAGATGCATTTTAGTCGTCGTTTTTAATAAAAATGACCTTACGTTCGTATTTTATCATTTTTGCAGGTCAATACGCAGTTGCGGTGCAAATAATGCTAAATCGGTACAATTGGGACATAGAAGCGGTCAAAAGCGTACATCGAAGAAATCTAAAGAGACCGTGAAGTGAGAAGTCCATTCTGAGCTTGCCCGATGTGTTCCGATGTCCCGAACCGTGTCCCGAAATCTTAACCTAATCCTACACCGAGCCCAGACCATTTCCCGAGCCCCGTGTGTGTTGAGTTTGTACCTTTATTATTTTTTTAGATTTTTATTTTGAGTCATTTTATTTTTAGGATTTATTTAGAATTTTCTAGGATTTATTTTCTATTTTTCTATTTCTTTATTTTAATTTTGATTTTTTAGTTTTTAGTTTTTAATCTTTATTTTATTTTATTTTTATTAGGATTAGTTTTTAGGAATTTATTTTCTAGGTTTATTAGATTTTAATTTCTTTTATTTTAGTTTTATTAGGATTATATTTTTTAGTTTTAATAGAGTTTTATTTTATTTCTTTTTATTTTCATTTTTTTTTATTAGTTGGAGATGTTAGTTTGTAGTTTTATTAGATTTTAAAATTTTATTTTATTTAGTTTTAGTTATATTTTTTTAGTGTTATTTTATTTTAGGGGTACAAAATTAACACACACACACAAACACTACCTCACCCTCATATTACTAACACACACCCTCACCACACTCTAACCCCCTCTTCTTCTTCTTCCACAACCACACTCGATTCTCTCTCCTCAACCCCCCAAATCAAACCCTTGAACTTGCCTAACCCATTTTAACCCATACACCTTTGACCCAGACCATACCCATCTCGGACCCGACCTCTCCGCTAGAGGACAGAACTCCGGCGACCTCACCATCCTCCCTATCGCGACCCAGCGCCAGACCCGGATGCAACTCGAGCCCCTTACCCACTTCGAAACCCACCTGACCCAAGCCAAACCCGAAACCCAACACGGGTTCTGCAGTAACCCGACCTACTTTATTACCTGCCTTATCTCTCCCACAAACTTAGGAACCAAAGTCAATCAAAATCCAAATAAACCCATGTGGCTATCCTCCAAATAAAACCTTTGATTTATTCAAATCCAATCCCAAAAAAATCTCTCCTCCAAAAAGAAGATCGTGGGCTTTAAAGAGAAGAAGGGCTTATTTAAAAAAGGAGACTCTCAGGCAACAAAAAGAGGGACGCAGAGAGAGAAAAATAGTTTGTATATTATGTACAGTTTAGGGTCATAAAAAATTTTCAAAAAAATACAAAAAAATTATTTTAGTTTTATAATAAATTTTAGGTTTGTTTTTTATTCTTTTTTGTGTAATCAAGTACTGGATTTGTGAGAAGATTGAGACGCGTGTTCATGCATAGTTGACACAAGAAAAAATTGCGTATCGTATTCTTTCCCTCTTATTTCAATTTTGATTAATGCTATTCTGATAGTTGTTTATTCTAACATGAGAATGTTTGGTTAAACACCCCGTTCAAGGGGTGGGGTACACTGCGAATGATGTTACTTTAATTAGTTGATTCATTAATTTTATATTTTTAGGTAAATTAATCTTTACCTATCACCAATTAATTTATGTAACGAGAGTTAGTAAATTAATTGAACAAATTATTATTTGAATTTAGGAATCGAACTAGAGATAGGTTTTTTCTATATTTGAATATTAATTCGGTGTTGAAATTTGAGGATTGAAATTTTTTTCGTTAAATTGATCCTAGCGGGTAATTTTCTGAAATTAATGTAGTCCTAATTTTTCATCGTGTGACATTTTTAAATTAATTTTCTGAAAAAGATTTTATTAAACTTATAATTTTAACGAGAGTTAGATTATCGATTTAATATTATCTCGAAATATTTCAAAATTAATAAATTGTGAAATTAAAATAATTGAAAATCCAGTGTAATCCCATCTCTTGACCTTCTCACATATTTCACACTCGGTTGCACATTTTTTTTCATTCTTTAGTCATTTATTAATTTTTAGCATTTGTTAGTTAATTTTTCCCTTGAAATTGTTTTTAAAAATAAAAAAATAAAAAAATATTTCAATAATAAAAAAAAATTGGAATTGCACGTTTTCACATTAATTGTTTCACCTTGAAAATATGATTGATACCCGTACTTACCGCAATACGAGTTATTTTTAGACAAGTTTTGTAGGTACTCAAGGGAATTTTGAGAGTGACTTTTGCACAACAACGATACATAATACATACATACGAAAAAAGCTTCTTATCAGTTTGTTCGGGGGTTCTCGAAGGTTACGAGTCCGATGACAAATCTAATTCGTAAAGGCATGCCATTTGTTTGGGATGATGCGTGTCAGTTGGCATTCGATGAGACAAAGGATAAGTTAACTTCAGCACCCGTACTAGCACTTCCCAGAGCAAGTGTGGAATACGTTGTGTATACTGACGCATCCTTAAAGGGGCTTGGGGGAGTATTACAATAGGAATAACAAGTTATTGCTTATGCTTCCCGGAAGCTTAAGCCTCATGAGAAGAATTATCTCACCCACGACTTAGAGCTGGCAGCAGTCGTGTTTGCGCTTCGAATTTGGAGGCATTATCTGTTGGGGGAGAAATTTTGCCTATTTACAGTCACAAGTCACTACAGTACTTGTTCACGCAGAAGGAGTTAAATATGCGTTAGTGCAGGTGGCTTGAGTTTGTGAAAGATTATCATTTTGAGATACACTATCACCCCGGGAAGGCTAATATAGTTGCTAAGGTGTTGAGCCGTATGCCAGTAGATGAGACAACCGAGGTGTGGAAGGCGAAATGGAAGGAGCTGGGACATCAGGATGTAGTTGTCACACCCCACTTAATTCTGGCGTCGGCCGCCATCAAAATTAAGCCGGGTGCGAGTAAATAAATATCATTCTTAGCATGAGACATATATGAGACATATAAAATTAATCCACAAGATATTGATAATTAATCCCAAAAGATAAACCATCCAACTAAGCGATAAAAGATCCATCTCCATGCTAAACTCAAAGTAATTCCAATCTCTAATAATATGATAATGAATAATGTCCAACTGAATACAGTGAAATAACTAAACAAAACCTATACAACTTTGGAACCGAGTGGCCCAATCACAACCATAAACTGAGTCTCAATACAAGTGCGAAGGAATAGAAAACTAAACTAAATAAATACGCATAAGGTAGAGTAACTCCAACTGAACCTCCAAGAAATTCTATCAATAATGCAATGCAGCTTCTCCAAATACTATTTCCTGAAAAGTTAGTCAACGCACGAGGTCAGAGCCCCGAGCATGAATACACACTACTCCCCTCAATTAGGATCCTAGCATTATATGCAATAAATATCACAATAGAATATTTTAAATTAAACGAGATAATTAGCCACGATAAATATAAATTACTAACTACCCACAGAGATCCCCATTTAAAAAGGCACACCAATTTGATTTTTAAATTCCCAAGTACCACGGAGTTAATCTTTTATTAATTAATCCAAATTACCAAATTTTTAAATAATTACGTTCTTACTTCAATAATTATTAGGTATGGCGGTCCTCCCGCCTCGGGTGATAATTCACCAAAATTCATTATAGCGGTCCTCCCGCCACGGGTGAAAATTCACCAAAAATGTCACACTTCCCCTTATCAATAGCCGGTCGAATCCATTTAAACTGTCGATCCCCTGCAATAGGACAAGTATCCAACACACGACATGACATAAATCGTCCAAGCTGACCCGTCTAAACTGTCGGTCACTCACACATTATGTCGCCACCAATTTTAATACCCGTTTTTATCTTAGGCATTAATTTTCAATTTCACGATATAAATTACCCCACCTTTATAATCGATGCGAGATCCTCAAAATACCTCTTACTCCCATACCTAAGGGTCCCCAAGTTATCAATACGTCCTACCCTATGTATAAGATGAATCTCTAACATAAAGATCAACCTAGTCTCATGTTTAGACTAGCGTAACGATGATAAAGCGATAAAAATCAGCCCCCCCCTCAACATAATAAAGTCGTAATAATCCACCCTCACTAGTCCCATACCTAGAAGGCATAAATCATAAAAAAGCCTACTCACTAGCCCCATACCTAGAAAGAATCCTAAAATAAAGGGAGAGCATAAATACCCAACAACCCGTCATTACAATGGCAATTTAATAAAACCAACAAGTTACATAAATAAGCACAATTAATCAAAGTACAAAACAACGCAAGATAGTCCAATTCAATTAAATCTTAATTTAATTATCTCATTGTCATAGACACCCAAATTAATCTCGTATAATTATTTTAAATTAAATACACCGAGGTTTCATCATTAATACAACAATATTCCAATTTCATCACCTTAACACAAATTACGTGAGTAATACGCTCCCAAATTCATTTATTTCAAAACTAGGATTTTTCTACATGCAACCTACACCAATAAAACCCAAAATTCACTCATGAATCATACGTGCCCAAGGGTTATGAATATTATTCATATTAAGAGATTTTATAAAAACAGCCCCAAGTTTTATGTGTCCACTTTCTCTAATTAGATTGCTAATTGATTTTAAGAAAAACATGAGATTAAAGTTTAGGCAACACTTAAAAGGCATAATATTAAAGGAAAGGAATAGAGTATTCATGCCTGTGATTAGTTGGACAAAAATCTAAGTAGAAGGTTAAACTCCTCTTGAAAAAATACCAATTAAGCCTTCTAATCTAAGGTTGAAATCTTGAATAAGTTTGGGGCTATGGTTTGTAGATGAAAGGGAGTAATTTTGGAGAGGTATTCTGGTTGAAAAGTTTGAGAAAAAGTGATTTGAAAAGTCCATCCACGAATAAGTTGTGATATATAAAGGATTCCGAGTTTTAATTAAGAAAAGAGTTATAATCAGATACAAACACTCGAAAAATCATTACGGACTATCAGACCGTTAGAATGGCTTGAAATTTTAATATGTTGTAGCGAACGGCGAGACAGGACTGCTCTGAAAAACTCAGCCCGATAGGACAATCGGATTTCTAAAAATATTATTTTTATCCTCCTTAGCTCGGATCCTCCCCCGATTTTTATACAAAAAATTATAATTTCCAAATTTAAATTCCACTTAAAACCTTATTTTTATATATAAAAACCGACATATATTAATTATTAACAATAATTAAATCCAAAATTTATTTTTATCGAATTTCTCAAAATTAGTTTAAAAATACCTATTTAAAAAATCGGGATTGTTACATACTTCCCCACTAGCAAAGAATTTCGTCCTCAAAATTAAACGAAGCATACACATTGCGTAAATCTCGTAAAAAAAAGTATGGCTCACATATGCCTACCCGTAGGATGCCATAATTGGGTTCCCATACACCCAATTCTACGCGCACCTACCCCACGAGCAACAAAATAATATATATGCGTATATACATACGCAGAACTATGAAAATAAGGGCGTACCACACGCTCCCACAAATCCCCACTCGATTCTATATCTGAAAGTCATCAAAATGCTAACATCCTCAAATTAAATCTCAACATCAAAAATCGATACATACGATACCTAACATATGCACTAAAATCTCTAAAATAATTATCGTCTACAAAATCCATTTTAAGGATCCTCACGTTAAGCTTACTAATTCTAAACTCAATTCCTACGACGTCCTTAGCATAAAGGTTCACATCTCCAAAAAATACATCTAACACGTAACCTAGACTCTCTACCTTAGGGAGTACGAATCAACAAAGGGAATCAAAGATTGGCAACGCGGAAGCTAAACTGACTCATAACCTACGAGACCTAAGACCATGCTTTGATACCATCTGTCACACCCCACTTAATTCTAGCGTCGGCCACCACTAAAACTAAGTCGGGTGCGAGTAAATAAATATCATTCTTAGCATGAGACAAATATGAGTCATATAAAATTAATCCACAAGATAATGATAATTAATCCCAAAATATAAACCATCCAATTAAGTGATAAAAGATCCAACTCCGTGCTAAACTCAAAGTAATTCCAATCTCTAATAATATGATATTGAATAATCTCCAACTGAATACAGTGAAATAACTAAACAAAACCTATACAACTTTGGAACCGAATGACCCAATCACAACCATAAACTGAGTCTCAATACAAGTGCGAAGGAATAGAAAACTAAACTAAATAAATACGCATAAGGTAGAGTAAACTCCAAGTGGACCTCCAAGAAATTCTCACAATAATGCTATGCAGCTTCTCCAAATACTATTTCCTGAAAAGTTAGTTAACGTACGAGGTCAGAGCCCCAAGCATGAATACACACTACTCCCCTCAATTAGGATCCTTGAATCCGGACAGTAGCATTATATGCAATAAATATCATAATAGAATATTTTAAATTAAACGAGATAATTAGCCGCGATAAATATAAATTACTAACTACTCGGAGAGATCCCCATTTAAAAAGGCACACTAATATGATTTTTAAATTCCCAAGTCCCACGGAGTTAATCTTTTATTAATTAACCTAAATTATCAAATTTCTCAAATAATTATGTTCTTACTTCAATAATTATTAGGTATGGCGGTCCTCCCACCTCGGGTGATAATTCATCAAAATTCATTATAGCGGTCCTCCCGTCACGGGTGAAAATTCACCAAAACTATCACACTTCCCCTTGTAAATAGCTAACCGAATCCATTTAAACTGTTGATCCCCCACAATATGACAAGGTTCCAACACACGACATGACATAAATCGTCCAAGCTAACCCGTTTAAACTGTCAGTTACTGACGCATTATGTCGCCACCAATTTTAATACCCGTTTTTATTTTAGGTATTAATTCTCAATTTCTCAATATAAATTGCCCCACCTTTATAATCGATGCGAGATCCTCAAAATACCTCTTAGTCCCATACCTAAGGGTCCCCAAGTTATCAATATGTCCTAACCTATGTATAAGATGAACCTCTAACATAAAACTCAACATAGTCTCATGCCTAGGCTAGCATAATGACGATAAAGCGATAAAAATCAGCCCACCCCAGACATAATAAAGTCGTAATAATCCACCCTCACTAGTCCCATACCTAAAAGGCGTAAATCATTAAAAGGCCTACCCACTACTCCCATACCTATAAAAAATCCTAAAATAAAGGGAGAGCATAAATACCTAACAAACCGTCGTTACAATGACAATTTAATAAATCCAACAAGTCATATAAATAAGCACAATTAATCAAAGTACTAAACAACGCATGATAGTCCAATTCAATTAAATCTTAATTTAATTATCTCATCGTCATAAACAGCCAAATTAATCTCATATAATTATTTTAAATTAAATACACCGAGGTTTCATCATTAATATAACAATATTCCAATTTTATTACCTTAACACAAATTACGTGAGTTATACGCCACCAAATTCATTTATTTCAAAACTAGGTTTTTTTTACATGCAACCTACACCAATAAAACTCAAAATTCACTCATGAATCCTACGCACCCAAGGGTTATGAATATTATTCATATTAAGAGATTTCATAAAAACAGCCCCAAGTTTTATGTGTCCACTTTCTCTAATTAGATTGCTAATTGGTTTTAAGAAAAACATGAGATTGAAGTTTAGGCAACACTTAAAACGCATAGTACTAAAGGAAAGAAATAGAGTATTCATGCCTATGATTAGTTGGACAAAAATCTTAGTAGACGGTTGAACTCTTTTTGAGAAAACACCAATTAAGTCTTCTAATCTAAGGTTGAAATCTAGAATAAGTTTGGGACTATGGTTTATAGACGAAAGGGAGTAATTTTGGAGAGGTATTCTGGTTGAAAATTTTGAGAAAAAGTGATTTGAAAAGTCCATCCACGAATTAATTTTGATATATAAAGGATTAAGAGTTTGATTAAGAAAAGAGTTATAATCACATACAAACACTCGAAAATTCATTACGAACTATCGAACCGTCATAATGACTTAAAATTTTAATATATTGTAGCGAACGGCGAGACAGGACTGCTCTGAAAAATTCAGCTCGATCGGACAATCGGATTTCTAAAAATATTATTTTAATCCTCCTTAGCTCGGATCCTCCCTCAATTTTTATACAAAAAGTTATAATTTCCAAATTTAAATTCCACTTAAAACCTTATTTTTATATATAAAAACCAACATATTTAATTATTAACAATAATAAAATCTAAAATTTTATTTTTCTCGAATCTCCCAAAATTAGTTTAAAAATACCTATTTAAAAAATCGGGGTTGTAACAGTAGTTGCCAGATCATTCATATCAGTCATGATTGTCGCTCTAGAGATTATGACGAGGGTGGTTCAGGCCCAGGCAACAGATCCATTTTGTTAGGAGAGGATTAAACAGCTATTAGTTGGTGAAGCCGAGTTGTAAGGACAATTTTATCATGTCCGAAATGTTTCATTTATTTATGTCGTACGCCGTTACATTTGACACGTCTCTACACGATCACACACGACAGCCTCAATCCGAATTTCGGGAATCAAACATTTATTATCTCCATCATGTGTCCCTCATCTGCCTCAACGACTTCACGTTCCATGATTTTAGGCTCGTAATGCAAGTTGTACGCAAGAGAAGTCAAAACAGTGCAATAAGGCTTGATAGGGAAGTTCAAGGGCAATTTGGTAATTTTACAGCCACCGTACGGAGGACCGATCAACTGTAAAGTTGAATACCTTGCCAAAATAAAGATACTGGAAGAAACGGCACCTCAATCCGAGCTACGGTGAACAAGTTATGGCCCGTTGAAAATGGAGATATTTCCAAGAAACTCCTTGGAATTTTTTCTAAGTGCTGAAAGCCCCTTTGACCAGCGAATGTCCCCGAACCCAGCCCGAACCGGTTCGGGGAGGCGAACCGGTTCGCATGGACCCCGAACCAGTTCGGGTACCCTGTACGCTGGATAAAATTTCAGTGTTTTAAATTCACAAAACTCTTCATGTGTTTTCCTATTTAAACCAACTTCAGGGGAGCTATTTTGCAAGACTTTGAAAGATGAATTTGAGAGTCCAAATACCTCAAGTCTTCACCTTTTTGAGTCCCAAGACTCATGTGTTGATTCACACAACTCTTTCAAACCTTTGTGAATCTGTTTGCAACCCAAGAACACATCTGTGTGTCTGTTCATACACTTGTGGAGAAGACCGTTCTTCTTCTTCATTGCTGCCCTCCTGGAAAGGAAAACTTCCAGCCGTCGACTACAGATCCGACACCTGCGGGTAACTCTGTATCACTGTATTTTCATTGTAATTCGAGAAATTGTATGTTACAATATTATAATGAAAATAAATGGTTTTTGCCCCTTTGGGGGATTTTTCCTCACATGCATGTGTTTGAATGTTCTTACATGATTCATTATCATATTTAATCACATACAGTTGCATATTTAGGATTTAATTGATAAAAACTGTGTTTAATTAAATAACTTCCTTATTTTAACGCACGCGCACTCTCCTCAAATTGGTATCAGAGCAGGTTACGCTAGTTTATCGCGTGATCCTATTTTTCGCAAAATCGTGTGATATTGATTTTTTTTGAAAAATCAGTTTTGTGAAAATTCGCATTTTTTCCTATGGAGCACTTATATAATCAGATGCCTATTTTTTACGGGTCTAATTATGCCTACTGGAAAGCTCGTATGAAATCGATTTTAAAATCTATTGACGAGTGGGTTTGGTTGATTTGCGAAAATGGTTGGACTCCTCCCACGGTCACTGTTAATAACATCACCACTTTAAAACCCGTGTCAGCCTGGACTGAAGATGATTATAAATTATCCAATTTTAATTCCCGTGGTCTGAGTGTTGTTTCTGGAGCTGTCTTTCCTGATGAGTTTCGCCGAATTATGACGTGCACCACGTCTAAAGAGGCTTGGGATGTTTTGAAATTGACACATGAGGGTACAGACGCGGTTAAAGAATCAAAATTACAAAATTTGGCCACCCAATTTGAAATTATCACCATGTCTGAGTCCGAATGCTTTGATGATTTTTATGCACGTTTGTCGGACATTGTTAACACATGTTTTAATTTGGGTGAGGTGATTGATAACACGCGTGTCGTTAAAAAGATTTTGAGATCTCTCCCAAAACGCTTTATTCCTAAAGTCACTGTTTTGAACTCTTTGGGAAATTTGAAATCACTTAAGTTGGAAGAACTTGTAGGAGATCTTCAAACCTATGAGATTGGCATGTTTCCCAAAACCATCAAGGCTAAGGATAATGGCATTGCATTAAAGACTCATTTTAAGAAAAAGAAAGAAAAAGTTTGTGAGTCTGATTCTGAGGGAGATTTTGATTTTAATGATATGGCCTTGTTTGCGAAAAATTTTAAAAAATTTCTCAACATGAACAAAAATAATTCTTCCAATAAAAAGAATTTTTTTGAGAAAAATAAAAAGAAAGGAAAGGCCAAAGAAAGTGGTGAGAGGAAAAAATAGAATGACTCCAATGAGGAGTGTGAGGAAGATTTTGATAACGTCACTTGTTTTGAATGTGGGGGTAAGGGACATAAGTCGTTTGAGTGTCCTACATGACTTAGAAAGAAAGGAAAGAAAATAGCTATGCCCGCCACACTCAGTGACAGTAGTGAAGGTGAGGGTGATGAGACTAGTGGTGAGAAGTTTGTCTCTTTTTCTAGTCGTGTGAGCACACTCACTTTCTCTCACGAGAGTGCACACGAGAGCGATGATAGTGATTTGTGTTCTTCAAGTGAGGGAGAAAGCGAGGGTGAGAGTGGAGATGAAAGTGATCTCCAAAAATCTTTTAGAGATTTGTACACCGAGACCTTAAAAACCAAGAAGTATAATCCTGATTTAGGTCATCGGGTTTTAGATTTGGAGAGAGAGAAGGAGGTTTTGAGAAAGGAGAAGTGTGATTTGATCGACACGTTGTCTAGTCTGACGACACGTGTATCCCAACTCGAGAGTGATCTCGAACGTGCCAGGGAGGTCAACGTCAATTTTGTGAACACACCTAAGAGAATTGAAAAGGTGGTTCATAAGGGTAAAGGTGAGAAGTTAGGAATAAGTCATGACGGTGCTTCTTCTTCCCAATTAGCACCCGAGCCGGTTCCCACTTTAGTGTTTGATTCACGTGAGTCTCACCCTAACCCACCTAGGTGTCCCATTCCTATTAGGAGAGTGCGTCCTAGAGTTTTTGAGAAAGGTGTTCCGAGGCCTATTTATGTTTGCTCACATTGCAAAAGGAGAGGACACCTTAGAGAATTTTGCTTTAAGTTGGGGTATGTGTCACGTTTTACTTCTACACGTGTTTCTGGCACACATGCACCCACACATGATACTTTACATGCTCCCGGGGACTACATGAGAGAGTTTGCACATTTAGGTGAGCAAGTTAATTTTTTAGTCAGAACTTCACAAGAATTGATGGAGGTTTTTCATAAGCTGTCACCTCCTTTGGAAAACCCCTCCGCACCTAATGATTGAGGTTTAACTTGTTTACTAGCATAGGGTGATTTTCATGATGACATTGTTTGCCTATTGCTAGTATGTATCATTTTTGTATGTTTTATTTTTTTTGAAATTTTTTGAAAAATACAAAAAGATTTTATTTTGATAAAATTCTTGAAAAATCCAAAAAGATTTTTGTATTTTGTTTTGCACCGTTTATGGATGAACACTTAGGATGACCGAGTCACAACATCATTCCATTATTTTCATGTGACTATTTGATAGTGTTTTGAGACAATAGTTCAATTCATCCTTGTGCTTTATAATGTTTGGAGTCATTATGATGTAATTTAGTGTTACTTCCTACATGTTTGACTCATGATTTTCTTTATTGCACACATGCACGGATTTGTTTGATTATTGTGCTTGTCTTATCACATGTTGGTTGGGTGTTTTCACTTCAATCCCGTTCTTAAAATAAACCAAGCGCGATAAATTTTGATAAGGAAATTGTGCATATAAAAACCGTTTTGTGAGTTTGTGTGCTTTGTTTTAAAATGGGGAAGGGCTGCGAAAGGTTCATTTTGCCTTTGCGAATACTAAGCCACCGTTAAATTGGACCTAAAAAATGGAGGAATTTTATTATCCGGGGTCCAAAGAGGTTTAAAAAAGCCCAAAAAAATTTAAAGGCAATAAAAAGAAATTTATGCCAAATTATGGGCCATTTAGGTTTTTGCACCAATTCTCCAAAGTTTGAGAATTTAGATTACCTCTAAAAGAAAATATATATGAGGGAGTTTGGTTGGAGAATTAAAATGGGTTTGCATGTCCTTGAAATTCTTAAAAATGCGCTATATAGTTTTGGACGTTATTGGTGTGGAAATCACTTTGACTTTGATTTGTTGATTCGCATAAGACGATGTCATTTAAATTCAACAAATTTTTACACCTAAGGATTATTTTGATTTTCATTCGTTAGGGGTACACATATGCATCGTGCACATATGATTGATTGAGTTGATTTACCTATCGAATGTGTTCACACCGATTCATTCCATTTCCATGACTTGGTTGTTCAAGTTTAAATCCATGATGTGACTTGTGTATCATGTTTTATATTTTTTTTCCAAATGGTATCTATTTTTTGTACGAAAAATTGAAAAATCAAAAATAGTTTGTGAAGATTTTTTGAGCATCTCCTTGCAAGACCGTGTTTGCCATATTGATTGATGCCTTGTTTTGAATACCGTGACACCCTGATTTTGCTTGTTTGATTCATTCTTCTTATTTGTCTATTTGAGGACATCATAAAAAGGGGGAGAAAGAATTATCTTATTTTGGGGGAGTTTGAATTTTGGGGGAGTTTTGAGATTTGAACTATGTCTATCATATATTGGTATCTAAGTTTATCTCATTTCAAACTCGATACGTCACTTGGTATTTTTTCTTTATCTCATGTGTATAGGTACTACATTGATGATCTCTGAATTGCACACCCTGATGAGAAAATATTTGAGATTCCTGAAGATTTGAAGAACAAACGATGGAGGCTATTCATTTGTACCTTATCCAGTTTTGGGTTCATGGGGGGGTATATTTGTATAGGCAATTTCATTTTTGATAATTCGGATTTTTTATCTATGTACCGACATAGACATATGGGGAGATTTGTAAGGACAATTTTATCATGTCTGAAATGTTTCATTTATTTATGTCGTACGCCGTTACATTTGGCACGTCTCTACACGACCGCACACGACGGCCTCAATCCGAATTTCGAGAATCAAGCATTTATTATCTCCATCATGTGTCCCTCATCTGCCTCAACGACTTCACGTTCCATGATTTTAGGCTCGTAATGCAAGTTGTACGCAAGAGAAGTCAAAACAGTGCAATAAGGCTTGATAGGGAAGTTCAAGGGTAATTTGGTAATTTTACAGCCACCGTTTGGAAGACCGATCAACTGGAAAGTTTAAGATCTTACCGGAACAAAGATACTGGAAGAAACGACACCTCAATCCGAGCTACGGTGAACAAGTTATGGCCCGTTGAAAATGGAGATATTTCCAAGAAACTCCTTGGAATTTTTTCTAAGTACTGAAAGCCCCTTTGACCAGCGAATGTCCCCGAACCCAGACTGAACCGGTTCGGGGGGGCGAACCGGTTCGCAGGGACCCCGAACCGATTCGGGTACCTTGTACGCTAGGTAGAATTTCAGTGTTTTAAATTCGCAAAACTCTTCATGTGTTTTCCTATTTAAACCAACTTCGGGGGAGCTATTTTGCAAGACTTTGAAAGACGAATTTGAGAGTCCAAATACCTCAAGTCTTCACCTTTTTTAGTCCCAAGACTCATGTGTTGATTCACACAACTCTTCCAAACCTTTGTGAATCTGTTTGCAACCCAAGAACACATCCGTGTGTCTGTTCATACACTTGTGGAGAAGACCGTTCTTCTTCTTCATTGCTGCCCTCCTGGAAAGGGAAACTTCCAGCCGCCGACTACAGATCCGGCACCTGCGGGTAATTCTGTGTCACTGTATTTTCATTGTAATCCGAAGAATTGTATGTTACAATATTATAATGAAAATAAATGGTTTTTGCCCCTTTGGGGGATTTTTCCTCACATGTATGTGTTTGAATGTTCTTACATTATTCATCATCATATTTAATCACATACAGTTGCATGTTTAGGATTTAATTGATAAAAATTGTGTTTAATTAAATAACTTCCTTATTTGAGCGCACGCGCACTCTCCTCAGTCTTACTCGGTGAGTTTCGAGGGAGGTTTGCACTTCAACGGGAGACTAATTGTCCCCGAGGGAGATGACCTATGACATGCAGTGATGATAGAGTCGTATGGGTCCCGATTTGCGGTACATCATGCCGGGGATAAGATGTATTGGGATATGAGGCGACAATACTGGTGGAGTGGGATGAAGAGAGACATTGCAGAGTTCGTCTCCAAGTGTTCCACTTGCTAGCTGGTGAAAGCGGACCATTAGAGACCATCAGGTTTACTCCAACTGTTAGAGATCCCCATGTGGAAATAGGAGAGCATTTTCATGGATTTCATTACAGAGGTTGCCTACTTATCAGAGGGGACACGATTCTATATGGGTTATTGTGGATAGTTTAACGAAAGTAGCCCACTTTCTGTCAGTCAGGACGGACTATACAGCGGGACAGTATGCCCAGATATTTATTAGAGAGATAGTGAGATTACATGGTGTACCCCTTGATATCGTGCCTGACAGAGACAAGACTTTTATGTCTCATTTTTGGGAGAGTTTTTAGGAGGCTATGGGTACCGAGTTGCGGTTGAGTATGACGTATCACCCGCAGACTGATGGGCAGACTAAGCGCACTAATCAGATGCTTAAGGATATGTTACGTATGTGTGTCCTTGATTTTAGTGGAGGTTAGGAGCAGTACCTCCCACTGGTGGAGTTTGCTTACAACAATTCCTATCAGTTCACGATTAGCATGGCCCCATTCGAGGCATTGTATGGTAGGCCTTGTCGTTCTCCTACTTGTTGGCTAAAGGTGGGGGATAACAAGCTACTCGGGCCAGAAGTGATTCATGACACATTGATCAGAATTGAGATGCGCATTCGGGTATCCCAAGATAGGTAGAAAAGCTACGCCAATATTAAGAGGTTCTTCAGGGAGTTCATTATGGGGGAACAAGTTTTGCTCAGAGTATCTCTTATGAAGGGGGTAATGAGGTTTGGAAAAAAGAGGAAATTGGCTTCGAGATACATGGGACCATTTCCTATTATCGAGAGGATCGGACCAGTGGCATACAGACTTGGGTTGTCGGAGCACTTACACCGTATTCATGATGTGTTCCACATTTCATCACTGAGGCGGTACCTCTGGGATGAGTTGGCCCACACTCACATCGCGATAAAGGATATTGATTTGCAGCCCGACAATTCATATGAGAAGAGACCAGTGGCTATCCTAGATCATAGTGAGGAGATTGAGGTCAAAGGTAATTCCACTGGTGCGGGTGCAGTGGCAACATCACAATGTGGAGGAGTCTACTTGTGAGCGAGAGGCGAATATACGTGAGAAAAATTCAGATTTATTCGTACCAGGTATGACTTATTTCCCAAATTTGGGGATGAAATTCCGTTATTAGGGGGGAAGTATGTAACACCCTGTATTTTTTAGGATTTAAATAATTATGATATTAATTATTATCGTGGAATTAATAATTATTGTTGGATTAATTAAATTAAAATGTGAGAAATTAATTATTAATTAATCCGAATTAAAAATAAATATTAACATGCGTGCCAAGGGTTAATAGTTATTGATGAGAATTATTAAATATTACGGTGTGAATACGCAATATACAATTATGAAATTTGATAAATGGTGGAGAGTGAGAAATATGGCAGTTTGGTAAATTAAGTCGGATGCGCGTGTGAGTCGTGTTGGGACTAATTATAAGGAATAAAAAGATAATTTATTTTAAGTAACTCGTATGGTCATTTTGAATGCGTCGTTGAGTCCGAAAGGGTCAAGATAGTCAGAAAACTCTACCCGGATATTTTATTTGGACTCCGGGATATTTTTAGGCCAAACCGGCACCTCATAGGGGTATTTTTATCTTTTGGATTTTTGGAGAATTATTATGGATGAAAATTAGGAAAATAAAAATAAGAGTACGTGGATGAGAAGGAAGTTGTCAGTTTCTAACCTACGAGAGAGAGAGAGAGAGAACCACAAAGGAAGAAGGAAAGGGCCATAGGTATTCTTGGTACAAAACTCAAGAACTCACCCCACAAATCCCATCACCGTATAGATTGGAGAACGAAGAACACGACTATACCAATTTCATCAGCGGATCAGACCATCATAATCAAGGCAAGTGTTTATTACTTGCTTTCTTTTAGAAATAATCATACTCATGTTAGTGTAGATGAATTTAATCATGAATTCCATGTGAAATTAGGTGAAAATTGGAGAATTTATTTATGATTATGGACTGTTATGACTAGTAGTTTATTTCCTTCATGTATGTGGAGGATTAGTCAAAAAATTGGAATGAAATGAATGAACGAATCTGAGATTTAATGGTTCTTGAATTTAAATTGGAAGAACTAGGGCTTTAATGGCTTAATTTGGGGATTCTGAAATTATGTGATGATTATTAATGAATTGATGATCCTAGGATGGTAGAAATCGTGTATACATGTTGGGTTATCAATCAAAATAGCTAAATGGAGGATTGGGTACGAACTGTGGAGTTTTGGGTTTGATAACGGGGGAAAAACGTAACTGTGAAAGAACAACTCTGACAGCATAGGATCGGTTCGCTTTATAGATAGGATCGGTTCATTTTTTTATAGGATCGGTTCATTTTCCTTAGGATTGGTTCGGTTCAGTTTGTTACAGATTTCCAGTTCTTGTGCATAACCTCGGAGAACCTTTCGAATCTTAAATTGTGAGATTAAGTTTGATGTGTACTGAGGATTAGTTTAATAAAATCGTAGGCCAAGAGGGGGGAACCATAAGCTAATGTAAATTGGTATAAATCGGGGAAAACACTTACCTTGGTGAATAATTCAAATCTTGGAAATTAGGGAAAAATGATGTCCTAGACCAGTAGGGTATAGGGACCTTACCTACTATTATGATGTGTGAATTTAAGGATGCCCTTGAAGTGATGAGAAATACTCGGGAGCGTACATTAATGAATTTAGCTATGAATTAATACTGCGTAGATTATTTGGGATATAAATATACTACGTATGGGAAATATATGTTGGGTTGGGGGAATACCTAATGATTTTAATAGGAATTGTGAATGCCTATTACATGATTATTATTATTATTATTATTATTATTATTATTATTATTATTATTATTATTATTATTATTATTATAACATACCGAGCTACTTGCTATCGCGGGAGGTTGTGTTAGAGACGGTCTTATCTTAAGGAGCCTTTGGGGGGATATTTGACTTGTATATCAGGACATAGGTCTGAGAAAGACTTATCCGTGAGTTGATAAGTCTGCGGCCATTTGGGTGCGTAGGTATGTGCGTAGCCCATGGGGCTGGGAACTATGTTCGCCTCCAATAGGTATGATTTATTTATATGGTTCGTGGGAGGTTTTCGAACCGATAACCCTTGTTTGAGTGCGAGATGTACCGGGATATGATAGCAGAGTATGCAATGCACTACATGTGTATCCTTGGGGTGCTGTGTTAGTATATGTATATAATAGTGATGGATATATATGTACTTGTGTTATATCTATAGTGGGATAATTGTAGGTTAGTAAGATAGTGAAATCTTAAATAACGTAAGTTGTGAATGCTTAACTTTAGTGTAATAACACTTAACTGAGATGATAAATATTGAAACTAATAATAAATATTGTGGATTACGGGATACTAATACGAGGTATAACTAGAAGTATAAGCCATTACCTAGTTAAAAATGTTATAGATGGCTAGGTTGGAGTACATGTACGGTAGGCGTGCACAATAGTTGAGGAGTGAGAATCTCATGTGAGAGTTCGAACTAACATGCGCTTAATACTTGTTTTATTGCAAATTTTAAATACTTGCTAAAACAAATATTTTTACAACTCGGACTCTCACCCGTTTCTTGCAATTCTTATCTCTCTTTTGCTATATATATATATATATATTTATATCAGGTGTCGAGCAACAGGGACGCCAGACTTAGGCGATTTGATTATTTGACGTGCTTTAGCAGTTATGAGAGTTGCAGGTCCTCGTGCTTAGATGCCTCCAGTATCATTTCATTTAGTTATATTTAGACTTTCATTTAGGGCATTTTTCGCCCATTCTCAATTATTTCATTGGAGAGATTGTACTTCTTTCTTTTCAGCATTTAGTTATCTAGTTGGATTCAGATTTATTAGTTTGTTGGTTTGAAACTTGGACTGGAATGTTTCATCCAACCTTATCTATTTTAGCATTTGATTCGTATCCAGTATTTTATTCATGTGTTTGGAAATGGTTTATGGTTTAATAACTGGAAATTTTATCAAATAATTTTATGTACTTAAAATGGAAAATACTTTGACATTAGCAGAATTATTTATTAGGTAATTATATTGGTTTAATGTTTTCGACAGTGATTCTAAGAATGAACCAACTGAACATTCTGTTTTAAATTTAATAAATGACTGATCACCCGATATTTAATTGGGCAGAGTGTCACAGAACCATCTTGACTGCCAAAAGTTTGGAGATAACCTCAAAAGCTTTGGACAAATACTTCATTATGAACTCCCCCTTGACCCCATATGTTTGGAGCAATTGATTAAAAATTAATTGGGAGTCATTGTGGGTTATGACCTGTTCGACACTTAATAATATGGTTAATTTTAAGCCAGTAATGAATGTTTCATATTCTGCATCATTATTGGAGGATTGGAACTGGAAGCGCAGTGCGTATTCCATGTCCATATAATCAGGGTTGTTGGTAATGTGCCCTGCTCCACTGCTCGCAGCGCAAGAAGATCCGTCTACATATATATTTCCAGGTGGGGATGTTGTCATCAAATCTACCTTCACTTAGGGTTCCTTGCTTGAACAACTTTTTTTCTCTGCACGTCATGTCGCTGGGTAATTTCTTACTCAACAGATGTTTTAGGTTTGTCTGCTGTAGGGCCTTCTTTCATAGGAGTTTGTTCGGCTTGCTTTGGGGCTCAATTCTCTTCCAAAGAAGTCTACCACAACGAGCAAGCTTGAGTCAGTAACTGTTTATTGATAAATGAACTTGACGATGAAAGCTGCTACAACTCGTCCCTTCACTGCTATTCTCGACTCATAAAGGATATCATATTCTCTTAGCTCCAATGCCCAGGGCATTAATTTCACTGATTTTTCTTATTTGTGAATTTCTTGGTGCAAAGGCAAATTCATGTATGCGCCTGGAAGTAGGGTTTCATTATTCTTGATGCTTTGGTGAGGGCCAAGCTAATTTATCCTGGCGAGTATACCTGATTTCCACTCCTTTAAAAGCCTTGTTGGTCTAATATACTGGCTTTTGTATCCCATTTTTTAGACGAACTAGCACCCGAGTTAACCGCAGATTCAAACACAACCAAGTATAAGTGCAATTTCTCTCACATAAGCATCGAGAGAGCAATGGTGGAGATCTCAAGTATTGTTTCAGATCTTAAAAGGCTTTTTCACATTACTCATTCCTTCAAAGTTTTTTTTAAGTACCTTGAAGAACGACAAACAATTGTCGATGGCCTGAGAGAGAAATCGATTGAGAGGTGTTACTCTTCCGGTCAACTTCTGCACATTTTTTTACATGAGGGAGATTCATTATTAATTACTGATTTGATCTTGTCCGGATTGGCTTCAACTACTCTATCGTTCATGAAGAAACCTAAGAACATTCCCTCATTTACGCCGAACACGCATTTAGTTGGATTGAGTTTCATTTGGTGTTTCTCAAGTTGGTCAAATGGTTGGATGAGGTATTTAATGTGATCGGTCTCTCTCTTGCTCTTGGTGATCATGTCATCCATATACACTTCCATATTATTTCAAATTTGTTCTTCACAGACTTACAAACCTTTGGTATGTCGCTGGCTGGCCAAGTGCCGACTACTACTTTCAACTTGACAGTTCCTAAAGGATAAACCTTTTATCCAGAGAAACTTATTGTCCACGAGGATTATAGCAATCTTAAGTTGTGGAAATAATTATAAAACATAACATCAACTGGGCTGCCATTGTCCACAATGATTGTAGAAATCCTTGCTCTGTGTACCTTAAAGGTAACAACCAGAGGATCATCATATGGGTGGAACACTCCTAATAAGTCATTCTTTGAGAAACCAATGACTAGCTTATCCTTGTTCACCTTTCTTGACCGACCATCTACCTCATCTGATAGGTTGATCTGCCGAATATAAGAGCAATATTTGGCCTCATTCAAATAGGTTTTTCTTTAGGCTATTTTGTCTCCGCCACCAGCGTCTTCCCCTGTAATAAAATGATAGTAAAAATATATCATCTTTATATCAATCTCTGGCTCCCGTTTTTTTAGGGAGGTCTTGATCATTTTCTGAATCGTCATCCCAACCTCTCTTCTTGTCATTTGTGTTCCTGCAAGGTGATTCGGACCTCAGTCTTGATCTTCCGTTCGATCAACAAACTTGGTACATTTTCCAAGTGAATAAGGGATTCAATCTCGTTCTTTAAGACAATGCAATTGTCGGTGGTATGCCCGTGATCGTTGTGAAAATCACAATATTTAGATTTATACCTCCTGTTAGGGCGTGACTTCAACTTTCCAGGTCACTTTAAATCTCTACTACCTTTGATTTTTTCCAAGATGTGATACAAGCTGATATTTAGAGGAGTGTATTCCTCATACTTCTTCGATTTCTCAACTTTCTTATCTTTCTACTCATTCTTATCCGAGATTTTTTGGTGATCGACTGTAATTCCTGGAACCTACTTGGCAACCGTAGCTTCCTCGGCGCTCATGATCTTACTAGGTTTTGCCATCAACTCTGTCACTGTTTTAGGCAGTTCTTTTTCCAATGCATAATATAACTCCTTAGGAAGCAACCCATTATTCAAATCAGCGATGACAGTATTTTCCTCATAGTCTGCCACTTTTAGCTTTTCACTGTTGAAACGGGTAATGTATTCTCGGGTAGTTTCCCAGTCGTTGACGAATGCTTAACATATGGGCTATTCTTTTCTTGTCCCTAAAATTAGAGAATGATACGAAATTACCAAATGTGAAAATCGAACAACCAAAAAATCACGAGGTTAAGTCGCGGTTTGTGTATATATAGCGGACGTCCGTGAGCGGATTAAAAAAAATTTGCAAACCTTGTTGACAAAGTGGTCAAAGATGTTAAGCCACAAGTGAGACCCACTTAATAAAAATGACAAAAGAAACAACCTGTTGGGTCTCACTTTAACAACTCATGACTTAAAACAAAACATTTAGTTCATTATGGATACACACTTGTAATAATGAATTTGATAATGACATTTGCATAACTAGCGAATGATATAGGCCATGCAGGCTATTACCAAATGCCATTATCAAGGCAACATTCTCTCCATAAGCATCTTTTATAAAAAAATAAAAAATAAAATATGTTTTCTATTAAAAAAAAATTATACTGCATTTATAAAAAAAATCAAACCACCGGTGCGAACCATTTTTTTTAAATACCAAAAAAAAAAAAACTAAAAAATAATCTTTCTACTATTTTAGAAAAAAATGATCGCGCCAACGGAATTTATACTAGTTTAGAAAAAATGGTCGGACTGCCTATACATACCGCTAACGCAGACAATTTTTTTTAATAGAGAATTACGGTAAAAATCATGTTCCTTTTTATATTTGGATTTTTAGGACAATGTTTTTTAAGTTTATAAATCTAATCCCTGTGGTACAATAATATTTATAAATCTAGTCCCTGTGGTACGATACCTTTATTTTTTTGGTCCGCGCCAGCGGCCCTATTTTTCACAATTTTTCTTGGTATTTTTAGTACAGGGACAAAATTTATAAAATTATATGGGGTGTCCTATTTTTATACACTTTGAGAATTATAAGGACCTTTTCCCAAAACTCCCTTTTTTTTTAAATGATAAAAATATTATTTTCACCATTTAAAAAAAATGGTTCGCGCCAGCGCCATGAAAAAATACGACTCCATGTCACGTCGCGTTTTATTTGGGAAAAATGAATTATAATTTGTGTTTTCATTTTGAGGGAAAATTATATTTTAACACATGCAATTCATTTTTTCCCCAAAATATAAAAACACACAATGTGTGTCGCTGGCGCGGACCTTAAAAAATAAGAGAATATTGTTTAAATGAGTGTTTGAGGGACTTTTTTTTAAATAAATAAAGTATGGCAATATTCAATCAGTTCAATGTAACTATATGAATCAAATACCAACTAATTCCAAATCAAAATAAACACACACACATATTCATACTAAAAAGAGAAGAAGAGAAAAATAAGATCTCACAAAAAATAAACAGTGTCCCTTTTATACAAAGTTGCAAATAAAGAATTAAAGAAAACGAAAATAAAAAAGGAAAACAAAAAAAATAGAAAAGTTTTGCCGGATTTTATACAGGCCCGTCCTACCGACAATGGCAGCAACAACCCCCTTTTGCTTATCTCTCGTTGCAGCCCAAAACCATGGGTTCAACCACACGGCACCAACTCCCATGGTTGTCCTTCTTCTTCACACAATAGCAGCTCAACACCTCCAACAATTCCCATGGTTTCTTTTCTCCATTTCCGTACAGCCCCATATCACAAATCAAAAGACCAAGCTCACATTCACTACACCAAATCTGCCCATTTGTCAAGGTCATTGACCTTGACAAATCCACCTTGTCAAGGTTAATGACCGTGACATTTCGAGGCGAGACAACTTTTTTTATCACGGTCGTGTCACGGTCATTGACCTTGACACAAAACTCGCGTTTTGTGTCACGGTCGTGTCAAGGTCAATGACGGTGACACGTTTGTCACGGTTATAAACCGTGACAAAGCCATGGCCCCTCTTGCCCAGAATTGAAAAAAAATCTGCGGGGCAGTATGGCCACTGCCACTGCCCAGCAGTATATTTGTACCTGTTATAGCAACGTTGTACCTGTTCCAAACATCATATATCCAACACAAACTAAAGATAATGCAAATATATATTCATGACGATATAATCCAAATATTCAAAGTAAAAATAATATATATGACGATATAATCCAAATATAATTAAAATGGACAAACTTAAAAATAATGTTACTACATGTCTTGGATAAAACTGAGGAGGTGAGTAGGCCACACGACATACGAATTGACGCACCCACTAATATACGTCGTGCCGCATTGTTCGCGCAACCACAATAGGGAGTTCTCCTTCCCAGGTATGACATGCGTGACGAGCACCCTGGACTCCATCTCTTGAAGCACACGTCCATGGACTATTCCACCCTCGACGATATTCGGGTCCCTCAACCCCCGCCCTATCCACTGGCCATCAAATACGTCCAATATGAACACGCTCGGCCAACCAATTGTCGACAATTGTCTGTTGGAGGGCGTCAAATAGGGAAGTGGATCGTCGAAGTACGGACGTGTCGGTGATGAAGCAACGAGGTCCACATCCTCGTCATCCTGCGCCTCGTCCTCCCGCACCTCCTCCTCCACCGCCTTCTCCTTCTCCTTCCCTTTCCCTTTCCCTTTACGGTCTCCACCCAACGTACGCTTCATGAATGCGTACATATCTTGGAACGTCGCCTCCAAACGGGACAACTTCGCGTCGTGTGAATCCACCGTTCGAGCCAACCCGGTGTCGCTCGTCTCCAATCCGATGATCCTAGATTTGGCCACCCGCGAGCTCACTCCCCCTGTCCTCCCCTTGCGATCAGAGCCAAGCACTTGGCTGAGTGCGTCTGTGGACAAAGATGCCTTGTCGGCATCAGACTGCGACTCATGCACTTCCTTAAGCTTTGCCTGAAACGACAAAAAGCACATGATTAGTAAAATAAGTAAACTAAAAAATTATAACGTAATTAACAATAATTAAACTGTCGGATTACTTACAATCGTGGTCGCGACGCTCGGGGACACCTCCTTGTCCTTCCCCTTCTTCGTCCGAAGAGCCACATAAGTATCGAGCCTATGTGGCTTACCCCCTGGCCCACTCCCTACCCCCTGAAATAAAATAAAGTAAAGTAAAATTAGTATCGGCCCCGCAAAGTAAAATAATATCCAATAATATATTTCTGTAGTTATAGATAAATTAAATCTTACCTACATCCTATGCTCCACCTCAGCGTAAGAGGTCCGGCCGGAGTAGTGCACGTCCGTCTTTTTAGCTCGATTTTCCCTTTCCGGTTGGCGAGATGCCAATTGTCGATCATCGATCTCATTGTCAATGAACTTTTGTCATTGTGCCAATGAGATCGGCTCCTTGGGCGGGACGGATCCGTGCCATTGTAAAATGGACTCTCGTGTTTTTCTAAAGTACCGTGTCCGCATATTTTTCTTCCACGTCTTGTGTTGCTCCCTCAACTGCTCCAAGACGGAATCGCATAGTTTTGGATCCAAGTTGAATTGTTCCTGTCCAACAAATACAATGTTAGTTGCGAATAAATATAAATATAAATATAAATATGAAATTGAAATTGAAATTGAAATTGAAATATTCATATAAATATTACCTGTAGTGCCGCCCAAACAGCTAACTTGAGCTCATATGGCACCTCCTTCCAACTCATAAACCCCGGGCCGATGACCGTCTTTAGCAGCTCGAGGGATCTCGCTA
The DNA here is from genome assembly GCA_949130495.1 of Sambucus nigra. NCBI lineage: Eukaryota > Viridiplantae > Streptophyta > Magnoliopsida > Dipsacales > Adoxaceae > Sambucus > Sambucus nigra. The sequence continues at coordinate 191,215,323 of OX422209.1, forward strand.
ATAGCTCGGACTTGTTCTCGACGGTAATCCCAAATTTTCCATATTTGGAGAGGCTAGGGGCGGAGGAGCCCTCGTCGCCTCCGCTACCACCGAACCCAGACGACATCATCATAAACAGCATCATCATCTTCGCCTTAACATCTGAAGGATACATTTTTGCTGTAAAAAAAATGTTATTAGTACAGATAAAAAAAAATGTTAATAGTACACATTTCGTTTTACCTAATTGAATTAATTGAATTAATAGTACAGATAAAAAAATGTTCCGTCTATATTATAACGTATGTGTAACTTCCGTCAATACCATTTCGTTTCAATTTTGTAATATTATGTTTTTTTCAAATATTTTAAAAGTTATTAAATGGGTGCCCCACCCCCTGCCCCCCTCCCCCGCCACACACACACGCACACCTACGCACCTACGCACACACACACACACACACACACACACACCACCCCTACCCACCCCACCCCCACCCCCTCCCCCCGCCACGACCGTGACAACTACATATATTGTTTATCAATAAAATTATGACATGAGATAATTATAATTGGAGCATAAATTTCATTATCATAAAGGGATAAATCCAACCAAGTACAAAGATTCTACAAATTAAAGTGAGAATTAAATTTAAGACTTTCTAACAACATGAATGTATATGGATTCTAACTAATGATATTCCTAAAAACATACAATTGGCAACATTTTGTGAATTTACTAAACTTTATATAATATTATCAAATTCTGTTAAAAGATTATCTAGGGTTTTACCTAATTGAATTAATTTCATGAATAAAATTATTATCAATTTAAATGAAAATATCAATTATTATCCAATATTTTTGAATGAAATGTTTATTTTGAATGAAAATATCAATTATTATCCAACTATTATCAATTATTTATTTTGAATGTATATAATATCCAAAAAAATAAGTGTAAATAATATTCAAAACCCCACCCACCCCCACCCCCACCCGATGTTTATTATCCAATTATTATCCAACTATTATCAATTATTTATAAAATTGATGTCTACTTTTAGTGTTGTGTATATATGTTAGTTGATGCCATTCTATTTTTAGCCTAATTAGATTCTAAGGTTATTATCCAATTTATAAAATATTTTAAAAGTTATTAAATGGGTGCCCCACCCCCACCCCCTGTCCCCCTCCCCCCGCCACACACACACGCACACCTACGCACCTACGCACACACACACACACCACCCCTACCCACCCCACCCCCACCCCTCCCCCCACCACGACCGTGACAACTACATATATTGTTTATCAATAAAATTATGACATGAGATAATTATAATTGGAGCATAAATTTCATTATCATAAAGGGATAAATCCAACCAAGTACAGAGATTCTACAAATTAAAGTGAGAATTAAATTTAAGACTTTCTAACAACATGCATGTATATGGATTCTAACTAATGATATTCCTAAAAACATACAATTGGCAACATTTTGTGAATTTACTAAACTTTATATAATATTATCAAATTCTGTTAAAAAATTATCTAGGGTTTTACCTAATTGAATTAATTTCATGAATAAAATTATTTTCAATTTAAATGAAAATATCAATTATTATCCAATATTTTTGAATAAAATATTTATTTTGAATGAAAATATTAATTATTATCCAATTATTATCCAACTATTATCAATTATTTATTTTGAATGTATATAATATCCAAAAAAATAAATGTAAATAATATTCAAAACCCCACCCACCCCCACCCCCACCCCCACCCCCTCCCGATGTTTATTATCCAATTATTATCCAACTATTATCAATTATTTATAAAATTGATGTCTACTTTTAGTGTTGTGTATATATGTTAGTTGATGCCATTCTATTTTTAGCCTAATTAGATTCTAAGGTTATCTCAATTTATATTTTTCTTTTTCTATCTAATAATTTTCAACGTAAGAGCACAGTACATAACGTATGTGTAAGTTCCGTCAATACCATTTCGTTTCAATTTTGTAATATTATGTTTTTTCCAAATATTTTAAAAGTTATTAAATGGGTGCCCCACCCCCACCCCCACCCCCACCCCCTGCCCCCTCCCCCCGCCACACACACACGCACACCTACGCACCTACGCACACACACCCCACCCCCTCCCCCACCACACACCACCACACACACCACACACACACACACACCACCCCACACCACCCCCTGCCCCCCTCCACCACCCCCTCCCCCTCCCCCACCACACACCACAACACACACACACACACACACACCACACCACACCCCCTGCCCCCCTCCACCACCCCCTCCCCCACCACACACACATATACACACACATACACACACATATACACATACATACACATACATATACACACAAATATATATATAAATGGAAGAGAGAGAGAGAGAGAGAGAGAGAGGGAGGGAACGGCGGTAGGAAAAAAAGAAGGGGGTAGAGTTTTAGCTGCAAATATTGTCACGGTCGTGTCAAGGTCTTTGACCGTGACAAGTATTTAAATTATGGTCACGGTCATTGACCGTGACAAGTAAATGTGTCATGGTCAATGACCGTGACAATTAGTTGTCACGGTCGTGTCAAGGTCAATGACCGTGACATAAAACACGTATTTTTTTATCACGGTCAATGACCTTGACAAGGCTGGCCGGCTGAAAGGTGACAATTTGCCCATTTTGGTGTAGTGATTTGTGCCCAAAGACCTGCAATTCGTTTCCTTGCCAAAACCCATTTTCTCCTCAATTTGTAACACATTCCAACACCTCCATAGCCATGTAAGACCTGCTACATAATATTGAAAACCCAAGAAAATGGACCAGCTACGTTATTCACCCAAATCCCATGTCAAAGCTCCAATTAAATACCTGCACACTTGAATATCTTTATCTCCAAAACCCCACTTGAATCGGTATTTGGCAGAAGTTAGAGAACACCAATAAAAATATAGCTGGGTCACAAATTCAGGTAACAAACATTTGAAGAAAATGCAAAGAAATCCTAAATTTATAAATCAAAATTGAGAAAAAAGTGTATGAACTAAGATAAGACAGATAAATGTGAGATCCTAAATTTATAAATCAAAATTGAGAAAAAAGTGTATGAACTAAGATAAGACAGATAAATGTGAGATCCTAAATTTATAAATCTATTTTGTAAAAATTGAACTCACACTTGTGAAAGAGACTATGTCGATGGTAAGAAAATGACTGCTGTGAGAAATGAGTGCGACAAATACCCTATAAATAGTAGGGTGTGGAAAAATGAAAGGTCATCTCCGGGCAAAATGTTAATTTATGATGGGTAGAAGAAGAGGATTAGGTAGGAATTAGAAAATGTGAATATCAATGGGTTTTAGTTGAGAGTTGGAGAGATTAATGGGCAAGTGGAATGAAACTAGTAGTGTCCACGTGGACATCTTCATTGTTCGGGAGAAATAACTCCTTGTATTGCATTTTATAGTAGTATATAAATTCATTAAAAAGTTCGATTTTTAGGTTTACTAGAGAACTTCCTCCTCCTTCTCCTCTCTCTCTATATAATAATAATAATAATAATAATAATAATAATAATAATAATAATAATAATAATAATAATAATAATAATAATGCTCCTGTGCGGACTAGTCTGCATTTTAAGAATGCGGACCGGACATGTGTCCCCTAACGGTGCACCTAGAAATTATCGTCTAAATTATAGGCACACTCTCTCTCTTTTATGGGCTCACCGCCAGGTGACACATGTTCGGTTCGCATTCTTAAAATGCGAACTAATTCGCACAAGAGCAGGACTGTATATATATATAAAGAGAGAGAGAGAGAGAGAGAGAGGAATGCTCACCTACATCATGCACTATACATCACACCGTACATCACACCTAATTCTAGGTCCTAGAAAACTTTTTTTTCAAATTTTATATTTTTCCCTTGAAATTAACCTTCCAATCAACCCATATGCAAAAAATTAGGTTAAAATACATTTTGTGGCTATTTTTAAAAAATCCACAAAAAACTGCTGGCGCACACCCTTATAAATAAGGTAATTTTAGCAGTTTTTTGTGGATTTTTTAAAAATAGTTACAAAATGTATTTTGACCTAATTTTTTGTATATGGGTTGATTATAAGGTTAATTTCAAGGGAAAAATATAAAATTTGAAAAAAAATATTTTTTAGGGCCTATAATTAAGCGTGATGCACTGATGATGTATAGCGCATGATGTAGGTGAGCCTTCTCCTATATATATATATATATATATATATTTATTTATTTTTTTAATGTTCCAAAATAACACATTTGGGGTGAATTCTAATTGGCTGGTTATAAAAGAGGAGCTTGAGACTCGCGGGCGAGTCGGTGGGAAGAAGTAGGTGCGAGTGGAAATCATTCATGGGCACGGGTATCTATTACCATCTTCGTTTTGCGTTTGTGTTAATACTTTTTTTGATTTTGTTCATACAAACACGAGCGCTCCTTGTATGCTTGTGTTATAATTGCATGAATTCGAACATTAGGGTTTCCATTATGTTTTGCTGGCTATTTTTCATAGACTTATTTTGATGTTGTTGTTGTGACTGTTAGTTTGATTTGTAGGCACGGCTGTTGTTTTCCTTTCCTTTGATCTGAGAAACGCAATTCTTTTCGGCGATTTGGGACTTTCTCCTTTAATACCTTTTTTTCCTGTTCTATTTGCTATCCAATATAAGCCCTAGGCACTAGTTAATATCCCGTTTGATTTTCAATATATTTCTTGTACCATCAATGCTATATCTCTAATCCACACTTCACTGCATTGGTTTTTGAAGCCTATATGAGTCCTTGTCAAGCATTATAGGATATGCTTTCTTCATGTTACACATTGTTTTTCTGAAAACAATTATCATAGATTGTTGATATGTGGTCTTATGCAATTAAATGTTTGTCAAGAATTAGAAATCAGTTGATTGCACATTCACATTTAATTCCCCTGCGCTTGGGCCTTATGTCTACTAGCTCTAGCTATTTTTCAATCCTCATAAGATTGATTGGGTACTAGCTCTACATGTGCATAGGCGGATTTGCTTCCTACTGATAATTTTTTTCAATAAAAGGTGTTTCATTGTGTTTTTGTTTTTCTTAAATTTTGCCTGTGGTCATCTATTCTGCAGGGGGAGGGTGCTCTTCTCCAACTTCCAATATATATATATTCCAATATATATAGAATAATATTCTGGCTGTATATACTACGATAAATGGTGGTTTTATACCATTGCACATTTCTTCTACTTTCGGGTATGCATAGGCATGCATACACAGTGTACGCTCTTTCATGGACTTCTGATTCTCATTTTTTATTCCCTCTGCAGATTTTGTGGACAGTTCGACTAGCGCTGGAGCTGTGAGGCGTCCCTTTCTTAAATGTGGGTACGAGGATGAGAGAATGTTGCGAGACACTGTTCGGTGCGAGATTGTTTCCCGCATACTTCAACATGTACCTCTCTCTCTCCCTCTTTTTTTCAAACACAAATGGTAGTGTCCTATCAATTTGCCAACCTCTCATTTGCATCGCATTCTGTTGGCAAACATCTTATCTGTGATTCATATGATGTAAACATGGCAAAGCTAACCCGATGTAGGCATTAGCTTCGTGTTAATATTGATTCTGAATGGAACGCCCCAACCCCCCACCTCCCCCCAAAAAAACCATACAGAAATGGAGATTCATATTCCTTTAAGTAATCTCCCTGTACGTATCATATTCAAGTTGTAAAAACCATTCATTGGGTGGATTGCATAATTCAGTTTTTTTTACTTGTTTTGGTGTTTAATGCAGTGTGCGGGCAGGCATGGGAGCGAGAGCAGCTACTGTGAGCCCTACAAAGAAATGTATTTGGACTGTGATGCTGCAATAAAACGTACCTATGCGTTTCCTTTCTCTGTATCGGTTCTCCGTGAAATCAACCTCTTATCTTCTTTTGATATATATATATTCTGGAAACCGAACCTTTTTAATGTTGGAGATGTTACCAGCGGTAATACTAAGACATACCCCTAGCTGTATATAAGATGAACGTAAACTCAATGTCAATAGTGTTTCTTCTTTTGTAATTTCATGTAGTATTTCTTATTCATGCAGGAATGCTCTTTTTTGTACAACTTATTTATTTGTACTTTTCTTTGCAGAACATAAGGAGACTTACAGGAGGAGTGTAATTGCTGCTAATTTTCTGAATGTAAAATCGTACTTGGAACATTTGGTGTAGAAGTTATCTACCAGCATTTTGAGAGGTATGTTTCCCCCCTTTTTTTCAACCTGTTTTTTGTTCTCACTCTCCCTGGAATCATTGATGTGCTTCAAATAGGTGAAATTGATGCCAGTGATGCTCTATTTAAAAAAACTGCGTACTTGTAAGGTGTCTCCAATTTAGTATGTAAATCCCCTTATAAGGCCCTCATCTTTTCTAGAGAAGCCCCCAACACACAACCCAAAAAAAAAGAACAAAGGAAAAAGGAAAAATATTCATATAGTTTATAATATAATCAATCATTGAAGATATTTTTATTGAGGAACTCAAAGGACACCATCCGAAATGGAGTTATGAATTACAACAATGACAAATGTTTTCCGATTTGTTAGTCTTTTAAATTTTATGCCATCAGTAGACTGTTGGATGTATTATCGCCGTAGTTGCTAGTGTCGTACAATACAACACCAAAAAGCTACATGTCGCATGGTTGTATTGGAATATGGGTCTGTATCTGTCGTATTGTATTGATTTGTATCATGTTTTGTTTTCCATGATAAATGTGAAAAATTATTCATTTTATTTTTCTTTCTATTAATGTTCTCTTTATTTTAATTTTCTATAACAACGAAATTACTGGTGGATTCTGGAACACACTTTCTTATCCATCGGATAAGTCTTACCGTCAGACAATGAATCGTGTTCTTACACTTGTTATAGACTATAATATGTCTTCTTCTTATTATTATAATATGTCTTCTTCTTCTTCTCTTCTTCTTCTTCTTCTTCTTCTTCTTCTTCTTATTATTATTATCTGTTCTCCACATATCTTTATTTTTTTATTGTATTATTTTACATTTTAAGTGTCTTACTGGATGATACATGATACAACCAAAGTCATTTTATTTGCGGCTCAAATAATCTACTTAGGGTCTATACTCTACTATAGATAATCTAGAGTTATGGCAAAAAAGATTACGATGTTAAGTAGATTTTTGTACAAGAGATCTAAAAGATTGTTTTTACTAAATTTCCCGTTTGGTGCATTTATATCATACTTCTTGTATTTCTAGCATGGCTTTTTTTCTTTTCTTTTTCCGAAGAGTCCACGTGGACGTTGAAATCCCCGCTAACCATCCATGGTATAAAAGAGTCATTTGAAAGATCAATGAGGTTATTCCCAAGTCTCTGGCGCAAGTAGGGAATGGGGCTAGCGTAAATGGCCGAGAGGAACCAGTCCTCGTAGTTCCGTTTGGTGACAAGTAAGTGGATGGCCTGCCCAGAGATAGGCACAGTTTGGAAACCAATTACCATGTGGTTCCAAATCACCCAAATACCTCCAGACCTGCCCATTGGATCAGATATCGTGTGATCAGAGAAGCCAAGATCTGAAAAAAGATTTCTAGTTGGCTAAAGGCAATATGGGTTTCAAGTATCACGATGACCTCTGGTTTATATATGTTGTTTAGCTCCATGAAAGTTGGCTTGAAGAGTAATTTTCTGCCCCCAGGCAATTCCAGACGATAATTGACATAGTAGGAATTTTTTGGAAGATGTCTGTTCTTCACTCTCATCTGTGCTTCCTCTGTGGAGAGTGGCACCAACACCTTAACTGCATGTCTTGGAGTTAACTGGCACGATTGAATGAGGAGCCTTATTGGGACTGCCTCCCAGCATGTTTGAATGATTGCTGCTGCCTCTACTTTCGTGTTGACCCAAATGTCACTCCTTTTGTTCGTTGCTATGAGGTTTATTATCTGGAGGTCTTCCAACATGGCTAGGGGGGTATTGTGATTCATTTATATGGTAGGTTTTAGGGTGAGATTGGATAAGAGGGTGCTGTTCTGGCGTATTGTTCAGGCCGGGGTGTATAGTTTTAGAGGCGAGAGAGTAAGAAGTTTAGTGGGTATAATGGGTCGTTTTTTATTTAGTAGAGACGGTGTGAGTTGAGTATTCATACCACTAGAATAAGCTTGACCACTGGTAACCGTAGGTGCAAGTATTGATGCATGGTAATGGGCATTATGGATAATAGAGTTTGACTCTGCGTTGGCAGCAGGAGGTGTGCTAAGTAGTTGGCTTTTTCCATTATTGAGGTGGGTAAACTTATTTGAGGCAGGCACGACATTAGTCTGAGGTTGATTAATAATGTTACCAATTCTTTGGGAGTTACGCTTTCCTTTTCCTTTTACCAACATCCATGGGCCAAACCCCTCTTTTTGGTTGGCACTCCTAATTGCCTCCGCATCATGCCTGTCAGGAATGTCGGTGTATGTTCTGTCATGTCCCACGTGATTAGTGGGAGTTGTCTGCCGTTAGAACCTCCCCCAGCTGTGGGTCCACACTGGTTTTGTGTCGATGTCGGTGATGGTTTTCTGGTGGGGCAATACTCGCTCCGTTGACCAACCTTGCCGCAGTGAAATCACAAAAAAGGTAGATATACGTATTCAAAACGGTATTTCCTACCCTCGAGTTTGTAAGTTGGTATGTGAGGTTTAGCGAGATCCAATTCAACGCAAATTCTGGCATATTTTCCTCCGATAGGGGATGCAGAGTTAAAATCCGTTTTGATGGGTCTCCCTACTTTACTTCCAATTTGGAACAAGGTTTTCTCATCAAACCACTCAATGGGCAGTCTAGGGAGTCTTATCCAGCGGGCCGTGGTAGCAACCTTGGAGTCCTCCGGGTTAAAGTTTGTTTCCTACTTCCTAACCGTCAGGTAATGGTTCATGACAACCCAAGGCCCTCCAGTTAACACATTGTGGCAGTCTTCCATGTTATCAAATTTAAATAGAAAATGGCCTTCTTCCGGGTCCACCACCTCAAATCACCATGTAGTGGTGCTTTGTCACACACAGTTCTATATCCGATGTTTCTGCCCTGCAGCCTAACAATGATGACGTCTTTCCACCTGTGTCTCAGTTTCTCAACATGTTTTGGGGGGAGGATTTTTCACTACTGGGCACAGTGGGTCCTCCTCTGGGTTTTCATTTAGGTTGATGCCTTGCGTGTCCATCCTCTCATTACTGATATCACTTTCCTCATCGGACCAGTTATTCACCGAGTCATCGATATAAATGTCGACATTAACCTTGTTACAGCGTCTTTGTAGGTCAGGGAAGGTGGCTCCTTATCAGCATTCGCTTCATCCTCTGGAGTTATTGCAGATAGGGTTTTGGGGAGGGGTAGTGGTATCAGGACCTCCTCCTACTTCATTCATAGTTATTTCCATTTGATCGATTTTAATGGGTAGAATTCTTTTTTGTGGATTTCTTCCATTTCCATGCAAGTTTCTGTGATTGTGTCGTGATAATTTTTTTTTTCCTTGTTGCTTCTAAAGAGATGATCCTCTTCTTCTTTTGATAATTCTACACTATTGCTCGAGTCGGGACATATTTGTGACACATCTAAATAGTGATTTGGTTATTCATATAAACTACACCCAAATAAGTCATTTGTCTCATTATAAATTACACGATGAAGTCAAACGGAGCGAATTCATCTCACTCTCAGTAGCTTTGTAAATCTAGAATCTCCCGTCTCATTAGAAGATGCACTAGAGGTTTTTGGTGACTACATAATACGATATTTAACTGGAAATGAAGGGATAATGTCCCATTTATACTTTTTTGTGGGGACATGTCAGAGCATCCCTAATGGGTATGGTTCAATATTTTATTTTTGTGGTAAAGTTGTATGTAGTGGGTATCTTTATATAGAGTAAAAGGACAACAGATTTGGCAGAAAGCTGGGAACGTCCTTGTATTTTTGGGCTCCACTGCAGGTTGACGCGTTGCTCGTGGGGTAAATGCCAACCCTCAGTCTACTCCCTAAGCCGGTCAGGTTTACACAGTTGAATAATGGGAGCTTGAATAAGTCTCTTTACATATATGATATCCCTAATTAGTTCCATCACAAGAATTTTTTGTTCAATAGGTTATATTACATTTTTTTCATATGTTGTAAATATTACTACATTATATCTATGAAAGGAAGTAAATATTTTTTATATGTTTTGCACAAGTTGCATAGGTAGTAAGTAGTCACAATTTGTTTTCTTTCTAACGGGGGACCTATTGGAGTAAAAGTGTTTTCTTATGGGACCAAATTGACTAAATAAATATTTGTAGAACATATTTGACCATAATCTTAGTAAACAGGATCTATTGATAAAAATCCCTTGTGAATGTTCACCCGTTTACAATCTCCTTGGATATATGTAAAATCAGCTGTTGCCATAAATTTTATTTTCATTCTTTCCCTTCCTCTCTAAGGACTAAGTTACAATGTTTCCCTCTAATCATATTTTCTTTTCTATGCAGATGCTAACTAAACAACTCAAGGAGAGAAGATTCAGATAATAGTACACAAGTGTTTTAGCTTTTAATGTCATTCGAGTGCAGAGAAGCAAGTGGCAATGGTTCTTAAATTTTAGACAGATATTCGGACAAGTTAATTTCTATTAATATCAAGTGGCCTAAGGACCATTATGCATGTGATCATTATAATTTGGAAATTCACGATAATACTAAAATTCAGAAATTTTGAAAATTCCAAAATTTCAAAAAATTAAATTTAGGATTTTGGATTGCTCGAAATTCTAGAAAAATGTTTAACCCAACATGAAGATGCATGAAAGTTTAATCCATTTTTTCATTTGTTTAGAGGTTAGGAGTAGAATCTCCTTTTATACAGTACCAAGTTTCAAAAAATTGAAAAAATTGAAATTCGAAAAATAATTTGAAAAAATCGGATCGGCAGAGTTTAGGAAAGTCGGATTGAAAAAATTGAAAAATCAGAATTTTAGAATTATGTTTGATTACTGATCTGTTTTTTTGGAACAAATGGAAATCGGTAAATTGGAAATTGGCAAACTTATTCGGAAAAAAAACATAGCCCTATGCCCGTGACATCCATATAACATTGGTGTGAATGCTTAATTATTATGGACAAATTAAAGTAATTATTAAACTTATGGTGAGAACATTGAGAAGGGGTAGTAGGGCACAATTATAATATTCTGGGAAATATTATTAATAGCAACATTGAAGAAGAGATTTATATAAAGAATAATAATAATAATTTTATGGCAAGCAAGGTTAAAGAAAATAGCAAATCAAATTAATTAGTTAGTAATATTGGTTATGTAGAAATATTTAATGACGCATTTAAGGGAAGAAATTAGAGCATACACTTGGAACCTAGGATATGAGGAGAGGCCGCGGGTTGGACGGTTGTACTGGTGGCACCCAACCGCTAGGGCAGGTATATCGAACCACTAGGCGGGTATAGTGAGCAAGGTACCAACCATTTCATTTCAACACAAACAATTTAAACCCATAATGCTATATGTTTCATCCTTGTGTGCACTGTTCTTTTACCTGAAAAGATATTAGCTAGCGAAACAGTAAGCTTGAAATGTTAAAGGAGTTCGGTTGTTGGGTTATTTTGGAGGAAAGCATGGAGGTGCATTCTTTCAACCCTCATTTTGAGGTAGGGATTTTTACCACTTTTTATTGAAAAATAAAAACACACACACACACACACACAAACACACACACACACACACACACACACACACACATATATATATATATATATATATATATATATATATATATATATATATATATATATATATAGTGAGAGGTTCAAAAGTGAACCAAAAGAATGAACTTAGAACCTACTAAGATATTAAAAATTGATCCTTAATTTTTTGTTGTAATTGGTCTGCGCCAGCGAGGGGATTGAAAAATTATTCATTGCCGCTGGCGCAGACCAATTATAACAAGAAATTAAAAATAAATTTTTTAATGTCTTAGTAGGTTCATTAAAAAGTTCATTCTTTTGGTTCACTTTTTGAACCTCACCCTATAGATATATATATATATATACACACACACACACACACACACATATATATGTTACAAATAATTTGTAATATAAATTTTTTAATTTATATTTAGTGTCAAACTAGATTTAAAAATAATCCAAATTATATTTAAAAATATATGTTACAAATAATTTGTAATATAGATTTTTTAATTTATATTTAGTGTCAAACTAGATTTAAAAATAATCCAAATTAATTTTTTATTAAAAAATATTTATAATATTTTCAGAATTAAAATAACACAATAAAACAAAATATAATAAAAGTTAGAAAGGACTGACTTGATTTTTGAGAGTCGTGTATTCGCTGACCTAAAGTCGTAGGTTCCTCCCTCCGTGCTGATATTGACAGATATTTACCACTCTAATATAAAACCCAAAATTGAAATCAATATAGTCTTTGATATGCAAGTATACCAATGGACAAAATATCAAGTCTTGTGTGTCTAAGTTGCTTAGAAAATCAGAAATATAATAACAGTGAATATGAAGAATATTTGTATCTTTAGAAGAGAGAGAAGAGATTAATTTGTTTTTTTTACTCGTCAAAGTGAAGTATACACAAAATAGAAAGAAAAAAAAACGGTCAAAACCAACGAACATAAATAAAACTATTAAGTTTAAAACTTAAAATAATTAACAATCCCCCACAAGTTTTAAACTTCACAAAAGATAAACACAAACATATATAACATGGAAACATGCATAATGGGCAGCTATAATGCTATGCAATATGTGTAGTAGTCTTCCGACTTGGAATTACACTTAGTGATAGTATCTTCCATTTGAGAGTACTACAGTGGACTAGGCCTCGAACTTGGTCTCTTTGAACCAATGTTAGAATACCTCACACATCACATAGACGTAAGACTTTGGTAGCGGGTTTGCGCTATTAACGGCCATGCACGTAATCTTGATTCTCATGAGAGGTTTTAGAGAGTAGCTCATTTTCTCACGGTCGTGGCGTCACAGCGCCTCTCACTTAGGTGAGTCACCAAGGGTGTATGTGACCCCCACCCTGTGAGAGTTTTCCCACCTCGATCTAATTAAGGGCTCGTTTGGTTCGAGGTTTGGAAATTGAATTTAGGATTCTTGGAATTTAGAATTCCCCACATCTAGAATTACAATGTTTGGTTGGAAATTTTGAAAAAATTTAGAATTCCTGAAATTTAGAATTCCCACAAAATTGGAATTCTCCTTTCCTCTCTAAAATGGGGAGAATCCTATATTCCCAAAGATTTCTAGCTTACTTTTGTGGTGAGATAAAAATACTATCTCACATAAACTCTCACACATACATTCTCTCTCTCTCTCACACACACACACACACACACACACACACACACACACGCACACTCTCTCTCTCTCCCCCTCTCTCTTCTCTTTCTCTCTCTCTCTCTCTCTCTCTCTCTCTCTCTCTCACACACACACACACACACACACACACACACACATACTCTCTCTCTCTCTCTCTCTCTCTCTCTCTCTCTCTCTCTCTCTCTCTCTCGTACACACACACACACACACGCACACACTCTCTCTCTCTCTCTCTCTCCCACACCCACAACCACACCCACATACACGCTCTCTCACATACACCCACACCCACACCCCCACTCTCTCTCTCTCTCTCTCTTTCTCTCTCACACACACACACACACGCACACACACACACTATCTCTCCCTCTCTCTCACACACACACTATCTCTCTGACACATACAAACACACATACACATACTCTCTCTCTCTCTCTCTCACACCCACACCCACACTCCAACACACACAACCACACACACACACACACACACTCACCACACACTCGCGTGCACACACTCAAATCAAGTAGAAGGGTATTTTTGTTAAATGATATTTATTCTTACTATTGGAAAGTAATTTAGATGTTGGGAAAAAGAATTCCCGTTGGAACCAAACAATGGAAAGGAATTCAAGATTATAGGAACTTAGAGTTCTTGGAATCAAGGATTCCCATTCCTTTTTTAAACCTTGAACCAAATGAGCCCTAAGGGTGTAGCCTAGCCTTAACATTCACACTACTTATAACACTATGCCATAGGGATGGGTAGGAGAGAATCTACACGAGAAGCCCTCTGATATAAAACGTGTTATCATTGAGTGACGCATATGGATTGTTTCTACTCATTGAACTTCCTTCATGGGATCTCCAATCACAGAAGATGGGTTATGTCCCTAGGTGACTCCCTTACGGGCATAATTGCATCCCCCTCGACAATTCTAGGACTACGCTCCTAGAAAGACCTTTACTCAATTGGTTTGCAATGTTCTTCTCTGATTTTATATATTCCAAAGATATAATGTTTTTATTAAGCATGCTTCTCACATATTTGTATCTTATTTGAATGTGTCGATTCAACTTTTTATTTGTATGAGATTGTCACACAATATCAATCACCGCCTTGCAATCACAATGTATAGAAAATGTTGGCAAAAGCTTATGTATCAAAGGTAAGTTTAATAATAAATATTTAATCCACTCTGCTTCCATAAACGTTTTATCAAGTGCTATAAGTTCGGATTCCATGGTGCTTCTAGATATTATTGTTTGTTTTTTAGAACCCCAAGAGATTGCAGCACCACCTAACGTAAATATATAACCACTTGTAGATTTCACATCTAAAGAATTCGATATCCAATTGGCATCACTATATCCTTCAACAATATTAGAAAATCCATTATAGCAAAGAGAATAGTTTATAGTTCATTTTAAACATTTAAAATACCCTTTTTAAAGCATTCCAATGATCTTTACTTGGATTATTTGTGTATCTACTTAGTCGTCCAATAACATATAATATATCAGGTTTAGTTTTATTTGCCAAGTATAACAAGGAACCTATAATTTGAGAATATCTCAATTGTGAAATTGCCTCACCATTATTGTTTACCAAATTACAATTAGGATCATAAGGTGTAGAGATCGACTCACTGTCATAAAAATTAAATATTTTCAACATCTTTTCTATTGTGTTTGATTGACTTAAGGAAATCCCATTTGTCGTTCTCTCAATTTTCATTCCTAATATCACGTAAGCTTCACCCAAATCCTCCATATCAAGGTTCCTTGATAAATAATATTTGACATCATTGACAATCTTCAAATTAGTTCCGAAGGTCAAAATATCATCAACATTTAAGCCTAGCATGACATGATCTCCATTATCCTCAAAATATAAATATTTATCACGACCATTTATTTCAAACCCATAATCCAAAACAACCTTGTCAAATTTTTCATGCCACTACTTTGGAGCTTGTTTAAGACCATGTAAAGACTTAACCAATCGACATACTTTGTGTTCTTGTCCTTTTACTAAAAAACCCTCGGGTTGCTCCATATAGATTTCTTCATTTAAATCTCCATTCAAAAATGCGGTCTTAACATCCATTTGGTGAATAACTAAGTTACGTATGGACGCTAGAGCTATTAAAATTCTAATGGTAGTAGTATTAGATATGGGAGAGTACGTATCAAAATAATCTATCCCTTTATTTTGGCTAAACTCCTTAGCTACTAACCTAGCCTTATATTTTTCTATGCTACCATTGGGTTTTAGTTTTCTCTTAAATACCCATTTGCATCCTATAACTTTATTTTCAGGAGGTACATCTTTTAATACCCAAGTATTATTTTGCACAATTAACTCAATTTTATCTTTTATAGGTTCTTTCCAAAAAAGCACATCTACAGAAGACATGTCATCTTTATATGTGGTCGGATCAGCTTCTATTAAGAATGTAAAAAATACTTCTCCAAAGTTCTTTTCGAATCTATTTCTTTTGCTCCTTCTAGGTTCTAATTGTCGTTCTATATCTTCAATCATTGCACTAGTAGATGGTATATCATTTGAAGGTAGTATTTCATTAGAAGAAGTAGATGGTCTATTAATTATTTGATTTTGTATTTTTAGGTTTTAAGAAAATATGTCTTCAAAATATGATGCATCCCTAGATTCTATTATAGTGTTATTTGAAATTTCATTAACATCATATATAATTACTAAGAACCTATTTGCATTACTATTATGTGCATATCCTAAGAATATCGTGTTTATAGTTTTTGGACCCATTTTCTCGCGTTTAGGATCGGGTATAACAACTTTAGAAAGACACCCCCACACTTTTAGGATTTTAAGATCCGGTCTTCTACCTTTTCACATTTCATATGGTGTTCAATCATTATCTCAAATGGTTATTCTATTAAGTACGAAACACGCAGTAAGTATTGCTTCCCCCATAAGTTTTCGGATACACTCGATGTAGTCAACATTGCATTTACCATATTCATTAAAGTTATATTTTTTCTTTCGGCAACACCATTAGATTGGGGAGAATAAGATGCAGTGACTTGGTGTATAATTACGTAATCTTCACAAAAATTATTAAGAGCATTAAGTGAATATTCTCCGCCACGGTCGGATCTAACAATTTTATCTTCTTTTCTAATTGATTATCCACTTCATTTTTATATATTCGAAAATTTTCAAATACTTCATCTGTTGTCTTTATTAGATAAATATAAGTGTATCTTGAAAAGTCATTAATAATTGTCACGAAGTATTTATTTTCCACATGTGTAAGAGGTCTATTAGAATCACAAACATCACTATGTATTAATTCCAAAATTTGTGTGTTTCTTTCTATAGACGTGAAAGATTTCCTAGAATACTTAGCTTGTACGCATATTTCCCATTTATGATTTACATCAACTTTGGTTTTGGGAACTAAATCAAGATCCATCAATTTCTTAATTTTTCTATAATTCACATGTCCCAATCGTTCATGCCAAACACCACTAGATTCAACATTGAAAACACTAGAACTCCCAATATCATCCATAACAACATTTAACTTAAATAAACCTTCACTAATATATTCTTTCCCCACAAATAAATTATTTTTAGTAAGAATAACTATTTTAGACTCCATTACAACTTTATATCCTTGTTGTACTAAATAAAAACCACTAACTAAATTTCTTCTAATTCCGGGAACATATCTCACATCTTTAAGAGTCAAAGTCTTCCCCGATGTCATCTTTAAATCTATATATCCAATGCCCAAAATACGTGCAACTGAGTCATTTCCAAGAGTTACACTTCCTCCACTTGAGTTATGATAATTTTTAAAATAAGCACGATCAAAATCTACATGTACATTAGCACCAGAATCTAACCACCAATCTTTATTTAAATAAGTATAGTTAATAATTGAGGTATTATACCTAAATGACGCTTCATTTGAGTTGTCTTGATCCACTAGCACATTAACTTGGTCCTTTTGACCTCTTGGGCCTTTTTTAGACGAACCACTTTGATCTCCATAAGTCTTGGGCTTGTATGCCTTGGTTTTCTTGAAATAACAATCTTTCACTTTATGATTGGTCCTCCCACAAACATAGCACGATTGATTTCCTTTGCCTTTAGGATTATAGGGTTTATTATTGTTTTGATTACCGTTATAGGTTTGTTGGTTATTTTTATGATTTTTGTTGTACTTAAAATTTTTGCCTTTAGGATGAAATTTATTTTTATGGTGATTATTTTTTGAATCTTCAACTAGATTCACTCTATTTTTAAGTTGATTATTTTTATGGTTATTTTTATGCTGATATTGACAAATATCTACCACTCCAAGATAGAACCCAAAATCGAAACCAATATAGTTTTTGATATTCACGTATACAATTGGACAAAATACCAAGTCTTATGTGTCTAAGTTGCCCAGAAAATCAGAAATATAATAACAATGAATATGAAGAATGTTTGTATCTTTAGAAGATAGGTAAGGGAATAATTAGTTTTTTTTTCTCTCGTTAAAGTGAAGTATATATATACAAATTAGAAAGAAAAAAACCATGCCAAAACCAATTGACATAAATAAAACTACCAAGTTTAAAACTTTTAAAAAATAACTGACAATATATATATATATATATATATAGAGAGAGAGAGAGAGAGAGAGAGAGAGGTTCCTGTCCAAACCAAGTTTGCATACTTGTTGGCACAAACCTATTTCTTTAAAATATTAAAAAAATATTTTTGAGTTGAATTTTTTTAGGGGATTTGTAAATTTATGACCTAGTGTAATATGTATTTTGAAAATAAGACAACAAACATTTTATTTATAGTTTTAGTCTCTATTTTTTAATAAAGTCACTGGTGCGGACCCATATTCATAAAACGTCAACCAATCACAACATGCCACATGTCCCTTTAATTTGAAAAGAGGGACTAAAAATGAAAACGAAATGTTTGTTGTCCTATATCCATAATCAATATTATTTTAAGTCTTAAAAGTACATAATCTAAATTTTTTATGTGATATTTAAACATTTCAAGGGACCCATATAAAAAAACTCAACTCAAAATTCTTTTTTTTTTTTGATATTTTAAAAAGACCGGTCAAACTTTCGCAACTTTTTAAGTGCTTTAAAAGCTGCGAAAGTTTGAGCGATTTTTTTAAAATAACAAAAAAAAGTTCTTTTTAACTTATTTATTTATTATTTTTTTGTTCTTTGAAGTGTTTAAATACCACACAAAAAATTCAATTCAAAAATAATTTACACAAACCGGTGTGCATATATATATATATATATATATATATATATATATATATATATATATATATATATATATACTCGCATATGTATAAGACTGAATCCATTTGATTTTAAAAAATATTACTAATCCTTAACTTTTCGAGGAATCCTTCATTAGTGGAAAATTTAGAAATCCGTTGCTTTGATAGAATAAGGGATCCCGAATGGAATGATATTGACTAACGATTCATTAGTAAAAAGCCTTCTTCGACTTTTGAATTGTCGAAGAAAGAACTTTATGTGAGAGTTGAAGCCCCAAAAGGACAAATTGTAACACCCCGTAGATTTTATTATCGGAATTTAATTAAAATAATTCGGATTTCAAAAAAATAAAATTTTTAGATTTAATAATTTTAATCAATTAAAATGTTGGATTTTATTTAGGAGAAGTAGGATTTTAATCAGAATTAAAATCAAGGATTTATTTTACTTATATCAAAACTTGGCGAACTGTCAAATCTGCCCAAATCGATTCGGCCTGAAGGGCGAATCAATTCGGAATGGGTCAGAGGCGACGGTAAGTTGGTTTCCTAAGAGTTGTAATGTTAATCAAATTCTAATCCCTTTTCCACTTAAATTAACTCGGGGTTAGGATTTTTAAGGCACTTTTTCATAAACTCCCAAAGCAATAGCCCTCTAATTTTTCATCATCTCCTACCTACAAACCCAACCCCAAATTTATCAAGTTTCAACTCAAGATTTGAAGGCCTAATTCGTGTTTTCTTAAGATCGTACAAGAATCAATCTTTCTTAACTTTTCGAGAGGATTACAACCGTTTAATCAGATTTCCTAAACGATTTTTAGCAGGCATGAATACTTATATGCTCTCTTTAGTATTATGCGTTTTAGATGTCGCCTATACCTTAATTCACGTGCTTTTCTTAAAATAAATTAGCAACCTAATTAGGAAAATGTGAAAACTAATTTGGGACTGTTTTTCTTAAAAAATTTAATCTGATTTAATACTTATAATCCTTGTGTGCTCAGGGTAGAGGTTGGATTTTGGGTAATTTGGGTATAGGCTTACATGTAGAAAATGTAGTAACTCGATTTATATGAAAACTAGACTTGTACAAATCACATAATTTATGTAGGTTGGTTAAAATTAATTATTGTTATGTGCTTCATGTTTATATGATGTTAAGATTATATTTGTTGAATAAAAATATTGCTGTTAATTACAGTGATGGACTAAATAAATCAAATTGAGATTGATGGTAATTATGCAAGAAATTGTGCACTAGTTGATAAATTGGATTGTATGATTTATTGTTTTAATTATAGTCGACATTGCGGGGACGCCGGGATTCTTGGGTAGTATACTCTCACCTTAATTTTAGGAATACTTGCTAAGTATTAGACTAGTGGGTATGCCTTAGTTGCGGTTAACACTTTATAGGTATGTGACTAGTTAGTGTAGATTTTTATGGATGGAATATTTCGGGGTGGGGTTGATTTTTGGTGTCGTTCCGTTGAATTGGATAACCTAAGTGCATGAGTAGGAAGATATTAAATATAGAAATTCATCCTATGAAATATGATAGGACGCGGTTGTGTTTTGAAGACCTCTAGGTATGAGACTAGGAGTAGGTTTGAGGCTTATGCTTTACTATAGGGTGGGGCTAAAATAAAATAATGGAAAAATGAGATGATGAGAAAAATAAGAAATTGAGAATTAATGCCTAAAATAATAAACGGGTATCACTACACCAAATCTGCCCATTTGTCAAGGTCATTGACCTTGACAAATTCACCTTGTCAAGGTCAATGACCGTGACATTTCGAGGCGAGACAACTTTTTTTGTCACGGTCGTGTCACGGTCATTGACCTTGACACAAAACTCGCGTTTTGTGTCACGGTCGTGTCGCGGTCAATGACCGTGACACGTTTGTCACGGTTATAAACCGTGACAAAGCCGTGACCCTTTTTAAAAAAATTGTCACGGTCATTGACCGTGACACGTCCGTGACAACTTTTGTCGCGAACTTGTCACGGTCATTGACCGTGACACGTCCGTGACAACTTTTGTCGCGAACTTGTCACGGTCAATGACCGTGACAATTCTGGGCAGAATTTAAAAAAAATCTGCTGGGCAGTATGGCCACCGCCACTGCCCAGCAGTATATTTGTACCTGTTATAGCAACGTTGTACCTGTTCCAAACATCATATATCCAACACAAACTAAAGATAATGCAAATATATATTCATGACAGTATAATCCAAATCTTCAAAGTAAAAATAATATACATGACGATATAATCCAAATATAATTAAAATGGACAAACTTAAAAATAATGTTACTACATGTCTTAGATAAAACTGAGGAGGTGAGTAGGCCACACGACATACGAATTGACGCACCCACTAATATACGTCGTGCCGCATTGTTCGCGCAACCACAATAGGGAGTTCTCCTTCCCGGGTATGACATGCGTGACGAGCACCCTGGACTCCATCTCTTGAAGCACACGTCCATGGACTAGTCCACCCTCGACGATGTTCGGGTCCCTCAATCCCCGCCCTATCCGCTGGCCATCAAATATGTCCAATATGAACACGCTCGGCCAACCAATTGTCGATAATGGTCTGTTGGAGGGCGTCAAATAGGGAAGTGGATCGTCGAAGTACGAACGTGTCGGTGATGAAGCAGCGAGGTCCACATCCTCGTCATCCTGCGCCTCGTCCTCCCGCACCTCCTCCTCCACCGCCTTCTCCTTCCCTTTCCCTTTCCCTTTCTCTTTACGGTCTCCACCCAACGTACGCTTCATGAATGCGTACATATCTTGGACCGTCGCCTCCAAACGGGACAGCTTCGCGTCGTGTGAATCCACCGTTCGAGCCAACCCGGTGTCGCTCGTCTCCAATCCGATGATCCTAGATTTGGCCACCCGCGAGCTCACTCCCCTTGTCCTCCCCTTGCGATCAGAGCCAAGCACTTGGCTGAGTGCGTCTGTGGACAAAGATGCCTTGTCGGCATCAGACTCCGACTCATGCACTTCCTTAAGCTTTGCCTGAAACGACAAAAAGCACATGATTAGTAAAATAAGTAAACTAAAAAATTATAACGTAATTAACAATAATTAAACTGTCAGATTACTTACAATCGTGGCCGCGACGCTCGGGGACACCTCCTTGTCCTTCCCCTTCTTCGTCCGAAGAGCCACATAAGTATCGAGCCTATGTGGCTTACCCCCTGGCCCACTCCCTACCCCCTGAAATAAAATAAATAAAGTAAAATTAGTATCGGCCCCGCAAAGTAAAATAATATCCAATAATATATTTCTGTAGTTATAGATAAATTAAATATTACCTTCATCCTATGCTCCACCTCAGCGTAAGAGGTCCGGCCGGAGTAATGCACGTCCGTCTTTTTAGCCCGGTTTTCCCTCCCCGATTGGCGAGATGCCAATTGTCGATCCTCGATCTCATTGTCAATGAACTTTTGCCATTGTGCCAATGAGATCGGCTCCTTGGGCGGGACGGATCCGCGCCATTGTAAAATGGTCTCTCGTGTTTTTCCAAAGTACCGTGTCCGCATATTTTTTTTCCACGTCTTGTGTTGCTCCCTCAACTGCTCGAAGACGGAATCGCGTAGCTTTGGATCCAAGTTGAATTGTTCCTGTCCAACAAATACAATGTTAGTTGCGAATAAATATAAATATAAATATAAATATAAATATAAATATAAATATAAATATAAATATAAATTGAAATTGAAATTGAAATATTCATATAAATATTACCTGTAGTGCCGCCCAAACAGCTAACTTGAGCTCATACGGCACCTCCTTCCAACTCATAAACCCCGGGCCGATGACCGTCTTTAGCAGCTCGAGGGATCTCGCTAAAAGCTCCGACTTGTTTTCGACGGTAATCCCAAATTTTCCATATTTGGGGAGCCTAGGGGCGGAGGAGCCCTCGTCGCCTCCGCTACCACCGAACCCAGACGACGACATCATCATAAACAGCATCATCATCTTCGCCCTAACAACGTCTATTTTAGTCCCTATTTTTTAATAAAACCGCTGGCGCGGACCCATATTCATAAAACGTTAACCAATCATAAAATTGTAACCCCACCCCACCCCTGCCCCCCTCCACCACCACACACCACCACACACACACACACACACACTCCACCCCACCCCACCCCCACCCCCTCCCCCACCACACCCCACCACACACACACACACACCCCACCCCTAACCACCCCCTGCCCCACCCCTCCACCACCCCCTCCCCCACCACACACCACACACACACACACACACACCCCACCCCCTCCCCCACCACACACCACCACACACACACACACACCCCACCCCTAACCACCCCCTGCCCCACCACTCCTCCACCCCCTCCCCCACCACACACCACCACACACACACACCCCCCCCCCCACCCCCTCCCCCACCACACACCACCACACACACACACACACACACACACACACACACACCACCCCACCCTCCACCACCCCCTCCCCCACCCTGCCCCACCCCCTTCCCCCCTCCACCGTCCCCACCCCCTCCCCCACCCTGCCCCACCCCGCCCCACCCCCCACCCCCTGCCCCCCTCCACGCACACACATACACACATATATATATACACATACACACAAATATATATATAAATGAAAGAGAGAGAGAGAGAGAGAGAGAAAATGGACCTGAAAGTAGAGAGAGAGAGAGAGAACAACGTCGAGAGAGAGAGAGAGAGAAATGGAGGGAACGGCGCGGGAGGGAAAAAAGAAGGGGGGGGGGTAGGGTTTTTGCTGAGAATATTGTCACGGTCGTGTCAAGGTCTTTGACCGTGACAAGAATTTAAATAATTGTCACGGTCAATGACCGTGACAAGCCCGTGACAAATTTACTTGTCACGGACTTGTCACGGTCAATGACCGTGACAATTAGTTGCCACAGTCGTGTCAAGGTCAATGACCGTGACATAAAACGCGTGTTTTTTTGTCACGGTCAATGACCTTGACAAGGCTGGCCGGCTGAAAGGTGACAATTTGCCCATTTTGGTGTAGTGTATTATCATGAAATTGCAGCACGAGTATGTGAAGGGCTGACAGTTAAACGGGCCTATTGGCTGTAGCGACGTGTGTGTGTGTTGGCGTCATGAGTATGTGCGGGCTAACAGTTAAATGGGATAACGGGATATAGTGGCGTGTCGTGCGTGGAACCTCACGAGTGTGTACAGAGCTGACAGTAAACCAGATCGACTGACCATAGTGAGGGGAATGGGTGTGATGTGTAGAACTTTAAGCGTGCCAAGAGTGTATGCAGGGCCGATAAGGATCGACTGGTCATATTCGTGTCGCAAGGATTAAATTAATTAATTAATTAATTAGAATGAGTAAGGATAAGAATAAAATGATAAATAATAATGTTATTGAAATATTTGGGTCTACACTCCAGGGTGCATTAGTCGTATGGTAGATAGTGGCGATTTCTGTTTATTCGCAATTTAATTAATTATGTCATTTAATTTAAAATATTCTATTGTGATATTTATTATCTATAATGCTACTGTCTGGATTCACGGACCCTAATTTGAGAGAGTAGCTTGTATTCATATGGTGGGCTCTGACTCATTGTGTTGACAACATTTCAGGTTTAGCACTGGAGTAGCTGCATAGGAGTTATTGGAGTTCTTTTGGAGGTGCAACTGAAATTTATTTATTAATTGCTTAGATTTATTTTTCTTTCTGTCGCATTTTTATTATGAGACTTTACTTGTGGATTTGTTGGGCCACTCGGTTCCACAATTGTTTACGGTCTTTATTCAGATATTATTAGTTAGATCTTTTTATTCGAATTTATATTATTGGAGATTGGATTATTTGGAGATTAGCATGGCGATGGATTTGATTATTGCACGAAGTTATTATTCTTAGATTGTTTTACTTACTATTATCTTGTGGAATGAGTTTTATATATCTCATATCTGTCACTTGCTAAGAATGATTACTTATTTAGTGACACCCGATGTAGTTTGGCGATGACCGCTGACCACCTCGCTTGTCAGAGTGCGCGGGGTGTTACAGAATTCAAATTAAAATATTTACAAAAGAGAAAAAAAGTAACTCCAGGAATTAATAGTAGTCCTAACAAAACAAGTTATAATGCAAGCTCACACACACACACACACACACACACACATATATATATAGATAGATAGAGAGAGCGAGAGAGAGAGAGAGAGAGAGAGAGAGAGAGACTCATACATAACAAGTATACATAATTGCTGGTGCAAACATATTTTTCTAAAATATTAAATTTTTTTTTGAGTTGAAATATTTTATGTGGTATTTAAACATTTCAAGGGATTCATACAAAAAAATCTGCTTAAAATAACTTTTTTTGATATTTTAAAAAATTTGGTCAAACTTTCATAGCTTTTAAAGTGTTATAAAATGTGTGAAAGCTTGACCCATGTTTTTAAAATATAAAAAAATGTTATTTTGAGCCCATTTTTTTTATATGGATTAATTGAGATGTTTAAATATCATACAAAGAAACTCAACTCAAAAATAATTTTTTTACCATTTAAAAAAAATCAGTATGCATACTTGGCAGGTACAGGAGTTTGTCTTTGTGTGTGTGTGTGTATACACACACACACAACATGCTGGCCATGCGTTGTGTGACCATATTTATAGAAATTCCGCGTGATCATTTTGATAGCGTTCATAAACAAATTATGTTGATTAAGTTGATGCTAATTATAGTAATATTATTTTAAATATGACACTTAATATAAAACTAGTACATAAAATTTCATGAATGACACTGTTATTTGTAAAAGTACATTCGTATATGTTAAATATACGAACCAAAGTGCAATCCTTAGACATTGTAAATGTAACTATACATCCTCCTTGTTATAAAAAACCAAATGCATCTCTTGCATGTGTTTATATATCTTCATGCTGCAACTTGCTTTGAGTTCACTCCTTCCTGAAATATAGCAATTAATATTTATAAATATTTATTTTACATAAAGAGATATAAAAAGATTTATTACGTGGTAATATAATTGACTTACCAAATCAAATTTTGTCTTCATTGGCCTCAATATATTTTCTCTTCCTTGATAACTGTTTGAAATAAATTAGCAATATTGTTCTATTTTAATTTAGACGTTCTAATGTTATGTATGCAATACCTTTGTTGAGTTCTCCTTATCGTCACCCGAAGAAGATATATATGTAGAAGATGGCTTCCATTTGGTAGCAATATAGTATTCCTTTCTCATTATCAAATTATATCTATTGAGCTTTAGATTGAAATCATATTCCGTTCCGATGATGTGTTTGAATATCATATTTCCCTTCTTTGTAGTACCCCGACATATTAAGTTTATACTCGAAAAGAAATGGATTTTTCAACCTCTAATTGATTATTGGTATGTCATTAGTTGTACCTCATTATCATATGCATCAATTTGGGACAGAGGAAATCCAATCACTCTTTCCGCTATTCTATAAAAAAGCACAAATGTAGTTCCATTATTCAAAGAAATAGTTAATCCATGAAAAGATCATAATAAATGGACATAACATATAATTAAGTGAACAAGATGTTAAACAAAAATGTATTTAATTTTTTAATTAATATTTAACAATCCTAATTGTAATTATTGTACATTTTAGTTTTGTAATATATTAATTTTGATGATTCCAAACATATTTTTATTTAAGTTACTATGAAAATATTTCTCAATATGGTATGTAACTTTTAGTATAACTATCTTAATATATAATTCTATTTTGTTTGTATACTATTATTAATTCTGCAATTTTTAGTTAAGTTATCACTTGTATAATTATATGTCTTAATATTTATTTAGTTATATAATATATATTTGATTCATATACTTATTTATTATTTATAATAGTATGTATATAATTTTTTTAATATCATATGTTTAGTTTTTTTTTTAACAAAAGGAAAAACTAGATTATACCAGTTACAAACTATTGGTTTATCCACTTACCCACTACACAAAGTACCAACAATATCATCAAAAGAGGTTTGTGGATAATCCAAGGTGCGGTACAAAAGACTACATTCATATATTTACTATCATTTTCAGTCTTGAAAGTTATATATTTAGTTATGGATATTTAAACACTTGTTCTACAAACTTAGTTGGTTAATATATTTGTATATTGTCTGTGCCGCATACGTGAAACATCTAGTTGCAAAGTTAGAAATATTCATCAACAGTTTTACTCAATGAGTCTTACATCTGGTTTATTTATATTCATATATACTATAATATATTTTATTAATGTAAATTTTTATGTTCCCACTTGATATCCCTTGCATATATAAGTTTTTTTTTTAAACTGATATTCGTGGAACTTTGCACTGCCATGTTTTAAGCCTAGAGAAACTCGTTCCCACATAGATACTATTCGTTATCTTGGTATCCTCTTTTATACATATTATTATATATATATATATATCTAGATAAAATACTACTATACACTGTTGCTATTTTTTCACAGCTTTTTTACCTATTGTTACACCATATGCTTAATAAAAGAAGTATGCCTTTTTCCTTATCTTTTGCCACGCCATTTGTTGACATAGAACATCTCTTTATTCACTTTATTTATATATATATATATATATATAAAATAGAGAATTAAGGTAAATGTCATGTTCTTTCCTATATTTCAATTTTTAGGACAATAATTTTCAAGTTTATAAATCTAGTCCCTGTGGTATAATAGCATTTATAAATCTGGTCCCTATGGTACAATTGCCTTTATTTTTTTAGTCCACGCCAGCGGTACCATTTTTTATCATTTTTCATGATGTTTTTAGTACAGGGACTAAATTTATAAAGTTATATGAAATGTCCAATTTTTATACACTTTAAGCATTATAAGGACCTTTTTCCCAAAACCCCTATATATAATCTTTAACATATATATTTACATATACATTAAAGTTAATATTTGTGCGTACAAATTTTAATTGTAATATTTACGTATATACACGTTATTTTTTTATTACTCTGTTTATATACTAAATTATATATAGTTATTATATTTGTCATATCCCTATGTTCTTATTTTATGAAAAGATTGGCCTTACGTGTAACATGAAATCTGCCTTGACCAACTGTTTAAATTATTCAATTGTGAGCCATGAACGATATCCAAGATAACAATATTCAATACATCTCTACTCTGTCAACCGAGGAAGAAAAAGTTTTCATCGAAAGCAACAAAAAGAATAAGAATAGTCACGAAAAAATGTCTGAAGCTATGTGCACGACTCAAGCCTATTGAGGCAACAAGAATATGTGATTACCCCCTGGTCACTACCGATCCTATGGAACAGGACGCTGACAAATCAAAAGCTAAGGTTTCATACAGGGATGTGGTTGCTAGGAGGGGTAACAAAGATGTGTATTTTGATGAGACCAATCTATGCTGGTCTGACGATGAAGATAATGAAGGTATTTTTGCAAACGAATCTCAAAACTTTGACCTTAACACTAACCCTAAAGCTGATAACCCACTCAAACCCGAACTTATCATCTCCCCGAAATGACTGGAGAAACTCCAAAGTAAGTGGAAGGACAACATTATTGTGAGACTTCTAGGTAAAGTGATTGGGTACAAAGCTCTCATCAACAAGATTCCTTCCATGTGGAACCTCCAAGGAGATTATGAGGTCATAAACCGTAAAGAAAGCCATTTTTTATTTAAGTTTGATATGAAATGTGATTATAACCATGTTCTTACGGTTGGTCCCTGGATTATTAACAATCACTACCTCACGGTGAGGAAATGGGAATCGTATTTCAATCCAAAGAAAGCTTTAGAAAGTCATACGACCATGTGGGTGACACTCCCATGCTTATCGTTGGAATTTTTCCAAGAAAGGGTGCTGCATGAAATTGGGAAACTAATAGGTGAACCCATTAAAATGGATACAAACTCTACTGAAATGTATAGAGGTAAGTTTGCACGAATATGTGTTGTGGTTGATATCTTTAAACCTCTTATACCGCAATATCTTATTAATGGGGTTGAGTATGACATTGAATATGAGTTCCTTCCATCATTATGCTTTAAATGCAAAATGGTTGGCCACATACAAGATTTCTGCCCTTCATTTAAGTCTCTCGCTTTCATTTCGGCAAACCAATAGGAGAACAACCACGATATGGATGGGGAAACACCTAACGGTAGGAATGCAACGGCTAGTACCTACACTGAGAAATATAAACAAACCTAGGAGAAAGTCTGATGCTGACAGCAATACGAAGTTTAGCCCCCTGGATGCTCGTTCAACATAATAATCGAAAACAAACAATGAAAACAAAACCAGTTCTGTACCAGGAGGAGTTTCAGAATAATGAACTCCGAAACCAAAAACTGACCCATCCACTTTTTTCTCTCTCTAGATTTTCTCTCTGAAAAATGCAAACAAAAGGTCACCTTGAGATAGCCGTTACGAACATCAAAAAAAGTAACCGTCCGCCCTCGTCTGAATCAGAAAAGTCCAAAGAAGAGGAGAACATCCTTCTCCATAGCAAGAAGAAGCACAAAGATAAACATACTGTGAGTATGGATTTGGAGCCTCAAAGCTACCCAGGCTCAAATGTTACTCAGATAGAGACTGAAATGGAGGGCCTAAACCAAGATGATACAAGATTGGAGACCCATGATCAACCACCATCGCTACTGTCTGAGACTGAAGGTAACACAGCTAACCG
Source organism: Sambucus nigra (assembly GCA_949130495.1). Classification (NCBI taxonomy): domain Eukaryota; kingdom Viridiplantae; phylum Streptophyta; class Magnoliopsida; order Dipsacales; family Adoxaceae; genus Sambucus; species Sambucus nigra. Next base: position 191,244,842 of record OX422209.1, read on the forward strand.
TCCTAAATCCAACTCAGTTATCAGTAATGGGCTATTATCTTATAAAGATGTGCTGGGAAACAAGAAACAAAATAACGCTGATATTTATTTTGAAAACTCTATTGAATCTTGGTCGGTTGATGATGAGGACACGCCAATGAATACCCATTCACAGTCCGATCTGAACCTAAACCAGAACCCAGTGGAGGACAAAGACCCCCTATGTCCCACAGTATAAATTCTAAAAAACACATTGAAAAGTGAGAAAAAAATGGAAAGATAGCGTTATCATAAGTCTGCTTGGAAGAACCATTGGATTCAAAGCTCTGTGCAGTAAGGTTCCCTCACTTTGGAACCTCCAAGGTGATTATGAGGTGATTGATCTCGAAGAAGGGCATTATCTCTTCAAATTTACAATGAAGTTGGATTACAATAATGTTCTAACAGGAGGTCCATGGATCATCAATGGCCACTACCTCATTGTGAGAAACTGGGTTCCAAATTTTAACCCCCTTGAAACAAACAATGTTACAACTGCTTTGTGGGTTAGACTGCCTAGGCTACCCATTGAATGGTTTGACAAAAAAATCCTTTACAGAATTGGGAGTAAGCTGGGAAAGCCTATCAAAACATATTTCAACTCGGCAGCTTCAACTAGAGGTAAGTTTGCACGTATTTGCATAGAAGTTGATCTAGCCAAGCCATTAATCCCATGTTACAAGCTTGATGGAAGAAAATATAGAGTGGAGTATGAGTTTCTACCCTATTTGTGTTTTAAGTGCGGAAGAATTGTCCACAAGAGTGAATATTGCCCCACCCATTCCCCAAAACAAACCAATAATTCTGCCTCTCAAAAAGTTACTTTTAGAAACCACAACAGTGGAGCACACAACAATGAGCCTATGGAAAGAGTTCAAACCAACTGCACAAATGGAGCCAATCTGAATAATAAGGAAAACCAAGAGCAAAACCCAAGTACGAGTGAAAATAACGGGGATGATGCGTTCGGACCATGGATGCTCGTTAAGAAAAATGTACGTAAAAACAACAATGGTAACTCCCATGAAAATGTGGAACTGTAAAAAGGCATGAACCAGAACATATTTGCTTTACTAGAGGCTAAGGCAGGAATAGATAAAGGGAAAAATAAGCAGGCAAGTGGCGGTACTAAATGGCAGCCGAGGTATGGCCAGAAGACAAATCTTAATACTAGAGTTATGGACAAAAGAAGTGGGGCCACCCTGGCAGACTTCATCTCACCTGCTACATCAAATAAATATATTTCTAAATGAGCTGGACATGCAACATCCACCTCTAAGAAGATATCGAAACTTGTAGTGGAGTGTGTGGACCTTTTTGACCTACCAACAATTAATACGGGAAAAAGCGTGGAGAACATGGAAACGACTTGTAAAAGGCTGCCGTCGAATGTGGGAGATGACTCTTCTTCAAAAGTTAGTTATGATTTGACTAAGATTGAGGACCCAGTGCGGAGGATTTCTATCTCTACCCCTCAAATGTCTAAACCCATACATGGTGGGAATAACTTATCTACCATCCAGCTATCAAGGAATATTAACACTCAAAATTATATCTCTCCAACTAACAGGAGAAACGGACTCGTGGGTCACGTGAATGAAGAAATTCCAGAATGTAGCCGTGAAGATGGTTGATTATCCCCAATGGACGAGTAATGTTAGTACCCCCCTATTTATTCATCAGGTTTTAATGGTTGCTATAATCTGGAACTGTAGACGGGCTAATAAACCCCTTTTCAAACCAACGTTAAAGGAGCTGGTTAATAATTATTCTCCTGATGTTGTAATCATCTTAGAGACCCATATTCCTATTACTAGTGTGCTGGACTTTTTTAATAGTTTGGGCCTTACCGAACATACTGTGTCTGAACCTCTTGGGCACTCCGGAGGTATCTGGGTTATGTGGAACCCTCAAATTATCGATCTTCAACCGCTGGACATCTCTCGACAGGTCATTCATGTCACGGTCAAGAAATCAAATTATGAGTGGTTGCTCTCGACTATCTATGCTAGCCCCCTCCCGCGCGTGAGAAGACAACTTTGGGAGAACCTTACTGACATTGCGAAGAGCTTGGAGGTTCCGTGGCTTGTCGCAGGCGACTTTAATGACCATATGGACGGCTCAGAAAAAAAAAATCTTACTCCAAACATGTGACTAACAATAAATGCACTAGGTTCATCGACAATATCAATATTTGTAATCTGTTGGACTTGGGATGCCACGGCCCTAGGCTTACTTGGACCAATAGTCGGGATGGCTTCGCGAACACTATGATCCATCTGGATAGGTGCCTGGCTAACAATGATTGGATATTGATGCACCCGAATGCCACCGTTGATAATGTGCCTAGGACTGCGTCTGACCATTGTTCGATGGTCCTCCGTTTTGAAGGTACTCATTCTAACGTGAATTACATAAACCTTTTAGACTCCTTACTTGTTGGTTTGATAGAAAAGATTTTAAAGACTTAGTTTTCAATACTTGGAATAACCACTCCAATCTTGGTGATAATAGCCACACATGCACCAATTATATTAAAGATTGGAACAAAAATGTCTTTGGTAATATCTTTCAAAATAAAAAAAGGATCCTGCGGCGGCTTAAAGGAATTCAAAAGGCACAAGAAAATATTTTCTCTCACAGTCTGGACATCATTGAAAAAAATCTCCGGTCCGACTTTAATGACATATTAATTCAAGAGGAGAATTTTTGGCGCCAAAAATCTAGAATTTAATGGATGAGTGAGGGTGATCGGAACACTAAATTTTTCCACACCTCCACTATAATTAGAAGGAAGAGGAATAGAATTGATCGTCTCCTAGTTAATGGGGAATGGATGGAGGATGCTACCACCCTGATTAGCTACATAAAAACCTACTTCAAAAATTTATTCCATGCTGATTTCTCGTATGATATTAATAGTCAAATGAATGATTATCCCCACTTTAATTTTGAAAGTAGGGATAATGTTAATCTCACTTACCCCCTTGTGCTTGATGAAGTTAGACGTGCTACTTTTAGCATGAAAGCTAGTAAAGACCTAGGCCCTGATGGTATTCAATCCATGTTCTATCAACACTTTTGGAGTACCTTAAAGGATAACCTGTTTAGTTTTATTAGTAAGTGTTGGAACGAGTGTGACTTCCCAGCTAATATGAATAATATTTTTGTGACTTTAATTCCTAAAATTGATAATCCTGAGAACATAAATCAATTTTTCCCTATCACTCTTTGTAATGTGGCGTATAAGATTCTCGCCAAGGTGATTGTTAATAGGCTCCGTTCCATCCTTTGTCGGATCATTGACCCGTGCCAGGCTAGCTTCCTCCCGGGTAGACAGACTTCTGATAATATCATTATTACCCAGGAAATTATCCACTCCCTTATGAAAAAAAGGGTAAGGCTGGGGGTGTTATCCTTAAAATTAATCTTGAAAAAGCCTATGACAAAGTCAGTTGGGACTACCTTGAAGAGGTCCTGAAGTGGTTTAACATGGAGAGTGGTTTCAGAAAGTTGATTTTGAGTTGTGTGAGAAATACCTCCACCGCTATCCTTTGGAATGGCTTCCCGCTTCCCAGTTTCACCCCCACGAGGGGGCTTAGACAAGAGGACCCGCTGTCTCCCTACTTGTTTGTGATGTGTATGGAATATCTATCTGCTAGCATTTATGACAAAGTGGGGAAAGGTCAATGGAATGGAATTAAGTCCTCCCCTAATGGCCCTTGCATTTCTCACCTCTTCTTTGCGGATGATCTCATTTTTTTTTCGAACACGTCAGTTAGTTCTTGTGAGACCGTTCTGGACACCCTTGAGGAGTTCTGTCACATCTCGGGTCAGAGAGTTAGTTACTCCAAGTCAAAATTTTTTGTCTCGCCGAATATCCCTAAAACTAAGGTAGTTGATCTTAGTAATATTTTTGGGATGAGCCTCACTGAGAATTTGAGTACCTACCTTGGGGCCAATCTTGTGCACGGGAGGTTCAATTACACATGCCTGAGAAATATCATTGAAAAAGTCCAAAAGAAGCTTTCTGGGTGGAAGACTAAGTTACTATCCTTTACGGGGAGAACTACCCTTGTTCAATCTGTTACATTAATGATCCCCACTTATAATATGCAAACCGCCCTCTTCCCCAAAAAGACATGCGAAACTCTTGATCGGTTAATTAGAAACTTTTTGTGGGGAAACAATGAGAGTAACAAAAATATTCACCTTGTTAGTTGGGACCAAGTCTGTAAGACCAAAGACAGGGGTGGGTTGGGTATTAGGAAATCCCATGAGAACAATAAAGCGACGATTACCAAATTAGGGTGGAAAATCATGAATAATTGTGGCTCCCTATGGGCCAATGTCATAACTAAGAAATATAATGTGAATCCTAACCCTAGATTGTGGTGTAAGAAAGCCAATACCTCCCACATTTGGCGTAACATTTTTAAAAGTAAGGATGTCCTCATTAAGAATACCAAATGGAATGTGGGTAAGGGAAATAAAATTAACCTCATGAAAGACTGGTGGTGTGGGGATGCTCCTCTTTCCGACAGGGGGGTCCAAAGTGCCATGAGTGAAGAGAATGTTAGCACCCTCCTAAATGATAATGGGACTTGGGCACTCCATAGGATCAGCCAGGGATTCAATGATAATATTGTGGATGAAATTATTGGCACGTCGCTCCCCACTAGGGGGCTAGGGAGGATAAACCATCTTGGTATCCTAGCAGTAAAGGTAAGTTTTCTATCCTATCTTGCTACAATAATATATCTTTGGGGGTGGTTTTTACACCCCCATGGGATGGTTGGAAGAAGCTTTGGAAACTTGGTATCCCCCCTAAATTGAAAAACTTTGTTTGGACCATTATTCTTGGTAAATTGCTTACGAATGCTCATAGAGAGAGTCGAGGTCTCACCACAGATAACACTTGTCCAAGATGCTCTTGTAAGGAATACCTCAATCACCTCTTCAAGGATTGCTGTTTTTCTACCCAGGTATGGCAAAATCTCAACCCTCCCCTCTCTCTCAGCCAAGGTATGTACACTGATTTTATTGCTTGGGTGTCTGCTAATGTGTGGTATAAAACGGATAATTATTGGTATGTGACTTTTATCTCTTTTCTTTGGTGCATTTGGAAAGCCCGTAATAATCTAATTTTTGATAATGTTTGTGCTACCCCCTCCATGGTTACTAAGCTTATTTTTGAACTTAAGTGCAATATTTCCGAAGCCCAAAACAAGATCACTGGCCATGAAGGGGATAGTGTTAGCACGTTCGCTAATGTTAGTGATTGTATTTCAGGGACTTATATCATCCAGAATGACGGGAGCTTTGACATTAATAATGGGTTGGGAGCTTTTGGTGGTACCGTGCGGGATGAGGAGGGGAACTGGATTATTGGCTTCACTGGTCGTATCCAAGGAACGACAAGCCCCCTTAGAGCCGAACTGGAAGGTATCTTTCATGGGCTTAACATCGCACACATAGAGAAGTGGAAGGGCATTTGCCTCATGCCAGATTGTCTTGATGCCGTCCAACTGTTGAAGTCGACAGATAGGGGAACCACCCCTGGCTAATATCATCGAGGATTGCTGTGAGCTGGTCAAGTGCCTCCAGGCCAAGGTCATACACATTCCGAGAGAGAGGAACTTCGAAGCGGACTGTATGTCCAGAATAGCAAAAGATTTGCATGATCTGTATTTGGAGTACGATCATACCCCGAAGTGGCCCCTCGGGATGCTTGAACGCGCCTTGATATAGTTCCCTTGTTCACGTTCTTTTTTTTTGTTGTTTTCCGATTTGTAACAAAAAAAAAAAACAACGAAACCAAGCGGCTATGGAATTCTCAGAGCTATGGGTTTCAATCAAATCATAGGCAATATAATCGTTTTAAAGTATTGAGTGACAAGGGACACAATAGCTTGGTTGCGAGAGGTCAGGGTGCAGTAGGTCACAACTTTCGTGTTAATAAAAGTTAAAATACTGAGGTGGTTAATAAGGGTACAACCCATACTGAAAATGGGAAGGAATGGAGCACTTTAGTGGATAACGCTATGATAAATAAAAACAAAAGATTTCGAGATCTGGGTAAGTCACACCAAACAGCTAGTAAGGCGGTAACTAGGTTTGAAAAAGACAACTTAAATTCTGGCAAACCATTGGACACTCTCCACGTCGAGACTACAGGTAGCATTAATAGTAATAGGTAGGGGTGTTCAGAAAATCGAATGGACCGGCAGACCGAACCGAACCGTCATAATTTTTCCGTTTTTTTTAATCGGTCCGGTCCAGGTTTTTTTTACAGACCGGTCTAACCGGTCCGGTCCTCGGTCTCCCTTAATAAAATCCGATCTGGACCGACCTGTACCGGTTACTATAATATATATGCATTTAATTATATTTATATATATATATATATATATATATATAATATATATATATTAAGTATAACACAACACACGCACAGCGGGCGGCACACACTAGAAACAGTAAGGGGTACGCTGGTCCAAAAATAAGTAAGAAGGAAACAAAGAAATAAACCCTAAACAGCAGCACATTTTAGCGTCATTCCCTCCCTACTCCCTTTGTTTTTTTTCTTTCTCTTGCTTTGCTCTCCATCCATGTGAGAGACTGTGTATTCCCCCGCCCCGCCCCGCCGTCACTTCCCTTCCCCCGCCGTTCTCCTCTGATCTACGTATTCCCCCGCCCCGCCGTCACTTCCCTTCCTCCGCCGCGCCGTTGCTTCCCTTCCCCCGCCGCGCCATTGCCATCAAAATCAATTCGGTTTACCTACCCCGCCCCCGCCCCTGCCTCTTCCTTCCCATGATAGACATTCCATTTATCTCCCTCATCCATAATCTCTTCATCTGATTTACAACTTTTTCCTGCCTACTCTACATCCCAAGTATGGATATTTATATACAAATTTCTTCCACTTTTATATTTTTTAGAATATTTATTTTTCATACTATATCTATATGACATGTGTGGACTTTTGTATAGGCGTGTGTATATATATAAAACACTGCAACCTTTGGCAAAGTTCACATTACCTGTTTGGTGAAATGTGTCAAAGACGATAAAAAATCATATGTCAAGTGCTTGATTGTTTATCTTCTCCTTTCATTCCATAATTGTTGAATCTGCATCATTTATCTATTTTAAAGTGGTTTAGCAACTCCATAGTAAGGGTATTGTCCCATTATTGTTCCACTACAACTAACAAAATCAAAATTTTGGAATTGATAAATTGGATAACAAATTTACTTTATATTATTCATAATGTTGTCTTCTTTTTCTTAAAGCAAGCAGTAAACCCAACCAAGCTGGCCGTTCACACATTGTTCTATAACAACAGATAAGAGAAGTGTTTAAAGCGTCTTAGCATCTCCTTTCGTCCCACTCTATAATTTTCATTATTTTGCCAACCTTTAAATTTTGTTTTACTAGTTTGTTTTGTCAATCACTGGAATCATCCAGAGTTTTTGGTTAACACTTATGATCATATTTATAAGTCAATGTTTTCATCAATGTCATCAATGCCATACTGTTTAAATTCTTCTCATTTTTACTGTTAATTTTCTCTAACGATTTTTATTTATTGTTATAAATTTTTACTGTTTAAATTCTTCTCATTTGGGTAAGATCAGTTTTTTTTGTAGCTTAGAAAAATCAGTTATTTTTTGTTGCAAACAGATGCTTGTCAAGATTTCAGTTATTTTTTGTTCCAAATGGTAAAATTTGGGCAGTTTTTGGGATAAATTTTGGGCAGATTTTATGGTAAAATTTGGGAAGTTTTTTGAATAAATTTGGGCAATTTTTATGACATTTGAGCAGTTTTTATGATAAAATTTGGGCAGTTTTTATTAGATTAGGACCGAAAAGTTTGACCGGACCGACCACATAAAAAATCGGACCGATTAAGCCCGAAAAACTGGTTTAATCGGTCCGGTCTTGGTCCTTTTATTTTTAGGACCGGTATAATCGGTCCGGTCCTTAAATTCATTAAAAATCAGATCGAACCGGACCGCGAACACCCCTAGTAATAGGTCTCTTTCCCCACTGACGATAACTGCAACTGCACTTACTTCGGATGTGGTTAACAGTAATAGGGGTGTTGTTATGAAAATAAAGCCCAATGTTAACCCCCATCCACTTGAAGCCGTACATCTCCCTAATCCTAATAATTCTACGGCAGACACAAATAGTCTACCACTTAGTATAACTAATTCTCTTCTTCCCAAACACACACCCATCCACAATAGAGACTTACCTGGGGTTAGAAAAGATACCTTTATCCATGATAGGGGACACGCAAATAATACACAAAGAGCTACATGAGGAAGAGGGCAACTTCTAGTGGAAACCATGGTGGCCGAAGCTGTAGTGGTAAAAATATCATGGAAATTTGCCCAAGTCCGGCTGAGAATATAGGTAAAACCCTACCTGCTACGAGAGGATCGAAAAGTAGTGACAAAGATTATGTCAACAATGTTAATGGAAGAAATGTTAAGAATGATGAAGAAATAACTTCCATGGCCTGATTCCGAGCCACTGCCTATACATCCTAAGCTGTTCTCAATGAAAGTACTCACGTGGAACATTAGTGGTGCAGGAAAACCCTTATTTAAACCCACCTTAGTTGAACTAAACAACATGTATTCTCTCCTGAGGTGTTGGTCATTCTGGAATCTCAAATTCCCCTGGCTGATATGTGAACTTTCTTCGATGACTTGGATTTCAACGAGAAGGAAAAATCAGACCCGGATGGAAGGACTGGCGGTATTTGGGTACTCTGGAAGGAACCATTGGTCTCTATTCAACCTATCGCAGTGTCCAGGCAAGCCATCCACCTCCTTGTTACAAGAAAAAACTACGATGATTGGGTTCTCACGACTGTTTACCCCAGTCTGCTCCCCACGCTTAGAAGAAAACTTTGGGAAAACCTTTGCATCCTTACCGACCAATCTAACATTCCTTGGTTGGTCATGGGAGACTTTAACGACTATCTTGAGAGTAGCGTGAAAAAGAGCTTCACCAACTCACATGCAAAAAGCAGTTGTTCCACCTTCGTTAGGAATATTGACAGATGCAAACGCTCAAAAAGTAGCAGCACGGGGCCGAGGCTCACCTGGACCAATAGTCGTCGGGGTCTCGCAAATTCTATGGTGAGACTTGACATATCCATGTCTAATGCTGATTGGAGGATTATCTTCCCCTGAAGCAGTCATGGACAATTTGCCAAGAACGACCTCAGACCATAACCCTATGCTCATCTTCACGGAAGGTAAGTTCGCTTCTAAGACTAATAATAAACCTTTTAGACTCCTTTCTAGTTGGTTTGAGAGCGCGGATTTCGATGAGCGCATTAGATCTAGTTGGCAAACGTCCTATAATGTTGACTATAATATCAATTTAGTTACTCAAAATGCCATGTTTTGGAACAAAAATGTTTATGGTAATATTTTTCAAAGGAAAAGACGAATTTTTAATAGAATTAAAGGGATCCAAATGGCTCAACAATAGAAATTTTCACATAGCTTGGATTGTCTTGAGATTGACCTTAGGGATGAATATAATAATATCCTTCGGGAGGAGGAAATTTTCTGGAAACAAAAATCGAGAGTCCAATGGCTTGTGGAAGGAGACATGAACACATGGTGAGTGGTCCGAAGATCGGGAAATAATAGGAAATCACATAAATGACTATTTCGAGAAGTTATTTTCGGAGCCTAACCTCATCGATAATGTGGATATTTTTGACCCTTTGTTACTTCCTAAAATTAATAATGAGGATAATTTGAGACTGAGCTACGATGTTAGTGAATATAAAATTAGGAGAGCCCTTTATAACATGAAATCGTTGAAAGCTCCCGAGCCTGATGGCTTCCAACCCATGTTCTTCCAAAATTACTGGGACACGGTTGCTCAGGGCCTTGAAGATGTGATAAAAAAAATCTTTGTGGAGGGAATTGTGCGTGATCATATGAACAGGAGTCATATTACCCTCATTCCCAAAATTGATAACCCGAAGACCATTTGCCAGTTTCGACCCATCACCCTCTGCAATGTCACACATAAAATTTTATCCAAGGTGATTGTGAATAAAATAAAACCCATCCTCATGAAAATCATCAGCCCATACCAAGCTATCTTTCTACCTGGTAGATAGACCACAGATAATATCATTATCACCCAAGAAATTCTCCACACCCTCCAAAATAAAAAAGGTAAAACGGGTGGGATCATCTTCAAAATTGACTTAGAGAAGGCCTATGATAAAATTAGCTGGAAGATTTTAAAAAGGGTCCTCTTTGCATTTGATTTTAATGCTAACTTGATTGATCTCATCATGATCTACGTCACTTGACATTTTATGGAACAGAGACCCCCTCCCCTACTTTAAACCTACTAGGGGGATACGACAGGGGACCCGTTATCTCCCTACCATTTTGTCCCGTGTATGGGGTACCTTTCATGTAGCATTGTGACTAAAGTTGATTTCAAAGAATGGAAAGGATTAAGAGCTTCTCCCGGGGGCCCTATCATTTCCCATCTATTCTTTGCCGTTGATTTGATCCTTTTCACCGAGGCTTCCTGTTCGGCGTCCTATTCGATTATGGAGTCGCTAAAAGACTTTTGTCTTCTCTACGGACAAACTATTAACTTCGCCAAGTTAAATTTTTTTGTGTCCCCCATTGTCACTAAAAGGGAGGCCCTTGATCTTGCTCACATATGTGGTATGAGTCTTACTAGTGATCTCGGGAAATATTTGGTCACACCGCTTATTAATGGATGAGTGTGTAAAAGTACCTTTCATGGCGTCCTTGATAAAATGAAGATAAAGCTTGCGGGGTGGAAGACCAATTTACTATCCATGGACAAAAGAACGACGCTCATCCAGGCCACCACCTCTAAAATAGCGTTGCCAAAGCCGTTTATGAAAATAAACTATTTAAGCAACTCCGAAAGTTTGTTGAAGAAACTCTTTACTTAAATCAAAATGATTTGAACACAAGATGTGTTAACAAAAGTATGTACGAGATATGGACAAGATTTGATAACAAGTTTTAGTAAACAGTTTAAAATGTTTTAAACTCAGTACACGATCAGAATGAGATGAGAAGATGTAGAAATATTGATACTCAGGATTTTTACGTGGTAAAACCTCAACCTTGACGAAACATCCACGACTCCCTCTACGGAGTAAAACAAAAACAATCACTAAAACAAATATATGAGTTACAACCTATTTAACTAACATGCACACAAAAACAAATCTATACAAGTTCAGGATTGTACCCTCTGGCGTCCTTAACTTTTCTGCAGATCTTGTTTGTTGATGTAGTTGTCTCAGTTTGTCAACTCTTCTTTGTTTCAGCACTTTACGTCGACTTATGTTCACCAAATCTTATAGCCAACACTTTCAGTGTTTGTAGTGTGAAGATGTTTGTGAATGGTGTTCTAAAACACATGCATGCACACACACACACACTTATTAGTTACAGACGATCCTAACAAATCACATATAAAGTCAATATGCAGTGTATTTGTTATTTTTCTTTCTTACAAAACCAAGAACCTTTTTGACCTTACAAAATAACCCAGATTCCACGGAGATCTTGCTAAAGAAATCGGTCAAGACCTTTCTCAATCACTTTTGAAAATATTATGGGGATTGAGAACCCTCCAAGTGCGAATCCCACTAGGTCAGGTTAGGTTTTGTAAAAACAGAAATAGAAAAACATCTATTGTTGATTCTGAAGTAAGAAAATGTTTTATCAGAAAACAATCAACAACGAAATTCTCAAGATGAGAAATAAATGCAACTAAGTGTGTTGTGACATGAAAAACTTCAGATCTATGATTTCTATTGAAAGAGAAACAAGATCTGAGTCTATGTCTAAGTTGGAAATAAGATTTATGAACACAAGGATTTCAGCAAACCAGAAATCACTCAACTCGAACTCTCATAACTCAAGAAACACTAAGGATGGTGTTTATTTGGTTATGGTGTTTATGGAGAGGTAAGTGGTTTAGGTTTAGAGGTATTTTGACGAAGTTAGGGTTTCTAACTAGGGTTTGGTTTCTCTCTCTAACTTCTCTCTTCTCTCTTCTCTCTTCTCTCTCCTCTCTCTATTCTCTGAGACTTTTCAAAATGGCAAAAGCTTTCGAAGGCTGAGATGAGAGGCCTTTAAATAGGAAGAGAAGAAGATTCCAGAGCTTCGTTCAAAATCAAGGGCTCTGATTGAGTCAAGCTCCTTTGACTCCAATCTAAGGGCTCATAACAGGCGGTGGATTAAACATACTGTGATTGGTTAAAGGGTTTACACTGGGATTCACTCAAAAGACATGCAGGCCATCGATAAGGGTTGATCTAAGGGCTGAAAGCACGCGATGGTTTGTCTCAGTAAAGAAACACAGTTCAGGCCAATCAGAGGACAACAGGTGTAGGCCTGAGGATGAATGTAAACGCGCGTCCCAAAATAATTACAAAGCCAACCCTAAAGTCTTTAGCGCTTTCGGTTTCTACCCAGAGTAACTTTAGGCCAATAAACACAACAATCCATATTTATACATTAACCCCAAGACCTTTTAAATCAAGTTTTAATTAAATAAAACCTTGTTTAAAATATGTTTTAAATTCCCAAAAAATTATTAAAAATCAAATTGAGGGATTTAAACACACTCACAACATTAATACACATAGTGGTGCAATATGAAATGCAAGAATGAAATTCTAAGTGTGTGAGTGATGGCTATAGTCTCAGGATCATCACAAGATGAATAGAAGAAGAAGCAACCCAATCTCTGAAGCTCTTTGGTTTCTAGGATGGACACTATTTTGTCACTATTTCCAAACTAGATGAGCTCTTATACAGTCTAGACTCAAGTGAGTCAAAAGCATAAGGGCTTCAATCTCCCCCTTTGGAAATATGAGACAAAATCTCCTTTGAGTCATCTCAACTCGTAGGGCTACAACAAATAAAAAAATCCTATTCCTATAAAAGATCTATCTACCCAAATCCTAGAAAGCAAAAATTACATAACTCAACTATATACAGTTTAACATCCTATTATTACAATAAAGAATGACTGTACAAGAAGAATACCTGCAAAGAATTACTAAGATCAAGCTTTTTAGTATATGCAGTAGACTCAAATTTCTCCCCCATTTTGTCTCAAATGGACAAAGGGAAAGAACTTGGCAAATATAACAGGTATTTACTCAACACAAATCATACCAATAGATTTACGTAAAGAAATGAATCTATTATAATCAAGAGGTTTGGTAAATAAATCTGCAAGTTGTAGATCAGTAGAAAGATAATTGATTTCTAATTCCTTGGTTTCAACTAATTCACGAATAAAATGATGTCTTATTTTAATGTGCTTAGTTCGCGAGTGTTGAAATGGGTTCTTAGAAATGTTAATCGCACTTTGATTATCACAATAGAGATGAAGTGTGGGTTCTAAAATACCATAATCACTTAGCATTTGTTTAAGCCACAACAATTGGGCACAACAGCTACCGGCGGCTATGTATTTAGATTCAGCAGTCGAGAGAGATGTGCAGTTCTGTTTTTTACTACTCCATCCTACCAAGTTATTACCAATATAACAACATGCGCCTGAAGTGCTTTTACTATCATCAGTACACCCATCCCAATCAGCATCAGTGTACCCAATAATAGTGCTAGGTGTGTCATTCGTGTACCAAATTCCTAAATTTAGAGTGCCTTTAACATATTTAATTATGCGTTTAACAGTGTTTAAATGGCTCTCCTTGGGGTTGTTTTGATAACGCGCACAAACACAAACAACATACATGATATCGGGACGCGAGGCAGTCAGATAGAGTAATGTGCCAATCATACTACGATATAAGGTAGAGTCTACAGATTTTCCATTGTCATCTTTAGATAATTTCTCTGTAGTACACATAGGCGTTTTAGCACTTTTAGCACTCTCGAGGCCAAATTTCTTAACTATCTCTAATGCGTACTTAGTCTGCGAAAGAAACAAGCCATCTGGTTGTTGTTTGACTTGGAGAGCTAGGAAGAACTGTAACTCCCCCATAAGGGACATCTGAAATTCCTTACTCATAATTTCAGCAAAAGATTTTACTTCTGAGGTAGAAGTGGATCCAAATATGATATCGTCTACATAGACTTGAGCGATAGTAATGTGTTTGCCAAAATGTTTGACAAATAAGGTTTGGTCATTTCCACCTCTTTTGAAACCTTTGTCCAGCAGAAAACTGGACAGCCGCTCATACCAAGCTCTAGGAGCTTGCTTAAGACCATATAAAGCCTTTTTCAACCGAAATACATGATTAGGATAATTAGGGTCAATGAACCCTTTAGGTTGTTCTACATAGGTTTCCTCGGCAAGTATTCCATTAAGGAACGCATATTTAACATCCATTTGATATAATGTAAAATGCATGTGACAAGCTATAGCAAGAAGCAGACAAACTGATTCTAAACGAGTAACAGGAGCAAACGTCTCATTAAAATCAAGTCCTTCTATTTGGGAGTAACCTTGAGCAACCAGTCTAGCTTTATTTCTAATTATCATCCCATTTTCATCAGTTTTATTTTTGAAAATCCAACGAGTACCAATAACCTTTTTGTGATCAGGACGTGGAACAAGAAACCAAACATCATGAATGACAAATTGTAAAAGTTCATCATGCATAGCAGAAATCCAGTGAGAGTCATTCAATGCCTCATTTACATTCTTTGGTTCCAAGAGAGAAACAAAGCATGCATAGAGAGCATAATTTCTAAGTTGGGATCTTGTACGTACTGGTTCACTAGGGTTACCAACTATGTTGTTTATGGGATGATCTTTAGAAACCCAGTTAGGTACTTCAGGTGACTCAATAGGTAATGAATTATCTATTTCAGAAGAGTCATTTTCTAAAATATTTGACGATTCTTCTTCTATAGTTAATTCACTAGTCTTGCTTTCTACAGTAGTGTCACTAACAATTATATTTATGGATTCCATTAAGGTCTTAGTGCGAAGATTATACACTCGATAAGCTCTACTGTTAGGTGAATAACCTAAGAATATGGCTTTATCTCCTCTACTCTCAAATTTAGATAAGTGTTCCCTATCTTTACAAACATAGCAGGTACTACCAAAGGTTCTAAGGTACTTAAGATTAGGCTTTTTATTGTACCTAAGTTCATAAGAGGTTTGTTTCGAATTCTTTCTAAGATAGACCCTATTAATAAGATGGCAAGCTGTACGAATAGATTCTACCCAAAAATACTTAGGTAAGTTATTGGCATGGAGCATGACACGTGCCATCTCTTGAAGAGTTCGATTCTTTCTCTCAGCTATTTCATTTTGTTGAGGGGTCTTAGGAGCACTGAACTCATGTTTGTAACCATTATAGTCACAATATTCTACAATACCAGTGTCTTTGAATTCACCACCTCTATCACTTCGGATTCCATTCACTTGAGTGTCTTTCTCATTCTCAATCCGTAAAAGAATCTTTAAAAAAGTTTGAAAAGTATCGGATTTTTGTTTTAAGAAAGCTACCCAAGTGAATCTGGTGAAGTCATCAACCATAACTAGAATATAACTGTGTCCACAAAGACTAACAGTTTGAGAAGGACCCATTAGGTCCATATGGATGAGTTCTAAGGGATTAGAGGTAAGGATATCTTTAACCCTTTTATGAGGTGCTTTAACAATTTTTCCTTCTTGACAGGGACCACAGACAATGTTATGAATAGGTTTAATTTTTGGTATTCCTCAAACTATTTGTTGAGAAGACAATTTACTCAAATTTTCGTAATTAATGTGACCCATTATGTTATGCCATATCTCGTTGTCATCCATTCTGGCAACATTACATATTTCAGAACTAGACATGACAGTATAACAATTGTCAGGGGTCCTGAATCCTGTAATTAAGCATTCTCCCTTTTCATTTAAAATCTTGCAATTGTTCTTTGAAAAGGTAACAGTGTAGTTTGAGTCACAGAATTGCGAAATGCTAAGTAAATTAGCCTTAAGATCTTTAACTAAGAGAACATTTTCAAGAACAGGAAGACCTTTTTCTTTAAGGGTTCCTTTGCCTATGATCTGGGATGATATACCATCACCAAAAACAACTTTTCCACCATCAAAGTGGGTTTTATTTAAAAGTTTTGTATCATCACCTGTCATATGTTTGGAACAACCAGAATCCAAGTACCAACCAGAAGTTGTAAGTTCAGCTTTTAGAGCAGAAACAACAATGTTACACTTCATCTGGGGTGCTAGATCATCTTTTCTAACCCAAATTGCTCTGGTTTTCTGTTTGCGCTGATTTGCTCTTATTTGATAAAATTTGCGAGCAGTAGATTTTTGTTGAAAAACATTTTGCGCATGATTTTGGGTAAAATTAAATACCTGAGCATTTGATTTAGAAAAGTTTCTGGGAATCCTTCTAGTAAATGTCCTTTTAGGTTTAGTCTTTCTATTCCTATAGTTAGAGTTTTTGTCTGGATGCCTGGGAAGGACATAATTGTTACGACTCCTCCTAGAATAGTTGAAGTTATGATACATAGGAGTGTTGTAGATAGGCTTAATCAGTCTCCTAGCATAGCAATTATCTAAAGAGTGACCATATATATCACAATAGGAGCAATAAAGATTGCTCAGAATAGGGTTTTCCTTAGGAAAGTTTCTAAACAAAGGTTTAGAGAGATTTTGAGGTTGAATTTTATTCCTAGGTAGCACAGATTTGAAGGCAGGTTCACTTTTCCTAATTGGGGGGCAGACATATTTTCCCTTTGGTAAACTTTCATGCTTAGAGCAACTTGTGTCTCCAGTGTTAGTGTTTTGATGATCAAACTCAGTTTTTAGAGAATGAAAGTCTGGACATGTTTCAATAGGTCTTTTGCCTCCTGACACAAATGTGATAGGTTCAACATGTTTAGTTTGTGTCTTCAAATTGGGGCAAAACCCTATTCCAGTTCTATCATCAGAATTGGTTTTAGATTCAGCAACGAATTCCTCAAAACATTTAGAATTGTTTTCAAATTTGGTAATTTTTTTGAAAACAGTTGCTGTCTTTTCTTTTGTTTGTTCCAATTCTAATAATGTCCCTTTGTATTTTTTCTCCAGAATTTCATTAGATTCAGTTAAAGTTTTCAGTTTTTCATCAAACACTTTAACTTCACTGTCATGAGACATGCATTGTGTAGTATACTCTTCAACATTCAGTTTTACCATTAGGCTTAGATCCTCTAGCTTTTTGGTAAGATCTTTCACAATCTTTTCTAGTCTAGTGCTTTTCTTAAGAGTCTTAGCATATAGAGTGTGAATGTCTGGGAGATCATCATTGTCTGAGTCACTAAGTGAAGTGTGTGAAGTGACCCCTAAGGTTTCATTTCTTATACTCACGCACCCATTGACATCAGCAGTATCGATTCCCCTTTGACTCACACACCCCGAAGAAGAAGTATTAATTTTCTCAGTAAGTAAAGCATCTAAACCAGTTAAGGTATGATTCAAGATAACAGAACTAGAATTACTAGGCTCATCCTCAATATCAAGCACAGGCATATCATCATTATATATGATTTTGGCAAAGAAAGATAAACAAGGATCAAAACCATCAGATGTCTCAGGTTCCTCATTTTCAGAATCACTTGAGTCATCCCAGGTTTTGCAGATGTTGGCTCTAGAGTGTTTGTTTTGGGCATTCAAATTAACTCTACAGTCTTGAGCAATGTGTCCTAGTTTACCACATCTATAGCATTCAGTCTTCTTGAGGTCTCTGTGAGGTCTTGTGTTGTACTTGTTCTGTTTGTCATGAGGTTTCTCATGAGGTTTGTGATTTGAAGGAGTAGAATAATTAGACTTGCCCTGTCTGTTTGCAACACTGTTTCTAAATTTAACAATTTTCTTAAATTGTTTTGTCATTAGGGCAATCTGATTATCTAGACTTTCTAAGTCACAGTCCTCATCAGAATCATTACTCGGGGTGTTTAACTCAGGCTTGGTCATCTTGGAAGTAAAGCTAAGATTGGAATTGGTATGTTTCCTATTACTGTGGGTCAATTGTTTCTTAAACTCTAATTCCATTTCCACAGTTCTTAATTTGCTACTGAGTAATTCAGGAGTTATATTTGTATCACACATCTCCTCAATAGCATATCTTTTATTGTCAAATTTCTGTGGTAATGATCTCAGAATTTTAGAGACAATTTCTTGTCTATCATAAGTTATACCATTGGCATGAAGTTTAGTGACAATATCAGTAAGGTTCATATAGAAATCATCGAAAGACTCAGATTCAGACATGATTAAGGTATTATACTGTTGGATTAACATCTGAGTCTTAGCAGCTTTTACCCTAGAGTCTCCTTCATGGGCAGTAATCAAGGTATCCCATGCTTCCTTGGAAGTGGTACAGGATGAGATTCTCTTGAACTCATGTTCGTTAATAGACATAAATATAGCGTTCTTGCCTTTGTTATTATTTCGAGAAACCTGTTTCTCTTCTTGAGTAAATTCACTCAATATTTTCTTAATCCTTTCATTGCTTCCATCAGTGGCTGGTTTAGTTGGATAAGAGTATCCATTTTCAATAATATCCCAGACATCATCTCCCAGAGTGCCTTGAATGAAAGCAATCATTCTTACTTTCCAGTAAGAAAAATTGGTTCCATCAAAGACTGGAGGTCTGGTCAAGTTACCATATCTTTCGTTTTTCTCGTCCATAATGATTTTGAGAAAACAGTTTCAGAAACTCAGGATCTTTTTGAAAAAAGTTCACCAAAAGCTCTGATACCAATTGAAATAGCGTTGCCAAAGCCGTTTATGAAAATAAACTATTTAAGCAACTCCGAAAGTTTGTTGAAGAAACTCTTTACTTAAATCAAAATGATTTGAACACAAGATGTGTTAACAAAAGTATGTACGAGATATGGACAAGATTTGATAACAAGTTTTAGTAAACAGTTTAAAATGTTTTAAACTCAGCACACGATCAGAATGAGATGAGAAGATGTAGAAATATTGATACTCAGGATTTTTACGTGGTAAAACCTCAACCTTGAGGAAACATCCACGACTCCCTCTACGGAGTAAAACAAAAACAATCACTAAAACAAATATATGAGTTACAACCTATTTAAATAACATGCACACAAAAACAAATCTATACAAGTTCAGGATTGTACCCTCTGGCGTCCTTAAATTTTCTGCAGATCTTGTTTGTTGATGTAGTTGTCTCAGTTTGTCAACTCTTCTTTGTTTCAGCACTTTACGTCGACTTATGTTCACCAAATCTTATAGCCAACACTTTCAGTGTTTGTAGTGTGAAGATGTTTGTGAATGGTGTTCTAAAACACATGCATGCACACACACACACTTATTAGTTATAGACGATCCTAACAAATCACATATAAAGTCAATATGCAGTGTATTTGTTATTTTTCTTTCTTACAAAACCAAGAACCTTTTTGACCTTTCAAAATAACCCAGATTCCACGGAGATCTTGCTTAAGAAATCGGTCAAGACCTTTCTCAATCACTTTTGAAAATATTATGGGGATTGAGAACCCTCCAAGTGCGAATCCCACTAGGTCAGGTTAGGTTTTGTAAAAACAGAAATAGAAAAACATCTATTGTTGATTCTGAAGTAAGAAAATGTTTTATCAGAAAACAATCAACAACGAAATTCTCAAGATGAGAAATAAATGCAACTAAGTGTGTTGTGACATGAAAAACTTCAGATCTATGATTTCTATTAAAAGAGAAACAAGATCTGAGTCTATGTCTAAGTTGGAAATAAGATTTATGAACACAAGGATTTCAGCAAACCAGAAATCACTCAACTCGAACTCTCATAACTCAAGAAACACTAAGGATGGTGTTTATTTGGTTATGGTGTTTATGGAGAGGTAAGTGGTTTAGGTTTAGAGGTATTTTGACGAAGTTAGGGTTTCTAACTAGGGTTTGGTTTCTCTCTCTAACTTCTCTCTTCTCTCTTCTCTCTCCTCTCTCTATTCTCTGAGACTTTTCAAAATGGCAAAAGCTTTCGAAGGCTGAGATGAGAGGCCTTTAAATAGGAAGAGAAGAAGATTCCAGAGCTTCGTTCAAAATCAAGGGCTCTGATTGAGTCAAGCTCCTTTGACTCCAATCTAAGGGCTCATAACAGGCGGTGGATTAAACATACTGTGATTGGTTAAAGGGTTTACACTGGGATTCACTCAAAAGACATGCAGGCCATCGATAAGGGTTGATCTAAGGGCTGAAAGCACGCGATGGTTTGTCTCAGTAAAGAAACACAGTTCAGGACAATCAGAGGACAACAGGTGTAGGCCTGAGGATGAATGTAAACGCGCGTCCCAAAATAATTACAAAGCCAACCCTAAAGTCTTTAGCGCTTTCGGTTTCTACCCAGAGTAACTTTAGGCCAATAAACACAACAATCCATATTTATACATTAACCCCAAGACCTTTTAAATCAAGTTTTAATTAAATAAAACCTTATTTAAAATATGTTTTAAATTCTCAAAAAATTATTAAAAATCAAATTGAGGGATTTAAACACACTCACAACATTAATACACATAGTGGTGCAATATGAAATGCAAGAATGAAATTCTAAGTGTGTGAGTGATGGCTATAGTCTCAGGATCATCACAAGATGAATAAAAGAAGAAGCAACCCAATCTCTGAAGCTCTTTGGTTTCTAGGATGGACACTATTTTGTCACTATTTCCAAACTAGATGAGCTCTTATACAGTCTAGACTCAAGTGAGTCAAAAGCATAAGGGCTTCAACCTCTGCCATTCTGAGTTACAATATGCAGACCATCCCCTTCCCGGTTAGTGTTTCTAAGAAGATTGATGATATAAATCAAAACTTCCTTTGGGGAGATAACGACACCGATAAGAAGGTCCACCTTGTGAAATGGGACATTGTTTATCGTCCTAAAAAGCAAGGAGGGTAAGGAATTAGGAAAGCCACGCTGAATAATATGGCCACCATGTCCAAACTAGGGTGGACACTAATTAATGGAGACAACACTCTTTGTGTCAAAGTCATGAGAAAGAAATATATTAAGAAATCTAATCCTAGAACTTGGTCTAAGGAGAATAAGGCCTCCCACATCTGGCGGTGAATCTTCAAGAATAAGGCGACCCTTAATAAAAATATAAAGTGGAACATTTGAAGATGGAATGCCGTTAACCTCTTTGAGGATTGGTGGTGCGGAGACAACCTCATTATGCTAAAACTAGGAATTAAAGCTAGTGAGAACACGAGAGTAGAGGCCCTGATTGACCAACGGGGTCACTGGACCCCAGTGCCATTCACCAATGGATTCACCCTACGGAGACTAGTGCCGTTCTTAACACAAATATACCTAGGATTAACACTCGAGTTGATAGACCTATATGGATACCTAGACCTGATGATAAATTTACCATTTAATCTTACTATGGACTATTGGTAGGCAGAGATCTCAATGTGCCTGGTCATAATGAGTGGAACCTCATATGGAAAAAGTAAATCCCCCCCCAAATTAAAAAACTTCTTGTGGACCATCATTCAAGGAAAGCTTCTCACTAACCAACACCGTTTGGTTAGAATAATGACTAGTGAGCCTGGATTCTACACGTGTGGAAAAATTGAGGATATGGAACATGTGTTTCGTGAGTGCACTGTTGCCCAGGAAACTTGGGATCTTATGAGACATAGGGTGAACCAGACTACTGAGGGTATGGAAAGCTTTGGAGAATGGATCATTAAAAATGGTTTGTATAATAAGCATGATATATTTTTTATCTCCATAATTTGGCATCTTTGGAAAGCTAGGAATCTCCAAATTTTAGAGGCTAAATCTTCCCTGCCTACTATGATTGCCTAGTGTAAACTATGCATATGAGGTGATTCGTGCATACACTAAACTTGACAAGCATATGGGGCCTAATATTACTTCACTGACTTCGTGGATGTGTCCTTATGGAGGTAGTTTGAAGATCACGAAAAGAACAAGAATCAAATCGAGGAGTCCGGTTAGAATTAATTGTACATGTCTTCCCTGTGTGGAGCTATTGTTAGGATTTATGTCTTGGCATTGTGCCTTATGTTTCTTAATTGTATTTTCATGGTCACTTTGGTTGATTATTTAATCTAATTTCCCCTTTCACCATTTTTTTTTGTTAAAGTGCATGTCCTGTCTTTTCATCCATGTCTATATTCTTTGACCCCACATTGAAAATTCATAAACATCTTTTATGTCTGCTACATCATAGCTTGCCAAGTCTAGTGATTTTGGGATGTTGGGTCTCGTGACCTTTAGCCACACAAACAATTTTGAGCAGTGTCTATATTTGCTCTTGCATATGTATATTCACGTTTTTATGTTATTTATATGTTTATATATATGCTCTTTTTATGCTAGGGATTAAAGCTTGTGAGAAGACTAGAGTAGAGGCCCTGATTGACCAACAGGGTCACTGGACCCCAGTGCCATTCACCACTGGATTCACCCTAAGGAGACTAGTGCCGTTCTTAACACAAATATACCTTGGATTAACACTTGAGTTGATAGACCTATATGGACACCTAGACATGATGATAAATTTACCATTTAATCTTGCTATGGACAATTGGTAGGCAGAGATCTCAATGTGTCTGGGCATAACGAGTGGAACCTCATATGGAAAAAGTAAATCCCCCCAAATTAAAAAAATTCTTGTTGATCATCGTTCAAGGAAAGCTTCTCACTAACCAACACCGTTTGGTTAGAATAATGACTAGTGAGCCTGGATTCTACACGTGTGGAAAAATTGAGGATATGGAACATGTGTTTCGTGAGTGCACTGTTGCCCAGGAAACTTGGGATCTTATGAGACATAGGGTGAACCTGACTAGTGAGGGTATGGAGAGCTTTGGAGAATGGATCATTAAAAATGGTTTGTATAATAAGCATGATATATTTTTTATCTCCATAATTTGGCATCTTTGGAAAGCTAGGAATCTCCAAATTTTAGAGGCTAAATCTTCCCTGCCTACTATGATTGCCTAGTGTAAACTATGCATATGAGGTGATTCGTGCATACACTAAACTTGACAAGCATAGGGGGCCTAATATTACTTCACTGACTTCGTGGATGTGTCCTTGTGGAGGTAGTTTGAAGATCACGAAAAGAAGAAGAATCTAATCGAGGAGTCCGGTTCGAATTAATTGTACATGTCTTCCCTGTGTGGAGCTATTGTTAGGATTTATGTCTTGGCATTGTGCCTTATGTTTCTTAATTGTATTTTCATGGTCACTTTGGTTGATTATTTAATTTAATTTCCTCTTTCACCATTTTTTTTGTTAAAGTGCATGTCTTTTCTTTTCATCCATGTCTATATTCTTTGACCCCACATTGAAAATTCATAAACATCTTTTATGTCTGCTACATCATAGCTTGCCAAGTCTAGTGATTTTGGGATGTTGGGTCTCGTGACCTTTAGCCACACAAACAATTTTGAGCAGTGTCTCTATTTGCTCTTGCATATGTATATTCACGTTTTTATGCTATTTATATGTTTATATATACGCTCTTTTAATTCTTACTTATATTATATTATATATGTAGCATAATAGTTGAATTATTTATTTAACTATTTTATACAATATACTTGTTATATAAAAAGAAAACTTTTTATACATACTCTGTTTATATATTTATACATTTTTTTATTTATATAATTATACATACGTTATTTATAATTATATTCGCCTTACATAATTTTTTATATAAGTTATAGTTATTCCTATTTTGTTCAACATGAACTGACATGTTTGTACGGTAAGAGCATTCCTTATGGCCAGTGTAAAAACTCAAATTTGCTGTTTTCGTGTATGTTATGGGCAGTGTAAAAGTGTATATTTGGACAATGCTAGGTTAAAAAATAGCAAATATACACTTGGCTTAGTTAGTTTTTTGTGGGACTCGCGCGCTCGAGAAAAAAATATAAAGCCTAAAGCGGAACAAGATGTTCCGCCTAAGCTTTCTAATATTATCCCCTATTCCTACTTTGACCCCAAGAAAGTTTGCAACGGTTATATATTTAGTGTGCAACGGGTATATATTTTATAAATAGCGGATTATATAATATATAATTTATACAAAGACTATATTTGATTAGTCCAACCACTCGTTTTTTTTTATAAATAGCTGGTTCAGGTAATTAATTTGGGGGTAAACATAATAAGTTAAGACATTAGGGGAGGAAAAAATAATTTCAAAAAATCTTAAGCGGAACGTTCCGCCCAAGGCTCAACCCTTTCTGCCACTTTACCACTTCGTTTCAATTCATTACCCTATATTTACACTTGTCCATAAGACTTTTGTTAAATTTGATGGGAGGATTTTGGAAGGGCTACTCTAAGCTGTGTTGTTTTATTGCAAATGTTTTCAAGATGAATTTTGTATCCTCTTACCAACCTTGTGCCATGCATGAGTCAGTTGTTTGAAAAGTCAGAAGATAAACCCACTGTTCACGCCTTTGAGTCGACAATCCTATGGGCTCGCATGCTTTTAAATTGTATGTTTGTTTCTTTACAGTTCTTTATTATAAGTTTTTAATGGGAACCACATATCCTATTACTTTAGTTAGGAAATCAGCTAGTGCAATTAACCTTTACACAGATGTTGACCCGCGTGTCATCCTAATTTTAGCCGCGTAATCAGTTATAGTGTATTAGACCTCTTGTTTTGTCCCATCATGTTTGAAATGTATACGTTGAATAGATTTATTTTACAAACAAATATTGTTTTATATTTACATCTGATATCATTTTTTTTGACAAGTTTTGATGTCCAAAAAATATGAATGTTTTTATTTAAACTCAGACAGGTGCTTCGTTCAAAGACCACAAGTGATCTGTAAACATTATCTCTCGAGCCCACATTTATTTACTTTCATAGATATCATTTATTCATTTTGTTGACTCTAACACTTACTCCATACGTTGGTGAGGTTCATTGTACACTTCATCTTAATTTTTGTTCTAACCTCTCTCTTTCTCTATCAGTCTATAATATTTCTTAGACAGAAAATAAAGGCGTCGATAAGATACGATTTTACTTCAAGATTTTGAACATTTATTTCTCTCTCAGACCACTCGAAGTTGAAGTAGAAGATCTCCAATGCTCATGTTTTTCTCAGACTACTAGCGGAGAAGAAATCACGGAGAAGCATAAGTCTATACCACTTTTCTCCAACGGTCATTATTTTTTAAGTTACAAATATATGAGACTAAGATCAATTGAAGAACCATATCAACACAGAAAAAACATGAAAATGGAATCAGAGAGCAACTACATTTTATTCGCTTTATACAAGTTCAAGATAGCACCAGAAATTATATTCAGCTCATACACTTAGTCAAAAGGGCAATAGAAATTTCATTCAGCTCTACTCAAGTATAAGATAATAACAAATTGATACTCTTCCTTTTGAAGAAGGAATCCAAGAGCACAAGAACCATGTTCTGCTACAAGATTTTAGAAGAAGACTTGAGCCAAAAATCAGATTCATTGTGAAGTCTCACTCTAGAAGAAACTCGGATTAAATTTGTATCTTTGAAAGTTTTAACATTCAAATCTTTGTACTGAAAATTAAGATTCATTTTGAAGCTTCGATTGTAACGGTGATTGGTTCCTGCACTTCAAGTAGACTACAGGGTTTGAAACTCGGTATTAGATTGCAAACGGTTGTATGCGGTGGTTTGATCCTACCCTTCAAGTGAATCGGGAATAGTAAAGCCCAAAGGAGACGAAAGCTCTTGTCGTGTGGACGTAGGCCGAGATATGACCGAACCACGTTAAAATTATGGTATCCTTTAATTTTCCCATTTTATTTGCATATATTATTTGTCCTTGCTTGAATTCATATATTCTGCACTCACACTTGCAAATTAATTAATTCCAAAATTTGGTAAAATTAGTTTAAGGTCAAAATAATTATTTTTGAAAGTAACTAATAAATTCAGAATATTTATTTTCATTAAATACAAAAAGTTAATTGAATAAAAATTTATTGGGTGTTAAAATCTGTATTTTAACTTGTTTAAATTAATTGGTAGTATTTATGTAATATCTATTGGTTTAATCATTTAAGATTTATAAATACGAAATTTGGATTAAGTGTTTTAAATTAAATATTTTTCTAAAATTTTAATTTAACCCAAAATGTTTGTAAAATCCCAATTCACCCCCTCTTGGGTTTATTTTGGGCAACACAAGAAATGTTCAATAAAACTCAACAACATTATCTATTATCTATTATATACCTATAATCTATTATATACCTATAATACGTTAGTATTAGAGGTTCAATAGCCATTATTGCATCCACAACTCAGGCGAGACTATTTTCATCAAAATACCCGATCCAACCAATCGTTTACACCATGAATACCTATCTAATCCTCTTTTGAATCTCCATTTACTCAGACATCTGATCGCCCCCCCCAAATATCTCGACTCTCCATCTCCTCAGACAACTAATCGTCTACACAATGAATGAAAACTTTTAAAGCCTTAAACCCCATTCTCTCCCATCTCTTCGTATCGATACACTATCGTTGTGGAATATGTAAATGTATGATCGTTGTGTACATATTTGTAGATTTCAATAAATCTAATATGCAAGATTATTCTTCTAATTGTTCTCTACTCTGTAATTTTTCTCCCAAACTTTTTCCATCCAATATTTCATTAAATTTTTGTGTGCAAGAATTAGTAACTGTCTATATTTTTACAGTTCTTTTGTTTGGATCATTATTTCGTTTGTTGTTGATTCATCAGCTAAATTGAGGTATTTTCGTTGCCCTTATATATCTCAAAATTTTGGGTTTGAATGTTGCATACTAAATGCTTGATTGTCTTACCCTTTTAAAATTTTATTTTGATTTGAATGTTGCATTGTATATGTTTGATTGTTTGATTGCTTGCTTTTTTTATAAATTTATGCAAGCTGCTTAAATATGTACCATAATATTTTAAATTAAATAAATCACATTGCATTCTATATGTACAGTATGAAAATGGGATTGCCATAACCTATTGAGGTTGATTTTAGTATGGGATTATAAAATCATCGTGACTACCCTAACATACTCCTTCAATCCACTATATATTAACAACAAGTCTGTGATATACGTGAAAAAATATACTTTTGAGGTTACTTTGCTATGTAAATTATAATTTCATCTAGCATTCCAATAGAGGATATTTATTTATAAGTTGATTTGGATATAAGATTGTAGACCTAATCGTTACTATCAATGTCAAATCTATACGCTTTCACCGATGCTTATATTGTCTGATCCATCTACTCTGCTACAGTATGCGCAAGGACTGAAAACTTCACCATCACTAGCGAAATTGTCATAACCAACAATGCAAAATATTATAATAAAGGATCATGAAGGAATGCTAGGTTTATGCCAAAAAATGCTGAACGACCTTAGAAGGAACAAAATAGAAAATTGAAATAGGCTAAGCTATGCACAAAAAAGTCAGGTGTATGAATATCACAGAGAGTTTTGATGGCCAAATGAGTGTGGCAATAGGCAATGCATGTAACATTCCAATAAATAACCAACACTAAAAAGTATGAGAATTTCTTAAGTAATTACATGATTGGAAAACCCAATAATGGAATTAATGAGATGACCAATTTGACCTTACCATCCTTGCCTTTTTATTTAAATGAAATGTCGTGCATTCATGCATGATCATGCTACTAGAGCGGATGCCACTACCACATCAAAACAACTAATTCTACGTGAACAGTTTACTAATATCTCACCAGATGTAGAGAAA
Organism: Sambucus nigra; assembly: GCA_949130495.1. NCBI lineage: Eukaryota > Viridiplantae > Streptophyta > Magnoliopsida > Dipsacales > Adoxaceae > Sambucus > Sambucus nigra. The sequence continues at coordinate 191,272,705 of OX422209.1, forward strand.
TTGAATTTGCTTTTGATATTGTGTGTTGAACATGGAATATTTATTGTTGTTGATAAAATAGCTTGGTTTGTGTTTTATATATTCGGTTTTGTTAATTTAAGTTAAGTTCACCTACACGTGAAAAACTTGCTTCGGTTTGCTTACTGTATTGAAAAGGTTGGACGTTAATTGGTCTAAGGAATTTCAAAAATTAATCGTCAATGGGTTGGTGCTATTTTTTTGGGTCTCCTACTTTTGAATTGTTAGTTTACAACGTTTCTTCGTTCGTGAGAAAATATGTTATTATGACATTTTTGTTGCTCACATGATTAGTCTGTTGGGGTTGGAAAAATAATTATGCGGAATTTAATAAGTATGAAGACAAATGAAGAAGATATATGAGGAATTGCATATGTATTTTTTTTTCACATCTTACAAACTCATATGAAAGCTTGCTTACAACACTTGGTGGGATTTTCCACTTAGACCACTAAGACATAAATATAACATGGTGTATTTTTCCATTATACCACTAAGACATAAATATAAGATGGTGGATTTTTCCACTATACCACTAAGATGGTGGATTTCTCCACTATACCACTAAGATGGTGGATTTCTCCACTATGCCACTAAGACATGAATTATTCATGCACTAATTGCACATTACTTTTGACACCCCTTCTTAATTTGCAATTTTTGTAAACTTTTTGAATTGCTCCAATTTTTCGGAAGAGACTGGTTTCGTGAAGCTATCTGCCAATTGCTCGTTGGTGTTGAGAAAAGTCATTTGAATTTCTTCAATGTTAACCAAACTTTTGATAAAATGATGACGGAGTTCAATGTGTTTCGTTCTAGCATGAAAAACAGGATTTTTTGTCATGGAAATCGCAGGCATGTTATCACAGTAGATAATTGTGGGCTTCTTTTGTTCTTGTTTGAGATCCGCAAAAATTCTTCTTAACCAGACTGCTTCACAAGCTGCATCAGTAGCTGCAATATACTTCGCTTGCGCTGAAGAGAGGGCCACAGTCCTTTGCTTTTTGGAGGACCAAGAAATTGGTTTTGTGCCCATGCAAAATAAATAACCCGATGTGCTTTTTTAATCATCAATGGATCCTGCCCAATCACTGTCGGTATATCCAACCAGATTGCAATTAATTTCTTTGACATATTTAATTCCAAAAGTTTTCGAACCTTACAAATACCGTAGTATTCGCTTTGCTGCGGAATAATGAACTAGGCTTGGCTCATTCATGAATCGGGAGATCTTGCTGACAGGATGAACAATATCGGGCCTTGTGTTGGTGAGATACATCAATGAGCCGACTAGGCTGCGGTAAAGTGATGCTTCGACTTTCTGTGCACCATCTTTTTGTTGGAGCTTTTCATTCACCGCCATTGGAGTTTTTACTAGCTTGCACTTTGACATGTTGAATTTTTTAAACAAATCTTCAGTGTATTTTTCTTGTGAAACAAATATTTCACCTTTTGACTGTCGCACTTGGATGCCAAGAAAATATTTCATGAGACCTAGATCTGTCATCTCATATTCATTCATCATGGCCTTTTTAAATTCTTCCATCATCATTGGATTAGTACCAGTGTATATTAAATCATCAACATAAAGGCAGACAATAATGAAATCACTTGTACCTCTCGTTTTGACATATAAGGATGGTTCATTTGGGCTTCTTTGAAAGCCATTTTGTAAGAAGTACTTGTCAATTTTGCTATTCCACGCTCGTGGTGCTTGCTTTAGGCCATACAGTGCTTTTTTCAGTTGGTACACCTTATGTTCTTTTCCTTCCACTACGTAGCCTTGAGGTTGCTCCACGTAGACTTCTTCTTCAAGTTCACCATTTAGAAAAACTGATTTTACATCTAGCTTAAAGACTTGCAATTCTTGTTGTGCTGCTAATGCCAAAACTGTGCGAATTGTTTCCATGCGAGCAACTGGTGCAAAGGTTTCATTGAAGTCTATTCCAGGATGTTGTGAATAGCCTTTTGCTACAAGACGGGCTTTGTGCTTCTGAACTGAGCCATCTTCGTTGAACTTTTTTTTGTAGATCCACTTTAGTCCAATAACATCTTTTTGTTTGGGTTGATCCACAAGTTCCCAAGTATGATTTTTCTCGATCGTTTCAATTTCTTCATTCATTGCTTTTTGCCAAACTTGGTTTTTAACCGTTTCTTCAAATTTCTGTGGCTCACAAGAGAAAAATGCAACGTTAAATGAATCGTAAATATCTCTTAATGAGCGTACCTTCCGAAATGATGACTCGGAATCTAAATCACTTTCTGGATCAGTGCCATCAAAAGTATTTTGATTCGATGGTGGTGAGTCTGGACTTTGCGGTGAAGTTGGCTCGGCCAGTTCTTCTTCTGAATTAGCTTCAAAAGATTTCGCCTCTTGTGACATTTGATTTTCCCATTCCCAGCGTTTCATTTCATCAAATTGGACGTCTCTTGAAATCACCAACTGGTTAGATTTTGGATCGAAAAGACGGTAGGCTTTTGATTGTTCACTGTAACCGATGAAGATATATTTCTCTCCCTTTTCATCAAATTTTTCTCTTTTTGCGAGGGAATGAGAGAATAGGCGATGCCTCCAAATTTTTTGAAGAAGTTAACAACTGGTTTGCGCCTGTGCCAAGCTTCATAAGGAGTTTTGTTGAGAACTGCTTTTGTTGGTAGTCTATGCATTTTACCATATATACACCCTTCACAAATTTTATCTTCTTCTTCAATATTGTGAAGGCCGAAGACCATATTTTTTTGTTTTAACAATTTCAGTCCTTTGTAATTCAAGTGTCCATATCTCAAATGCCATAGTAGGGAGTCATCAATTTTTTCCGCTTTTAAGACAATCTTTTTATCAATTGGCATGACAAAGGGAAAAACTTTATTTGGTGCCATTTTTACTTTCATCATGAGTGTTTTATTATGGTCACTGATTTTGCATTCGTCCCTCTCAAAATTTACTGAGTATCCATTTTAAATTAATTGACCGACACTAAGTAAATTTTGAGTCAAAGCAGGAACATATAAAACATCATCAATGAATTTAGTGTTACCTTCCCTTGTCTGAACATCTACAATTCTTTTTCCTTCAATGGGTTGTAGCTTTCCATCTCCCAATTTTACTTGAGAAGAAATATGGTCTTTCAATTTGACAAAATGCTTTCGGCTCCCGGTCATGTGATTACTGCACCCGTTATCCAAGTACCACGTGTTCGGTGAGTCATGTTGTGAACTCATGCATGAATAGAACAATTATTTAGTAGTACTTTCTTCAGAAAAATTTGCTTCCCTTTTATCACCATTTTCTTGAAACCAGCAATCTCTTTATGAGTGGTTTGGAATTTTGCATCTTGTACACTTATATTTGCAATATCTGGATTCATTTCCAGATTTATGGCAAACAAAGCATGCAGAATCAGATTTGAAATCTCCGCCATTAGTGTGATGGGTGAAGCTTGTAGAACCATAACCAGTTTTGAAATTACCGCCATTATTTCGAGTGGTGACAGTATTTCTTCCTCTTCCTCGACCACGATTTGTGAAATTTTAGCGTCCTCTTCCTCGTTGTCCTCTTCCTTATTGCCCGTGCATAAATGAGTTGTTGCCTTGATATTCTGAGGTCCTTCTTTCTGATATGTTGAGTTTTGACTGGAAAGCTTGCTCAACATTAGAACCTGAAAATCTGGTTATTCTTTTCTCATGGGCTTCAAGTGAACCCATAAACTCAACAAGGCCGAGTGTTGATAAATTTTTTGATTCTTCAATTGCAGCAACAACATGATCATATTTTTCAGGCAAGCTTCTTAAAATTTTTTCAATAATTTTTTTGTCTTCAATTTTATCTCCATAACTTCTTATTTGATTCTTAATTTCTTCAACTCGTGAAGAGAATGCTTTGATATTTTCTTTTTCCTTCATTGCCAGATTATCAAACTCTCGCCAAAGAGATTGAAGTTTAATGGAAATAACTTTTTCTGACCCTTGAAACTCAATTTTTAAAAGTTCCCAAGCGTCCTTTGAAATTTTTGCACCCAAGATACTAGGAAAAATAGATTTGCTTACCACCTGCTGAATAAACAACAGTGCTTTTTCATCCTTCCTCTTGTTTTCTTTGTACTCCTTTTGCTTTGCTTGTGTCCATGTTGCAATTTCTTCAAGATTTTGTGCCGGATTAAAACCTTTCTCTATTATTTCCCACAAATCTTGATAAATAAAGAGGGTCTTCATTTGAATATTCCAATAGTCATAACTTTCTCCCTCAAATATAGGTATAGGACTAGTTGAAAAATTGAAATTTGAGGATGAAGCCATGGATGAGATTTTTGGAATGAATTAAAATTTTTGAGGAGTTAAGACAAGAGTGATGGGTGGCTCTGATACCAAAAATATGTTGGGATTGGAAAAATAATTATGCGGAATTTAATAAGTCTGAAGACAAATGAAGAAGATATAGGAGGAATTGCATATGTATTTTTTTTTCACATCTTACAAACTCATATGAAAGCTTGCTTATATAGGGGATACAACACTTGCTGGGATTTTCCACCTAGACCACTGAGACATAAATATAACATGGTGGATTTTTCCACTATACCACTAAGACATAAATATAAGATGGTGGATTTTTCCACTATACCACTAAGATGGTGGATTTCTCCACTATGCCACTAAGATGGTGGATTTCTCCACTATGCCACTAAGACATGAATTATTCATGCACTAATTGCACATTAATTTTGACATAGTCACAGTTTTCAATTTTCCCCTGTGATAAACTTGGCAAACAGGAGACGTAAATGTTCTGTAAGTCATATGAGGATGATGTTAAATGAAAAAATGAAGTGGTTGTAGTACCCAACCCAACTGTGATTAGTCACACTTCCTTTTTTCATTTAACATCATCCTCATATGACTCATAGAACATTTACATATTTTTTTCCGCAAAACGTAGAACATTGTGTCATATAGAAGAAATAATACTAGTCACATGATTTGGTTTTTTTCTTTGAATGCATGGTTAGACCTCTTACTAATTTTTAGTTATTTCTCATACCTTTGAAACACATTGTCATTTATTTTAGTTGTTTCGTTGAAAAATTCTTTTGTCCTAAATTATAAGTTGTGCTTGCATTAATATAAAGAAACTTATGTCACGTATTGACAATATGGCGAATGTATAGATCAATAAGGGCACATATGTGCCCCCCCCCCCCCCCATTTTTTGACTTGAAGCTAAAGTTTACAAAGTAACCTTGGTTTTAATTTCTATAAAGAACCTACCTTACAGTCCGTCTGTTTTTATAAAACAGTTATGGTGGATGTCCAGTTCTTTTAGTGCTAGAATATGTACGTTGAATACTTGGTATAATTTATTTATTACTAATTATTTCCTAACTTTGAGAAAAATACATTATGTAATTCTGTTTTTAAATTAAATCATTACATTGAATATATTTGGTTATTTCCCTCACTATTTTATTATAATTTTTTTGCAACGTATTTCTTTATGTGAGATAATTATATTTGCTATGTTTTCATTCAAATGTGTTGACAACAATTGGAACTGAAAATGTGTCACTAAAGACTGATATGCTATTTATCGAAATCGGACTAAAATCGAAATTGTTCATGACATGTTTGGGGTAGATTTTATATACCTATTTACTGTTTAAACCTGTTTGAAATGATATGTGATGTACAAGTGTTTAAAACCCTGTTTGGTTAGTATGAGTTTTACTGTTTAAACCTGTTTGAAATGATATGTGATGAATAAGTGTTTAAAACCCTATTTGGTTAGTATGAGTTTTGCTATAAGGGAATTCGTTTCATATCATATTTGTGGAACCGTAAAATAATGAAAATATTATTTAATTGATTTGGGTAATACCAATTTAATCGATGGCATTTTTCCCATTTTTCCAATATTATATTGACCATTTCCTCATCCAATTATAAATTCTTCCTTTTATAGTTTAATAAAGCAGTGGATTTGATTGATTAAACATTGGAACCACATTGTTATTTAGCGAAATAGGGCTAAAATTGAAGTTGTTCCTGACATGTTTTTGGTCAATTTTATATGCCTTTTTGCTGTTTAAACGTATTTATATCTCTGTATATAGGGTTATCCTTTTCCTATGTTTTCATTCAAATGAGTTGACAACATTTGGAACTGAAAATGTGTCACTAAAGACTGATCTGCTATTTATCAAAACCGGACTAAAATCGAAATTGTTCATGACATGTTTGGAGTCGATTTTATATACCCGTTTGCTGTTTAAACCTGTTTGCAATGATATGTGATGAACAAATGTTTAAATCCCTGTTTGGTTAGTAGAGTTTTGCTATAGTAGATATCGTTTCATATCATATTTGTGGGACCGTAAAATAATGAAAAGATTTTTTAATTGATTTGGGTAATACCGATTCAATCGATGTCATGCATCACAATTTTTCAATATCATATTGACCATTTCCTCATCCAATTATAAATTCTTCCTTTTATAGTTTAATAAAGAAGTGCATTTGATTGATTAAACATTGAAATCACATTACTATTTAGCGAAATAGGACTAAAATCGAAATTGTTCACGACATGTTTGTCGTCAAGTTTATATACCTTTTTACTGTTTAAACGTATGTATATGTATGTATATAGGGATATACTTCATCCTTTCTGAAGTTTCGATGGAAAATAGTTATGTATAGATATTACAAATCAATCTGAAGACAAAAGTAAATGCTCTTTCTTTTTATAACATTGCATATATAGTAGACAACTTGAGGGGTTTGTATTAACATATTCCTGTAATCCATTCTAAAACTGGATCAATAAACTATTGAATTCATCATAGTTGGATAACATTGCATACATAGTAGACAATTTGAAATTTCTGTATTAACGTCTTCCTCATTTTTATAATCGATTTAGAACTGCATTGTGTGTTATTATCCCCTACTTTTACTTAATTTGACCTTTGGTTATAAATACTGAATTTAAAGTATCGTTTTAAGTAGGTTATAAAATTTATTAAATTGATGACGTTCTTAACCATTTATACTACCAAACTCAGGTAAATGAAATCACATTATTTTCGTGGTTAATTAATTAATTCATGACTTCTATAGTAAGAATATCTTTTTCTGAATTTGGTCAGTATTAATTTCCTGTTTTAATACTAATGTGACCATACCCCCCGAATCCTCACGGCGGGCGGGCTGTGTGAGAGTGAGGATCCTTAGGTCCCGCGCGTCCCTCTTGGGAGCACTTCGGCCGACGTCATTTGAGGTAAGGTGAAAAATGTAGAGATATTAGAGTCTCCAGCCTATTTTACTCAAAACAGACAAAAGAAAAGGGGAATCCATCCCGAAGGACAACATATCAAGACATACTGATGCATAGGAAACCAAAATGATTCAAGAAGGGTCCGAAGTCTAAGTTACGAAATGGGAAGGTGTTAGGTACCCATTCCGCCCTTTCGGTCTCTCATGGATTTTTGTTATTTTCCTTTTATTTTCCCCGTGATGTGTGGGCATGTACATATGTAATGTAGATAGGAATCTTCAACTTGTACCATGGAAGAGGTAAAGCGAGTCATCCGTAGGAAGGTATAAAAATAATATTAGAAAATAGGATTTACGCGATTATCCTTACGTTGACCATTATGATGGAACGATAATGTATGTGGAATAATACGCTACTAAGAACAAATATATGTATATACAATATAAGAGAGTGGAGTTTAGAGAAAATAGAAAATGAGAGAAAAAGTAAAAATAGGACTCGAGTCTCGGGTTTTACCTCGAGACGTCTACATAGCCTATAGAGGCATCAAGGTCCACGTAGTTCGCATGCAAAAACGAGGGGTGGGGTTTATCCCATAAATCCAAATGGGGGATTCTCTTATTTGTGTGTATGTATGTGTGTGTAGAAAAAAGTGTTTTAGTTGTGAGAAAAGTTAGAGAATTCCCGTTTAGAATTTATGAGCAAACCCTCTTTTTCTTATTTTTTGGGTTTTTATTTATACGAAAAATAAGATATGTGCAATAATAATAAATAAAAAGTATATTAGGATGTGTGAGATGAGATAATGAAAGTGCTAAGTAATAAAATAAGTTATTGCGAATTTATGAGAATTTAAGGAAAGAGTTGAGAATATTGAGCCTTATTGAAGATCTTGAGCTTGATCTTGAATGTTGGAGAGAAGCCCTTAGACTTGGATGATGATGGAGGGTAGTGAATTCACCAAGTTTGATGAAAAGGATGATGAAAAGTGAAGGTTGGAAAGGGATTTGGGTGTGGAAATCACGCTGACTTCGGAGAGGTTTTCGGGATCTGCTAAGAGTGATATGTTTCTGATTTGGGATCCTCTTGAAAATGAGGTCAAGGCCTCCTTTTATAGGCCCAGGGCACTACCGTTTGGCATAGCCCTGGTCCTTCCTATCGGCACCTGCCGATAGGCAGGGTCTGGAACCTGCCGTTTGACAGTGTCTATCAGGCCTTTTCGGAAAATCGGTCGCAGAACGCAAATCGTTGATCAGAATCACGCACGGGGTGGGCCATTGGAAAGGTAATTTAGATAAATTAGAAAGTACTTTGGACTGCTCTCGGGTTCGGGAGTTGACTTTGGGTCAAATATGGCTTGGAATCATTCGTCAGTCTATTGAGCGGGGAATCGTCGGACGCAAACGGATCGTTCATCCGCATGGTAAGTCCGAATCGTGCACGGGGTGGACCGTTGGAAAGGTTAGGACATGTACTTCAACATTTCAAAGAGTTTGATCCAGTTCAGGGTATTGACTTCGATCAACCGGGCCCTGGAAGCATTCGATGACCTCTCGGAGTAAAACGGATCGTTCGTCCGTATCGTAAGTCAAAATCGCACACGGAGTAGACCGTTGGAAAGGGGTTTCAATGCCCTTTGTAGATTAATTCATTCTCAGTCGAGCTGAAGAGTTAACTTAGGTCCAAAATAGCCCGAGAGCGCCCGATGGCCTCCTGATTGAGTTTCGGGGGAAAACAGGTCGTTCGTTGATGATCTAAGACCGAGGTCAATTCTGACCTAAGAGAGGTGACGATCGAGGACCGAGGTCAATTATGACCTAACTAAGGTGACGATCTAAGACCGAGGTCAATTCTGACCTAAGAGAGGTAACGACCGAGGACCGAGGTCAATTCTGACCTAACTAAGGTGACGATCCAAGATCGAGGTCAATTCCGACCAAAGAGAGGTGACGATCGAGGACCGAGGTCAATTTTGACCTAACTAAGGTGACGATCCAAGACTGAGATCAATTCTAACCTAAGAGAGGTGACGAACGAGGATCGAGGTCAATTTTGACCCAAGAGAGGTGACGATCGAAGACTGAGATCAATTCTAACCTAAGAGAGGTGACGATCGAGGATCGAGGTCAATTCTGACCCAAGAGAGGTGACGATCCAATACCGAGGTCAATTCTGATCTAAGAGAGGTGACGACCGAGGACTGAGGTCAATTCTGACCTAAGAGAGGTGATGATCGAGGACCGAGGTCAATTCTGACCTAACTAAGGTAACGATCCAAGACCGAGGTCAATTCTGACCTAAGAGAGGTGACGATCGAGGACCGAGGTCAATTCTGACCTAACTAAGGTGACGATCCAAGACCGAGGTCAATTCTGATCTAAGAGATGTGACGACTGAGGATCGAGGTCAATTATAACCTAACTAAGGTGACGATCCAAGATCGAGGTCAATTTTGACCTAAGAGAGGTGACGACCGAGGATCGAGGTCAATGCTGACCTAACTAAGGTGACAATCCAAGATCGAGGTCAATTCTGATCTAAGAGAGGATAAAGATTGGATTTCGGGTTCCACTGGGGAATAGCAAATGAGCTGGGGAAAATTTAGAGCGTCCTTTGGAGACATTTATGGGGAGAATGATTCTCTGGGATTCCACCTTGGAAATTGCCTCGTGATATTGTTTTGAGCTGGGGAGCCGATTGCTGGGGAAACCCTTGTGATCTTGGAGATTTTTTTGAAGAAAAGGCAAATTTGATGCCGTAAACTCCACTGGGGGAGTGATTAGGCCGTCCAAGTATTGGATGTACTGTTCGAGGAGGTTTGATACCTTTGGGGTATAGGAGGTGATCCTTATAGATCCTCCGGGGACGTTGCCGGGAGGAGTTTCACTTGGTTTTTAAGAGTTCTGCTGGGGAAATGCGGGTTCCGCTTGAGGGAGTGTGAAATTTTCTTGGTGAAAATGTTCTAAATCCTTTCCGGGATTTTTAGGAATTTTCTGAGGATTTTTCAGGATTTTCTGGGAATTTTTGTACGAAATTTCGAGGGGCTGCCGGTCGGCATGGTTCAGAGGGTGCCATTCGGCAGTGGCACGGACTTTTAGACTGCCTCGGTAAGGTAAGGGGTCCGTGCCGATCGGTGGGTGGGGGGTCAATGCCTATCGGCATGAAGCTTGGCATCCTATATAAAGGGGGTGAATTCCCTTCATTTTCACATCTTCTTGCTTTCCTTCTTTCTGCGATTTTCCTCTACAAATCATTCTAGTATTCCGATCTCTAAGAAATGGATGCCTTTGTGAGCACTGCAGCGCATAGGGAATGGTTGACTGTTGATGACTGGGCGAACGTGGAGTGGAGGGCCAGGGAGCCTCTTGCTTTGGGGAGTGAGAAATCCTTTGACTCATTTGAGACGGTTGCAGATGAGTGGACTTTACTGCGGGAGCCGTCGTATCATCGCTCTTCTAAGGTGGTGAGCCCTGGCAGTTATGTAAGTAACCTGACTTTTGGCATTCTTCTCTTTTTGGTGATTTTTCCTCTCTCCTTGAATTTTGACAAGGTTTCTTCTTTTGAAAGTCTGATATCTCCTTGAAGAATATGCATGCCCGCGAGATAACGGGGCTTAAGGATGTTTGGGAGCATCTTCCACTTGTGGTGCGTTAGGTGGTATCATCAGCGGGTTTTGGGAGGTTGGCGTCTGCGCTGGATGAAACGCCTCGGTCGACAGCGGTCTTATGCTCTATGTGGGAGAGATGGTGGGATACTACCAACACTTTCCATTTCAATTTTGGGGAGATGACGGTGACTTCCATAAATGTGCAATAGCTGCTGGGGCTGGACTGTGATGGAGAGCATATAGAGGTGGACCGCTCTTTGAGGGTGAGGCCGGAGGCGGTGAGGGCGGCGCTCGACGATGTAGGGAGGATAGTTTTTAGGGATTCCATCCGGCTGTCCTTGCTGAAGGATGTTTTGCTGAGTAGGGTGGTTGATGTGGAGGACGGGCTGCAGGGGAGGCAGACGGCCCGGTTGTTCATTTTTCTGGTACTGGGAGACTTCTTGGTGGCGTCGAGCGGCGACGTCGTCCATTTGTGGTTCTTGCCGTATTGGAGGATGTTTTCGAACATCCCTCTCTATGATTGGGGGAGCCTAACTTTAGCGACCCTTTATTTTTCTTTGGATGCATTCAGCCGGTGCTGTCGGCAAAATTTTACTGGATCCACTTATCTCCTCGAGGTATCCTTTAATTTTGCGCATTTTCCTTTCATGCATCCGCATTTTTCTTATGTGTCTCTTTTTGATTGTGAATTCCTGTCTTTGGAAGACATGGTTCTATGAGGTGATTGGGTGCAATACCCAGCTGGTCTCTCTGAAGGACGAGACTGTTGGGGACTTCTGCCGATTGTATTGATGGCACAAGGCCAATCAGCAGTCGAAGGGATCTCTCTCTCTGGAGGTGGTGCGTCAGGCCTTGAATGGCCTGACCAGTGGTAGGGTAAGAATCTTTCCTTTTCAGCCTTGGTTTTTGGCATGTTCTGATTCTGTATTGACTTATGCCTGCTTGGGGATTTTCAGGTGACCTTTTCCCCTTGGGGACAACCATTCAGGATACGGGGGGTGATCGGGGTGAACGCGCAGATGAGGAATTTACTGGCTCACGAGTTCGGCCATTCCTAGTATCTGGGGGAGCGAGTGGTTCGGCAGATTGCTGAGGAGGAGGTGGTGGTGCCACTTATGCAGCCTCTTATGTCTATGAGGCGGGAGCGGATGCTGCCGAAGGATACAAGGATCATGGCGATGATCGGCGAGTCCTACCTATTTTATACCAATACGACTGCGCCGTATGACTATATGGACTTTGTGACGAGCTGGTTGATGGCGCCCATCATATACGATGCCCTGCCTTTCCCTCCTGCGGGTTTGAGTCGGCCAGTGGGGCCCTCCCACAACGGCGGTGGTTCGGCGACGGCGGCTTCAGAGGTTCCTTTCGTGCGATTGCACACTCTTTCGTACAACATTCGACGAGCTGATGGAGGGATGGTGCCTATGTTGCACCGTCCTCACGCGATGGATCCGGAGGAGTTGGGTTTAACAGAGGAGGTTCTTCGTCCTGCGGTATACCTTTCTGTTATTTTCCTCTTTTTGGTTCCTTTCTGTTTTGATCTTTCTTTTGATACTGATTTTGCTTTTTACTTGCAGCAAGTCCGGGTGTCTACCACTTGGTTAAGGGACATTAGAGATTGGATATCTTCGGCGACTGCCCACATTCGGGATGCGATTCCGGTTCCTTCTTATTTGGTGTCGTCTGCTTTGTCCGGGGAGGACTCTGCTCGAGTAGAGGTGGTGCGTCATCTCGCCGTAGGGGAAAGAGAGCGCGTCGCAGGGGTGGAAGCTCTTAGAGAGAGGGGGAAGGGTAGGTGAGAGAGAGAGAAAGTGGGTTCGGGCGGAGTCCCGTTCTTTTCTTTTATTTCCTGTAACACAGAAGAATAAATATATGCAATGCAATGGGATTTTTCATTATCTTTTATTAATGATGAATGAGTGAATGCACATGCGCTTTTTACTTTGCAGCTGAGATCGTAAAAAGAGATATTTTTGGGATTTTTTGGAAATGAGAAATTATGTAAGGGTGGAAGAGGATTTTTAAAATTCTGTTGAGAATATCAATTTATTTTTATTGGGTTTTTTGATTTTGACAAAAAAGGAAAAAGGAAAATTTCCAAAAATGGGGGGTTGCCGATCAGCAAGCACCTTGCCCTGCCTATCGACAGTCAAGTCCAGTCTCATCAATTCAAAGCTTTGATTAGTGCCCTCTTCGGCCTTTTTTACTTTATGGGGTAGGATTCCCTCTGATTTCTGCAGGGATTATGTCTTTTGTGAGGGTTCTCAAGTATAAAAAGGAGTAAGGGTGGAGTGTTTTCATCACACCTTCACATTCTTACTTACTTGCCTACTATCTCTTAGTCTTGCAAGATGTCTCTCCCTGGTAGCATTGCTTTTTCTAACTACCTCGAAGCCTTGGAAGCGATGTGCTCTTATAACATTGACTACAATGCTTTGAACATGCGTCGAGTCTCTTTGTGCCGCAATCGGCCCATTGAGTGGAACATGCTGATGGCGACGGTACAATTTTGGTACCCCGAAGACCATGGATTCCGTTTTGGGTTAGATGAAGTTTGTCCTACCTACGAGGACTTTTTTATCATGCTGGGGATAAATCCCAGTGTTACTGCGACTTTATCCGAATTTTCTCGTTCTCCCAGGGATTTGCTGGCTGGGCTTCTTTGCATTTCGCCTTCGGTGGCTAGATCACTGGTTGCTGGAGGAATGATCTCCCTCCCGACGGTGTTGCAGTCAGTGCATTTACGAGAAGTAGATGATGCTGGCTATGTTGGAGCCGTTGCTCTGGGCCTAGTTTCAAAATTATTGCTGGTGACTAGGGAACTGCTGGTGGATCCGCAACTTACAGTCATTACTTCATAGATGTCATACCGTCACAATCCTACGATGGTGATACTGGCGGAGACCTTGAATGACCTGGATGCCTTGCGAGATGGTCGTTCTGACTTTCTACGGGGTAGCCCCGTGATCCCATTCATGTGGTTATCTGAAAGACTTCGTGTGGTGACTCTTCCAGAATATACTTTATCGGCTGTACCCAACTTCTTTTTGCGTCATTTATTCAGCGTTGGCCTGGATATTGAGAGCTGGGAGAATTGGCTCTTAGAGAATGGGGGCTCGGAATCTGTACTGGTCAGTGCTTTGGTGGGGACAGCTGCTGCCTGTTCTGGATCTAGGAGAATACCCATATGTGCAGATGGTTGGTCTCAGACATACCTCTTTTTATTTCCCTTGGCGGCTTCTGCGCCAATTTGGCTGGGCATAAGTCGAACCACCTCGGACAATAAATTTCTTTCTGGTAGAGGATTTGACTGAGCGTCTGTGCATGTGGCTTGGATCTATGTGGGAGAGTCGGCGTCCGTCGACCCATCCTTCTCAGTCTGTTGGGAGAGTTTGGCATGTCCCTGGGGATTATATGAAGTGGTTGTGGAGGAGAGTAGTCAGCAATATGTTGGCAGTGGAGATTGGACAAAAGTGGCTTGTCTCTTTTGACACCATGGAATGGGGCATTGTGGTTTTTTCGAAGCTGGTTCGAGCCTATCGGTCCATAGAGCGTTTGTGACACTCTGTTCAGGCAGGGGAGACTTGGGGACCCCAAGATGTAGATAATGATGACGGAGCGGGCTCCAATGGTAGCCGTGGTTAGGACTCTTGGAGAGTTTATTGTGTGATGGTTAAATGTGGAAATTTTATTTGGCTTTTTTAGTATCCGTTCCTTTTCTTATGTAATCTGTACCGAAATTGCTTATTAGGGAAATAAACAAGTTTTTGATCATCCAGCTGTGCCCTTTGATGAGTTTTGTGTTGTTTGAATTATCTATACCGATTGCTAAGCATACATAATCCTTTTGTTCAAGTATATGTTGGAATTGACTGTTGTTCTCGGAGATAAGAAAAGAATAGTATTTATAAAAAAGAAAGGGTCGTTCTCACGTAAGGTGTATGAGCTGCCTACGTACCTCTGGGGTTTTTGAAAAGTTTTTTATTTATTTTTAATTTGTTTGAAAATGGTTATTTGCAGAGGATCAGGCCCACGTAGTTCTGGGTAGAAGGAAATGAAGATATTTTTTTTAGAATATAATAGAAGGGAGATGAGAAGAGTCGTAGCGCACCGAGATTTTGGACTAGGGGTAGAACTTCTTGAGACGGTCCAGGTTAACTGGACGATCCATCTCCTCCCCATCTAAGTCGGTAAGCATGGCGACACCGCCGGATAAGATATTCTTGACAATGTAGGGGCCGCTCCAATTAGGTTTGAATTTCCCTCCGAGGTCCCAGGTAGGTTCTATGATTTATTTGAGGGTTAGGTCCCCTTCTCGGACACCGCGGTCCTTGACTCTCTTGTTGAATGAACGCATTATTCGACGATAGTACCCTTGTATGTGATATAGAACTTTTAATCTCTTTTTGTCTAGGAGGGTCAGCTCGTCAAGACGACTTTGGTGCAATTCTTCTTCACTGACCTTGCTTTCAAGCATGACGCGAAGCGAGGGTATTTCCAGCTCCACGGGTAGGACTGCTTTCATACCGTAAACTAGAGAGTAAGGGGTAGCCCCAGTAGAGGTTCGAATTGAGGTTCGGTAGCCCCAAAGGGCGTACGGGATTCGATCGGCCCAATCCCAACAACTTTCGGTCATCTTGCTGATGATGGCCTTGAGGTTGTTATTGGCGGCTTTGACTACACCGTTGGTCTGAGGTAGGTAGGGAGAAGATTTATGTCTCTGAATCCCATACTTGTTGACCACTTCTGTGACTTCTACCTCAAAATGCAAACCGTTATCTGACACTATCTCGTACGGGACCCCATATCGGTAGATGGTGTTTTTCTTGATGAATTTGGCCACTTTCTTAGTGTTCAGTACTGCGTATGACTCTGCTTCGACCATTTGGTGAACTAATAAATGGCAACTAGGATGAACTCATGCCCATTGGAAGCCTTCGGTGTAACCTTCCCTATAATGTCGATACCCCAGGTGGAGAACGGCCAGGTAGAGGTCATGTTGTATAATTGACGCGGAGGCAAATGCTGAAGGTTGGAGAACTGTTGGCATTTGAGGCATCTTCGGACATAGGCGGTGCAATCCTAGGTTATGTTGGTCCAGTAGTATCCTTGTTGAATGATCTTTTTAGTAAGCATGTAACCGTTCATGTGGGGTCCGCATTCCCCGCTGTGGATTTTCTGCATTATCTTTTCAATGTCAGCCCCTGTGATGCAGTGCAAATGAGTTCCATTGAAGTTCCTTTTGAGCAGTGCTTTATGACAGATGATGTACTGGGCGATCAGTCTTCGAAGGGTTGCTCGGTATTTCTTGTTGAACCCTCGGGATACCTACCATGCTTGAGGAGGTGCCAGATATCATAGTACCAACAATTGGCTAGCTCGGGATCTTCTGCGGTGATGAGCTCAATGTGGTAGCAGTGGGTTGGTTTATCTTGCTTTTGAACAAGGAAGGGAGTCATTGTTATTCCTTCGGGCATGTCGACCATGGAGGCCAGGGTAGCAAGGGCATCTAGGTTATTCTTTGCTCGAGGTAGGTAATGGAAGGTGATATCTTGGAATTGGGAGGCTAGTTCTTCTAAGTGGGCATGGAAGGGTTGGAGGTTATCGTCCTTGACTCTCCACTTTCTGAGCACTTGATCGATGATGAGGGAAGAATCCCCGTAGACATCTAGGCATTGAATAACTTTCTTGAGAGCAAATTTGAGGCCTACTGTGCATGCCTCATACTCAGTCATGTTATTGGTGCAGGGGAAATCCAACTTGATGGCGATGGGAGTGTGGGAGTCATCTGGGGCAATCAGAAGTATCCCAATGCCATATCCCCTTTTGTTGGCAGCACCGTCAAAGAACATTTTCCATCGAAGGTAGTCTTGAGCAGCACAAAGAATGTTTTCATATGGGAATTCGGAGATCCAGACATCAAATTCATCCAAGGGGTAATCAACGAGGTAGTCAGAGATGGATCTTCCTTTCATGGCTTTCTGCGTGACATATAAGAGATAAAACTCGGCTAGGAGCATCAACCATCGGGCCATTTGGATGGACAAGGCAGGTTTCTTAAGCAGGTATTTGATGGGGTCCAATCGGGATACAAGCTTAATGGGGAAAGCGAGCATGTAGTGCCGCAAATTTTGAGTGACCCAGACAAGTGCGACACACTCCTTTTCCAAAGTAGTGTAGTTGACCTTATACCTGACCAATTTACAACTGGCGTAATAGATGTCTCTTTCTTTACGGGAATCTTCAAGGTATTGGGATACAAAGCTCCAGCTGCGGTGTCGGTTATGGTTAGGTATAGGAGCAAGGGAAGACCAGGCTGTGGTGGCATGAGTACCGGGGGTTGGGTCAGATATTATTTGATTTGATCAAAAGCTTCTTGGCAGGCCTAGTTCCAAATCTTGGTTGAATCCTTTTGGAGGAGTTGGAATATTGGCTCGCAGATGGAGGTTAACTGGCTAATGAACCGGCTGATGTATTGTAATTTTCCAATAAAACCTCGAACTTCTTTCTCCATTCGGGGAGGTGGCATCTCAAGTATGGCCTTCAGCTTGGCAGGATCTGCTTCTATTCTTTCTCACTGACCATGAATCCCAAGAGTTTTCCCTTTATAACGCCGAAGATGCATTTCTGCGGATTGAGTCTCATCTGATACTGTCGCAGTCGTTCTAAGAACTTTCGGAGAGCAGGAACATGACCTACTCTAGTTTTGGACTTAATAATCATATCATCCACATAGACCTCAACCTCTTTGTGAATCAGATCGTGCAGAATGGTTGTGGCAGCCCTCTGGTAGGTAGCCCCAGCGTTCTTGAGACCAAATGGCATAACGGTGTAGCAAAATGTTCCCCATGGGGTGATGAATGCGGTTTTTTCTTGGTAGTCTGGGTGCATTTTAATTTGGTTGTATATGGCAAACCCGTTGATGAATGACTTGAGAGCATGACTGGCTGTGTTGTCCATGATTATGTCGATATTGGGTAACGGATAATCATCCTTTGGAGAGGCTTTATTTAAATCCCGATAGTGTACACACATCCGAACCTTTCCTCCTTATTTCGGTACGAGAACTATGTTGGCTAGCCACGTGGGATATTCGATCACATGAATGAAGCCAACGTTCAACTATTTGACCACCTATTCTTTGACTTTGAGCGACCATTCGGTGCAGAGCTTTCTCACCTTTTGTTTGACCGGCTTATAATCTGGGAGAGTGGGGATCTCATGCTGAGCTATTTCAGGATCAATGCCAGGCATATCGTCGTAGGATCATGCGAATACATCCACGAATTCTTTTAGAAATTCTTCAAGTTGTGTATGCCCATGCTCGTCGAGGGTGGCCCCTATCCTAATGTCACGCAGTTGGTTACTAGAACCGAGGTTAACAACAACAGTCTCTTCTTCGTTAACTTAAATGCAATTATGTTGTTTATTATTAACCTTATTTAGATCAATTAAGAGTTGTTCATTTGCAAAATCATCATCGTAAAAAGTTTGATTAGAATCCAAACAGTTAATGTAAGGCACATCCAGATACTCAAAATCTTCGTTTATTTCATTGATATGAAAAATAGCATTGAGAACCTCGTCAAAAGAGGACTTGATTACATTTGAACAAGGATGGACAACAGAAGAAGAAATGGGGTAAACATTGGGATTAGGGAAGATTTTAACAGGTAGAACTGCCGTAGCATGCCAGTTGAGGTGAGGTGTATCAGTAGCTTTAATCAGTTGGGACGGATCCAGTGATGTGGTGCCTGAGTGAACCATGCAGAGTGTCAGTCTCAGTGTCTGTAAGCTGAAGGAATCTTCGGAGTCATTTTCCTCAGTCTCTTCGATATCTTTAATGAGCGGTTATACTTAGTGTTGGGAACTCTCAGCCCATGGTTAGCTGTCTTGGAAAAAGATATCCATTCCAGGCTTCATCTTCTTGTCTGTATGGTCATACCATGGTTCCAAAAAATCATAAAAGGGGAAGTCCTCACCCTCTTTGATGAATCGTTCGTTTAAGGAGTCACCTGGGATAGTCTAGACGCGGTCTCATCCTCTCTTTGGTCGAGACTAGCGGATCATTCTGAGCTCTTATTCTGATGGTTGATACCCCAAAACACAAGGAGGGAAAGCGTTCTTTAGTTCAATCGGCTCAAGTATCCATTGCTGTCTTTGTCCTAGCCCCAGTCCGGGCATGAAGTGCGTGTTTCTGAACATCTGAATCACATTGACGTTGCCATGAGGGTTGCATTCTGGACAAACCCTTTCTTTGAAGTCATCCCCTGCCAGGAGTAGAAGTGGTTCAACTCGGAATCCTGATAGGAGCATATCATTTGACCCGTGATGTATCTAAAAAATTAGACGGCTGGTACTTGCACCATCGGTATTGTCGTCATCGCCCAAGATGGTGATGAACCTTCCGTCGATGAAGAACTTTAATTTTTGATGGAGTGAGGAGGCACGCCCTTGATACCGTGGAGCCAAGGTCGTCCTAACAATAGGTTGAAACAGGCTGGGATGTCAAGAACTTGGAATTCGACGACAGGGTTTATAGGGCCAACCCCTATTACAAGCTTTTTGGATCCCATCACCTCCCGACGGGTATTATCATAGACACGCACAGTGACGAAGGCTGGAGCGAGGTCTCTTTCTTTCAGGCCTAAACATTTGAAGGTTCACAGTGGGCATACATTCAAGGCGGATACTTTATCAACAAGAGAGAGTGGCACGACCTTCCCCATAACTTCGACGGAGATGTTGAGTGCATGATTGTGGTTTAGCCCAATCTTGGGGATTCCTTCTTCAGAAAAGGATAGAATTCGGGTAGAGTTCAAGGATACGACCAAATTTACCGCTTCTTTTGGTGTGGTAGAAGGATGAACTGTGGGTTCAGTGAGCAACTTGATCAAAGCATTTCTGTGTAGCTGGGAAGATATGAAAAGCCCCCATAGAGTGATGTTAGCTTGAGTTTTATTGAGTTGATCGAGGATCTTGCTCTCCTCGAGGGTTATCTCTGGCATAGGAAGGTTTTCCACACCCTTCCCCTTGTCATTTGCTGGTAGTGAGCTTGGAATCTGGTAATGCCTCCCTGATCTGGTCATGTGATTTACTGAATAAGGGAAGAACATGAATCCCATTTCCTCGTCGATCTCGGGTTATTCTGCCACCTTGCTTATTTCTCCGAGGAGTTCTTCAAATGATATCATTCCACACATATCGCCTACCGGGCCATTTTTTTCTGAAGCTTGCTCTTCATTCGAATCTCCGAATTCTCCCCCCCCATCCGGTGGCAACAATTCTATATTTCCATGTAAAGTCAATGCATTCCACAACTTCAATAAAGGTCATCCCATTCTGTGGGGGTATGTGAGGGTGAAGGTACCAGGCACCCTTGTAGCTTCAGAGCATCAAGTAACTCGGTCATACTGCAAATGTTGTTGGTTTGCCTGAATAATTCTGCCATGATCTGTATGACATAATTTGGGTTGACTTCATTGGTTAGTAGTACCCAACTATTTGACTTTCGGGTCCATTTCCGTGCTTCCAAGAACAACGTACTGAACCTTTGGTAATTAATGACCATCTGTGAGGGAATTTCAGCCCGAGCTCTAGGAGTTGGTTTAACACTTCTAACAATTCCATGCTTCCATTTTCAGAACGGGTACGGATAGTGATGTATGCTCTGGTAAGGAGTGACAGTGCCTGATCAGTGAGACTAGTAGGGTGTAGGAGGAAATATGGGCAAATTTGGAGGGGTTTCGGAAATTATATGGGTGTGATTTGAGTTGAGGGATCGAATTCTGGGTTCTCTTCTAGAAAGATGGCATTGGTATGATTTGGAAGTGGGTTGTGAGTAGTGTTTGGCTTAGGATTGGCTGGTGGGACAATGGTACCCCGATCAATGAGATTTTGGATTATGTTTCGGAGGTGAAAGTATTGGTCAGTGGTATGGACAGCAGTTTCGTGAAAGGCGCAATGGGCATCTGCCTTGAAGTTTCTTGGGAGGGGATTTGGCAATAAACGAGGATCCAAAGGTTTGATGAGGTTTCGGCTTAACAGGGATTGATAAACTTTGGAGAGGGGAGCATGGACCTCGGTGTATTCCTTTCAGACTGGGACAGGGTGACTTTCTGGTGCCCATGATGTGGTTGGTTGAGAGATGTTGTTGATGGTTGAGACTGTAGCACTGACAATTTTGTCATATTTTTTGGGGTTAAACTATCCGGACACCTTATTTGGTTCGCGACATCTGTCTTGGAAAGACCTTCCTCGATTTCTACTCCTGCTTCTCTGAGAGCTCGAAAGTGGGGACAGTATTGTGCTCCCATCGTTGCTTGGACATGGGGTAAGAAGTTCTTCTTTACTATGATGACTTGTTCTTCCTCGGAAGGTCGATTGGTCATGGTTGCTTCTTTTTCCCTTCATCGGGCTATGAAGTTACTGACTGATTCCCTAGAGTTCTATTTGAGAAGCTCCAAATCATGGCGGGTGACCTCGAGCTCTTCATTGTATTTGTACTGCGACATGAATTCTCGCGCCACATCCTCCCAACTATGAATTCTAGACTCTTTGAGAGACAAAAACCATCGGAGGGCGCTATCCTTTAAAGTGTGTTGAAATAATTGGGCCATCACTTCTTCAGAATCCCCTAGTAGAGTCATGGAACAGTGATAACTTCGAAGATGAACAATCGGGGGCCCACTTCCTCTGAATTTCTCGATGTTCGGCATCTTGAACTTCTCGGGTAACCTCGCTTTAGGATAAGGAGACATGTGGGTGTAGTCCATGTAATTTCCTGAGATTCTGACTTGGTCAAACTTCTTGGTGAGCATCTTGAGGTCCTCTTTGACTTTGTTCAATTCTTCTTCTTTTGGATAAATAACCATAGGCAAGTTAGCCCCAGGCTGGGTAAGGTTCGACATAGGAAGCTGGGAAGGTGGCGGCCCATTAACAGGAGGGACACGTGGAGCATGCCGATACTCTTTGAGAACCCAGATGGGCTCGGGTGGATCCATAGCGTGAGGGAATAAGGACTCGGGTTCTTGAGGAATGGTAACATGGTTTCTTTGCATCTCTCGAACCTCGATCTGGAGGTTGCCAATCTTGGACACAAGCTGAGCTAGGACTGCCGTCAGATTCGACTGCACAACGAGTACTTGATTTGTGTTCTCCATAGAAAGCGGATGGATTTCGGACTCAGAAGGAGTAATAGGGGAACAGACGGAACTCCAGGGTGACTTGACTGAAGATCGAAGCTAATAAGGAGCCAAGCCAAGGGCTTGTGATCGACCTGAGAAGGCGTAAAATGGGATTTATTTTTGAGGAAAAGAGGATGAATATATTCTTGACACATTTTGTTTTTTGAGATTGAAAGACAAAATATTTTTGGATTTTTGATAAAGAGAGGAGAATTGTTTTTGGATTTTTGATAAGGAAAGGAAAAAATGTTTTTGGATTTTGGATAAAAAAAGAATTTTCATTTTAGAGACGGTCTCAGCATGGTTATTATAATTATTATGTTTTCAATTGTATTAATTCTCCTAAATGCAAAATGAAATGCCGGACAGGACCCGAGCCTGGAAAAATTGGGTTTGTAGTATATGCAAAGCTATGGCTGGACTTGTGACCAGGCTCACGGACAGGGTCCCATTTTAAAAATGCGGGAAAATTCAGGCGGCAGGCCGATTCGGAATTTCGGCAGAGTTTCGAGTTGAAACCGACAATCTTATATGTGTGTCCTAGGCTTGACACCTATATGCGGGTATGCAGTTGGTTGGGTGAATCGAAAAGGGTTCCCCCCTTTGGCATTACTTCCACGATATACGTCTTGCTCTTACGAGCAATCAGTACGTGTGGACAAGCCATTTGATATACCTGAGTGTATGTGAATTGCCTCACCATATACCTCATGGGGATGGTACGTGTGAGAGCGAATTCAATATACTCGGCGTACGTGAACGAGTTCCCTGCGATATACCTCCCGTTATGACTTCGGTTAAGCGGTACGATGCGGGGGGAACTGTTCGATATACGTCGAAGGTACTTGGCTAATGGAAGGTGAGAGTCATATCGCTTAGCCTTACTGCGCCCTACCGGACCAGTGCCCATCACGAAGTGACCCTCTAGTTACTGGACAAAATTTGGTCAATAACAATGCTCTTTGGTGATGTCGTGTGAATCATGCATGATCCTCTTATTAGTATCTTATGATGAGAGTATCTTTCTTGATCATGCCCAACGGGGATCAAAGTATGAGTACTGATGGTATACCAAGTATGGGTGATGCGTGCAACATAAGGATATATGTAATCCTAGGTGCACGTGTTGTGAAGTGTACACGGAGAATTTTCTACAAGTGTGTGAATAGAAGCATAAGTATGGGATATACATGAAAAAGGGGACATGAAAAATTGGGAAAATATAAAAAAACATAACATCCATGTAAATAGAGTCTAGCCCTCAAAAGAAATATCCCCAGCAGAGTCACCACTGTGGCCATCCCCCCCGGATCCTCGCGACGGGCGGGTTGCGTGAGAGTGAGGATCCTTAGGTCCCGCGCGTCCCTCTTGGGAGCACTTCGACTGGCGCCATTTGAGGTGAGGTGAAAAATGTAGAGAGATTAGAGTCGCCAGTCTATTTTACTCAAAACAGACAAAAGAAAAGGGGAAGCCATCCCGAAGGACAACATCTCAAGACATACTGATGCATACGAAACCAAAATGATTCAAGAAGGGTCCGGAGGCTAAGTTGCGAAATGGGAAGGTGTTAGGCACCTATTCTGCCCTTTCGGTCTCTCATGGATTTTTGTTATTTTCCTTTTATTTTCCCCGTGATGTGTGCATGTGCATATGTAATGGAGATAGGAATAATCAACTTGTACCATGGAAGAGGTAAAGCGAGTCATCCGTAGGAAGGTATAAAAATAGTATTAGAAATAGGATTTACGCGATTATCCTTACGTTGACCGTTATGATGGAACGATAACGTATGTGGAATAATACTCCACCAAGAACAAATATATGTATATATAATATAAGAGAGTGGAGTTTAGAGAAAATAGAAAATGAGAGAAAAAGTAAAAATAGAACTTGAGTCTCGAGTTTTACCCTGAGACGCCTACGTAGCCTATAGAGACATCAAAGTCCACGTAGTTCGCATGTAAAAATAAGGGGTGGGTTTTATCCCATAAATCCAAACCGGGGATTATCTTATTTGTGTGTATGTGTGTGTGTAGAAAAAGGTATTTTAGTTGTGAGAAAAGTGTAAGAAAAGTGTGAGAATTTCCATTTGAAATTTATGAGCAAACCCTCTTTTTCTTATTTTTTGGGTTTTTATTTATATGAAAATAAGAGATGTGCAATAATACTAAATAAAAAGTATATTAGGATGTATGAGATGAGATAATGAAAGTGCTAAGTAATAAAACAAGTTATTGCTAATTTATGAGAATTTAAGGAAAGAGTTGAGAAAATTGGACCTTATTGAAGATCTTGAGCTTGATCTTGAATATTGGAGAGCAGCCCTTAGACTTGGATGATGATGGAGGGTAGTGAATTCACCAAGTTTGATGTAAAGGATGATGAAAAGTGAAGGTTGGAAAGGGATTTGGGTGTGGAAATCACGCTGACTTCGAGAGAGGTTTTCGGGATCTGCTAAGAGTGATATGTTTCTGATTTGGTCTCCCCTTGTAAATGAGGTCAAGGCCTCCTTTTATAGGCCTAGGGCACTGCCGACCGGCATAGCCCAGGTCCTTCCTATCGGCACCTGTCGATAGGCAGGGTCTGGAACCTGCCGTTTGGCAGTGTCTTTCAGGCCTTTTCGAAAAATCGGCCGCAGTACGCAAACCGTTGATCAGAATCACGCACGAGGTAGGCCATTGGAAAGGTAATTTAGATAACTTAGAAAGTACTTTGGACTGCTCTCAGGTTCGGGAGTTGACTGTGGGTCAAATATGGCTTGGAATCATTCGTCAGTCTATTGGACGGGGAATCATCGGACGCAAACGGATCGTTCGTCCGCATGGTAAGTCCGAATCGTGCACGGGGTGGACCGTTGGAAAGGTTAGGAGATGTACTTCGACATTCCAAAGATTTTGATCCAGTTCAGGGAGTTGACTTCGGTCAATCGGGCCCTGGAAGCATTCGGTGACCTCTCGGAGTAAAACGGATCGTTCGTCCGTACCATAAGTTGGAATCGCACACGGAGCAGACCGTTGGAAAGGGGTGTAACACCTCGTAATTTTGAGGATTTAAAACTTAATTATTTTTGGGAAAAATAGAAATATTTAAATTAGACAAACTTAAATTTTTGATTTAGAGAATTTATTTGAGTGGGAAGAATTTATTTATATTTGGCGACTTTAAGTTAACTTGTTTTTTTTTGGAAAGATTTAAATTTTATTCAATAAGGAGAAACAACCTCTCCATACGTGGCCTTAACAAGCAATGCGACAACTTAGAATAACAATAAAAAATTTCCTACTTATCAAGGTTGAGAAGAAAATCTAATATAATGGCATCCCATCACATCTAGCTTGCGGTTCCTCTGACCATCCTCGGCACCTCCTGAATACTTTTGAAAATTTGACCTCCAGTTGAAGAAATACCCCAATTGGCAAGACTATCTGCCACTATGTTGGACTCTCTATAACAATGTGAAATGGAAAATTGAATTTGGGACAACATACCTTTAATTACATTAACAATCTTTAGGAACTTCCAAGGAGGCTTCCAACCATTACCTATCACTTTCACCACCATGAGAGAGTCAGACTCAATTTGGATATTATCGAACTGAAACTTCAAACACAGACTAATCCCCATTTTTAAACTAAGCAGCTCTACCTCAGTATTTGAAGCAACATCACCTGAATAAGCATAAGCAAACATAACCTGGCCTTTCTCATTTCTTAAAACTCCACCATATCCACTAGGACCCAGGTTACCCTTTGAAGCACCATCTACATTCAACTTAAATGAAAGGGCAGGAGGGGGAATCCATTTAACTAGCACAGGCACTGCAGCAGAAGTAATAATAGATATATTGAACATCTTCTTAACTCCCACATCCAAGCAGGCCTTTGAGAACTTCATACCAGAACAAATATTTGAGATGAAAAGGATTGAATTTGAGATTATAGTCTGATGCCTAACCATAATCCCCTCAAATAAATGTTTGTTTCTAGCTTTCCACACCTCCCAGCATACCACCATTGGGATAGACTTACAAAGGAATCTTTGATAATCTCTACTACCATCTCTAAACCACCTACTTAACAAAGAAGTGGACATGTTATTTTTATCAATCTTTATCCCCATAAGCTTAGAGAATAACTCCCAAACCTTGCTTACCTCTGGACACTCTAAAAACAAATGACGAACTGATTCAGTGCTTTCTAAGCAGGCCTGACATCTAGATATCAAAGGAATACCCAAATTTTGGATATTATCATCTAAAGGCAGAGCGTTTCTGATAATTTTCCACATACGAATTGAAATTTTGGTAGGTACATGGGGGCCCCAAATCGTAGCAGCTACTGTGGAACTAGCATACTTCAAAGAGATAACCTCACAAGCAGAAGAGAAAGTAAACTCTCCACTATCAGAAGCCTTCCAAATCCATTTACCTTCCATGAAAACCATGTTATCAAGCGCCACATCTTTAATTTTCCTCATATTTTTCCAAGCTAAAGATCCTCCTTGTTATAATGAGACCACGACTTGTACTTGTTCCTCATATAAGGAGTCCACAGAGATTCCTCAGCGTAAAATTTCCACACCAATCTAAAGCTAGAAGCCTTAGTAATTGTATTGAAGTCTTTGAAACCAAGACCACCTGCATTTTTCGACTTACACATCTCTTTCCAATTGGACCAATTGTGCTTCCAACCATCATTATCATTACCACCCCAGAAGAACCTACTGAACATTTGGTGAAGCTTTGAGATGACAGCTTTAGGAGGCTGTTGAGAAGCAAGCAGATATGAGGGGATAGAAGATAGGACATGATTAAGGAGAGTGAATTTACCCCCACTGGATAATAATTTGCCTTTCCAACCTTCAATTTTGTGCCTGATAGAGTCTATAAGAGGGGTATACAAGCATACCTTGTTTAAGGTTTTAGCAGGTAAACCAGAATAAAGACCTATAGTGTTACTCCTTTGAATAGACATTTTCTTATCAGCAATAACATTACTTTTACTCTTATTGATTGTTTGGCCAGACATAACAGAGTACTCTTCCATGAATCTCATCAAATTCTATAGGCTTCTTTTATCACCTCTAGAAAAAACAATAACATCATATGAAAAGGATAGGTGTGAAATAGGAGGGCTTCCACTTGGAGTGTAGTAGTGCTTCATCTTTCCATCCCTCCATAATTTTTCAAGGCCTCTACTAAAAAATTCAGCCGCCAAAATGAACAAGCTAGGGGACAAAGTATCCCCCTGCCTCAAACCTCTAGATTATGTGAAATAACCTTTTGAAACCCCATTGATCATAATTGAGAACCAACTATTTGAAATACATCTCCAAATCATATCGATCCATCTTTCCCCAAAACCAAATGACCTCAAAACCTTGATTAAGAATAACCAATGCACTTTGTCGTAAGCCTTCTCCATGTCCAATTTAATAATGACATTCCCCCCATAGATCTTTTTGCTAATATTATAGACCATCTCTTTTGCTAACATGACATTGCCTTGAATATATCTTCTTATAACAAAACCACTTTGATTTGGAGAAATAATCTTTGGGAGAAAATGACTCAGCCTATTGTTAAGAACCTCAGAGATGATTTTGTATGAATAATTACACATACTAATAGGCCTATAGTCAGCACAGCTCTTGGGATGCTTCTTCTTTGGGATTAACACCATAGAGTTACTAGTCCAGCCTTGTGGGATATTATGACCTGCAAAAAAATAGTTATCAACAAGCATCAAATCATCTTTAATAGTATTATAATAATAACTGTAAAATACACCATCAAAACCATCAGGTACAGGAGCAGCATTTGGACTAAGATCTTTGATAGCTTAGAAGACTTCATCTTCAGTATAAAAAGCTTCAAGAGTAACATTATTCTCCTCCTCAATCAATCTTGGAATGTAATCCATGATGGGAAATTCCATAACTTGTTGATTAGCCTGCATAAGGTCTTGGTAATAGTCAAGAATAGTTTTTGAGATGCCTTCCTCATCTTCAATAGTATTACCATTTGAGTCTTGAATTGATGTGATTCCCATTCTTCTATGCTTATGTTTAACACTAGCATGGAAAAATTTGGTATTTGAGTCCTGAAGTTGAAGCCATCTAGCTGAAGACTTCTGCCTCCAGTAAGCCTCTTCAAGCTTCAAAGCTTCAAGGAGCTTAACTTTCCCCTCATTCAACTTTGTTCTATTCTCCTCATTCCTGCCACTTTCAAAGCTGAGTTCAAGTTATAAAATTTCATCTTCTAAATCAATCACACCTTGAAAAACATCTTTGAATTGCTCTCTATTCCACAGCCTTAGGACCCCTTTTAATCTTTTCAATTTAGCACTGAAAACTGACATCCCAGTTTCTTGAACAAGTTGTTTCCAAGAGTTATCAACCACATCTTGAAAATTAAAGTGATTAATCCACATGGCTTGAAATTTTAAAGCCTTAGGATGGGACTCCAGGACAGGATTAATGCTCATAAGCAGAGGGGCATGATCTGAACCTATCCTATTCAAGTGCTAAATCGATGATCTAGGAAAGGACACCTCCCAATTCTGATTAAACAGACCTCTATTAAGCCTAGCCATAATAACTCCCTCTTCATCTCTGTTGTTACACCATGTGAACTTTGTACCTCTATAACCCATGTCTATAAGCCCACAATCATCAATTGCTTGATTGAAGTCACCCACAGAATGAATATCAATAGGATTGCCACCTAACTTTTCTGCTTGACCTGCTACAACATTAAAATCACCCATGAAAAGGTGAGGCTTTGCTTGACAAAGATGAGATAGAGACCTTAATTCATCCCAATGCACTATTCTCTCATCTTTAGTGCACTTGGCATAAACTACAGTTAGATAAGAGTCTAGGATATAATGTTGATGATCCACACTTATAGTCAATTGCTGCTCAGAGTTTGAAATGATATTTACCACCATCTCATATCTCCATAAAATCCATATCTTCCTATTCACATTATAACAACAATCATCAAACCCCCATTTAATCTTGAATTGCACAATTTTTTGAACATTAACTTTTGGCTCCAACAAGGCAATAATAGGACATTTATGCATTTTCAGCAGCTTTTTAAGTCTTCGATTTGCTGATTTCTTTGCAGCTACCTTAATGTTATAAACAATAAGACTCAACATTTAACATTTTGAGAGGTAAATTGATTGCTACCTTTTGAATAAGATCTTGTGACTCTCTTCATCATTGGATCACTAAAGCTCAGTTTTTTCCTTTGAACCTTCACACCTGACTGTCTGACTATGCAGCTATTCACCTCCACATTCTTGCTTTCTTTGAATCTCTTATCAAGGTTGCTTTTGAAACTTTTTAACTCCTCAATCTGTGAAATTTTTTGCCTTTTGTGTCGCATTTTGTGATCTTGTGACTTTAAGTTAAATTGTAAGAATTAATTTGTGTCGCATTTTGAGGTCAAAATTGGAGAATGTTATAAAGTATTTCAGATGACAAATTTGAGTGCGCGGTTGAGTCCGTATGGGTCGAGATAGTCAGAAAAGAGTACCCGGGGGTAGCAATTGGGTCTCGGGGCATTTTTAGGCATAGCCGGGCCCATACCGGGTGATTCAGGCCATTTTAATTAGGCCCATGTGGCCAAAAACGGGATTAAGGGTTTTTAACCTAATTGAGGGACTAGGAACGACAGATAGAAAATTCTAAACCTAGGTTTTGAGAGAAGATTAGAGGAAGCTAATCAAGAAGCCAATTAGGGGTCTTTTGGAGCCAAATTAAGGGACTAATTGGGGGTGTTCTTCATCAACCGTTCTCTACACCAACGGATCAGACCCTACGAATAATTCCAAGCAAGTGGTTAACTGCTGTAATGTTTAGATTGTGATATCCAATTCATGTTTTAGTGATGTGTAAATTAAAATTCATTTTTGGGTATAAATGGGTAAAAATGGGGTGTTGATAATGGAACACTTGAATGAGACTCAAAGTAAGAATTTAAGGTGTATTATATATCTCTGAGTATAGATATATGATTTGAATGAAAAACCCGGAATATAAAGTGGTGGAATTTGAATATGGAATTGGAATTGTAGAACAAAGTTAATTGAAATTTATGGAAAAATCCAATTCGTGAGTCAATGATTTCTGGTGGAGATAAAGGGTAGTTATGGTTGTATCCATGTCATAAATCAGTCTAATGGAGGGTTTAAAGATTATGTCATTTTGATCAAAGGATGGATTGGGAAAAACAGAGCTTGAAAGCTCGTTAATGGTGGAAATTCTGTGGGGAAGAAGAGCTGCCACGGAATAATCGATCGATCGATCGAGGGCCATCGATCGATCGACGATGCAAAAATTTTGGCAGGTCGGGTTGTTTGTTATTTACGCCCTTGTTTTTCTTTTTTGATTTTTGGGTATAATTTTAATTGGTGAAAAATTATAGAGAATTTAGTAGCTAGGGGAAGATGGCTATTAGGAATTGACAATTTGAGTTAAGAGTTGAGACTTAAAGTGAGAATTTTGGGCGAAACATATTAAATTTAATTATGGACCGAGTGGATGAGTCCGGGGGCATTAGCGAGTGAAGCCAGGTTAATTTATTTAATGGGGAAAGTAACCAAATAAAGTAATAGTCTGTCCTAAAGACTTGAAAAAAAATTCGAGACAAAGAAAGAGTCCGGGTAGGTTGCTTAAGTGACACCAAAGTATTAAATTAATTATTGAGAGAATAAATTAATTTGGAGTCGGAATATAGACTCGAAAAAATATTAAGTTATGGTCCAAGTGAGCGAGTTCGGGTATAATGGTTGGGCGACACAAGTATTAAATTAATTGATGGGTTAATTAATTAGATTAGAGTCGGGCTGTAGACTCGGGAAGGTAATAAATTAATTGATGTGCTAATTAATTAAATTAGGGTCAGACCACAAACTCGACTTGGTATTAATTAATTAATGTGTAAATTAATTAAATTAGAGTCAAATCATAGACTTAGGTAAATGTCATATAAATTAATGTGTAAAGTATTTATATTAGAGTCGGACCATAGACTCGGAAAAATGTTATATTAAATAAATGCGTGAATTAAATAAATTAGAGTCGGACCATAGACTTGGGAAAATGATAAATTATTAAGTGAGAAAATTATTAAGTTGAGTCAGGCCAGAGACTGAGGAAAATTACAGGCTAGTGTTATGGGTTTTGAGTACACGGTAAAGTCGGGGTTTATATTATATATATACGGTGTAGTGATAGTATATATATATATGTGTATTTATTGCGTGTGCTATTAAATATCAATGATTAGATATTTATTTAATTTATATACTCTAGTGTTATCCAGGGAGGTTGCGCGATGTGGGTGAATCCCCTAGCTTGAGGAGTAGGGTGAGTATATCCCCAGGTCATAGCGTCCGGTATATGGGTGAGGGG
Source organism: Sambucus nigra (assembly GCA_949130495.1). Taxonomy (NCBI): domain Eukaryota; kingdom Viridiplantae; phylum Streptophyta; class Magnoliopsida; order Dipsacales; family Adoxaceae; genus Sambucus; species Sambucus nigra. The sequence goes on from OX422209.1 coordinate 191,304,215, forward strand.
CTTATCTCACTTTCAGGGAAGTAATATGACCGCCTCCACTTCGTTTATGTTTTAGGCCAGGTTGGTGAGCGATTCCAACTTGGGTAACTAGGTTATGTGAGCACACCTAGTAAGATAGCACTTTAGAGGGAGTCATCCGGTGAGGGTATACTCAGATGGATAGATATACGTATGTTATATGTGTGGATGATTTAGTAAAGGTACATATATATGGTATTAAATATTATATGCGGGTAATAATACAGTGGGTGATGTATTTACTTTATATAACTTGTGTCATGGTTATATGCTATTATTTAAGAAGGAATTAATTAAGTTAATTGGTGAGATAACTTATAACTCATGAATAATTATACTCGGGTTAGAGTAGTATTGCAAGGGGATGTTATACCAAGACTAGTTGGATGAGGTCATACAACTAGGTGGGGTTAAGGTAACCGTTAGGTGTGCACATTAGTGAAGGGGTGAGAATGTCCTCAAGAGAGTGCAACACTAACTTAAATATGAAGCGCATTCATGCATTTTAAATTACTGCAGTTAATTCACTTGTTAAATATTTTCAAAATGTTTTGGGTTCTAACCCTTGCTATAAAACTATTTTCAAAACCTTTTAGGTGTCCAGCCACAGGGACGCCAGGATTGATATTTTATTCCAGGGACACGGAGCTGTGGCATATGTGGATGCTAGCAGGAGCTTGGATTAGACGCATCGTTCTTTCATTCCTAGAGTAGGAATCATTTATCAGTACCAGTTTTATTTAGGGTATGTCGCCCAGACTTTCAGTTCAGTTTTCAGATGTATTTATTCAGGTGTTGGATGTTTGTATTGGATTTTTTAGTTTGGTGGCCGATTGTTTATTCGGCAAATTGTTTAATTAATTATTCGGTTGATTTAATTCAGTTGTGTGAATGGTTTATATTTAATTCCGCATGTACTGTTTGGTTTAATTAATAAGATAAAATTTGGCACCAACTTTTGGATTACTAGGTGGTTAGTAAGTTTTAAAAAGGTTTTCGACAATGATGCTAAGGATGAACCAACTGGGATTCCCGTTTTAATTTGGTATAGGAATGATCACCCGATATTTTATTAGGCGGGGTGTCACAAGGGGTTTCAGTGCCCTTTAAAAATTCATTCAGTCTCGATCGAGCTGAAGAGTTGACTTAGGCCCAACAGAGCCCGGGAGCGCCTGGTGGCCTCCTGATTGAGTTTCGGGGGAAAATAGGTCGTTCGTCCACATGGTAAGTCGGAATCGTGCATGGGACGGACCATTGGAAAGGGGTTTCAGTGCCCTTCAAAGATTCATTCAGTCTCGGTCGAGTTGAAGACTTTGACTTTTGGTCAAACGGTGTAAGGACATAATTTTATAAATGTCCGAGTAGTATCTAGGAATTTTCTATTTTCCCTAGATCACACTTTGTATGTCTGATATCGCTACATTCAACACGTCATCACGATCATCCACGACGCCCTTTATCCGAATCCATGCATCCATAATCTTTACTGATGCATCAAGCTACATGCTTCGTTCTGCTCAACCGTTTCCCACAAACTCCAAGACACATTATCCGTAAAATGATTAATTGGAGTTGTTTATATGTCCATATATATTTGGGAATTTTTTAGAAAATATTTTTTAAAGTCTGAAATTATTTTTTATCAATTGGAGAATTTTTTCTAAACAGATTCAAACTTTTTTGGAAGGCGTGCTCGTTCAAACGAGATGTCACTGTCGTTCGAACGACATAGACATCTCGTTCGAGCGACATCTAATGTCGTTCGAACGACGCCGCCGAACCTTGATTTTTGTACCAAATGTTGTCACCACTCCTTGCTGGTCAAAATGCTTTTGCAGCATGTTGAGCAAAATCCGCCTCAAAACATTCCATGTTTTCTTAAAAGATGTTTTTATATTTTTAAGTTTTCTTATAAAAGGAAAACTAATTCCCATTTACATTTGCACATTTTTTAAACCTTCAAGAGGTCTTTTACACTTAATTGGAGTATTTTGTGGAGAAGCCGATATCTTCTTCATTGCTGCCCATATGGAATTCTTGCGGGTGATTTCAGCCGACGACATCGGAACTGACACCTACGGGTATTTTCGTATGTCACACTTATTTTCATTATAATCCGTGTAACCGTTCTTTACAAATTATAGTGAAAATAATATGGTTTAGCCCTGCGGGGATTTTTCATGATATGTTGTGTCACATGCTATATTTATTTAATTGATAAATCATCTAGACGCATGTTTTTAGGATTTAACTTGAAAAATGGTGTTTAATTAAATAATTACTTTATTTGAACATAAGCGCACTCTTCAAATTGGTATCAGAGCCAATTACACAATTATACTGTTTAATTTTTCGCAAAATTTTTCTAAGATATCAATTTTCTGAAAATTTGATTTTTGTAAAAGGGCGTGTCCAATGGAGAAATTATATAATAAAATGCCAGTTTTTGACGGGACAAACTATGCTTACTAGAAAGCCCGCATGAAATCTGCCTTAAAAGCCATAGATGAACGTGTTTGGATTTTAGTAGAAAAAGGGTGGACACCTCCCTCCGTCACTGCTAATAACGTGACTAATTTAAAATTTGTGACTGATTGGACTGAAGAAGATTTTAAATGGTCATCTTTTAATTCTAAGGGTTAAGTTCCAATTTCGGATCCGGCACTCCTGGCGAGTTTCGACAAATTATGATGTGCTCCACGTCAAAAGAGGCTTGGGATGTTTTGTAACTCACCCATGAAGGAACTAATGCTGTAAAAGAATCTAAAATGCAAAATTTAACAACTCAATTCGACACTATCACCATGCTTGAGACTGAATGTTTTGATGAATTTTATGCTAGGTTATCTGATATTGTTAACACTAGTTTTAATCTTGGTGAACACATTACTAATGCTAGAGTTGTTAAAAAGATTCTAAGATCACTTCCTAAGCGTTTTATCCCTAAAGTCACTGTGTTAAATTCTATAGGAAATTTAAACACGCTTAAATTGGAGAAACTTGTAGGAGACTAACAAACTTATGAAATTGATATGTTTCCTAAAACCTTCAAACCAAAAGATAAGGGTATTTCCCTTAATGCTCAAGCTAGAAAAAGTGAGGGTGCGACAAGAAAGAGAGTAGAATCATCTAGAAAAAGAGAGATAGAAACGTCAGATTCTGAGTGTGATTTTGATTTAGATGATTTGGCTCTATTTTCTAAAAATTTCAAGAAAATTCTCAAATTCAAGAAAAATAAAAATTTCAAAGATAAAAGGATTTTTGAGAAAAATAAGAAAAATGAAAAAGGTTTTAAATACCCTCCTAAAGATGCGAGAGATGCTTTGAGTGCGACGATAAGGGACATAGAGCTTTTGAGTGTGCAACTAGACTGAATAGACTTGTAAAGGAAAAAAATAAAGCTGTCCTAAATGCTACCCTTAGTGACGACAGTGAGGTCGAGTCGGTGGACTCTGGAGATGAGTCACCGCATGAATGTAACTTCACCGCATTCATGGCTAGTAATATGTCTAATGCTCCTCACGACGATGAGGATGCTACTTCACAGGGACTCCTCGACAGTGAGAACGATGTGAGTGAGGGGGAGGATGATGCAAGTGAGAGCGAGTGTAATCTTCAACGCGCCTACGCTGAGTTATATAATGAATCATTTAAAATCAAAAAGCGTAACAAATCGCTAGTTCTTAGGATTACCTCTTTAAAAGAAGATTTAGAAGCAAGAGAGAGAGAATCCTCTACCTACACTACCTTGAGAGAAAAAGAGTCTGCTTTTATTGAGAAAGAGAGTTTGTTTTTAGAAAGAGAGAGTGGTTTTGAGAAAGAGATAAGGGACTTGATTAATCAAGTGGCTTGTCTTACGAGTGAGCTCCATTCCTCCATGGAAACTCGGAAGAAACTTGAAGCCCGTGTTACCCAGCTTACTCATGATCTTGACAGAGCACGGGAAGTCAAGGTACAAATCGAGGATAGATCTGGAAAGATGGGAAAGATGCTCCTCGACCCCGCTTTAGGTTTTGGTGATAGGCAAGGAATAGGTTATGATGGTGCCACCACATCCTAAATTTCACCTGGACCAATTCCTGAGTTTACTACGACTCCATATGGCCATCGTCAAAAACCACGTAGGAGAGTTCGTCCAAGAAAAGCAAACCAAGGTATGCCTAATACTGTGTTCTTTTGTACTTATTGCAAAAGAAATGGCCACCTTAGGGAGTTTTGCTATAGTTTGGGTCGGACACGACGTACTACTGCTCCACCACATCATACTGATGATTTTGCTAATCTGAGAGAGCATGTTGAGTTTTTAGTTGCCACATCACAGAGTTTGATGGAGGAATTCCGACGGATATCTTTACCGTCAGTAAATGCTTCTCGCATCCCGGCTAAAACCAACAAGGGTATACAAAAGGTTACCCCTTCTTGGGTGCCTAAGAAAGACGAAAATGCCCTTGTTGTTCATGTCACTCTTAAAGCACATAATACCTCACAGTAGTATTTTGATAGTGGTTGCTCCAGACATACGACAGGTGATGTCTCATTTTTTACCCACCTAGAGGATTATAAGGATGGAAGCGTCACCTTTGGAGAAGGGAGCAAATCTAGCATTGTAGGACGAGGTACAGTTGTGTTACCAGGATTTCCTAAACTAGAAAATGTTTTGTATGCCAAAGGTTTGAAGGCAAACCTTCTCAGCATTAGCCAGCTGTGTGACGATGACTTTGCCGTAAAGTTTGATCGGGACGTGTGTAATGTCTATAATCACTCTGGTAAACTTTTAGTGCAAGGGGTGAGGACAGAAGATAATTTCTATGGGATTCTACCACATCCTCACTTGTCTGTAACAGCGCGACAATCACTCCTATGGATTTGTCGCACCAGCATCTAGGTCATGTGAACGTAAGTGATTTGTCACGATTAGCTAAAAAGGACCTAGTACGTGGCTTACCATCTCTTGGAAAGCCAACTTCCACGGTTTGTGGACCCTGTCAGATGGGAAAACAAATTCGTAGTCCCCACCGAAAGCTGCATTCCATTACCACCTGCCGTGTGCTTGAGTAAATTCACATGGATCTTATGGGTCCTACTCGCACTGAGAGTCTGGGTGATAAGAGGTATATCCTCGTGATGGTAGACGATTTCTCCAGATATTCGATTGTTGGTTTTCTGAGGGACAAAACAGATGCTATTGAATTTTTAACGACCAAGTGCCGTGTCCTGCAAAATCAGCACGGTGTCATTATTAACAGGATACTTAGAGACAACGACACATAATTTAAAGAAGCAAAGGTTGCTCTCTACTGTGACAGCCTAGGAATTAAACATGAGTTTTCTTTTGTGAAGACTCCTCAGCAAAATGGGATTGTTGAGAGAACAAATAGAACGATTCAAGAAATGGCTAGATCTATGCTTCTAGGTCGTAAGGTTGCTAAGAGATTTTGGGTAGAGGCAGTGTCTGCTGCATGCCATACGATGAATAGGGTCTACCTACGTCCACAAACACTTAAGATGCCTTATAAATTGTGGACTGACAAGAAACCCAACCTAGCATATTTTTGTGTCTTTGGGAGTAAATGCTACATCCTAAGGGATAGAGAGCAATTAGGAAAGTTTGACTCCCGGAGCGACGAGGGAATATTACTATGGTATTCATCAAATAGTAGAGCATACCGTGTCTTTAACCTGAAGAGCTCCAAGGTTATGGAGTCAATAAATATCACCGTGCAAGATGACGAACCTTCTGCGTTGACTGATTCTAGCCTTTTATGTGAGGATGAGGACTTTTCTGATAGTGATTTACTTGTACCTCACCCACATTCTGTGGACTCTAATCCTATGTTAGGGGACACACCTACTTGGGTTCGAAAGAGTCATGATCCTTCTGCCATTGTTGATGATCCCACCTTAGGGATCAAGACTTGTGCTTAGCTAGAGAATGTTGTTAGCCATTTTTGCTACACGTCCACAGTCGAGCCCAAGAATCACAAAGAAGCACTCAAATATGAACACTGGATATCTTCTAAGCAGGATGAGTTGCTTCAGTTTAAAAAGAACAATGTCTGGGAACTAGTCCCCCAACCTAGTGAGACTAATGTGATAGGCCCCAAGTGTATTTTCAAGAATAAAATGGATAAAAATGGTACCATAATCAGAAATAAAGCTAGGTTGGTCGCTCAAGGCTACACACAGATTGAGGGTATAGACTTTGGGGAGACATTTGCTCCTGTTGCGAGGCTTGAGTCCGTCCTCTTACTACTCACCATCGCATGTCATCTGCACTTCAAGTTATATCAGATGGATATCAAGAGTACCTTTCTAAATGGCATTCTACAGGAATAGGTTTATGTGGTTCAACCAAAAGGGTTCGAAGACCCCATACACCCGGAACACGTATACTATCTAAGGAAAGAATTGTATGGTTTGAAGCAAGCACCCCGTGCTTTGTACGAGAGGCTTACTTCCTATCTCTTAGCCCGTGGCTTTAGGAGAGGGGGAGTTTATATGACATTATTCGTCAGGAGAGATGACGGTGCCATTTTGGTTGCCCAGATCTATGTGGACGACATAGTCTTTAGATCCACATACTCCCAGAATGCTCATCACTTTGAGGAGGAGATGAAAAGTGAGTTTTAGATGAGCATGGTAGGTGAGCTTACATTCTTACTTGGTTTCCAAGTTTGTCAGCTAGAGGATGGGATGTTCATCTCTCAATCCAAGTATGCTAGAGACCTAGTGAAGAAATTTGGTTTAAACTCCGCTAAGCATGCTCGTACACCTATGAGTACTTCTATCAAGCTTAGTAAGGACACTTCAGGTAAGGACATAGAGCAAACCTTGTATCGGAGTATGATAGGTAGTCTTCTCTACTTGATTGCTAGTCATCCCGACATTGCCTTTAGTGATGGAGTCTGTGCGCGCTATCAGGCATCCCTGAAAGAGTCACATTTACTTGCTCTAAAACGTATTATCAAATACGTAAGTGGGACTCTCTCATATGGTATTTGGTATTCCCTTGATACCAATGACCGTTTGTCTGCCTATTCAGATGCCGATTGGACCGGGGATGTAGATGGATGTAAGATCACTTCTGGTGGGTGTTTTTATTTTGGTTCTGCTCTTGTCTCCTGGTTGAGCAAGAAGCAAAACTCCATCTCTTTGTCCACTGCGGAGGCTGAGTACATCGCCGTCGGGAGTTATTGCACGCAACTCTTGTGGATAAAGCAGATGCTGGAGGATTATGGGATTTCATAAGACACCATGACCATTTCCTGTGATAACACGAGTGCGATACACATATCCCGCAATCCAGTCCAGTATTCACGCACAAAGCACATCTGGATACGTGAGCACTTTATACGAAAACTTATTGAGGAGAAAGTCATATCCCTGAGTTACGTTCCCACCGATCGTTAGTTAGCCGATATTTTCATAAAACCTTTAGATGCCCTTAGATTCGAGTGTCTTAGGAAATTTGTAGGAATTTGCACAGTTGACTGAGGGGTTGGTCCATGTCTAGGATAGGATGCTTTGTCATGTTTATATCATATGATTCCTGTTGCTAGACTGTATCTTGTGTATTATTATTAGTTCTTTATTCTTTTTAAAAAACGGAAAAAGATCAAAAAAAATTTATTTTTATAAATTTTTTAGAAAAGAACAAAAAGATTTTCCTTTTATAAAAATCTTATCAAAGAACAAAAAGATTTTCTTTTTATTTCGAAAAGAACAAAAAGATTTTTTGTTTTTACACCTTTTATGGATGAGCATTTAAGATAGCCAAGTCACAATTTCATTCCATTTATTTATGTGACTATTTGATAGTGTTTTGGGATAATATATCTTGTCATCTTTGTGCTTTATAATATTTGGGGTCATTTAGATGTAATTAAATGTTACTTCCTACATGATTGACTTAGGATTTCCTTTATTGCACATACGCACAGATTTGTTTGATTATTGTACTTGTCTTATCACATGTTGGTTGGGTGTTTTCACTTCAATCCTGTCCTTAAAACGAACCAAGCGTGATAAAACTTGATATGAAAGGTGTGCATGTAAAAACCGTTTTGTGAGATTGTGTGATATTTTAAATATGGGGAGGGGCTACGAAAGGTAATTATCTATCCTTTGCGCAAAAGCCACCATTAAAAATGGACCTAAAGAATTGAGGAATTTAATTATCCGGGGTCCAAAGAGGTTAAAAGAGCTCAAAAAATTTAAAGGCAATAAAAAACAATACATGCCAAATATGGGCCGTTAGGTTTCACCATCAATTCTCCAAAGTTTGAGAATTTAGTTTATCACCTCTAATAGAAAATATATCTGAGGGAGTTTGGTTGGAATATTTTAATGGGTTTGTACGTCCTTGAAGATCTTGAAAAAACGCTAAATAGTTTTGGACATTATTGGTGTGGAAATCACTTTTTACTTTGATTTGTTGATTTGATTAAGACGATGTCATCTAAATTCAACAATCTTTACACGTAAGGATACTTTTGATGTTCATTCGTTAGGAGTACACGTATGCATCGTGCACATATGATTGATTGAGTTTATTTACCTATAAAATGTGTTCACACCCCTACAATTACGCTATCATAGACTTGGTTGTTTTTGTGTTCTTTCATGGTGTGATTCCTTTTTATATTATGTGTTCAAAATTTGAAAAATTCAAAAATAGAACATTCTTTGATTCTTTTTGTATATTTTGTGTACAAATTTTGACAAAATTCAAATATAGAAGATTCTTTGTTGAATATTTGGAGCTTCTCATATCTGTCTATTTGGGGACATCATAAAAATGGGGAGAATGAATTATGGGGGAGAAAATCTTGTTGATTTATCTATGATTTGCTTAAGCTTAATTGATCTTTGGTTTGTTGCATATCATTATATTTCAAATTGTTGCGTGTCACGGGTATTTGCTTTTATCTCATGTGTGTAGGTACAACGATGATTTCTATTGAATTGCACACCTATTGAGAAAAGCTTTGGGAGTTTTTGGAATATTGAAGATTTGAAGTTTGATTGAAGATATGTCAATTAGTATTCTCAGTTCGACGGTTTAATGGGGATATTATCGCATATGTCATTTGTTTTGGGAGTTTGCATAATTCGGATTTTTTATGTATGTACCGGTATAGACGTAGGGGCAGATTTGTAAGGACATAATTTTATAAATGTCCGGGTAGTATCTAGGAATTTTCTATTTTCCCTAGATCACACTTTGTATGTCTGATACTGCTACATTCGGCACGTCATTACGATCATCCACGACGGCCTTTATCCGAATCCATCCATCCATCATCTTCACTGATGCATCAAGCTATATGCTTCGTTCTTCTCAATCGTTTCCCACAAACTCCATGACACATTATCCGTAAAATGATTAATTGGAGTTGTTTATATGTGCATATATATATTTGGGAATTTTTTAGAAAATATTTTTTAAAGTCTGAAATTATTTTTTATCAATTGGAGATTTTTTTCTAAACAGATTCGGACTTTTTTGGAAGGTGTGCTCGTTTAGATGAGATGTCACTGTCATTCGAACGACGCCGCCGAACCTCGATTTTTGTGCTAAATGATGTCACCACTCCTTGCTGGTCAAAATGCTTTTGCAGCATGTTGAGCAAAATCCGGCTCAAAACATTCCATGTTTTCTTAAAAGATGTTTTTATGTTTTTAAGTTTTCTTATAAAAGGAAAACTAATTCCCATTTACATTTGCACATTTTCTAAACCTTCAAGAGGTCTTTTACACTCAATTGGAGTATTTTGTGGAGAATCCAGTATCTTCTTCATTGCTGCCCATATGGAATTCTTGCGGGAGATTTCAGCCGACGACATCGGAACCGACACCTACGGGTATTTTCGTATGTCATACTTATTTTCATTATAATCCGTGTAACCGATCTTTACAAATTATAGTGAAAATAATATGGTTTAGCCCTGCGGGGATTTTTCCTGATATGTTGTGTCACATGCTATATTTATTTAATGGATAATTCATCTAGACACATGTTTTTAGGATTTAATTTGAAAAATGGTGTTTAATTAAATAATTACTTTATTTAAACATAAGCGCACTCTTCAAACGGAGCCCAAGAGCCCCTGGTGGCTTCGAGGTCAGTACTCGAGGTATGACCTGGGTTTGTAGTGATGAAGGGAGGTGATAGGGACCTAAGGAGAGTTTAGGGGGGTAACAGAATGGGGTGTCTACAACTAAAATTGAACTATTATGCTCACTAAAAAATTCCAAAAGTTTTATAACACTAACTACTGAATTTCGAGTATCGATTTATGTAGGTTATAAAATTTATTAAATCGATGACATTCTTAACCATCATTTACTATTTCATCATTCAACACCTTTGTATAAATCACTTTTATTGTAACTAATTTTGGATTCCAAAATAACAAACGTACTTTCCCCTTTTACATAAATAAGCTTGGAAAATGTCAATGAATGAACGTGAAACGCTTTTGAAGTCAAATGCAATCTACGTCGGACATATGTGATTGATGTTGATAATCCGTCAGCTCGAGCGTTACGTTTCTCAAAATGACTACGTGATAGAGAATGTGAAGACTTTGTTGAACACTCAAAGATCAAAGTGAAAAAGCCTAAATTTGAGAAGTTGAATGAAATATACAAATGCATTGCAACTGTACCTGTAGTTAAAACAATTGACAACGATGGAAAAATCGTCCCCATGAACTCCGATGATATGCTTAAGGAAGATCTTCATTTGTCATTGTCGTTTATCGTAGTAATTGATGAAAGCTATGAAGGAAATTCAAGTAACTCCTATGTTGACTATGTCATTATTGACTGAGCTTGATGTTCCATAGTGTATTTTCATTCCCTAATACTGTGATGCTTTCGTTCATTTTGAATATGTAATAATCACTTTTCAATAAAATACTATGTTGACTATGTCGTTATTTATTTAACTTTATAATTCAACGTGTCGTATTATTTACCTTCACTTTTGTGTCTTCCTTCAGTCTTATTATGTAATAAGTACAGTTGCAACTAGTTAGCATTCAATAAAAATTTGAATTCTGACTTATCACTTTACACCTTAGCATCTTCATTTATGGTATTGCAATTTCTTCAACCATGGATATATTATCTATTGACAACCAAAACTTTATTGTCATCTATTCTGATATATAAAAATTATATTTCATAATTGATAAATAGTAAGATGAGTAAGCACAATTAGGAATAAATAATTATTATCTTTCTCTAATTATACATATCTTTATGTGGACGCATAGTTCACTCTGAGCACACAATTATGAAGTACATTTCATCATGCTCTGTCGTTCGAGATGAGGGTACTGTTATCCATACAAAGGATACGAGCAGATCATGTCATCAAGAGAGGACTATTTCAAACTACTATGGCTATACATTGACAAACGTTCAAGATGGCCTTCATATTTTTAACCGGATGAACACTTCTTCCGACTATTGTGGTTATATAATTGGAAGTGTTAACGATTGTCCTGCCAACTTGAGTCATGAAAACGTTTCTCTCAAATATTGTTGCTACACTGTAGGAAGCGTTGAACGTACTCTCAATGCTCTAAACGAAAATAACGTATGCCAAAAACTTCATCGAAGATAACTAAGCAACTTTGAACTTTTTCGTAAAATACTACACTTTTTAAAAGGAAATATTCTTTCAACATATTTATACATATCGACCATTAATTTATTATTGAATATATAGGAACTTACTCTCTACCAATGGATTTCGGGATGCCTACACTCACGTGCCCACATTGTAACGCTGTTCTTTGGTATGAAGAGATGAATGACAAGAGTAAAAAACCTAGAGTTCCCAAATTGAGCATATGCTGCCCAGTTGGTCGAGTTAGACTACCCATGTTGCACTAACCACCTGAGATTTTGAATAACCTTTTGACATCAAATGATCGAGTTAGGGGGTTCAAATTTTAAAGACAATATAAGAGCGTACAATTCAATATTTGCCTTCACATCTACTAGTGCAATCGCAGAAAACCATATAAACATTGGTTCTGCTCTGTACATTTATCGTATATGTGGACAAAATCATCACAAGATCGGTTCACTATTGCCCGTAATGGGAAAACATCCGAAGTTTGCATGCTTTACATCTACGACACTGAAAATGAGGTCAGCAATCGAATGAGGTCCTTAAATGGAGATAACAATTCATCTAGAATTGATTCAATCGTTGTGTCTAATTTTTGGTTGATGATCGATAGAAATAATGATCTTGCTAAAGTTCTTAGTATGGCCCGAGGTCGTTTCAATGAATCTGATGTCCATACAGTATGAATTAGAATTCTCTGACAAAGACTCTCTGACCCAACAATTTATAATTTACCCAGCGTAACACAGATTGCAACATTAATTATTGAGGATTTTACCGAAGATAGCTCGAGCAGAGATGTCATCGTTGAGCATATGTCCCTTGTATTTCAAAGAATAAGCGAAATACACCCCTGTTTCATGGCAATGCAATACCCGCTTCTTTTTCCATATGGAGAAGATGGATTCCAACTTGGCATAAAGTATCAAAATATTCGAGGAAACAGACCAACCAAAAGAGATTGTGTGACTATGAGAGAGTACTATGCTTACAGGCTACAATAACATAGAAACGAAGGCCAAACTCTATTCTTAGGCGGTCGATTATTCCAACAATACGTAATAGATACATACACATGCATCGAAGAGGAAAGACTGCGGTGGGTCCGTTTAAACCAAAAATATTACGGGTTGAACTGTATAAAGGAATAAAAGATGCGGTATTTCAAGGAGATTGTACACCATCAGCTGTTGGAAAGCATATTATTCTTCCATCAAGCTTCACAGACGGTCCTAGATATGGCCCAAAACTTTCTAGACGATGGCAATTTGTAGATGGTTGGGTAACCCTGACTTATTCTTGACATTCACCGCAAATCCGAATTGGCCAGAAATTACAAATTTCTTATCTTCAACTAGACAAATCCTTACTGAAAGACCCGATATTGTGTCAAGAGTCTTTAAAATAAAGCTTGATGCGTTACTAAATGACCTTTCAAAGAAAAACCACTTTGGACGTGTACTTGTTGGTATATCTACTTCTTCTAACAAAAATTATGTATAACATATTTAATATAAAGTCATAACACATTTCCTATAAATATACACATTAAATACTGATACCTCAACTACTCATTTCAACCATTGCAGCGATATACACGATTGAATTCCAGAAAATAGGCCTACTACATGCACATATCCTTCTTTTCTTTCATGCAGGCGTTAAGCAACCGACTCCATCAGATGTCGACAAAATAATATCTTCAGAAATACCCAATTATAAATTAGACCCCATTGGATATGCCACTGTATCTCAATTCATGATCCATGGTCCATGCGAACACGTAAATCCAAAGTCACCATGCATAGTAAATGGATTTTGCTCCAAGCACTTCCCAAAGAAATACTACAACCTAACAACTTTTGATGATAATGGTTTCCCTATTTATAGGCATCGAGACAACGAAAGACATGTTACAAAAATGGGCTTAAAGGCTGACAACAGATTTGTGGTACCACATAATCTCAATTTGGTAGTCAAATATCAAGATCATATAAATGTCGAATGGTGCAACAAGTCAAGATTAATTAAATATTTGTTCAAATATATCAACAAAGGACCTGACAGAGAAAGAGTCGTACTTGAGCATGTTGATGCGAGAACATCAGCTAATGGTGAAGATCAACCAACAACAGTCGATAAGATTAAAAACTTCCTCGATTGTCGATACTTATCTGCATGTGAAGCGTGTTGGAGAATATAAGAGTTTGATATACAATATCGAAGCATTGTGGTTGAACGACCTACATTTCATCTGCCCGAAGAACAAATTGTTACTTTTAAGGATTCTGATCATCTTGACATTGTGATTGATAGAATTGACAAAGAGAAGACCATGTTTACATAATGTATCGTTATAAACAACAAGTATGAAGATGCAAGAAAACTGACATATGCAAAATTTCCAAAAGAGTGGACTTGGAATTCTTTAGAGAAGCGATGGACACGAAGAAAGTCAGGTAGATGCCTTGGTCGTATTTTTTATGCACATCCAGCATGTGGAGAAAGATTTTACTTAATATTATTACTGAACGTTGTTCGAGGAGCAAGGACTTATGAAGAGGTGAGGACTTTTGACGGTGTTGTATACCCAACTTACAAAGCTGCATGTTACGCCAGAGGCCAACTTGAAGATGACAAAGAATGGCATGACGCAATTTTGCAGGCTTCTCATTGGTTAACTAAAAATTAACTACGCGAACTGTTCGGAGTAATTCTAATGTTTTATGAAGTTAACGATCTCGAAAAGCTGTGGGAAGCACATTAGGATTCGTTAACGGATGACATACTGTATCAGGAAAAGAAGTTGGTAAAATTTTATAATTTGGTGTTGAGCAAAGATCAAATTCGTAATTACGCCCTACATAAAATAGATGAAATTCTAAAGAAAACTGGTAAGGCATTATCTGATTTTCCCCCAATGCCAAAGCCCGACCCATCTCTAATACGTGATCGGGGAACCATTTATTAAGAGAGGAGTTATCTTACGATAAAAAAGAGATGGAGGATGAACAGTCCAATCTATTAAGAGGCCTAAACATTGAATAGCTCAACGTATACAATGTTGTGATGCAATCTGTATATGAAAAGAAAGAAGGACTTTACTTTCTTTAGGGGGTTGGGGGTACAGGGAAAACTTACTTATACAAGAACATCCTTGCACGTTTGAGGTCTTAAGGAAAAATAGCCTTAACAGTAGCTTCGTCGAGCATCGCCTCTTTGTTACTTCCAGGAGGCCGTACTGCCCATTCAAGATTTATAATTCCCATTGAAATTAATGCGGATTCAACTTGCAATATTCACCAAGGAACCCAATTGGCAGATTTAATAAAAAGGGCAAGTTTGATAATATGGGATGAAGCACCCATGAATCATCATCACGCTTTCGAAGCTCTAGATAAGACTCTTAGGGATATTTTGCATTCGTACAATGAAGATTCTTTTGAGAAACCATTCAGGGGTTTAAGCGTGCTTCTAGGTGGGGATTTTAGACAAACTTTCCCCATTGTACGTAAGGGGGGCAAAAAAGACATATCTAAATCCTCTATAAACAAGTCCTACCTTTGGGACTCATGCTGTGTTTTAAACCTCACACAAAACAGGCGTGTACATGATTCTTCGGCGTTCACCAACTGATTATTGTCTATGGGTGATGGTAAAATACCAATGGAGTCTTTCGATGAAGTTGAGGAACCCTGTTGGATAAGAATTTCGGACGATTTGCTTATTGAACAGACTGATGACCACATCCCACGAATCGTCTCAAGTACATACCCCGATTTCCTCAAGCATTATCAACATCTAACATACTTGAGGGGAAGAGCAGTATTGGCACCGACTAATCAAACGGTCGATGAAATACATGATTACATGCTTCGGTTAATTCCAGGGGAAATAAAGACGTATCTTAGTTCAGATTCTGTATCCAAGATGTCAGGAAATATTCAAGACCAAGATTTAATGTTCCCAATAGAATTCCTCAACACTTTGAAGTTCACTGGAGTTCCAAACCACGAGTTAGAATTGAAGGTTGGCTCACCAATTATTCTTCTTAGAAACATCAATCAATCAGCTGGACTTTGCAATGAAACTAGGCTGATAATAACGCAATTGGCTCCTATGATCGTTGAAGTGAAAATCATTACAGGATCCCACATAGGAAACAAAGTCTTCATACCAAGAAGAATAATGTCCGCAACTGATTGAAATAGGCCTTTTATTATGCAAAGGCAAAAATTCCCAGTCAGGATATCATTCGCAATGACCATTAATAAGAGCCAAGGACAGACGCTGGATCAAGTGTGCATATACCTTCCAAAACCGTTCTTTAGTCACGACCAACTCTACGTGGCTGTTTCAAGAGTAACGAGAAGTTTGGGTTTGAAGTTCTTCATCAACAATGAAAATAAAGAACATTACAACTACACGAAAAACATTGTGTGGTAAGAAGTGCTAGCCCTATTGAAAAACGGTAAATATATACAAATACGGTTTATGATATCATTTAAAATAGATATATTATTTCACAAAGATTCATACATTCAACTGCCTTTTTACATGGATGTCATATATATAAATAAGTTTAAAACAAATTCACATACTTAATGTCCTTCGAAACTTACTATAAAATTTGTGATCTCCGCAAAGGAAGAGATGACTGGACCTTAAAAGTATGTCTTCCAAGGATATGGAAACCGAAGAACTTTAAGCGAGTAAATGAACCTATTTCACTTGCCATGATTCTTCTTGATGAGAACGTATATACATCTAATCCCTATCTTAAAAATTGATTTTGTTTCAATTAACATTCAACTTATGAATTGTATATTTCGTATAACACAGGCTCATGCTATTCACACCTCAATTCGACCGTACATGATGGATAAATACGAGAGCAAACTCATCGAAGGAAAAGTATATTATATTTTGAACCCAAGGGTCCTTGAAAATAAAAGTAACTATAGACCGATTCCACATGAGTACATGCTGCAATTCTTACTCTCAACTATCGTTAAAGAAGCCCCGTAAACACCGAGATCCAAACGCATCTCTTCAACTTAGTTGAATTCAGCACCTTAAGATCTCGAGTTCAAAATAACACAGATTTTGGAGGTGATTGATTTATCATAGATTATGTAAATTCTATATAACTAATATAATTATATTACTAATTCAAATTTTCAAATAAGATGTTATTGGGATAGTTGTCTCCATATCACCAGTATCCACTCAAACGTCATATGAAACAGTTACTACTAAAAGATTTTTAGATATGGACAACATGAAGTATTAAGTACTAGTATTTAAAACACATATTAAGTAATATTTTCAAATTATCAACAATTATATAGATTAATATTAATAACTAACAACATAATGCAGAGGAGAAATAATAGGTATTACTCTCTGGGGAGACAACGCTAATGATATTACAGAGGAAGACTATCGTAACAGCTCATCCTCTTTCGTAGTAATTGTAACGTCGTGTATTGTGAAGCTCTTCAACGGTAAATTTCATACAATTGTTTAAGCTTTATTAGTTAAACTTGGAATTAAAGATTCTACATAGATGATGATTGGGAAAAAATATTACAAATTTTATGTTTTGTAGGATGTCACTCCCTTTCCAAAACAAGTGTGACCAAAGTTTACATGAATCCTCCCATCCAAGAAGTAAATGAATTCAACATGATCTATGTTCAGTCCAATTCAAGCTTCATACAAGTAACATTTATTCTACGAAAATTAATCAATAAAATAAATATCATAAGGTTATTTGGCGAGCCACGTAACATCATCTACAACGGTCAAAATCACACAAACTCAGCAAGTGGGAGCCATATAGCAACAGAGGTCTTCAACATCGTTGATATATTGAAGTTACGTGCACTATCAAGAGATGAGGTGAAACACAAACTTTTATATGGGAAAAATTTTATTCATAAGTAATGCATAATTCTTATTAGTTACTTTTTTAATAACAGGTGAAATGGATTTGCTACAATGCAACAATAACGGATATCGAAAATGAACATGGTTGGTACTAAAATTTGTGCAATCTCTACCGCAAAAAGGTGGAACTGGTGTCAAACATGCAACATTGATGTTAAATATCCAAAACCAGGGTCCATTTTTCATCAAATTAATAAGTTGATAATTATTACGCCTTAAATACAATTAAGTCAAACATATAAATTTATAATGATTTACATTTCCACTTAAATGTGGAGTACAATTACTACAACTGAACGTCTTTTATTGAATGTATGTACAAAATACAAGTACGTGTCAAGGATAGTTCATCGTACACTTCTTTCGTCCTATTCAACAGAGTTACGGAGTACCTGCTACAAACCCCAATTGAAATAGTTCTCAAATCAGAAAGCATTGTAAGAACATTAACTAAAATAAGTAAAATATACATTGAATTCAAATGTTATATACAAAAGACTATAACAATTGACATAATTTTATAAAACAGACCAACTAAAGGGGCATACCGAGTCAAATTATAAATTTGATTGACAGTACGCACATGTTTTAACTGAAACTCACTTACCACAACTTAGTCCTTGGATGGCAGAACTACACTGTTACAAAAATTATTTTGGACAATTTTATGGAAATACATCTTAAACAAATCACTCCTTCAAAGGTGACACACAACGTATAAATCTCATTTATCAATATTCTTTTGTTTGGAACCATTCTACTGACTTTTTCAACTCAATTTTATCATCTGTAAGCACATCAAAGAAAATTCTGAAACGAAAGTGCCGATTACGTTCAACACCAGCGTTGATGCTTGAGTATGAACATTCAATATATAAATTTAAACCCATAACATCATAATGTCATTACAATGATCATTGATTTTGCGCCATCTTCCATTTAGCTTAATTACGCTTCACGCCAATCTAAAAACCTTTTTAACTAACTCCATTCACGTTTCAGCACATCGCGAAAACTTTTGAATCAGAAGCAAAGATTACGTTCAACACCACTATTGAAGCTCACGTTTGTACATTATACCCAAAATATTTAACTCACATATATCCATTTAACGTATTGTTAACGAAAATCTTACATATTTCAGGAAATCATGGAAACTACTGACTTAGAATCACAGCGATTGGCAACTGAAATGTCACCTGCGCAGGTACATATAATAGACATAAAATTTTTAATATTTAGCCATCTTTCATGTTTTCATATCGTAAGTATATTTCGAATTGAATAAAGATTCACGCAATAATTACACCTTTTATGTGACGACCCAAATATGATTATGGTAAACCATGTTTAAATCATGCTTACTGTATGGGATGAGGATAATGTGTTATTAGAATATATAATGTCAAGTTATTGTGTTTAGTCTAATCCTACCTTCATAACTTATGAAATATTGAATTAGTCACAAACACAAATTTGTGAAGCCTTCTGTAGGAATGTTCGAGTCCGGGACTAGTTTTGGCCACTAGAATATAATAATTGACTTCAGGTGAAAACTAGATAGTTGTACATATATGAGTTAAGTTTGTAACACAACAAACGGTGTATAAAACAGAGGTTCGAGCAAGAAGTTATGCTGGAATTACGAAGCAGGGGCAAAATTGTCCATTCGTTAAGTGGTATTTTGTCTTATATGTATAACAAGTGAATGGATTTCATTGGTTGGAAGGGGGGGAAATCTTGGACGACTTAAGACCCTTGAAATTAACTCCTTCTTCATCCAAAATCATCCATTAGAGAGTTTGGCCTGAAGAGAGAGAAACGGGAAGTTTAAGAAGAGAAAGGTGAGGAAAAATGGGAGAAAAATCCGTGGGAAATTACGGAAGTGTCCATAAGGTAATTCCATATGTAAATCTTGTTAATTTTCTTGTATGACTGATTTAAAAAGTATAAATCATATATTTTTTATGAAACTTTCATGGCTTGGTTTATATGTATGAATAGATGCGAGTTTAAGCAAAGTGGAACGTGTAAATCATGTATATTGTTTCAATTGGAAACCTTGTGTATTAAAACTCCTATAACTTTTTGTATATTTATTGGAATTGAATAATTCCAATTTGATATGAAAATATACTCATATATGTATAACATATCCGAAAATTATGTGAAAATACCAAGAAATAAATCTTTGGTGATAGTTTGAAGTTCATATATCAAATCTGCCCCAAAGGTGTAAGTATGCACACCAGGTGTTCGATGATTTGTTTGACATGGCAAATGAACCTTAAAAATTATGAAACTTTAATTTTGTATTTTTAGATATGTTTATGGATGTTGGTTAAAATATCACAGGAAATTATGATGTAGAAAAATTATGAAAATTCCTGGAAGTTGACTAAACAATAAAGGATCCTATAGGGCAGATTTGCTTTGTAATAAAGAAATGGACACATCTTGCTCTAGGAAACTTGAAAAGATGTGTTGTATTTTATATTAGGAACATAATATGATAAGAATAGGATTACCAAGAAGAAATTAAAGTATGTATGGGCTATGGATTGGATATGTTAAATATTTTAACATGAAATTGGATGAGACTTCATTTATGATAAATGATTAGAATGGGATGATATGATGCTTATGAATTCGGTTAAGGTTAAGTTATTATTTGGATTGTTAATATCATTATGATGATACTAATATTTTAAGACTTTATATGTGAAAGGGGGGACGAACTGGTTGAATAACTGCCAGACAAAGGCAAGGGAAAAACACATGAAGTGGCCAAGGTGAGTGTACTCACTAGTAAGATGTATTTGTATACTTACGACTTGAGTACACATATGATATGTGGTACTGACTCAATTTAATATGGATATGATATGTGTAGTTAATGAGTTGAATATGTATATGATAGGTGTTGGTTGCTGAGTCGAATATGGATATGTTTACTGAGTTGATCATAGATATGATATGTGGCACTTACTGAGTTGAATATGGATATGATATGTATAGTTACTGAGTTGAATAGGGATAGGATGTGTGTGGTTACTAACTTGAATATGGATATGGTTATTGAGTTGAATATATATATGATATGTGGAACTTACTGAGTCGACTATTGATATGATATGTGTAGTTATTGAGTTGAATGTGTATATGATATGTGTGGTTACTGAGTTGAATATGGATATGTTTACTGCGTTGATCATAGATATGATATGTGGCACTTACTGAGTTGAATATGGATATGATATGTATAGTTACTGAGTTGAATAGGGATAGGATGTGTGTGGTTACTGACTTGAATATGGATGTGGTTATTGAGTTGAATATATATATGATATGTGGCACTTACTAAGTTGAATATGGATATGATATGTGTAGTCATTGAGTTGAAAATGGATATGAAATGTGTGGTTACTGAGTTGATTATAGATATAATATGATATGTGTTGTTAGTGAGTTGATTATGGATATGATATGTATAATTATTAAGTTGATTATGGATATGATATGTATGTGTTATGAAGAGATGTTATGGCTTATTATAGCCAAGAGATGTTATGGCTTATCAACAGCCAAGAGATGTTATGGCTTATTCTAGCCAAGAGATGTTATGGCTTATTATAGCCAAGAGATGTTATGGCTTATCAACAGCCAAGAGATGTTTTGGCTTATTATAGCCAAGAGATGTTATGGCTTATTATAGCCAAGATATGTTATGGCTTATCAACAACCAAGAGATGTTATGGCTTATTATAGCCAAGAGATGTTATGGCATATTATAGCCAAGAGATGTTATGGCTTATCAACAGCCAAAAGATGTTATTACTTATTAACAACCAAGATATGGTGAGATGTTTTATATTGTTACATAGATACGATTTATTGCATTTAATTTTATGCAATAGTGTAGTAGTGTTGCATTTGCTGAGCTATTTTGCTCATGGTTATTATGTTTATGTTTTTCAGGTATTGTGATCTCACTGCCAAATCTAGGAGTTCGGTGGGGTTAGCAAGGGATGCATAAAACTATAATTTGGTCAAACGTAAATGGGGTAATTTAAGCCTACTTATCTTTTCTGTAAGTTTGAATAAGCATAATTACCTTAAAATTTCGAAAGGCTTTTGGTTTCATTGATTCATGTTAATAATTGAATAATTATACTTGTGTTTATGGTTTGGTTAAGGTAATTGTGACGTGACTCACTTTGACCTTCAAACTTAATTATAAGTAACTGGGTTGGGGTGTGTCATTTTATTTATCAATAAACATATAAGCCAAAGTAAATAGGAACTTTACAAATTTAAAATACAAAAAAAATCATTTTAGACGTCCATTAATTAAAAAATTATTTATAATTAAATATTTACAAAATCACGGCACCATATTGGTGGGGATACTAAATGAACAAAATCCATAAGTTAAGTGATCAGCTTCAAGGATGCGATGATGCATATCCTCATTGTTGTTACGGTTAGATAGAAATCCTCGATACACTATTATTGGTGCATCTTCCATACATTCATTGCACGTATCAACCCAAACTGTTAGAGTTTTTTAAAATCTAGTAATGCAACCTTAAAATCCTCTGATTCAGACCTTTTCCAAGTCAACGCCTCTAGACATTAATACTGTTTAGCTGATGTTCATAAAGAAATTGCATTATTCAATGCGCTTTCAATTTACCCCAAAAATATATATTTACACTTATTCATTGCATATATTTCCAACAATAACATACAACCTTAAGTTGAGATTAGATAACAATTTATTCAAATCGATGATGTAATGCAGGACACTAACGTGTCAATTCGTGAAAATGTTGATGCAAATATCGATGACGACAGCCACATCAGAACGTCAAAGAGAATCAATGCTTCAAAGTATAATTATAAAAGTTAAATTACATTAAATTATAGTCATCTTTTCATTATATTACTTTATATATATACTACACCTATGTAACCTACATTTCGCTAATTTGTAGGGGCAAAGAAATACAAATCAAAGACTAAGGGAGTTACAAACTTTGGATTCGCTGAAGAATTCATCTTTTTCAAATCATCACACCGTTGACTTTTTCGTTTTCCTCTGAATAACGAAACAATTTTACTCTTATATATCAGAATGACATGGTCATTTTTATTTACTGATTAATTCATTAGATCATTTACAGAAAAGGGTGATTATCAGTTTTAATTAATTTAATATATTACTTTCTGACTTGCCTTTAATACGTAAATGTGGGAATACACCTCTCATGGAAAAAGTGCTCTAGGAAAAAAAATAAGTTATAAAGATCAAATCAATTGTATGCCTTCTTCGTTGCACATCGAATTATCCAGAATCTTTTAATCACTCGGATACTCTTATAACTCCTAATCGAACCAATTAAATACAATCCTATTAGGAATCCGACCTTTTTTTAACATTGCCATAAAGGGAATGTTTCATCTAAATACGCACAACCGACTTCAGGTATGAGGTCATGATATATGTTCTCTTTCTCCCGCTTTTTTATTGATATGTTCATATATATTTCCTAAAACTAATTCAACTCATCTAAATGTGAATACATAAATAAGATAATTTCTGCTGTTAGGCTTACTGAAAAATCGATTGACTGCCATGTGGTGCTCTCATTAGTGGAATTTATCCTTTAAACATGATGATATGTCTTCATGATACTTGAGTTGGATTTATCAGTATTACTCACAACAAACTCACGATGTTGAATGATTCAAAGTTGATAAATCGAATGGTCAACATGCATTAACATAAACTACCAAATGAGGTTGTTGGTTTTTGCATTTTACCCCACCGTTATTTAAAATCCAATTTAAACAGTCGATTACTTTAGTTCTTCGAATATCTTTTTCGCACTGGTTATGTGGTTGTTTTATAGGGCATTCGAATTCAGTGGGGTCCGTCATTTGTGAGATCGATCTTACACCTATGGAAAAGCGGATCAAGAGACGTCAATGAATGCACAACTAGAGAATAAGGTGGGTGTTTGGGACTTCTGAGGGTGTGATTACTCTAACGCTAAATGATCTTTGCTATTTTCTTTGTGATGGAAGTGGTGATCAGTGAATGTCCCTCCTCTCTTACGCTTTGAGACTGCAATAAAAATATTAAACGCCACTTCAAACTACAACGAAAACTGGGATTTATCAATTTTAAAATCTTTTACACTGATTTGCAGGTGAGACGCTTGATGAATTTGATTATTTTTTATCTTTACAATCAAAAGGAAATTTTTATCCTGGAGCTATCGATGTGAACATATCTCTGTTTTACTTTACAGTCTTTGTCTTCTTTGAGCTGGATGAATATGTTTGTTAAAAGTATACACTGACAAGAAAGATTTAGAAAATTAGAGATTGTTATCTTCTATTCAGACTAACAAGACTGTGGTGCCAAAGGTTGAGGAAAGGGAAGAAACACACCATCTTTATCGCACTCAAAATGGTCCCGCAAAAGGTCATGCTAAGGTTTGTAAAGTTTTCAGCCATTAAATTTGTTGAATACAATTTTGTTCTTCTTTGAATTTTTTTGATTTATGGAATCTGGTTATTATTTTTAGGCACAAGCTGAGGACACAAAAGTTACTTATCAAAATGCATTATTCATAGTGCTTGATATGGTAAGCTACTGTTCATAATTCATTACCCATAAGCTAAAAAACAATATATATATATATATATATATATATATATATATATATATATATATATATATATATATATATATATATATATATATGGGTGTGTGCGTGTGAGTGCGCGTGTGTAGGATTTACAATTGTCTATCATTATGACGTATCGGTCAAAAGAAGAATCAAATGTTATTTTTCGTCGCTTTTAAACAAGTTTAAGACTATATATTGTTTAATTTTCTACGATGTAATGGTAAACAGGCCCGTTACGTGCTGATTGATGTATACTAACCTGATTTATCCAAAAATAAATTGACAAATGATGCCCCACCAACACAACTATTTGCAAATAACTCAGGAGAATTAAACCGACGTCAAGACGATGTTTTTTACTATGTTTTAGACTAATTTGGAGCTGGAATCGTATAAAACCAACGATAGGTTGGTGGTTTCTCAGCGATTTTGTAAAACCTTATTTGGCTTTTTCTTCCTCTAGGATTTCTCGGTCTATAGATGTCGCTTGAGGTCACACATTTTATTTCGCAAATTGGGATTTTGAGGGCCACAAACTTGAAAGATTACAGTTATGTCAAAACTCATATATTTGGTGGTATTTAGTTTTACCCTTATTCTTGAGGTTTGAAATCGCTTGAAAACCATTATTAAGTTTTTTAATTACTTATTTTTTATGCATGATATAGGCAACGTTGGGACAAGAAATACCAAAAGCAGTCGTGTTGTTACTAATTGCGGTAAGTTAAACGTTCCTTTTTAGTTTAAATTTCCTTGGCAGAGCTGGTAGAGTTGGACGGTAACAATTAAATGAATAAGGGAAAAAATAATTTATGTTCTGGAATAATTTAATTATGGTGTCAAATCAATTGTACATAATGACCTCTTTTCCCAATGTATGTATGCAATTGGCGTAAAACCAATATTTTATATTCCCACAACTGTTTCAATTATCGAGTCAAATCAGTAGAAATTTTGATTGAGGACTTCTATTCAGAAATCAATAAACGTTTGGGATTAATTCAATAAAGAAAAAAAACATAACCAATGGATTACAAATGACAGTTACTGAAGATTGAATTCCTGTTTAAGAATGTGACATGCTAAAGAATTCGATATGATATGCTTAAGCATATGCGGTTATATTATGAACTTGACGAGCTAATTACGTATTTATACTAAATCATGACAATTATGACATATACGATTTGAAGGCACTACGATAAATTGAAGATAACACATCAGAGAAGGACATCAGTTTCATTCAAATATCACATTTTCACAAACAGCT
Source organism: Sambucus nigra (assembly GCA_949130495.1). Classification (NCBI taxonomy): domain Eukaryota; kingdom Viridiplantae; phylum Streptophyta; class Magnoliopsida; order Dipsacales; family Adoxaceae; genus Sambucus; species Sambucus nigra. Next base: position 191,329,803 of record OX422209.1, read on the forward strand.
TCACTGGTAAGTTATTGTCATTCTCTTAATTTCAGATAAAGTTGGTGGACAACGTTGAGGGTTCAGGTGCAGTGGTTAGGACTGCATTACAACGATCGATCACTTTTTCATTTTACCAAATAATTTGTTAGTTTATTTCCTTTGCTTTGCAGCTGCACATCTTAATATTTTCTTTATTTCGATGCATCAACCGGTTAAACAATACTTTTTTATAGTTGATGACTGGAAATGGATGCCCTCTGTACCAACAAATATGACAACTACAGGCATGGAAAATTGGTATTCAGAAATTGAATCGAACTTTATCATTTTATTCATCATAGGCTTATTTTTTTTATCTTACATTACTTCTTTCCAATTTGTCGATAAAATATGACGTGGGCTGGACTAGCTAAAGTGGAAACATAATGTAAATTAGTCCAAGAGGTTGAAATTCCATCTCAGAAATGGTTGAGTTTGAGTTTATGACTGATATTTTTTACTATTTGTTTAAAGATATCAGCATTCCTTTAGTGTCATGGATAGGGTTATTAGTGGTAATTACTTTTTCAACATTTTTGCTGGAGATAATTTTTGATAATTCGACTTTGTTTTACTGGATGTCGATGTCTGTCGTGTTTAAGTGATGTTTAGTATTTCAAAATTCTATTAAAATAACAAAATAATTTCCTTTCTAGAATATTCGTAACATACAACTGCGCCCGCGCATCGCGCGGGGTACATGCTAGTATTATAGAAAAATGACAGATTAAGAAGTCGTAAAACCACTTTCTTACACACTTGATGTGCAAAAATCATGATTAGAAGACTCCAATATTATTGAATAACGTAAAAAATGTGTGTCCAAGAAGAGGACAAACCAACTAAAAAAAACTACTTCGGGAAAAAATTCAAAATCCTACCCAAATGTAAAAAATACAATGCCTTAATGTTGTCTCTCTTAATATTTTTTTTATATAGTATGTATAACTATTTTTTTTTAAATAAAACATATTAAAAATAGTGAATATTAAAAAATTACCATGGAGAAATGGCGAACGAAGCATGAAAATATCCCAGGTTTACAAACCAAAGTTTCCCAAGTCAGAATTTGAAATTATTTCCACGTGAGAGACCGTATGTTTTGTTACATTCTCAAATGATTTTAATCCCCCCAAACCCAAACCCAAACCCAAAACCAAACCCAAACCCAATATTAATTTTTATTTTTATATTTAAGAGTCCTTCCGAAGAGGGAGTACAAAAATCTCGGGTCAAAATACAAATCCAATACTCAAATAAACAAAACAAAACTCTGTGTGTGTACTTACAAATCCAAAACTATAATAAACAAAATAAAATTGTCATTTGATATGTGCAACTTAACTCACAAAAATCTTCATATTAGAGACTCTTTTTAATCCCTTCTTACCCATTTCATGTCTACATTGCTTACCCTTGGTGATCTAGCCAAACCGTAGTAGAAAGGGGAAAAAATAACAAGGGTAAACGAGAGTAAAAATAAGGTAAAATGAAAGATAAAATTTAAAATAATAATAAAAGAAATAAGAAGTATAACATGAATCACCAAATCGTGGGTACCAAGCATGAACTTGAAATCACATTAAAAAAATTGTGGGTACCTAACAATAAAGGCTGAGAGTTGTATATGAGAAAAAAAATATTAATCTAAACCATATGAGAGAGAAAGAGAGAGACCGTTCATGCTTTACAAGAGCATTTTATTGGAAAGAGAGGTGAGAGGGACAAATCATTTGGAGAGACGAATTTGTACATGTGTATCATAATGTGAATTTTTTTGAATTAAAGCATTCCAAATTTATACTTAGTTTAAGCGATTTTATAATCTCAGCGGTTGAATTTCACACAATTCAAGAAGGACCCTAGAAAACACTGTAAATGCGTGGTACTTGATTATAAACCGACCGAGTCAAAAAGAGAAATTGAGTAGGGTGCACATTTATGAGCTGTACATGTGTTATCGTGTAGTGGTGACAAATGTTGACGCTGTGTTGTAATGACAACTTTAGATATATTTATATATATCTTAATTTAAAATTCTACCAATATGTAAGTATTGTGGTTGTTTGGTGAAAAATTATGTTATAAATGTTATCATTTTATGTGAAAAATACTAAGCATAGTTAGTGTTTTGGACATCATGTATGCTTTTAAAATTTATATTTTTGAAAAACTATTGTTGGGATATTTTTAGATTGTGTTGCATTTTATAGGCTTGATCAACAATACTATGTAAAAGTTGAGGACAAATGTTATTTCAAATTTAGGATAGGTGGGTAAAACGACCAAACATTATGAATGTGAATAATTCATAATATGTAAGTTTACGCTATAGACCGTGATTGCTTGGTCTAAACTTATAGATTTTGCAATATAGCCTTAAAGTTATGATGTTGCAAAATAGCCATCGATATATTAAATTTTATGAAATAACCTCTTAAAGTTACGGTATTTATAAATGTACCCCAAAACTATAAGTTTCACAAATAACCCCTATAGTTACACATTGTCGAATGAACCCTATTAACTTGTAAATGTTGCTAGTGGTATTTAAACTTGAATACAAAGGACTTAACCTTGATTTTGGAAACATAAACAAAGTGGTCAAAACTTTGGAAGTTGAAAGGATACTTCAAGTATTGTGTTTAACAAGTTGAATATACGGACCCTTAAACTAAAAGTGTATATTCAAAGTGTGTAACTAATGATTAATGGTATAAGGAAGAAAGTACCTTGAACGCTTTTGTGACAACCCGAATATAATTATGATAAATTATGTTTAAATCATGATTAGATTATGTGATATGGATAATATGTTATTAGTATATATAATGTTAAGTCATCATGTTTATTCTAGTCCTACTTTCATAAATCATGAAATGTCGAGTTATGTATAAACACAAAATTTTGTTAATTTCTGTAGAAATGTCCCTGTTTAAGACTAGTTTTGACCTTTATAACGTAAGAATTAACTTGAGGTAAAAACTAGATAGTTGTAGACAGGTTAGTTAGGGTTGTAACATAACAAATAGTGCATCAAATTAAGGTCCGAGTAAGAAGTTATACCAAAATTACTAACCAATGGCAAATCTGTCCATCCGTTTAAGTGGAATTTGTCCTTTATACCCAACAGGTGTCTTAAAGTGATTGGTTGGAGGTTTAGGATGGTTTGGACGACCTGATACCTTTGAAATAAGCTTATCCTTCATCCAAAATCAACCATGAAAGAGTTTTACCTTGAGTAAAGAGAATTAGAGAGTTTAGGAAGAAAAAGTGAGGAGAAAAAGTGTGGAAAAATCCGTAGAAATTACGTAAAAGTCCCGAAGGTAATCCTAATCGAAAATCTTGTTATTTTTCTTATATAACTGATTTAGATGATATAAATCATCATTTTTTACTAAAATTTCATCCCTTTATATATATGTACGGTTAGCTGCAAGTTTAAGTTAAGTTGAATGTACAAACTCTTAAAATTGCTTTGTATTGAAACCCCTTTAATTCAAACTTGCATATCTTTTTGTGTGATTAATTTAATTTATAAGTTACAATTGGATAGGAAAGTAGACTCATATATTCATATCATAGCTGAAAATTAGAATTTATATCCTTGTGGTTAGGTATTAATGATGATTTCAAGTTGGAACATAGTTGTTGTTTGTATATTTCATTTCGGTATGCCCTAAGTTTGGTCAAGATTTTGACATAGCAAGTGAAGTAAAAAAATTATGAAAATTTAATTATGTACTATTAAGTATATGTACTAAAAATTTGTTGAAAATCATGTAAAGTTAAGATGTAAAAAAATTATGAAAATTCTTGGAAGTTGAAGGAACAATAGAGGAGCATGTAGGGATGATTTCTTGGGTTGTAAAAAAATGGTCATAACTTGCTTTAGGAATCTTGAAAAATTACACCGTCACTTCTAATGGAAATTATATTCATATATGTTTTCATAATGATAAGGTTGGACACCTGTAGTTATACAATTTAGGAATATAGGATGGTTAAGTATGTAAGACAATAATTTGAGGCCATACCGGATACCCCATGAAAGAATATTTTTATCTGCTCTTTCCAAAGGGTATTTAGAGTACATGTTTCATGTGTATATAAATTGAGAAGTATACTTTCAGGTTTACTTGGATTTGGTTATAAATTCCTTATGAGGTATTTCCTACGGTTGAATGTTCATAACTTTATCAACATGTATACCATTGTTTTGTCTTTACTCATGTTTTATGGAATGTAACTTAAGTGGAATTATATTGTTGTTGTATAGTCATGGAAAGTTAAATAATTATGTTAGGATAAGACTTATGATTGAGATTTGGTATTGATTTAGTTGGATTGACAGGTGTAAGTTCTAATCAACCCAGTTCAGCTCGACTCGAAGGAAACATAAATACATAGTTGACAACCCAAGGCGAGTGTACTCACTAGAATGATGTATTTGTATACTGTTACGTATATGATCGTAATGTTATGAATATAAAATTGTTCATTTAGATTTAGCAAAATGGGCGGTTACTATCCGACCCAGAATGGGGGAGATTTGTTTCTTAATGATAAGGGATTACTCCTCGACCCAGAATGGGGGAGAATTATCTATTTAGACAGGATATGTGAATCATTATTCGGAAAAGTAGGTCATTCTTATGAATGAGCCGGATAAATATATATCTATTATTACATGAATATGATTTATTGCATTTAAAACTTATGCAATAGTGTAGTAGTGGTGCATTCACTGAGTTGTGTTGCTCACGGTTCTAATATTTATGTTTTTCAGGTAATGCGAGGTCAGTGCGAAATCTAGGAGGTCGGGTTGGGTTAGTCAGGAATGGGAGAAACATGGATTGTGTTTAAATGTAAATGATGTAATTAAGTTACTTATCCTTCAATCATGTTTTTATGGGCATGACAACTTTAATGTTGTAAAAAGGTTTTCAGTTAAATGGATTTACAATGATGACTCTGAAATTAAAACTCGTGTTTATGGTTTGGTTAAATTAATGATGGTTTGACTCAATTTGACTTTAAAACTTAATTATAAGTAACTGGGTTGGGGTGTGTCAGCTTTTGGTATCAGAGCCTAGTTTTTAGAAGTTCTGGAGTGAGGAGGGTCTAGATTTGGTAGTGAATGTTAAAAATATATTTTTATTTGATACTAACGATTATGGTAGGAAAGATATGCGTATCTGTATGTTGCTATATCTTTGATCCATTTAAGATATAAAAGAATGGAAGGAGGGAATGTGAATGTGGGAATAGAAGATGAGGCTTCAAATATGGCAGCAGAGGTGGAGGTTGAGCAACTTGTTCTGGAAATGTAGAACCTGACCCAGAATAATTGACAAACATGCAAAAAATGGCACGTGTTATGACTTTAATGGCAGAGCAGCAAGGTAGATTTATGGCTCAGATGGAAGAACAACAGGCCAGGCAACTGGAGGCAAAAGAATTGGCCAGGGCTGAGGAGGTGATACACCGGGAAGAAAGGAGTACTTCACACGAGAAATTTATTAAAATGAATCCATCCTAATTTGAAGGAGCAGTTGATCCAACAGAGACAGAAGTATGGATTAGAGAGATTGAACTTATCTTTGGGGTGATGAGAATGCCAAAAAATCAACGAGTGACCTTGGCGATGTATATGATGAAAGGAGAAGCTAAGTATTGGTGGGATGCCCCAAAACATTTATTGATTACTCCAGGAGGTGGGAATGTGATCTTATGGGATGATTTTGTCAAAGCTTTGTATGATAAGTATTTTCCCCCTAATGTATCGAAAACAAAAGGAGAAAGAATATTTTATGTTGAATCTAGGAATCATGACATTTAGAGAATACGAAGTTAAACTTACAGCCTTATCTTAGTTTGCTTCGAGGTTTATACAAAATGAGGAAGATATGTGAAGCCGATTTCTCGATAGACTAGAGTTAGTTAATAAATCAAGGTTGTCGGCTTTAGAGATTGTTAACTATTTAGCCTTGGCGAACAAATCCAAGCTAGTATAAAAGGACGTGAATGAAGCGAGAGGGAATTGAGAACGAGGCGTAAAGAGAAGTAGATTCGACCCGAATTATCAAAAAGGTAATGATATAGAATATTTAAGACTTGGAGGGCAAAATTTTCCGCAGGGTAGAGGTATGGGAAGTAGTTTGCAAAGGGGTGAAGCTAGTGGTGGAAGAGGTCCAAGAAGTTCAGCACAAGGGAATCCAAATGCTTGTTTCTTTTATGGGACATCGGGTCATATAAAGAGAAATTGCCCAAAGTTACTGAATATAGAATGTTTTAACAGTCACTATAAGGGTCATCTGAGAAAGAATTTTCCTATGTTATCAAGAGAAGTTTCAATTAGTAGCGTGGGGCATCATAAAGGATCCTCTCCAGGTAATGCAACTAGGGGAAGAGATAAAGGACAAGCAAGTGGATCGAAGGCAGAAGGAAGAGTGTTTGCGATGACATTGCAAGATTCCCATGCTATATCAAAAGTGGTTATAGGTAAACTTTCTATTGAAAATAAAGATTTATATGCACTCATTGATCCTGGATTTACGCATTCATTCGTAGCATTAGATATTGTTTCATATTTGTGTAGACCGTGTTCATTTCTCAATTGTGCTTTATATATTTCTACCCCAATGAAAAGTGTAATTCTGGTTGAGCTTGTTTATAAAGATTGTGTCTTACGAATGGGTGAGAAAGATTTCTATGTTGAATTGATACCGTTGGCCATTCGAGATTTTGATATTATATTGGGGATGGATTGGTTATCATCGTATCATGCTTGCATTGACTGTTTTCGAAAAGAAGTTGCATTTCATCTGCCTGGTGAAGCCGAGTTCCAATTTATAGGAGAAAGGAATGTTGTCCCTAATTGTCTTATCTCAGCAATTAAGAGCATAAAGTTATTGAGTAAAGGTTGTACATGGTATTTAGCTTATGTTATTGATGTTAGTAATGAAGCGCTTAAAGTTGAAGATCTACCAATAGTTAGAGAATTTTTTGATGTCTTCCCAGAGGAATTGCCAGGATTGCCACCCAATAGAGAAGTAGAGTTTTCCATTGAATTAATTCCAGGTATTGGTCCAATTTCCCTTGCTCCATATAGAATGGCACTAACAGAGTTAAAAGAATTGAAAGTGCAATTACAAGATCTGACAAGTAGAGGTTTCATTCGGCCTAGTGTTTCGCCATGGGGAGCCCTAGTGTTATTTGTGAAAAAGAAAGATGGGATAATGCGATTATGTATTGATTATCGATAATTGAATAAGGTGACCATTAGAAATAAGTACCCTCTACCTTGTATCGATGATTTGTTTGACCAATTACAGGGGGCCACAGTATTTTCGAAGATTGATTTGAGATCGGGTTACCACCAATTGAAAGTAAAGGATAGTGATATTTCCAAAACAACCTTTCGGACTCGATATGGGCACTATGAGTTTTTGGTGATGCCATTTGGATTGACTAATGCTCCAGCAGTTTTTATGGACTTGATGAACCGGGTATTCCACCCTTTCATTGATTCATTTATGATTGTATTCATAGACGATGTGTTTATTTACTCGCATAGCATGGAAGAACATGAGAAACATTTGGACTTGTATTGCAGATTTTGAAAGAGAAGAAATTATTTGCTAAATTCAGCAAATGTGAGTTTTGGTTGAATGAAATTGTGTTTTTAGGGCACGTTGTCTCGGGAAATGGGATATATGTTGATCCAAAAAATGGGATATATGGTGATCCAAAGAAGGTAGAAGAAATCTTTCAATGGGAGAGTCCTAAGAATGTGACAGAAATTAGGAGTTTCCTAGGATTGGCAGGTTACTATAGCAGATTCATTAAGGGATTTTCGACAATAGCATTACCATTGACAAAGTTGACTCGAAAACAAGTGAAGTTTGTATGGGATGAAGAATTCGAGAGGAGTTTTAAAGAATTAAAGAATCGATTGGTTTCAGCTCCTATACTTACTATTCCATATGGGAATGAGTCTTTTGTGATACGCTTCATTTCAGGGGTTAGGATGTGTTCTTATGCAGAATGGGAAGGTAATAGCATATGCTTCCAGATAATTAAAGACACATGAACGAAACTACTCTACGCATGATTTGGAGTTAACAACTATTATTTTTACCTTGAAGTTATAGAGACATTAATTATATGGAGAAACTTGTGAGATATATACAGATCATCAAAGCTTGAAATACTTGTTTACACAAAAAGAACTGAATATGAGACACAGGCGTTGGATAGAGCTGATTCAAGACTATGATTGTACCATCCATCATCATCTGGTGAAGGCCAATGTAGTAGCAGATGCTTTGAGTCGAAAATCATCAGGGATTCTGGGTTGCATACAGTGTGCACGTGTTGGAAATATTCTTGACTTGGCATCGATGGGGATTGAATTAAGTTTTCAAAAAGGGGAGGATTGTTAGCACATGTCACAGTGAGACCTTTATTGGAAGAACGCATACAAAATTTATAGATCAATGATCCATTCCTTGGGAAGAAGAAATAAGAATTTTAGGATGGTAGAGAGAGTGACTCTGAGATTAAGAATGATAAATCATTGTGTTATAAAAATAGAATTTGTGTACCGAATGATCCAACCTTAAAGAAGGATGTATTAGAAGAAGTACATAGTTCTATTTACTCTATGCATTTGGGAGGTACCAAAATGTACAGAGATTTGATGGTGTATTACTAGTGGAACAATATGAAACGTGAGATCGCAGAATTTGTGGCTAAATGTTTAGTATGCCAGCAAGTAAAGGGAGAGCATCAGAAGCCGGCGGGATTACTGCAGTCATTGCCTATTCCAGAATGGAAGTGGGAACATATAATGATGGACTTTGTTACAAAATTACCCCGATCACCAAAGGTCCGTGATTCTATTTGGGTGATTGTAGACCGATTGACGAAGTCAGCTCATTTTCTTCTAATTAAGACCACCTACACTGTTGACAAGTATGCACGTATGTATGTTGATGAGATTATCCATTTACATGGGTCACTAGTGTCAATAGTATGAGATAGTGATCCAATGTTCACTTCTAAGTTTTGGCCTCGTCTACAAAATGCCATGGGCACAAGTTTGAAGTTCAGCACTGCATTTCATTCGTAAATCGATGGACAATCCGAAAGGACGATTCAAATATTAGAAGATATGTTACGATCTTGTATGTTTGACTTCAAGGGTAGTTGGGATGATCATCTTCTATTAATAGAATTCTCATATAATAATAGTTATCAATCGACCATTGGTATGGCTCCTTATAAAGCTTTATATGGGAGGAGATGTAGAACGCCTTTGTGTTGGGATGAAGTGGGTGAATGGAAAATATTGGGTCCGAAATTAATAGATATGACGACTGAAAAGAGTAAAATTATTCGAGAATGGATAAAGATAGTGCAAAGAAAGCATAAATTTTATGCAGATAAGAGGAAGTATCCATTAGAATTTAAAAAGGGAGATTTTGTATTCCTACATATTTCACCGCGAAAAGGCGTTATGAGATTTGGGAAGAAAGGGAAACTAAGTCCAATATACAATGGACCATATGAGGTGCTGGAAGGAATTGGGACCTTGGCATATAGGTTAGAATTACCTCCATATTTATCCCGTTTACATGATGTGTTTTACGTATCGATGCTTCGTAAGCATTTGGTGGATCCATCTCATCAGTTGAAAACTCAACCAATTGAACTGAATGAAGACTTGTCGTACATCGAAGAACCTAAAAAAGTGAGTGGCTCGATATGTGTGTATTAAACAAAACCAAATTTTCTCTGAAAATTATCCAACTTTTAATTATGCACAAAACCAAGTTGTGAAAATCCAATTCTTACTTTAAACCAATTTTATCTTGATTAATCCTAAACATGCATCTAGTGATTAAAGAAAGTAAAATAAAGTAAAGAATACTCACAACGCCGGATGTACGAGGAAAAAACCCAAAACGGGAAAACAACCCCGAACACCCCAAGCCAGACAATCACTATGAACAATGGTTTTACAAAGATAGATTAGCCTTACACTAAGACTCGATCCCCACGGGTCTTGATGCTCCTTATGATCTTTAACCGTTCTTTAATAGTGCCCACACAGAAATTCTATCTTCCACGATACCTGTCCACAACACACGCGTCCACGTATGTCTCGGTGTCCACCGATTGGCTTGATACGCTTATGATGTCGAACACGATGTTAGTCGCTTCTTTGCCGCAAACACTTTGATGTTAAATGTGTAGAACAAACTTCTTTGGTTCCTCAAGATCACTTAAACATATAAGAATGATAACTCGGATCTTTGAAAACTTTAAGGATGTGTTTATGCTTTGTAAACCTTAGAAAACATGTGCAAACAACGTACTGGAATGAATTCTATTTTTCCAGTTGCAAACTTACAAAATTCTGATGCAAACACTATTTAATTAGGATTAAAATGCCGCTTTGAAAAAATGTGTCATTCAAATTACAGTTTAAGTCGTTCGCGCGACATCAGCATCTTGTTCGAACGAGATCTGATGTCGTTCGAGCGACATAGTTGATTATTTTACTTTTTGTTCAAAACGTCTCTTCCATGAGAGATCCAAATAAGTCAAACTCCTATTTGACCTTATCAGAATAAAAATGTAGTGTAAACAATTAAAACACTTTAAAAACATTTTTCTTTATAAAAATACATCCTTATCCTTTATAAGAACAATTCCAAGCATCATTAATTATACGCATTCATACTTGAGTGGTCTCGGAATGCAATTAACTTTGAAGACGATTAAACTTGCACCAATTAAACATCGGCATGATAAATTCTTTGAAGATTTGCCGCAACGTCTTCAATTTTCTTCAATACGTCATAAACCAAGTAGGATCGTGACAAAATAAAAATCTCCCTATGACATATTACAAACACAGTTTTGTTCACGGAATTAAGTTAAAACAATACAGGGACTCAATTGGAAATTTATGTCTTTACAAATCTCCCTCTTTGACTATTTCGGGATAAACTAAACCAGTGAAATGCCAAATCGGGCCGTCAGGTTGTATGACGCCTAAATCCCATCCCATAAACCCAAAGTCAAAACTAAAGGACACAGACTAGACTATGTAGCACCGGCAAGCATGAACTGTCTGAGTGTGATGTAGACTTGAAATCTCGAATCGATGAAGCATACCTACACACATGAAATAGATAAAAAAATACCTAGTGAAGTATGGAGGAACAAATGAAAACAATATATATATCCAAATGATACCAAACAATAATAGATACCAGTATAAACTCTGCATAATCATTTGTTAAACAATTTGAGCAACAAAAGGATACCAATTTGATGCGAAAATGATACTAATGTGAACTACCAACATCAATCAGTGATACCAATTTGTAAAATATGAAATCAAAACATGCTCAAATCTCCCCCTACATCACATACATCTCTCCCCCTTTTTGTCTCGAATAGACAACCCGGTGAAAAGATAAACCAATTTGAAATATCTTGCATGAGAATATAAACCAATATGAATTCGCTAGATAATCATGAAACAATGAGCTAAATATGATCAAGTAATGACAAATCAGTAGCTAGTAAACCAATGATCACACAAAGAATATAGCAATTTAATCAGGTGTGATAAACGGACTTATATGCAAAATACCAATTTTGAGAAGAAAGAACCTGCATATAAACCAGTTAGTCCAGAAACACTTCCAGCAGTACCAAAAATATACCAATTTAACCTAGAGGACTGCAAACCAATCAAAAGCCAACAAATCAGCCTGTCGTTCGAACGAGACTGGACTTTGCTCAAATGAGATGCGAAGTCACTCGAATGAAGTATAAAGGTCGTTCACGCGATATGGGATGTCATTTGAATGACTTCTTGCGACCTGCCAAATTTTCACAGTTTCCCAGAAATATGTTATATTTTTGCCCAGTGAAAAAAATTTCCACAAAAAAATTCCAGGAAGGGGCTAACAGAAGAAAAACAGTGTTAAAATAGTAGGCTTTTAACACAAAATGCAAAAACTCAAAAAAACTAAAAAAGTGAGTTACATGCAAACATAGTACCGATGTGCTCAAACAGGATATGGAATGAATAGGTATGAAACTAAAAACAAATGAGTCACAATTCCAACACATCGAAACGATAAAGAAGCTCTAATTGATAGCGATAAATCATCAAACTTTATCATAGCCATACGACAATAAAAGTGTGAGCTTAATGAACTAAACATACTACATGCACACAAATCCAGAATTTTGACGATTCTACAAACAATAGCGTCAAATTGCAATGTTTCAACATTAGGATTAGTTGTGCAAACCCGTTTAAATTTTTAATCCATCCAAACTCCCTCAATAATATCATATTTTCTTTGGAATGAACTAAACAAATTTGGCCCTTTTCATAGCATATTGCATTTTCTTTTGGGCTCTTTTAAACGGTGGCTTTCACGACGAGTTATTTTTGAACTCTCGCAGCCCTTTCCCGTGAATCACTCATCATTTTTTCAATTCAAATCCTCATGGTAAACGGTTCTTACATGCACACTTCTCCTTAAGCTTACTTGCGCATAGATGACAAGATTGAGATAAGAACGCCTCACCAAATTCAAATATGCAAGAGAAGTCAAACATCCATATAAACCCGTGCATGTGTGCAATGTTGGCATATATACAAAGTCGAATCAAAATTCACATCAACTTCGACACAACCCCATATAAACAATGGTTAGGATCATTCTAAGCATCGATAATAATGACCAAATGTCCTAGCCACATGGATAATGAAATGATTGGGAGGGGGGGGGGGGGGGTCCAAGCACACCAATATGCCACATCAAACATGTAAACTCAAAAACAAAAACCAACAAAAAAATAAAACTATTTTCGGTTTTTCAAAAGTTTTCTTCAAAAATAAAATCTTTTTGTATTTTTCAAATAAGACTCAAACACGCGAAAAATAAAATACAAAGAGATAAACATGTCATAACACTAGCAAATAATAGACATGATGCAAGGGCTAGCATATGACAACTACTATACATAAAAAAATAACAAGAGATGAATCATGTGCATGCATGTGAGAATCAACCAACGAAGCATTTAGCATCTCCAAAACGGATTTCCTAACCCAAACAGGTGTATACCTAAAAAACGGGTTTTGGAAACCAATGGGACACTACGTTTAATCTTCCTAGGGTTTTTTCTAAGATCAAAACAAAAACTCCTAAGGTGACCTTTCCTACCACAATGCGAACATGTGAAAACACGACGAGGAACGGGACCTTTAGGTTGACCTTTTCTAATACCCTCGGATGTGGTTGACGCTCTAAAACAAACTATGGTTTTGTCTTTTACATTCAAACCTCTAGAACAAGATAAGGCGCTACCATCACTACTCGAGTCATTTAAATCATTTTTTAACTTCAAAACTTTCGAGTCAAGCAAAAGATTAGACTCCTCAAACTTCCGGGACTCCTTATTTAAATTTTCAATTACCCCTAGAAGGTTATCCCTTTCCCACTCAATGTGAGCAAACTTATCCCTAAGAGCCTTTTCTCATGCCATAAAATCATTAATCGAATTATTTTCCTCAACGGCACAAACTTTAGAATTTTTTAAATCATCTAACTCTTTTTCTAAAACGAGGACTCTATCATCACTCTACTTTTTTTCCAATTTTAATATATTAAAATTTTTAAACAAGGAACTAAAGTGCTCACGATAAATATCTCTTTGAATTTGAAAGTTTTACAAATATTCAATCCTATTTTTGAAACCATAATTTTCTTTCTCCAAAACTTCAATACGTTTTACAAACTTTAAATTCAAACGATATAAATCGTCAAAGTTTAGAGAATCCATCAAGAGAAAATAAACATAGGAGAGATAAACAAACACATGGGATCATAAAACAAATAAATTATGTTTTCTAGCTATGATACCAATTTTAAAAAGTGAATGGCCCGATATGTGTGTTTTAAACAAAACAAATTTTTCTCCAAAAATTATCCAACTTTTAATTATACACCAAACCAAGTTGTGAAAACCCAATTCTTACTTTGAACCAATTTTATCTTGATTAATCCTAAACATGCATCTAGTGATTAAAGCAAGTAAAATAAAGTAAAGAATACTCACAACGCCAGATGTACGAGGAAAAAATCCAAAACGGGAAAACAACCTCGGATGGCCAAAGCCAGACAATCACTATGAACAATGGTTTTACAAAGACAGATTATCCTTACACTAAGACTCAATCCCCACGGGTCTTGACGCTCCTTCTGATCTTCAACCATTCTTCAATAGTGCCCACGTAGAAATTCTGTCTTTCATGATACCTGTCCACAACACACGCGTCCACGTATGTCTCGGTGTCCACCGATTGGCTTGATACGTCTACAATGTCGAACACGATGCCCGTCGCTTCTTCACCGCAAACCCTTTGATGTTAAATGTGTATAACAAACTTCTTTGGTGCCACAAGATCACTTAAACATTTAAGAATGATAACTCGGATCTTTGCAAACTATAAGGATGTGTTTATGCTTTGTAAACCTAAGAAAACATGTGCAAACAACGTACTGGAATGTATTCTATTTTTCCAGTTGCGCACTTACGAAATTATGATGCAAACACTGTTTAAATAGGATTAAAACGCCGCCTTCAAAAAATGTGTCATTCTAACGACAATTCAAGTCGTTCGCGCGACATCAGCATCTCGTTCGAACGAGATTTGATGTCATTCGAGCGATAGAGTTGACTTTTAGACTTTTTGTTCAAAACGTCTCTTCCATGAGAGATCCAAATAAGTCAAACTCCTATTCGACCTTATTAGAATAAAAACGTAGTGTAAACAATTAAAACACTTTTAAAAACATTTTAAAACATTTTTCTTTATAAAAATACATCCTTATCCTTTGTAAAAACAATTCCGAGCATCATTAATTATACGCATTCATACGCGAGTGATCTTGGAATGCAATTAACTTTGAAGACGATTAAACTTGCACCAATTAAACATCGGCATGATAAATTCTTTGAAGCTTTGTCGGAACGTTTTCAATTTTCTTCAATACGTCATAGACCAAGTGGGATCATGACAAAATAAAAATCTCCTTATGACATATTACAAACATAGTTTTGTTCACGGAATTAAGTCAAAACAATACAGGGACTCAATTGGAAATTTATGTCCTTACAGAACCAATGGAAATTATTGATCGTAAGGAGCAAGTGTAGAGAAATATTCCCATTTGTTTGGCAAGTGACCTTAATAATAATTTTGGGGATGAAATTTTCTGTGTGTGTGTGTGTGGGGGGGGGGGGGGGGGGGTGAGTGTGACAACCTGAATATAATTATGATAAATTATGTTTAAATCATGATTAGATTATGTGATATGGATAATATGTTATTGGTATATATAATGTTAATTCATCATGTTTATTCTAGTCCTACTTTCATAAATCGTGAAATGTCGAGTTATGTATGAACACAAAATTTTGTCAATTTCCTTAGAAATATCCCTCTTTAAGACTAGTTTTGACCTTTATAACATAGGAATTGACTTGAGGTAAAAACTAAATAGTTGTATACAAGTGAGTTAGGGTTGTAACACAACAAGAGCTACATCAAACTAAGGTTCAATGAAGAAGTTATACCGAAATTACTAACCAAGGGAAAATCTGTCCATCCGTTTAAGTGGAATTTGTCCTTTATACCCAACAAGTGTCTTAAAGTGATTGGTTGGAGGTGTAGGCTGGTTTGGCCAACCTTATACCTTTTAAATAACCTTATCCTTCATCCAAAATCAGCCACGAAAAAGTTTTACCTTGAGGAAAGAGAATTAGAGAGTTTAGGAAGAAAAAGTGAGGAGAAAAAGTGTGGAAAAATCCGTAGAAATTACGTAAAAGTCCCGAAGGTAATCCTAATCGTAAATCTTGTTATTTTTCTTATATAACTGATTTAGATGATAGAAATCATCATTTTTTTACTAAAATTTCATCACTTTATATATATGTATGGTTAGATGCAAGTTTAAGTTAAGTTGAATGTACAAACCCTTAAAATTGCTTTGTATTGAAACCCCTTACATTAAAACTTGCATATCCTTTGTGTGCTTACGGTAATTGAGAAATTCCAATTGAAAATGAAATTACACTCACATATTCATATCATATCCTAAAATTATAATTATATCCTTGTGGTTAGGTCTAAATGATGATTTCAAGTTGGTACATTGTTGCTGTTTTTATATTTCATTTCGGTATGCCCTGAGTTTGGTCAAGATTTTGACATAGCAAATGAAGTCAAAAAATTATGAAACTTTAATTATGTACTATTAAGTATGTGTACTGAAAATTGGTTGAAAATAATGGAAATTTATATCGGATAAAATTTATAAAAATTCCTGGAAGTTGAAGGAACAATAGAGGAGCATGTAGGGCAGATTTCTTGGGTTGTAAAGAAATGGTCATAACTTGCTCTAGGAAGCTTGAAAAATTACATCGTCACTTGTAATGGAAATTATATTCATTTATGTTTTCATAATGATAAGGTTGGAAACCTGTAGTAATACAATTTAGGAATATAGGATGGTTAAGTATGTAAGACAATAATTTGAGGCCATATCGGATACCCCATGAAAGAATATTTTTTATCTTCTCTTTCCAAAGGGTATTTAGAGTACTGGTTTCATGTGTATATAAATTGAGAAGTATAATTTCAGGTTTACTTGGATTTGGTTATAAATTCTTATGAGGTATTTCCTACGGTTGAATGTTCATAACTTTATCAACATGTATACCATTGTTTTGTCTTTACTCATGTTTTATGGAATGTAACTTAAGTGGAATTATATTGTTGTTGTATAGTCATGAAAAGTTAAATAATTAAGTTAGGATAAGACTTATGATTGAGATTTGGTACTAATTTAGTTGATTGACAGGTGTAAGTTCTAATCAACCCAGTTCAGCTCCATCCGAAGGAAACATAAATACATAGTTGACAACCTAAGGCGAGTGTACTAACTGGAGTGATGTATTTGTATACTGTTATGAATATGATCATAATGTTATAATTATAAAATTGTTCATTTCGGTTTACCAAAATGGGAGGTTACTACCCGACCCAGAATGAGGGAGATTTGTTTATTAATGATAAAGGGTTACTCCTCGACCAGGAATGGGGGATAATTATCTATTTAGACATGATATGTGAATCATGTTTCAAAAAAGTTGGTCATTCTTATGAATGATCCGGATAAATATATATCTATTATTACATGAATATGATTTATTTAATTTAAAACTTATGCAATAGTGTAGTAGTGGTGCATTCACTGAGTTGTGTTGCTCACGGTTCTAATATTTATGTTTTCAGGTAATGCAAGGTCAGTGCCAAATCTAGGAGGTCGGGTTGGGTTAGTCAGGAATGTGAGAAACATGGATTGTGTTTAAATGTAAATGATGTAATTAAGTTACTTATCCTTCAATCAGGTTTTTATGGGCATGACTACTCTAATGTTGTAAAAAGGTTTTCAGTTATATGGATTTACAATGATGACTCTGAAATTAAAACTCGTGTTTATGGTTTGGTTAAATTGATGATGGTTTGACTCACTTTGACTTTCAAACTTAATTATAAGTAACTCGGTTGGGGTGTGTCAGCTTTTGGTATCAGAGCCTAAGTTTTAGAGGTTCTGGAGTGAGGAGGGTCTAGATTTGGCAGTGAATGTTAGAAATATATTTTTGTTTGATACTAGCGATCTATGTTATTCAAGAGGGGACCAATTCAAACTTTTATTGAATTGCTAACTTTGCTAAAATAGATTTTAGTTTGCCAAGTCAATTAATAGTCCTATTTATTATCTTGTGTTAACTCGGTGTCAAAACAGATAAAATAAGATACAAATATTTAGGTGTGTTTCTAGTATTATACCTACGTTTTCGTATGTTGCAAATTTGTAAAGTAAAGCACGAGGTGTTTATTTGACGTCGCAAAAATCCTTCCCCGGGAAAAACGACGAACTCCTCTAGGAGTTACCTAATCTACTTCAACTAAAACAATAAAATCAACAGGAACAAGTTACAATCAACAAACTTGACAACTAAAGAAGATAGATGTAGCGATTACCCCACACGACCAAGACTCCTCCCTGGTTTCTTATTCTGCTCTCTCTTTAATTCTTTCCTTGCTTGTTATTGTGTTCTACACTTCTCAACTTCTCTTTTTTGCTCTTCTAGCTCAAGATTAGCTCAGTGCCTATTGTGTTATTTTCTAGTAAAGTGATAGTGTGTGGTGTTCTATCCTATATGACACACCCACACTTAATGAATAAACCCCAAATTCTATTCAACAGATTATATCTCCTATATATCTTCGCAAGTCTTATGTCACTCAAATCATATCTTCTTGACTTTCAATACAGTTTTGAAAAGCTTTCTTTTCTTTCTTTTAAACTTTGAACACTAGACTTGTTCAAATATTCACACAAAAATGTGTCTACGTGAATACAACGTGAATAGGTGTAAATGAGTGATTTTCTAAGTGATATGCACAATGAAGATTAGTTCCTGAAAATCACTTAAACAACCAAGAAATCATATACACAAAATATGACTTCAAATATATTCAATAAAAACAGACAGTCAAATATTCACAATCTTATTTTTCAGAAAACAAATATAGATTAAATCAGATTTTAATCTAAAATCTTATCAAGACTATTTTCACAAATATTTCAGATTAAATCAAAACAGTCTTAAACACTCAAGAAAATAATATTCAGTCCAGATTTTAAATATTTACAAATCAGATAACAAAAATCTTAGGTTTAACTTTCTAAACCACCAACAATATAAATCTGAATATTATTAAAATATTTTCTGAAAAATATGTTTTAAAATAAAATGTTTAAAAATATTCAAGATCTCACAAATAAGATACAAACAGAATATTTACACACAAAAATTTCGTGAATAGTGTGTGTTGTGTACAAATATTGGATCTAAGTGATGTAAATAATACACACAAAAATGAGAGAACTCACTTACAAAAATTATTTACTCTTGAAAAATCGAAAGTGTAGATTCAGAATGAGAGAAGTTCAATCTTCATTTTCGTTTTGACTGAAATCAACACTTGAAGATGACACAAAAATATTTCTGGTTTAAGCTCTCTCTCTCTAAAAATTTTGATAGAGTTCTGCTACAAAAATTATTTTCTCAGCTCTGCAAAAATGATACACAAAGGGTTCAATTTATAGAGTGCACAAGTGTGTGCTGATTGGTGTAAAATAGGGTCACACCGATTGACATAAGAATACACACATCCGTTGATAAAAACAGATCTAAGGGTTCACAAAGAAACACAAAGTGTAATGTTAAAAATGTGACACGTGTAGTGCAAGCTGTAAACCACTAACATATTCAAGAAATAAAACGGTTTATAAAACACAGTCATTTTAAAAAGTATCTTGAAGACGACTGTACTGCACAGAAAAAAAATTACCATTGTAACACACTCGACACACGATGTCGTTTTTGATTAAAAGAGAACAAAACCATTCTCGATTTTGTTAAAAATCGTGGGAAATAAAATAAAATGAGGCCACGACATTAGCTTTTGAAAACGATGGGACACAACTGCTATTACACCAAGGGACGGTAACGTCTGGTACTATATCAGAGGGTCAAATCGGCAAGGGCTGATTTTGGCTACAGAAAAGTCCAATCAGCTATTACAAATATATATATAATATAACATGCAAACATGCCACCTAATAGCCTAAGGAGTCAAATCTGCAATTTACATGCCACAAGATGTGTACGCGCAAGATGTTACTAGCTAGAATATTATTAAATATAATATAACTAGTACACAAAATTAATGGGACAATTCATCTTGCACAGGATGTGCATGTCAACAACTTTTGGCTAAACCTTATATTATGCGAAATCAGCTAAGAGCATCCGCAGTGGTGGAGGAAACGGACACTAAAATTTGTAAACTTCCAAACTCAGACCGCTCCAAAGGTGGAGTGAAACCAAGAAATTTTGTAAGAGAAAAGGTAGTGGATTTGTAACTTTGCTGGACGACTACTGAATTTGCAAATGGTTCCTACGAACTTCTTTTGTTCGTTGGAATTCCTACGAACAAATGAAGGTCGTAGGAACTCGTATCAGATATAAATAATTATTTTTTATTATATATTTGGGTTCTTACAAACTTCAGTTGTCCGTAAACACTTACTACGAACTAATGTTGTTCGTAGGAAATATCAAAATACTTCCTAAGAACAACATTAGTTCGTAGGAAGTGTTTGACAATTATTTCCTCTCCACCACTGTAGTCTTTACTGATGACGAAAGGTAAGTATTACTTTTAGTAAGGAAACTTTAACATATCTGAGCATCCGGATGCTCTAAGGCATGGGATAAAGGCAAACATATATATATATATATATATATATATATATATATAATATGTATTATATACACACACGCATACAAAATGGCCAAATCGCATGGTCAACAGCTATGACCTGCTAAGGGGTCTAATCACAAAAGCCACACAAGCATATAATAAAGGGACAAAAGCATACATGCATACCAACACATACATTATAAAAGCCATGGATAAATCAAATCACGTGTATGAAACATTTGGGTCTAAACTTGTCCAATTAGGATTATGACCAAAGATGCATGCAATAATATATATATATATATAACATCATACATACAAAGGATAGTAATGCGATATACATATATATACGACTTATTTATTTAATCACACACACACACACACACACACACACACACATATATATATATATACAGCATACAAAGTAACGCATATAAAACCATACAAAAAATAATATACGCAAGCTAATTATATATTATATATAACATATATGACACGCATTCACGAATATAACATAACAAAATTTTATTTTTAACTTCAAAAAAAATATTTTGCAACTTTAATTAAAAAAATATTTAGTGTCAAAACTTATTTTCCAAGAAATATTTTTCTTATAAAAATTTCAAGTAAAGTTTTGAACTAAAAAAAAAATTATTACATAAATTTCTTATTCAAAAAAAAAATTAAACTCAAAAGGTTTATTATAAGGAAACACACAACTTATCATATGGTATGATAAACTACATGCACATGCAACGTGGTGTCGTGTCCTATGTGACAAAAATTCCTATGAGCCATAGAAGCTGAAAATTACCTTTTCTGACAGGACGGACTGAATTGGGAGCTCATTTGATGTAGATGAACAAGGAGAGCTTGGTGTGGATAAGCGAGACACAATCCTAGATTAAAAAAAATATTTTGTCAAAATTCACGTCCAACTAGATGAAGTCCTATATAGCTAAAGCACGGAAAGCAAACCCTAGGTGTGCTCTATATAGGGACCTTCATGGTTTGAGTCACTTTGACTTTCAAACTTAATTATAAGTAATTGGGTTGGGGTGTGTCAGCTTTGACTTTATCGACTGGGATAAAATATAAAAAACTATAAAAACATTATTAAAGAGTAGATGAAAGATAATTATATCTATCGATATACTTAAGAAGGGGTTAGGCTTAAACCCAAAACAACTTACCAGTAAAGCTTGGTCGCCCATTAAAATACGTACGGTGTAAATCCGTGAAAATAAATGGATGGTAAACTTAAAAACTAAGATGAATGATGAAGTAAAGACCTTGACGCTCATAAAGGAAGAATGATAAAGTATAAAGGGATTTAATAATGGGACTCGGGTGTGACACCCCGTAAAATCGATAATTAGGTTGATTAATGTTAAATATAAATAATATGAGAGTCAAACAATTAATAACATTTTAAGCATGTACGAGTTAAAAATAACAACTATAAATAATGAATAAATAAAACATATCTGTTACCATATGACCACAATGTAATAAACTCCAACCACTAGAATAATATGATAAATCACGATGAACCAATATTCAACTCTGATTGACTCAAAAAACTAAATAAATAACTAAATGTAAAGAGTAATAAATATAATTGAGCTATATGCTTGACACCTACATCATAAGAAGTGTTGAGATGGAACTGATGTTGAAGAAGTCCAAATATGATAACCTAAGTCTGTGGCGGTTGCTGGATATAGGACCTGTATAAAATAGTTCCACATAGAGGATTAAACCTAGAAAGTCTACTGTGTGTAAAATATTATTACATTTGGACCATAACAATAAAATAAATCATCGTCCAATAATAAGTAATTTAAGTTATCATAACCCAAACAACTTATAAACATGCCACGCTAATCTAAATTTCGAAAGGTATTCCATTTTCTTCAATTTCATATTTTAGTTAAGTATTCTTTAGTTTAACATTCCCAAGTTATAATTTTGGATATACACATCTAGTATACTGAACATAATGTGTATGATAATAGAAAATAACACAATCGAGAGTCCTCATGAATAGGTTTTTCTCAGACCCAATCTATAAGCTACCCGAATCTAAAGTAAAAAGTCCTACACTTATGTCTTTGTGGATTACTCATGACACTGCTAGTTAGAGATATAAGACATCCCAACCCTATAGCCTCAACACAACATCAAGGAAAATCACTATGCCATCACTCCAAAAATATAGCCCCATATCCCTAGATATACGAGAGGACCAAGACCCATTGTTCCAACTCGAGAGATGAGTGCCTCAACATGTACATTTGGAGTAATAAGACCTAAGTAAAATCCATATTCTTACGTAGATACCACGGGCATGCTGGGGATTGATATACGCAGAAGAAAATTTTATCCCTAGATAATTTGAGCAATAGAAAAACAAAATAAAAAATTGATCCAAAAAACGAACATCGAGTTTTGAATACAATATCTTTGTGGACCCGATTGTAATTCGATATTGAGAAAATTATTTGGTTATGATTAGAGGATGCTTTATTTTGGTCCTCTAAAATCTTTCTAGAACATTCCTGGATCTTCTAGTATATAATCCACCTAAAGCTAGATAGGTATATGGGCACGTTTAAAGAAGAAAACTCTTATATAGGATATAGTCCTCTCTCTCTAGGCTCCTTTATGAAAAGTGAATTGTGTTTTCTTTCCTATATCACATATTCTAAGGATGAATTATGCACCATAAATCCCCAACTTGAAATAATACAACTAGAAATAATATATACCTATTTAATTGGAGGGCTTGGGCCAAACTGGATTTCTTAAGCACCTGGACCCAACTACTTAGGTATATGGACTGTACTAGAGATCAAAGACAAATAATTAAATTGGCCTCCAAAAAAATACTTGAAAATACCTAATTACAAACCCAATAATTTATTTCCTTTCCTTTTTGATCAACACCACTAAATAATCACGACTTCACTCCGATTTAATTATCACAAAGTCACTCGGATATAATAAGGTCTTATTTGCAAAGTTGATAGTTGTGCATAATTTGATTCCCTGCATAAGCTTTCGATGTTACGTTGGACACGAATGAGGTGTTCGTGCCACTTGTGGTTCTGTTTGGGGGCTGTTGGTGGTTTTCACCCACTCGCGGCAGTTTTTCAAGCCTAAGTGTGCCTATCTTCAAATTTGGATCCTATTATCAAACACGGAGTCCCCAGACTATGTCACAGGTTGATACGTTTAACTTTGGCCACACACGAGGTGTTCGTGCCACTCGTGGTGCCATTTGGAATTTTTTTTTGGTTTTATCCCACTCGTGGCATGTTTTCAAGCCTAAGTGTGCCTATTTTAAAATCTAGTTCCTATTCACAAATCGAGAGTCTTGCGACTACATGATCGGTTTCACGTGTTACGCTGGACACACACGAGGTGTTTGTGCCACTCGTGGTGCCATTTGGGGCATGTTGGTGGTTTCTGTCCACCTACGGCACATTTTAAAGCCTAAGTGTGCCTATTTTAAAATTTGGGTCGTATTATCAAATCGAGAGTCTAGCGACTACACGGTCAGTTGCTACATGTTACGTTCGACATACACATAGTGTTTGTGCCACTCGAGGTTCCATTTAAGG
Source organism: Sambucus nigra (assembly GCA_949130495.1). Taxonomy (NCBI): domain Eukaryota; kingdom Viridiplantae; phylum Streptophyta; class Magnoliopsida; order Dipsacales; family Adoxaceae; genus Sambucus; species Sambucus nigra. The sequence goes on from OX422209.1 coordinate 191,353,899, forward strand.
GATGTTGGTGGTTTCCTCTTACTCGCGGCACGTTTTTAAGTCTAAGTGTGTATTATTTGAAATTTGGGTCCTATTCTCAAATTGGATGTTTTATAACTATGCGATCGATCGCTATGTATTTCATTGGTGATGCACTAGGTCTTCGTGTCACTTACAGTTCCGTTTAGGGGCTATTGGTGGTTTCCATCCACTCATGGAATGTTTTTAAGTGTAAGTGTGCCTATTTTGAAATTTGCGTTCTCTTCTCAAACTGAGAGTCCCGCTATAATGTGAGCGGTTGATATGGGTTATGTTGGATACGTACGACGTGTTCGTGCCACTTTTCAAATTGGGTGATATGGGTTATGTTTAGGTGCTATTAGAATTTCCTCACACTCACGGCACATTTTCAAGCATAAGTATGCCTATTTTCAAATTCGGGTCCTATTATCAAATTGGGTGTCCCATGTTACGTATTATATTGGACATGCACGAGATGTTCGTGCCACTCACGGTGCCGTTTGGGGGGTGTTAGTGGTTTCCACTAACTCACGATATGTTTTCAAGCCTAAGTGTGTCTATTTTCAAATTCGTGTCCTATTATCTAACTGGGAGACTCCCTACTATGCGGTTGTCTTCTACCTGCTATGTTGCACGAGATTTTCATTCCACTCATGGTGCCATTTATGAGATGTTAGTGGTTTCCTCCCACTCGCGGCACGCTTTCAAGCCTAAGCGTGCCTATTTAAAATTCAGGCCCTATTCTCAAACTGGGTGCCCTGGGACTACGTGGTCACTTGATACGTGTTACGTTGGACATGCAAGAGATTTTCGTGCCACTCGTGGTGTTATTTGGGGGTTGTTGTTGGTTTTAGCCCACTCGCGGTACGTTTTCAAACCTAAGTGTGCAAAATTTTAAATTCGGGTCTTAAATTGGGTGTCCTGTAACTTTATGGTCAGTTACTATGTATTACATTGGACATGTATGATGTGTTCTTACCACTCGTGGTGTTGTTTGGTGGTTCGCCCACTTGCGGCACGTTTTCAAGCCTAAGTGCGCTTATTTTGAAATTCGGGTCCTATTCTCAAACCAGGAGTCCCTCAACTACCTGGTCGGTTGTTATGTGTTACTTTGGGCACACGAGTGTTAGTTCAACTCGCAGTGATGTTTAGGGTATGTTTAATATTTTTGCCCACTTGCGTCATGTTTCAAGCCTTAGTGTGCCTCTTGTCAATTTCGGGTCCTTTTCACAAATTGGGAGTCCTGCACTACGAGGTCGGTTGCTACGTGTTACGTTGGACATGAATGAGTTGTTCATACCCACTTGCGACATGTTTTCAAGCCTAATGTGCTTGTTTTCAGATTCGGGTCCTATCCTTAAGCTGGGTGTCCCACAACTATGTGGTCGGTTACTACATGTTACGTTGGACACGCACGATGTGTTCGTGCCACTCACGTTGCCGTTTGGGGCTGTTGGTGATTTTCTTCCACTCACAACATGTTTTCAATCATAAGTGTGCCTATTTTTAAATTCGGATCTTATTCTCAAATTAGAAGTCCTGAAACAATGTGGTCGGTTCCTATATGTTCCGTTGGAAATGCATAAGGTGTTAGTGAAACTCGCAGTACTGTTTGGGACCTATTGGTGGTTTTCGCCCATATACAACACGTTTTCAAGCCTAATTGTGCCTATTTTCAAAATTGGATCCTATTTTCAAAATTGGATCCTATTCTCAAGAAAGGAGTTGTAATACCCCGTATTTTCATGGCTTTTAAATTTAAGGATTTATTAAATTTAATTGAGATAAATTAATTTAATTTTAATCCGGAATGTTATTTTAAATATTTACTAGCGTGACGAGAGTTAGTAATTATTGGAAATTTGTTATTTGTTGAATATTACTGGATGAGTATAGTAATATACGAGATTTATTTTTATAATATTGTCACGTGTGAATAAAATGACAATTGTGAAAATTTAAGTCGGGACGCGCCTGTGTCGTGTCGGGACTAAATGTGGATTAATAAAAGTGAATATTTTATAGGTTGTTCGTATGGTCGTTTTGAGTGCGCCAACGCATCCGGAAGGGTCGAGATAGTCAAAAAAGTATACCCGGGGGTTTAATTTGGGTCTCGGGGCATTTTTACCCCTAATTAGTAGCCCGGGAGGGCATTTTAGTCATTTTGTATTTTTGGGTAATTAAACCCACGAAAATTAAAGGGGTTATATCAGATGTTTAAGTTATCTCCTAGGGTTAGATAACTCAAAACACTAGAACGGCTATTGGAGAGGAGAGGAGAGAGCTCTCAAGGCATTCCAAGGCTCAAAACTCAACCGTTTGCACCGCCGCCACCGCCAACGCGTAGATCGCGAGACGGGGAACGCAACCACGCCAAATTCAACACCAAACCAGATTTTTGAAAATCTCAGGCAAGTGTTTATCTTTCTTATTTCGTTGATGCATCTTTCATATTGGTTTAGGAATGATTAGGATAAATTGTATGGAAGAAAACCCCAATTTGAGATAGGAAATTGCATGTAGTAATGATTTATATGATATTCTGGAAACCCTTGGTCATGTAAAGGATTAAGAGTTTGATTAAGAAAAGAGTTCTAATCAGATACAAACACTAAAAAAATTATTTCGGCTGATCGAACCATTGGAATCGCTTGAAATTTTAGTATGTTGTAGCGAACGGCGAGACAGGACTTCTGACAAAAATTCAGCTTGATTAGACGGTCGGATTTCTAAAACTATTACTTTTACTAGAAAGTTTTATGTTTTGAGGACTCTTAGAGAGTTTTATATTTTGAGTACTCTTACACTAAAAAAATTATTTCGGATGATCGGACCATTGGAATCACTTGAAATGTTAGTATGTTGTAGCGAACGGCGAGACAGGACTGCTGACAAAAATTCAGCTCGATTAGAGACTTGGAATCTATGCTTCGCCTCAATATTGTTGTGTATGTGTTAATACAATTCGAGAGTGATTTCTAATTTGTATTTCCCCTTAATACGAGTGATACGGGGTTTGGATAGTAGAGTATGCCCGCACCATAGTTTTTATGTGGGGTGCTGTTATGATATATATATTATACGAGTAGTTAATATATATATGAAATTCTGAAATCTGGAACTGCCTACTGTGATTTGATATGTAGGACATGGTTGATGACTCAAATTATAAATAATTGTTTTGAGAAAGTATAATATGACACTGGAAAACTTTATTGATTAATAAAGTTAAAAGGAGAACCTTGGTTACAAATTGAAATCTTACGTTTTAAATACTTGAGTTGTTCAGTTGTAAATCCTGCGAATAACCTAAGATAAGTTAAATCATTGGGGAAAGATAGTGTGGTATATGACGAGATAGACCATTGGGAAGGTTAGTGCGATAGGTGTGCACATTAGAAGAGAGGCGAGAATTTTTCAAGAGAGTGTCGCACTAATATGTTGTTACATTGGCCTGTATCAATTTAAATACTTGCTAAACGAATTTTTAAATCATATACACTATCGGGCTCTGACCCGTTTCTATTTCCTTTTCTCTCTTGTATATATATGTATGTATTACAGGTGCCCAGCCACAGGGGCGTCTTACTTAGGATCCTTTGGAAGGAACGTGCTGCAGCTTAGGTGGGAGTTGCAGGCCTGTTGTTTAGACGACTTCATCCATTTGATTCTATTCCTAGTTCAGTTTTATCCAGCAGGGGCATGTGTCGCCCTCTTTCTATTATTTAGTTGGTATTGTAAGAGATTGAAATTTTTACTTTCAGTACCTTTATTTCGGGATTTATTACTGTCAGGATGTTTTCCTTTAGTGTTGTAAATGTTGGGATTTATTATTGGTGATTAAATTCGTGTATGTTCAATTCTATTTTTATTCTTAATGTGTGACTCTTTAGATGTTAATGGTTTAAGGTTTTATAACCGGATTTAATAAAATGAGAATAAGGTTTTAAATGGTTTTGACACTTAGCTTAATTATTTAGGGTGTTTAAATTGGAAAAATATTTTTACGACAGTGATGCTAAGAATGAACCAATTGTTCACCTTGATTTTAATTTAATAAAGGAGTGATCGCCCGGTATTTAATTAGGCGGGGTGTCACAGGTGGTATCAGAGCATCAGGTTCTAGTGTCCTTAGGATCTGTACGGCTTATTATGCTTTTAGCGTTGCTTTGTTTGTTATAGAGCCCTATGTTTAGGATTGTCGATTCCTTTGACGAGATTTCGTTCTCCTGCTATAATGTGTATACACTAGTGAATTATAATTTCATTCGAATGTGTGCGTTTACCGAGCGATGACGGATGTCAGAAGAGGACCGTTAAGCGTACATCAGGAGGCAGGGCTCAGTTGAGATTATGAAATACATCGGAGGATGATGACCGTAGTTAAGGTCACCTCCATTATGGCACGAGAAGCCACGACTAGAAAGGCGACTAAGGTGCAACAATGATTTTCAAATGCTGTTATAGTCAAATGAGGTGCGAAGGTAAACTTACCCAACGTATTACAAAAACGTGTAGAGACTGTCAGTGGGAAATTTTAGAAACGCGAAAATTGTATGTGTTTACCAAAGGAGGTAAAGTATCCAAAGGCTTAAATATAGGACGGAGTGTGGCAAACTGAAAGTGAAAATTTAGAGAAAATTTTCTTGGCTTTCAGGACGAAATTATAATGGTTGGAGTCAACCACCAATTTTATAAGTGGAATGCTATGCCTATAGGAGAACCTTAGGTACAGTGTTGACCGTATGTTCCTTCCTCAACTGTTCAGGATGAGAAGCAAACGTGGTTCTGAACTCATCGCAGGAGGGCATGACAGAAGTCCAATTGTGGATATGAATCCTAATCATTAGCAAATTTTGTATCGAAAGAGGTAGATACTAGTGGAGGAAACGACTCCAAGTGGGAGACCAACTTGTAATAATAGTTGATAATACTCGAGGAGGAAATTCTGACGGACGACCGATTTAGAGGTTGACAATGTCATATTTTGTCAATATAGATGATAACGCTTCTTTGTGGGGGAAGTTAAAGGAAATCGAAGAATTTAGTCGAGAATAAGACTGAATACAACGGTGGTGGTATAGCACCACAAAAGGATGTGGATACACATCAGGAAAACCATTTAAATGCTTCAGAGAGTTAAATTCTTACCAAGTGATGGTAAATTCAGTAAGTACTATTATAGATAGTAACATGATCTTTATGGCCTAAAAAGCTAAGGGAACAACCGGGATGGCTAACAGGAATCGAGTCTACTAAAGTCCGAGAGAAGGACCATCCTAACCTGGTTAGTAGGACAGGCGATAAGTGGATTATGTGTTGAGGTATTTTGTGCGGAGTGAGATCGCTCACGATAATATGTTCCAAAATGAGAAAAAGGACAAGAATACGGTGCCTAGTAAAAGGCAACGATTAAAATAATTTTGTTTTGGTTTGGGCATACGTGTTACGTCCGAAAACCATTTGTGCAGTCAAGACGATTGCCAGGATGGAAGTAAAAGTTGTATCCTTAGAGGATGCGGCGTGTTTATGTGACACGAGCGAGTCACCATATTTTGTTCATTGTTAGATTAGCATGTGAGACGAGTTTAATGCATATCATTATAAATGTTACCATTATGTGAATATTTTTCCTTAATATAGAGGACTTTTTCTTTGGTGCTATCCGTGGGGGATGAATGAGTATATTAACAGTGTTTTATACTTTATTGAGGTTACTCGTTGTAGTGATGCGATACACGAGTATGATATTATCTTTGTTAAAATGTTATAGATATGGGTAGTATGATAGTGGACATTTATTGCAAGGCTATAGGAGTAGTCACATTAGTGTAACACGTTTTGTTTTGGCGAGGCTTTACCTGTAAGAAGGTTGGACTCTCACTTATATTATCTATCCTAGAGACTTCGGAGGAGATAGTGGGCTCGAGATATTCGATACCAATGTATGTATAGACTTTATCAGTATGATTCAGTATGTACCGGGATTTACCATTGAGCGAAAAGACTTGACTCGGTATTATGTTTAGCACTCCGGACTTAGTGATAGGAAGAGTGCAGTGTTATATTTATCCTTAAGAGATGTGGGAGTTAAGAGTTATACCCCTAATGTTAGAAAAAGGAAATTTAGAGAATTTCGATCGTATGTATCCGAGGTTTATATAATGTAATTACCATCAACCAATACGGGACGATAGTAAATTGGTGAAACGTTCTTTGTTAAGCATAATTACGGGAGAAATTGTAACTTTTCTGTCAAGGGACGGAATAAAGGGGTATATACTATGGACGGAGGACCTAACGGATTTCGATAACCGCTAATGCTAGGTAGTAGTGTATCGGGGGGTTCCTTGTTTGGATTTCGCTTTGCGAGACATCCCATGCATAAAACTTAGCGTAAGGTTGGAAATAGGGAGACATTTGGTCACTATTCCATGAGTTCGGTACCCTGGTCGAAATGGGATCAAGTAATTATGTATGTAAGTTGGAAGTTGAATTTTGTTTTAAGGTCATTGGAGCCGGATTTTTATGGTAGGAAAGCATTGAAAGTTATCCCCACGAGTTGAGGGGTGGAACGATGATAAGGAGAATTTAAGAATTTTGATTTCTAGGGTGATTGAGAGTATGTCATAACCGCGTACAGAACACAAGGTGAATAAAGAGTTGCAATGATTTTTAGCATGGATTATCTGGAAAGAACTTTATATTATACAAAAGAGATGACCTGTAATTATTTTGATGAATAGAGCGTTAGTGATTTATTTTGGTTGTTGTACCTATTTGGGAAAATTGTTGTACTTATCTGAGGAAGGTTGAGAATTATTATTCCTCTTTTATTGTCATGGAATTTGAATGCCCTATTCCTTCTATTCCGTTGAATTTAGTTAGTCCTACAGATGAGTAGCACGCCGTTCGCTCTCCCAGGGTTGTCGGAGTGTTGCAAAAATGTGTGCATCTTGGTTAACTACAGTTAAAATAGTCCGAGTCGAAGGGACGTGGTAATATACGTGTGAAATATATGTTTGTGGGACTAGTATAACGAAGTGGAAGTGATAGAGTGGATTAAACGTCACATGAGGGGCGATAATCCATACATAAGTGTGCAATTAGAATAGCACGCCCTAACTTGATTGGAAGGCTGTGGGAAGCCATTCAAGAATTGGTATTTCTTGAATAGAGGAGAATTTAATTGTTATGAAGCACACCCGGAGCGGAGTTGTTATTAGTCAAGTGTGAGAGCGACTTGCGTATACAAAGAGTAATGATGTTAGTATAGTATAAGAGATCTAGAAGTGCGCTTCGTGGAGAGAAGAGCACGGGTCGGAACTTTCGGCATACTCCAAGGAAGGAAGGGGAGTATTACGTGTCACTTAATGTGAGACATTTCAAGGGAATAATCGATGTTTAGAGAGACATAGTGAGTAGTCTCTACATGCACTGCCCATAGGTAAGGTTTGGTTGAAAGAGGAGAATCAACAAAATAATTTTGTGTTTATCGAAAATTCCTGAAATTGGAAGAGGTTGGTAAAGTCGGTAAAGTTCTTGGATGGGTTGCCATCCTCAAAACAAGATCAAGGGTTTATCCCGAACATGTGAATTAAGTCGTCGAGAAGGAAGTGATTGATATTCCTTTGGTCTGGATTACAATATTAACTAGTATGCCCCAGACTTCCTTTGAAAGGAAGGATCGCACCAGTGCATGGTCCGGCGCAGTATAAATTTCTGAATCAGGATGAGATTGGTGAATCCCACCTTTGATATGGGATTTCAGGAACCAGTGGAGATAAGATTTCGTTTCGAGTAGGATGTATCACCCTTAGCCAGGGAATAAGCGCATGGTGATTAAAGATTAGTGGAGCCACGTGAAGGAGATTTTGGAATCTTGGTACGATGATTTCAAGAATGCTCTGTAGAAGCACTCGTACTTGTTTGTTGCGTACGAGGTACTTATTAAGGTTTTGTTATGGAAGAACCTCGACTATTCTCCTTCCGTATGTTTAGAGGAGTGTAGATAATTAGAATTTTTGGATCGGTCGAGAAAATATCCGATAACTATGGTGGAATTCCACGACTATTTTAGGCAGTCAAGAGTGGTGAAATGTTCGTATGATCTTCTCAGAATGGGAGTTTTGTATATGAATAAATCCGAGTATTTGTCATGTAGTGAGGTGCGGCCTCCTAATGATAGTGAGATAAGGAAATTATAACGTGTAGGCGTGACCTATGCGAATATTGTCGGGTGGGAGCACAATGTGAAGTGTCTCCAATGAGAATGTAAAACAATGTTGCTGTGAGGAAAAAGCTATAGTGATTGAGCGCCGTACTATGTACATAGTTTGCGAACTGACAAGGATATCCAGAATTGTGCTACCTGGTAGGCCTTATTTTCCGAATTTCGGGACGAAATTCCGTTATTAGGGGGGAAGTATGTAACACCCCGTATTTTCATGGCTTTTAAATTTAAGGATTTATTAAATTTAATTGAGATAAATTAATTTAATTTTAATCCGGAATGTTGTTTTAACTATTTACTAGCGTGACGAGAGTTAGTAATTATTGGAAATTTGTTATTTGTTGAATATTACTGGATGAGTATAGTAATATACGAGATTTATTTTTATAATATTGTCACGTGTGAATAAAATGACAATTGTGGAAATTTAAGTCGGGACGCGCCTGTGTCGTGTCGGGACTAAATGTGGATTAATAAAAGTGAATATTTTATAGGTTGTTCGTATGGTCGTTTTGAGTGCGCCAACGCATCCGGAAGGGTCGAGATAGTCAAAAAAGTATACCCGGGGGTTTAATTTGGGTCTCGGGGCATTTTTACCCCTAATTAGTAGCCCGGGAGGGCATTTTAGTCATTTTGTATTTTTGGGTAATTAAACCCACGAAAATTAAAGGGGTTATATCAGATGTTTAAGTTATCTCCTAGGGTTAGATAACTCAAAACACTAGAACGGCTATTGGAGAGGAGAGGAGAGAGCTCTCAAGGCATTCCAAGGCTCAAAACTCAACCGTTTGCACCGCCGCCACCGCCAACGCGTAGATCGCGAGACGGGGAACGCAACCACACCAAATTCAACACCAAACCAGATTTTTGAAAATCTCAGGCAAGTGTTTATCTTTCTTATTTCGTTGATGCATCTTTCATATTGGTTTAGGAATGATTAGGATGAATTGTATGGAAGAAAACCCCAATTTGAGATAGGAAATTGCATGTAGTAATGATTTATATGATATTCTGGAAACCCTTGGTCATGTAAAGGATTAGGAGTTTGATTAAGAAAAGAGTTCTAATCAGATACAAACACTAAAAAAATTATTTTGGATGATCGGACCATTGGAATCGCTTGAAATTTTAGTATGTTGTAGCAAACGGCGAGACAGGACTGCTGACAAAAATTGAGCTTGATTAGACGGTTGGATTTCTAAAACTATTACTTTTACTAGAAAGTTTTATGTTTTGAGGACTCTTAGAGAGTTTTATATTTTGAGTACTCTTACACTAAAAAAATTATTTCGGATGATCGGACCATTGGAATCACTTGAAATATTAATATGTTATAGCGAACGGCGAGACAGGACTGCTGACAAAAATTCAGCTTGATCAGACGGTCGGATTTCTAAAACAATTATTTTTACTAGAAAGTTTTATGTTTTGAGGACTCTTAGAGAGTTTTATATTTTGAGGACTCTTCTATGTAATAAAAAAATTCAATTAAAACTCCATTTTAATTCCGATTTCGAAACCGTTTGAAATTCTCATCTTTGAAAATAAAATTCAAAATCCTTTAATATAAGGCGAAATCTATATTTTTGGGATATTTTGCATAAGGGATGATGTAAGTATATATTAAAGGAGAGATACACGTAAGAGAGAGTTACGTTGGAACATAAATGGATATTTACTGAATTGTACATTTGGAAGAATAGAGTCCATGAGGGTTACGTAGTAAGTTGGAAAAACCCTTCGAATTAAAGTTAGAAACGAACCATTATACTTGATAAATAATAATGGGAAAATAAGGATAAATGTTGTGAATGTGGGTTATGGGATAAACCTAAATTGATATAACAAAAGTGGTATATTTATATGATTGTGTATGCATATATTATATACTTGTGAAAAACATACCCACGCTACTTGCTATCCCTGAGGTTGCCGCGCTGGGACGATCTTATCCTGTGGTGCCTTATGGGGGATATTGACTCGTACCCTAGGAGATAGATATCCTTGGTACAGGCTATCGATTTGATAGTTCAGACGGTCCTAAGAGACGCGGGTATGTGCCATACTCTTAGAGACTTGGAATCTATGCTTCGCCTCAATATTGTTGTGTATGTGTTAATGCAATTCGAGAGTGATTCCGAATTTGTATTTCCCCTTAATACGAGTGATACGGGGTTTGGATAGTAGAGTATGCCCGCACCATAGTTTTTATGTGGGGTGCTGTTATGATATATATATTATACGAGTAGTTAATATATATATGAAATTCTGAAATCTGGAACTGCCTACTGTGATTTGATATGTAGGACATGGTTGATGACTCAAATTATAAATAATTGTTTTGAGAAAGTGTAATATAACACTGGAAAACTTTATTGATTAATAAAGTTAAAAGGAGAACCTTGGTTACAAATTGAAATCTTACGTTTTAAATACTTGAGTTGTTCAGTTGTAAATCCTGCGAATAACCTAAGATAAGTTAAATCATTGGGGAAAGATAGTGTGGTATATGATGAGATAGGCCATTGGGAAGGTTAGTGCGATAGGTGTGCACATTAGAAGAGAGGCGAGAATTTTTCAAGAGAGTGTCGCACTAATATGTTGTTGCATTGTCCTGTATCAATTTAAATACTTGCTAAACGAATTTTTAAATCATATACACTATTGGGCTCTAAACCGTTTCTATTTGCTTTTCTCTCTTGTATATATATGTATGTATTACAGGTGCCCAGCCACATGGGCGTCTTACTTAGGATCCTTTGGAAGGAACGTGCTGCAGCTTAGGTGGGAGTTGCAGGTCTGTTGTTTAGACGACTTCATCCATTTGATTCTATTCCTAGTTCAGTTTTATCCAGCAGGGGCATGTGTCTCCCTCTTTCTATTATTTAGTTGGTATTGTCAGAGATTGAAATTTTTACTTTCAGTACCTTTATTTCAGGATTTATTACTGTCAGGATGTTTTCCTTTAGTGTTGTAAATGTTGGGATTTATTATTGATGATTAAATTCGTGTATGTTCAATTCTATTTTTATTCTTAATGTGTGACTCTTTAGATGTTAATGGTTTAAGGTTTTATAACCGGATTTAATAAAATGAGAATAAGGTTTTAAATGGTTTTGACACTTAGCTAAATTATTTAGGGTGTTTAAATTGGAAAAATATTTTTACGACAGTGATGCTAAGAATGAACCAACTGTTCACCTTGATTTTAATTTAATAAAGGAGTGATCGCCTGGTATTTAATTAGGCGGGGTGTCACAGGAGTCTCGTGACAACGTGACCAATTACTACATGTTACAATGGACACAAATGAGGTTTTCATGCCACTCACATTGCCATTTGGGGTTGTTGATGGTTTTTGAATACTCACGACATGTTTTCAAGCCTAAGTATGCCTATTTTTAAATTCGGGTCATATTTTTCAAAGTCGGAGTATCGTGACTATGCGATCAGTTTCTATATGATATTTTGGACATGCACGAGGTGTTCGTTCCACTCACGATGCTGCTTGAGGGTTGTTGCTGGTTTTTTCCAACTCATGGGTTGTTTTCAATTCTAAGTGTGCCTATTTTTAAATTCGCATCCTATTCTCAAGCCGACAGTCCTGTGATAATGCCACTGGTTGATATGTGTTACGTTGGACATGCACGAGGTATTCGTGCCACTCGTGCTTCCGTTTGGGGGCTGTTGGTAGTTTCCACCCCCTCACGATACGTTTTCAAGCCTAAGTGTGCCTATTTTTAAATTCGTGTCCTATTATCAAACTAGGAGTCTCTCTACCACGCGGTTAGTTGCTATATGTTATGTTGTACACGCAAGAGGTGTTCTTTCCTATCGTGGTAATATTTAGGAGTTATTAGTGGTTTCCTCCCACTCGCAAACTTTTTCAAGCCTAAATGTGCCTACTTTCAGATTCGGGTCCTATTCTCAAATCGGGTGTCCCTCAACTATGAAATTGCTTGCTACATATTACGTTGGACACGCGCAAGGTTTTAGTACCACTCCTAGTGGAATTTGGGGGTTGTTGGTTTCTTTTATGACACCCCTCCTTTAAAATACCGGGTGGCTAGCCCTTTATCAAAATAAAACGTTGGTTTCATATGTCTCATTCTTAGCATCAGTGATGAAAATATTTTTAAAGTTTCTAGTCACCTATTAATTAAAAAGACAGGCCTATGCCAAATTTTATCTTACATTAATTAACAATATACTAAAATGAATAATAATTGAACCATCCATAGAAACTGATAACTGAATCCAACATAAATAAATAATATGAATAAAGAAGACCGAATCAACTATCGGTTGAACATTAAAATCCAACAATAAACTAAAATAATGAACTGGATACACAGAGTCTAATCCATAAACTGGAAATACTGAAATAATCTGAAGGGCGACATGCCCAAATGAGTACTGAAATAAATTCCCTACACTAAGAATAAATAAATGAGGAGTCAATAGCAAAGAGCTATAACTTCCACATGAGCCGTAGCTATGCATCTTTGGATATAATCCTCAAGCTGGGCGTCCCTGTGGCTGGACACCTAAAATATTTTGGAAAAGATTTTGACACAAGTTAGATCCCAAGTAAAACATTTTAAAAATATTTAGCAAGAAGTTAAATTGTAATTAATTAAATATGCATGCACACTTTTCATATTTAATCTAGTGTCGCACTCTCTTGAGGTATAACACACCCTCCATCTAATGTGTACACCTAACGCTTGCCTTTTAACCCCACTAGTTACACTACCCCACCTACTAGTTATAACACCCCCACACAATTCGAACAACGGGGTGGCCATCCACCGCCGCCAGACTACGCCGGCGTCACTAAATAAATACCATTCTCAGCATGTGACATATATGAGACAATAAAAATCCATCCAATGAAAGTGATAATCAATCCAAATCAATAATTATAATATAAAAACCATCACATGCTAAACTCCAATTTTAAAAAACCAATCTGCAAAATCTTAATCAATTTAAAATCTGAATAAAACAACGGTAAATACTCCTACTAAAATCCTGAAACAACTTTGGAAATGAATGGCCCAATAAATCCCAAATAAAGTCTCATAACGAAAAAAATGACGAAAAGGGAAATCTAAACTAGAATAAACGGGAAATTAAAGCAACTTTATATGCACCTCCAAGCGATATCCGATAAATCCTATCCAGTTACTCTAGCACTAATATCTGAAAATATTAGTCAACGCACGAGGTCAGATCCCCGAGCCTAAATACACACTACTCCTCTCAAATAGGATTCGTGAATCCAGTCAATAGCATTATACACAATAGATATCACAATAGAGTGTTTTAATTAAACAAAATATAATTAAACGCAATAGCACAAAACTAACTATCCTTAATAATGGTTATTCACAATACACACCAATATGATTTTAAATAACTAATCCCCTTGTTAATTTAATTAAATTAATCCAAATATCATTCTTCTCACCTTTTTTAATGGCGGTTCTCCCATCCCGGGTGGTCGTCCACCAAAGTTTTAACACTTCCCTTTGTCAAAACGACCGCTGATCCGTTTAAACTGTGGACTCCGCTATTTGACAAGGTTCCACGCACGACATGACATAAAATGTCGGTTGGCCCGTTTAAACTGCCGGCCCTCGCTTTTTATGTCGCCCATATTTTAATACCTATTTTTATCTTAGGTTTTAAATCTCATCTTCTCAATTTCACAGTTTATAAAGTTACTCCACCCTTTTAATCGATGTGAGATCCTCAAAATACCCCTTAGTCCCATACCTAGGATCCCCAAGTACACATGCGTCCTATCCTACATATAGGATGAATGACCAATATAAAACACGTCCTAGTCACATGTATAGGCTAACGAAAAGGCGATATAACGTAAAAATCTACCCCCCCTCAAAATATAAAATCCCCACAAATTTACACTAGTTACTCCCATATCTAACAAGCATTAATTTTAACCACGGTCTACCCACTAGACCCATACCTAGTAAGCATCCTAAAATAGGGTTGAGCAACATACTACCCAAAAGCCCCTTGTCCCCGCGATGGAAAAAGTGACTAAAAAAAATCACACAAAACACAATCCAATATGCACAACATAGCAATTTAATCATAAGGGTCCCAATTTAATTTAAATCCATTAATGACACCGTCTTTACTTTCTACACAATTAATTTCATTCAAAATTGTTAAATTAATTAACATGCGATAATCTTTAATAAGACATACTCATTTTGTTTTATAAATCACCTACTTTTTTATAAGTGTGAGAGCTTTCCAAAAAACCATATAAATAACCCACATAAAATTCTACATGAGAACCTACACCCAAAACCATAAAACCCCAAAAATCTAACCTATGCACCCAAGTGTTTCAAAGATTAAATCATATTTAAAAGTTTTATAAAAACAGTCCCAAAATTAAATGTCCACTTTATCTAGTTAAGTTACTAATCGATTTTATCAAAAAAATACATGATTAAGGGTTTAGATGACACTTAAAATGCATAATACTTAAGGAAAGTAATAAAGTATTCATGCCTGAATGAAGATCGATTTGAAAATCTGATTAGAAATTTGGATTCCTCTCGAAAAACTATCAAATAAGTGTTCTTGAACAAACTTGATTAAACCCCAATTAAGCTTTCAAAACTTGTGACAAAAACTTGATTATGTTAGAGGTTGATGATTGTGGGGGAGCGGAAAATATTTTAGAAGAGCTCTCTGATGGAAAACTATGAGAAAAATGGATCGTGAAAGATCCTCCACGTATTAGAAGTATTATATACTAATTAAGAATCCTGAACCAACTTAAACTCTAAACTTAAGAAATCTGATTTGCGCAAAAACTAACTCCTCAATCAATCGATGAAAATCATCGATCGATCGACCGAGCAGTTCTGGCGAAAAATCTCCCACGAAAATTACATAAGGCAAATATTAAAAACCTAATAAAAGCTCCATTTGAAATTCGATTTTAATTCCGTTTGAAATTCTACTTTTCAAATATTAAAACCAACATATTTAATTACTAAAAATCATTAAATCCAAAATTTTATTTTTCTCTAAAATTCCAATTAATTAATTAATCTAATTATTAAAAACACGGGGTGTTACACGAGACTTATTGCACCTCTTTCTATCACACTATTCTTAGCCGAGTATTATCACTTTGATTATTACGTTATCTACTCATTAACTTATTGGCCAGTTCAACTATATTAAGTCATATAACATTCACACTATTTAAATAAGAAGCCCTTTTTTAATCGTATAACTTTCACACTAGTTATATAAGATATACATTCACACTTGTGTATTTATCCCGTATATAATTATCTACTCATATTATATACGTACTTGTATACTAATACATTGACATACATTTCGTGTAAAATAACCATCCATTTTCGAGTAATAACTCACCAGATGCTTTCTCTAAAAGGCTATCATATCCCAAGTATGCTCCCTCTAACTCGATTTTCCCAAGTCGAACTCACAAGCTTGGGTAAAAATATTGCAAACGTAGTGGAGGAGGTCTTATTCCCCTCTAAAGTGAGACCGGATCATACCCAAAGCATATCACCTCAGAAAATAAATCATACAATAAAACATCAGGCAATATGACCTCCCTGCATTCACTAGCCAGGGGATTCACACACATCGCGCAACCTCCTATGATAGCACTAGAGGAGTATGTCTTATAAAATGTCTAACACCGATATTCAATGAGCACACACACACAAACACACACACACACACACACACACACACACACACACATATATAGATAAATAAATACTATCACATTATCTGTATATATATGATTTAATTAAACGCGGCTAACCCATTCCTAACTCCTGTAGCACTAGCAAAAAATAATAGCTGAGTCTATTTTTCGACTCTTAATTTAATTAATTTCACCTCAATTAATTTTACTAAAGTAGTGTCACTCAACTACAGTGCCCAGACTCACTCACTTGGTCCGTATTTTAACCATTTGGAATTTATTACACAAAATTCCGTTATTAAGTTTGACTTTGACACTCTTATTAAATTTAATAATACTTAATTCCCATCTCTCAAGGCCTTAAGTATCATCCTCCATTTAATTTTTGCACTAATTAAATCCATTTAGAAACTCTAAAAAAATAACAAAGCAATTAAAAGACGACACCGTAAAAAGTTCTCACCGTCATTCAAGCGAGGCCCTTGGTCGTTCGAATGACCGTCCGGTTTCAGCCTTCGTCTTCTTCCATGCGATTGATTTCTGGCATTAGTGGCAATTCTAGCTCTACTTTTCCAACCCGCACTTAATCCAATCATTCCCAACAAAAAATCCCTCCCTTGAATAGATTTAAATCATGGATTCAATCCATAAACAACATTAATTCTCAACACAAATTATTAACTCTCGAATTAAGTTTTCCAACGAGTTCAAACGATTGTTATCTCAATTACGATTCTATAATCCAACTAAATCTACAATGTCTATTGGGCTTCTACTATAATTCGAATCCCAAAATCACCGAATCATATAACATCATCAATATCACCCTTAATCTACATAAAGTTTAAAATGCCTAAAAACCCATGTTTATGTGATAACGCACACCAAAAATAAATTTTCAATGACATTCACCATGATTTGAATTGAAATACTGTAATTTAGATTAAAATCAAGTTAATCACTTGCTTGTTAGGTTCGTAGAATCTGATTCCTTTGAAGTAGATGACGAATTGATGGAGAACACACCCAATTCCTTTTGATTTAGCTTTTAAAAGCTCCCCCACTTTCTCCCTCTTTTCTTCTCTACATGTCTAGGGTTTTATTTTTGGGTTATGTCTTCCACGAACTCCCTATTTTAGGTTTAATATTGTCATTCCCGAAATTAAGCTTATGGACCAAGCCTAAATGACTCTAACACCCCCGTGTGGGCTCGGTTATGCCTAAAAATGTCCTGAGGCCCAATTACTACCCCTGGGTACTCTTTTCTGACTATTTCAACCCATCTGGAATCAACCGTGCACTTAGAATCTCAATCTAAGTCACTTTACTACAAAGTCCTATCTCAACCCCAAATAGTTTATACCGACTCCCGATTGAGATAAAATACCGCCACGTCACTATTGCTCGCTAGGACGTAAAATTAATAACTTACTATTCACTTAGTAATTATATTTCATAAATATTATCCATGATCCATCCTTATTAATATTTTAAGAACCACATAATAATGAATCCAATTAAATTACGACACACTTGTAATTTAAAATTTCCCAAATTAATTAAATAATATTTTCTCGAAAATACGGGGTGTTACATACTTCTCACCTTACAAAGGAATATCGTCCCCCAAATTAGGATGTACCTGCAGTGAATAACTCCGGATACTACTCTTGCATATCCTCCTCCCGCTCCCACGTCGACTCGTTAACATTGTGGTCCCCCCACTGGACTCGAACCAAAGGTACTACCTTAGACCACAACTTACGCTCACTACGATCAAGTATCGCCACCAGTCTCTCCTCATAAGAGATATCTGGATGTAAATCGATCTCCTCTAACGAAACGTTCCAAAAAGAACTCTCACTCCACCGGTACTTCTTCAACGATGACATGTGAAATACATCGTGAATTCGATGCAGATGCTCGTGTAGGCCCAACCTATATGCAACTGATTCTTCCCTCTCAATGGTCAGAAAGGGTACCATATACCTCGGCACTAGCTTCCCTTTCTTGTCGAACCTCATGACCTCCCCTTTCAAAGGTAAGTACCGAAAACTATTCCTGATCACTCATGTAAGACTTCAAAACTTTGATTCACAGTGATGTAACTCTCATTATGTTCCTGAACTGTACGAAACTGATGTTGATTAACTCAATCCTTGCTAACGGACCAGAAATCATCTCAAGTACGATAAGCTTGTTATTCCCCACTCTTAACCAAACAAAACATGGGTGATAAAATTTCCGTATGAATCCACAGAAGGCGTCGTACATATAATAAACTGCTACAAGTTATCACACGTAGCTTTACCAATGGTAATTAATACTCCTAATTACCCAGGAATCCAGGATATGTATTTACCGATTTATCCTATAAACTAGTCGCTTCCCGTATACCCATTGACTTATGGGTGACACGTCTAGCACAAAATTTAACTTCATCCCCATCGCCTCCTGACACTCCCTATCAGAGGTGGGATTGAAAACTTTCGTCCTAATTCACAATAATATTGGATGGCACCTTGATCCGGCTTACTTCTTCTTTCAAATGAAATGTTAGACATACTGTTCGATAGTATAATCTACCCCAAAATTAAAATTATTCCATTTTGGTCAGTCAATTCCACATTCCGAAGGAAGCCCTAACCTCTTCACGCTTTTGGATAACCCAAATATGAATTTTACAAATCTGCGCATCAATCCATCACTGGGACCATCAAAATTACAAAAAATTTGGTTGATAACCTCAGATCAACCTCTTTCCATCCCTAACTAGTGTACTTGGAGACATATTCACTATGTCTCATTCAACACCAATTCCCATGCTCAACGTTTCACATCTAGTGAACATCTTACTCCCCTTTTTTCAAAATATACCAAAAATAATTGGCTTCACTTTTGCTCCCAAATATGTGCATTCCTTAGGAACGTTTTTACCTATTTATAATCAACATCTTATATGTTCGTAACCCACTCTATGAATTTGACTAAGTGAGACTCTGCTCCACTTTCCAAAAATTATGGGGTCCTCCCTTGTCCAGGGATATCTTTTTACACTGGCCTCCCTTGTCTTTCAACTCACCACGATTGTGATAGTTTTCCTTGATATACACATAGTCAGACTGTCTCCTTTCTCATATGAATGTCTATCCATCTTACGTTTCCACTTATGTTTTTAACTGCCCCACAAGCATACATTGAACACGTTTATTTCCACATTCCTTTATCCTGGACGATTCTTAAAATCAAACTAAACAGGGTGCCCATACACCCTATAGCCCATGCATCCTATCATAATAATCACTAACGTCTCGTATGTAACATACTTATCCCAAGCTTATCCTCCCATTCTTGATATGGCTATATCATATGGGTATTCTTGATTACCCCACAAATTGCAGTTTAATTCTTCTAGATATTTCCCCGTCCATTAACTTGTGTCGCAAAAGTTTTCTCAGTGCTTCCTTCGTAGCACTACCAACTCCACTGGCCATATATCGTAAAAGCTCTCAGCTTAGAGTGTTTCTCTACACGTTCAACAATTAACATTTAAAAACTAATGCCTTAGCATTCAACAATATATCTCCACTTTTGATGTTTATTAAGGTTTATGCGTGTAACATCCCAAAATAAAGTTCAAAAGTACTTTCCCCTATAATCTATCCCTTAGCATTGTAGGTCATCGATTTTCATAGATCTAGAGGAAATAACCGGGACAGCCAAAACCCTGTCCCTATACTCATAAGTCTAACCATCGACTCCTACGTCTCTAAAGGAGTCATATAATACAGCACTTGCACTTTTAGTAAGTTCTCAGTGCTAAATTAATAACGAGCTAAATCTATCCGCTCCACAGTAGACCCGACATACCCAGAATCACATCAGTAAAAGTCCTTACACATCGGGATCCAATATAACTAGACAAATGCACTCTCTGAAGTCTAATTCATAAAATATCACCACGAGCTCGACCCTGTTTCAAGTGACGCATTGCAAAAATATACATCCTTCCCCGAAACAAATAACACGATAGTCTTACTGTAACCGACCAGCATCGCTGACTAGTCCGTACTCATAATAAAATCATGCGTCACATATCACCTCTCAAAATAAGATAACCTCATAAAATATATACTCTCAGTGTCCACACCCGCTCCCCTGCAGATGGAACTAAAGAGAGCCCTGCTACTCAATGGCAAATATATACAACTATAGTCTTATTAACAATATTTCTACTAAACTCATTTGATGCGCGAATCTAGTGCTAACTAACTATTGTGACTCGCTCGTGTCACACAAAACAGACCCCATTCACCCTGGTATAAAGCTCATACTTTTAATTTCCAATTGCACTGGTGGTTCAAATGGTTCCTGGACAAAACATCCTTATCCCGACGGAACAAAAAACTTCTTATAACTGTCGCCCCTACTGGGCATCCCGCTTCTATCCCCTAACTTTCTACGAATAAGACCTACACAGGTGTTCCTTCTCTTTACACATAAGGCACCTCTCTGTGTCATTCCCCTTTCTCTAGCCCCATTGGCCATGTCGGGGTTGTCTTTCTTGCCAACCTAGTATTCTTGACCCTGTTTGCTACTCCCATTGTCCCTTTGGCTCCGCTGGCCCTATGGGACTCGTTGCTGGCCTTGATATCCCTGACTGAATCCACCGTCACCTGGTAGGAATTTTATTGACTCAATAATTGGTGTGGGTCCTCTACTGGGTATCCCATCCCATGGTGCCTCACTAGCACCATTAAATCTGGTCTTGCCCTTCGGTTAGATTCTCCAACTCTCTTGTCTCCCTTCTCACGGAAGCGTTGATATCAAATTTTAAACATACGAGATTGATGAGAACAATACCAATCATTCTAAATGGATTTATGCATCCATGCTTTTATATTATACCCATTAGTCCATTATTAACTTACTGACCTTTTTGATTCTCCATATCCACCTCGTCAGGTACGAAGTTCACTAAACACGTAAACTTTCCTTCATGACCGACCTCTCTATGACGCTTATGAAATAAGTATTGAAATATCCTTTGCCTATCTGTTTAAATAAGTGATGAGAGGATTTGCGATCAAATCGCACCCCAAATTCCTCGTTATTCTTGGTATCTCTCCACGGTTGTGGTGACTGACTGCTATCACTACAACTCCGCTCATATGAGCAAATTTTTTTCCTGAAATTGAATCCTAGGTGTCACTCCACTCCACCCTACACAATTGCCTTTAGATTATCTCCTTCCATTGATCCATCACACTCCCTCTCCTCCCCAATCCTGATGGATGGATCTTCGAAAGAGTTCCTCTGACTCCCCCTTTACTGACTACGCAGGGTGAGTCTGAATTTGCACCACCACTTTGTACGCTGATGCTTAGGTAAACTACTGCGCCCTAGTGATTATCCCAACATCATCTGCCAGAACAATAATCACAGTGACTTGTATCGTGATCACCGTTACCAAAATATTCCATGGCTTCAGCTGAGCCTCTCCTCTGCAGTCCTTATAACGTCCTCGTTAGTTGTCTAAAATTATTTGGTGTACGAATCCCAATCGAACTCGTATGTGAATTGCATAAACTATACTTAATAGTAGAAGAATATGAGTTGCATATATAAAGGAATACAAAAATCCTATAATAAAGCTCTATATCAAATAACACTATGCTAAAACGTGTAAGTCGCACAGATCCTATAGAGACTAAAACCTGATGCTCTGATACCATTTGTGACACCCTGCCTATTAAAATACACCCCTTTATCAAACTAAAATGTTGGTCTCATATGGCTCAATCTTATCATCACAGTCAAAAACATTTTTAAAGTTACTAACCACCTATTAATTAAATAGACCGGTGCCAAATTTTATCTTACATTAATTAACATACAGAAATAAATAATAATTAGACCATCCAAACAAACTGATAACTGAATCCGACACAGATAAGTAATATGAATAAAGAAGACTGAATCAACTATCGGTTCAACATAAAATCCAACAATAAACTGAAATAATGAACTGTATACATAAAGCCTAATCCATAAACTAAAAATACTGAAATAGTCTGAAGGGAGACATCCCAGATGAGTACTGAAATAAATTCCCTACATTAGGAATATATGAATTAGGCTTCTATAGAAAAGACCTGCAACTTCCACACGAGCTGCATCAACGCATCCCTCGATAGATTCCTCAAGCTGGGCATCCCTGTGCTGGACACCTAAAATGTTTTGAAAAAGATTTTAACACGGGTCAGAGCCCAAGTAAAACATTTTGAAAATATTTAGCAAGCTATTTAATTGCAATTAATTAAATTTGCATGCACACTTTTCATATTTAATATAGTGCCGAACTCTCTTAAGGTATAACTCACCCTTCATCTAATGCGCACACCTAACACTTGCCTTCTAAACCCACTAGTTATGCTACCCCAACTGTAGCCTTATTTAACCTCTTTCTATCGCACTACTCTAACCCGAGTATTCTTACTTTGATTATCAAGTTATCTACTCATGAAATTGTTAATCAGTTAAACTATATAAAGTCATATGAGGTTCACACTAGTTATATAGGAAACCCCTTTTTCATCATATAACTTTCACACTAGTTATATAAGAAATAAATTCACACTTATGTATTAATCCCGTATATAATTATCTTCTCATATTATATACATACTAGTATACTACAACATTCACACATATGTCGCGTATAATATCCATCAATTTCTGAGAAATAACTCACTGGATGCTTTCTATAAAAGGCTACCATATCCCACGTATGCTCACTCTAACCCGATTACCTCAAGTCGTACTCACTCACGAGCTCGGGTAAAAATGTCGTAAACATAGTGGAGGCAGTCATATTCCCCCCGAAAGTGAGACCGAATCATACCTAAAGCGTCTCACCTCAGAAAATAAATCACGTCATAAAATAAATCATGACTTGGGGACTATACTCTACCTGCATTCACTAGCCATGGGATTCACCGACATCGCGCAACCTCCTATGATTGAACTAGAGGGTTATATCTTGTAAAATATCTAACACCGATATTAAATGAGCACACAGTCATATATTTATATGTACTATGACACTATCCGTATGTATATAATTTAATTAAACCCGGCTAACCCGCGCCTAACTCCCATAGCACTAGCCAAAAATAATACACGAGTCTACTCTCCGATTCTTAATTTAATTACTCATTCAATTAATTTTATTAAAGTAGTGTCACTTAACTATAATGCCCCAACTCACTCACTCAGTCCATATTTTCACCCTTTAGAATTTATTACACAAAATTCCATTATTGAGTTTGACACTCTTATTAAATTTAATATTACTTAATACCCATCTCCTAAGACCCAAACTATCATCTTCCATTTAATTTTTACACTAGTTAAATCCCTTTAGAAACCCCAAATGAAAACAAGGCAATTAAAATATGGCATTGTAAAAAATTCTCACGTCGATCAAACGAGGCCCTTAGTCGTTCGGATGACTGTTCGGTTTCAGCCTTCGTCTTCTTCCCCACGATCGATTTTTGGCATTAGTGGCCATCCAAGATCTACTTTTCCAACCAACACTTAATCCAATCATTCCTAACAAAAAGTCCCCCCCTTAAACATATTTAAATCAAGAATTTAATCCATAAACAACATTAATTCTGAACATAAATTATTAACTCTTGAATTGGGCTTTCCAATGATTGTTATCTCAATTATGATTATATAATTCAACTAGATCTACAATGGATACTAGGTTTCAACTATAATCCGAATCCTAACATTACCGAATCATATACTGTGGGTACCCAGAATTTAGAACCATGGGCCTAGACGAGTAGCCCAGTCCTGGCAGCCCAAAGTCCAGGCCCTTTATCTTTTATATTGATCCGGTCTCCCCCCACGATCCCATAAAGGGAAGTTATAGGGGAGATGGGAAACGTGGAGGATCCCATCACCTCCACTCACCTACATGTAAATGTATATATTAAACCCTAGGTCCGGGGCAAAAGGACAAGTTGTATTCTCTGTAATCATTCTCCAGAATATAGAGAAATAATACTGACTGCACCACCGTGGACGTAGGCACATCTTTGCTGAACCACGTATATCTTTTGTTGTGTGATCGACATTTTGTTTTCCTTGTTCTTTCTCGGTAATTGCTTCTCTCACATTTATTTGTATTGCATAATAATTGTCACCACAGATAGTTATTGACGACCCTAGGAAAGGGTCCTACTAGATCGATTCCCCATACTACGAATGGCCATGGGTACGTGATGGGGCTGGTGGGGTATGGTGGAAAACCTTTAACATTTATCACACTTCTTTACATAAGCCGTAGCATCCTTCCCCAAGGTCGGCCACTAATATCCCTGGGTGACTATCCTCTTTTCTAACGAACTACCCCCAATATGGCTTGAACAAGAACCCTCGTGCATATCTTGCAAGATATGTGGGACTTCATATGGGTGCACACATCTGAGCCAGGGGAGCAAGAACCCCTTTTCGTACAAGGTGTCTCCGATGACAGTGAATTTCGTAGCTCTGTATCTCAACTTCTCCCTTTCCCATTTTGCTTTTGAAATCTCCCCCTCTTTAATGTATCTAATTAGGGGGTCAATCCATGAATCTTCCCTATTAATATTTAAGCAAGATCCAAGTGTTCCCTCTGCATCTTCAATCATTGGTTGAAGTAGGATTTCCACTAGGACTGCCCTCCTGATATCTGTCCTAATTGCTGAGGCTAGCCTGGCGAGTGCATCAGCTCGACCATTATCCGGCCTAGGTATCCTCCTTAACTTTGCCTCCTTGAAGCTCTTCAATAGTGACTTTACTCTTTCAAGATATTTTTCCATTTTTTTATCTTTGTCCTCGTATGCTCCTAGTATCTGATTCACCACCAATCTTGAATCACTGTAAACCAAGATCTGGTCAACACTAATAGTCTTTTACAAGGAGAGCCCTGCTATCAGGGCCTCATACTCAGACTCGTTGTTGGAGTCTTTGAAGTTGAACCTCAGGGCGTATTCAATGTCTGTGCCATCAAGTGCTGATACTATTAGTCCGGCCCCACTTCCTCTCTCGTAAGAGGACCCATCAACGAAGAGGTTCCACACATCTTATTCCTCTGAGAAATTTCCCTCGGTAAGGGATCCTTATCTAAAGAGGTATCTTCCCTCCTCGTTTTTGACAATTTTTCCTCTACCGCTGCTTGCCTCAGCCCCATCTGTGGGTGGATCCACAACTCTGCCATGTTGGGTATCTGTCTTCTTGAGGCTTTCATCCTCAGTCTCATCTTGTTCCCAAGTAAATTCATCTACGAAATCATTTAATGCTTGCCCCTTAATGGACATCCTAGGTTGATACACAATGTCGAACTCTCCCAGACTTTTGTTATTTGAAAGTCTGGTCACACTCATTATTCCATTCAAAGGCCTTTCTAAGAACTTTGAATAATGGTAGACATTTGTCTGTGGCTCTGGATACGAACCTATTCAAAGCATCCACTCTCCCTGTGAGCCTCTTAACATCTCTAATAGTCCTAGGGGTCTTCATTTCCAGCAGGGCCTTTATCTTCTCAGGATTGGCCTCAATGCTTCTTTGGTTGAGGATGAACCCCAAGAACTTCCCTGTTCCGACCCCAAAGACACATTTGGTTGGGTTGAGCTTCATCCGGTACTTGTCCATCATATTAAAGATCCTTTTAAGGTCAGCCACATGATCCTCGACCTTCAAACTCTTGGTCAATATGTCATCTACACAGACCTCCATAGACTTACTGATTTGGTCTCAAACATTATATTCACAAGGTGCTGATACGTTTCCCTCTCATTCTTTAGGCCAAAGGGCATGACCCTATAACTGTATGTCCCTTTGTCGGTAATTAAAACCATTTTTTCTGACTCTTTAGGGTTTATGAAGATCTGGTTGTAGCTTAAATACGCATCCATGAAGCTCATAAGCTCATGGCCTGCGGTAGCATCTACTATTTGATCAATGCGAGGGATAGGGAAACTATCTTTAGGACAATGTTTGTTGAGGTCGGTGAAGTCTACACACATCCTCAATTTCCCATTGGCTTTGGAGTATATGGGTATATCACTAAGCTCCCACAATCTACAATGAATCTACAAGGAATCCCGAGGGGAAAGAACCAGAATGGGATGTGACCTCATTTCCCCGCAACCCTCTCTCCTATATATCAAACATCCCCAAAATTACGCGCCATCAATCAACGTAGCTGTGCTTACCCCCGATCACCCTCGTGTGTTGGATGGTGGTCCCCTAGGGATAGAAGGTTACTTACAAGATCCCCAATGGAAAATCAATATCAGAAAAGATCATTAAGGAAAAATAGTCTCAAAAAGAAAGAAGAATTTACCCGATTGGCATTGCCCCTTCACCTACTCGAGGTACCCCAAAAGACCGTGGCACTCCCGTTGGCACCTCTCACACCATACCAGTCGATACCCTCCCTGAAATTTCATACAAATATTCCCAAAAAATTCCTAAAAATCCCCAGAAAATTCTTTAAATTGCCAAATTAATTTTAGAACCTTTTTACCAAGAAAAACATTTATACCACACTTACTTACCCAGTGGAATTCCCAAAATCAATTGGATATCCCCTCAGTAATGTCACCAAAGGACACCGCATAAATTAAAAAATTCCCCAACAAGTAAGTATGCAATCCTCGAATTAATTCCTCTTCCCCAGCGGAACCAAAAACTCAAAATCAAATTGCTTACCTAAAATCCCCAGCGAAACCACAAAGATAATTTCCCAAGTGAAACATACAAATTTCTCCAAGAAAACTATAACTTAAGCCCTCAGAATTAGTTTGAACTGCAGAACTGGTCGCTCCTACTTAAGCCCTCAGAACTGGCTTTGACTTGCAGAATTGGTCACCCCTACTTAAGTCCTTAGAATTGGTTTCGACCCTCGGAATTGGTCACCTCTACTTAAGACTTTGGAATTGGATTTGATCCGTCGAATTGTTCACCTCTACTTAAGCCTTGAGAATCATCTTTGACGCTCAGAATTGGTCACCTCTAATTAAGCCCTCAGAATTGTCTGCGATCCACAGAATTAGTCACCTCTACTTAAGCCCTCAGAATCGGATTTGACCCTTAGAATTAGTCACCCCTACTTAAGCCTTCAGAATTGGTCACTCCTACTTAAGCCCTCAAAATCAGAATTTGTCACCTCTACTTAAGCCCTCAGAATTGGCTTTGACCCTCAAAATTGGTCACCCCTACTTAAGCCATCAGAATTGGCTTCGACTCTCAAAATTGGCCACCTCTACTTAAGCCCTTAGAATTGGCTTCGACCCACCGAATTGGTCACCTCTACTTAAACCCTCGGAATTGGATTTGACCCTTATAATTAGTCATCTTCTACTTAAGCCCTTAGAATTGGCTTCGACCCGCATAATTGGTCACTCCCACTTAAGCCCTCAGAATTGATATCGACCCTCAGAATTGGTCACCCTTACTTAGGTCCTCAAAATTGACCTCAACTCGTAAGATTGATCACTCCTAATCCTAGGTCCTCAAAATTGACCTCGGACCGCATTATCAGTCATCCCTAGCATTTCTTTCAGTCCTCAGAATTGACCTCGACCTTCTGAAACGGTTATCCTTGTCCCTTAGGTCTGTAGAATTAACCTCTTTCCAAAACATCATGTGGTGTCTATTCGATGGATTCCACTTATTCCTAGCTCACCCATAGAGAGGCTCTGTAGACACCATATTCTAAGGCACCCCTAAGTCTCTTCTTAGGTCCCTAGCACCCCCCCTATTTCACTGCAAACCTTAGATCATACTCTGAGTACCGATCTAGAGGCCATCGGGCACTCTCAAGACCTATTTGACTCTGGTCAACTCTATCGTTAGAGAAAAAGATGTTTGAATCTTCTAAGGGCTATGATTCCCCTTTCCAACGTTTCAGCCCGTGCACAAATTGGCATAACGGTTAGGATGAACGGACCATTTTACTACCGAAAATTAATTTAGAGGCCATCGGGCGCTCCGAGCCCATTTAACCCCCAATAAACTTTATCGTTAGAGTCAAATCTCTATCAATCTTCCAAGGGAACTAAAATCCCTTTCCAACGGTTCACTCCGAGCATGAAATGGCATAACCATTCTGACGAACGATCCGTTTTCCTGCAAAAATTTATCTAGAGGCCACCGAGTGCTCCCGGGATCCGTTTGACCAAGGTCAACTCTTCAGCTCGAACGAGACTGAATGAATCTCCAAAGGGTACCAAACACCCTTTCCAACAGTCTACCCCATGCACGAATTAGCCTTATAGTACAGACAAACGATTCATTTTACTTTGAAAGGTCACCGACGACTTCCGAGCCCCAGTTGACCAAGGTTAACTTTTTGAACTAGGTGAAGCTCTTTGGAATGTCAAAGTACATCATATAAACTTTCCAACGGTCTGCCCTGTGCATGATTCTGACTTATCGTTCGATCAAATGATCCGTTTCCATCAGATGATCTCCTTCAAAAGGATCGACGAGCTCTTTCGAGCCACGTTTGACCCAAAGTGAACTCCCAGACCTACGAGAGGTCGAAACGACTCTTAAAGGTTTATGAATTGACTTTCTAAATGTATACCCTGTGCATGATTTGGATCAATGGATTGCATTATATGACCATTTTTTCAGAAAAATCTGCATGAGACTACCGATTGGCAGGTCTAATTCCCTACCAATCGGTAGTGTGTCCAGGGTTATGTCCCGATTGGAAGGTATGGGACCATGCCAATCGGCACCCCCCTTACCCTATAAATAGAGGGCATGACCTCACTCCCAGGAACACCTTAGATCCATCAACATCAGTGATCTCAGCAACATTCTCTTGTAATAAGCAAAGTTTCCTTATGTGAAATTCCTTTGCATCTTACATTCCCATCCTTTTCATACCCAATTTCACAAAATGTCATTCTGTCACATCCAACATTTGTGACACCGTGCCTAATTAAATACCGGGCGATCAGTCCTTTATTAAATTATAACCAAGGTGAACGGTTGGTTCATTCTTAGCATTACTATCGCAAAATAACTTTTCAAATTAAACACCCTAAATAATTAAGCTAAGTGACAAAACCATTTTTAAAACATTATTTCCATATTTAATTTAAACCCAATAATGAAACCTTTCATAATTCATTGTTTAAGAGTCACACAATAACTAGACTCTAAAAGATAATCCAAGCAAATTAAGCATTCAAATAATTAATTCCAACATTAAAACTTCAAAGGAAAAACATCCTGACAGTAACAATCCCAAAGTATAAATAGAGAAAGTAAATGAATCATAATCTCTGACAAAACCAACTGAATAAGGAAAGAAAGGGCGACACATGCCCAACTGGATAAAACAGAACTAGGAGTGGAATTAATAATGAGGTCATCTAAGCAAAAGCCTACAACTCCCACCTAAGCTGCAGTACGTTCCTTCAAAAGAATCCTAAGCATGACACCCATGTGGCTGGGCACCTGTAATATATACATATATATACAAGAGAGAAGAGATAACAGGAAACGGGTCAGAGCCCGATTGTGAAACAGTTTAAAATTTAGTTTAGCAAGTATTTAAAATTCTTATTGGCTAATGCAACAATCATATTAGTATGCGGCACTCTCTTGAAAAATTCTCACCTCTCTTCTAATGTGCACACCTACCGCATTATTAATCCCAACAGTTTTGCTTATCTTAAATTCCTCATAAGGTTTCATGTCGACAATTACTAGTGCTAAGATAATTAATTTATGAAAGCAAAGGTTTCACATAAATCTCATTTTTATTATAAAGTCTTTCAGTATTGCCTCAAACTTTTCAAACACTTATAAATTCGGAATATTTATTCGTTACTCAACTACTTTTAATCACAGAAGAAAATTTCCCAATTTCAATTCTATATATATATATATATATACTATCGGCACCCCACATAAATTTATGGTGCTGGCATACTCTGCTATCAAGTTCCCGTATCACTCGTACTAAGGGAAATACTAGTTCGGAATCACTTTCGAACTGTATTAACACAAAACACATACAAATTGAGGCGAAGCGTAGTTCCAAGTCACTAAAAGGTCAGCACATACCCTCACGTCTCTTAGGACCGTCTGACTATCGATCTGATAGCCTGTACCAAGGATTCCTATGTTCTAGGGTACAAGTCAATATCTCCCATAGAGGTCCCATCGAGATAAGACTATCCTCGCGCGGTAACCTCAATGATAGAAAGCAGCACGAGCATGATTTTTACACGTATATAATAGATGAACAAACACAGTCATATATATGTATATTACCATTCCAATTTCTAAATTAGGTACACCCATGACCCATACTTTATGAAATTCATTCTTAGTACACATTACTAGATTATCCCGTATAACAGTTCGTCTCTTATATTCTTATTTGTGAGATTATTCTAAACTTACTTCGTATCACTCGTTGTATCCTATCTCCCTAATTGTAATTTCAGTAGGTACTTCCTTATTTATGACGTGACTTCCTTACGAGTCTCACTCCTTTAGACACGCGTTCCCATAATTCCTTAAGTGTAATTCACTCCCCGTTAATCCTAATTTAATCTTACATTAAATGCTCCATTTTTATAAAGTCCTACTAGTCCTCTTTATGTCCCAAAATATTTTAACAATAATGTCCAAAGATTTCTACTCATTTAAATTGAAATAAACTATGTAAAAGGGAAATACGAGTTTTCCAGGAGGGGTCGATCAATCGATGGTAGGGGCTCGATCGATCGATCCATCTATCGATCGATGCTCTTTGGTCGATCGATCGATCAAGCAGTTATGGCGAAACTGTAGAAATAACAGTTATGGAAATCCTATTCCAAAACCATCCAAATAATCCTTTTTCACTCCCAAACTCCCAACAATTGATACTACAAGTGTTATATACCCAAATAAATAATATTCTACGTAAAACATGCGAGTTTTCATCAAGTATAACGAATTAAAAGGGCCAAAATCCATATAAATATCAAGAACCCTAATATTCTCTTTAACTTAGTTCTTCCCATTCTTTTCCCATATTTTCTACTCCTCACTCAATGCAAATTCATGGTTCAACCTCTACATATGAATTAGATTTCCATAATATGATTATAACCTCTACCACATGAAATTTCTAGTCTCCAATATAAGCTTTCTTTCACAAAAACTAGTCATAATCAACCCTAGACTAATATCATTGCAGCATTAACTAAAATAAAGCATGATAGATACTTCCTGGAAATATTTGTCTTTTATTTGTGGAACGGATTGGTGTGGTTGTGATCCTCGTCGGGCTATCTACAATTTGGCGGTGACGGCGGTGCAAACGGTGGAGTTCTTGGCCTAGAACTCCTTGGAAAGCTTCTCCTCTTCCTCTCTAATGGCCTTCTTTGGTTTTTGGTTATTCTAACCCTAGAAGACAACTACTACCATGTGATATAACCTTAGAAAATTCGTGGGTTTCTATGCCCAAAAATACAAATTGTCTAAAACGCCCTCTCGGGATGTTAATTAGGCCTAAAAATGCCCCGAGACCCAAACTAAACCCCCGGGTACATTATTTTGACTATCTCGACCCTTAAGGACACATTGACGCACTCAAAATGACCATATAGGTGACTTATAATTTATTCACTTTTAATAGTTTGAATTTAATCCCGACACGACACGGGCACGTCCGGATAAATTTCTAAAATTATCAAATTAGATTCTCGTGATAATTTTACTAAATTTAATTACACATCTTACTTTACCCGTAAAGTAATTTACATTAAAATTTCAATAATTAGTAACTCTCATCACGCTAGTAAATATTTAAATGATTTTTCGGTTAATATTAAATTGATATCTCTAATTAAATTTAATAAATCCCCCCAAATTAAAAGTCATAAAAATGCGGGGTATTAAATACTTCCCCCCTAATAATGTAATTTCATCTCGAAATTTGAAAAATAAGGTATACCTGATAAGAATAACTCTAGGTATTTCTCACGCATGTCTGCCTCATGCTACCAAGTGGATTCCTACACATTATGATGCTCCAGCTGGACCCGTACAAGTGGTACTACTTTCGACCTCAATTTCCTCTCGCTATAGTCTAGAATAGCCACTAGCCTCTCCTCGTAAGAGCTATTGGGTTGTAAGTCAATCTCCTCAATCATGATGTGGGTGTGGGCCATGTCATCCCGAAGGTATCGTCTCAATGATGAGATGTGGAATACATCGTGAATGCGGTGTAAATGCTCTGGCAGTCCTAATCCGTATGCTACCGGCCCAATCCTCTCGATAATGGATAATGGTCCCACGTACCTAGGGGCCAGTTTCCCTTTCTTCCCAAACCTCATCACTCTTTTCATAGGAGATACACGTAGTAATACATGGTCCCCCACATTAAATTCTCGAAAAACCATTTTTCATCGGCGTAGCTTTTCTGCCTGTCCTGAGCTACCCAAATGCGACTCCTGATAAGTCAATCCTAGCGGAGGTTTCCTGAATCACCTCAGGTCCGAGCAACTTGTTGTCCCCCACCTCTAGCCAACAAGTTGGAGAACGACAAGGCCTGCCATACAATGCCTCAAATGGAGCCATGTCAATCGTGAACTGATAAGAGTTATTATAAGCAAACTCCACCAGTGGAAGGTGTGGCTCCTAACCTCCTCCAAAATCAAGGACACACATGCGTAGCATATCTTTCAACATATTATTAGTATGCTATGTTTGTCCATCTATCTGCGGGTGATAAGATGAACTCAACCTCAACTCTGTACCCATGGCCTCCTGAAAGCTCTCCCAGAAACGCGACACGAAAATCTTATCTCTATCTGACACAATATCCAGGGGCACCCCATGTAGTTTAACAATCTCGACAATGAATAACTGAGCATATTCGCCCGTGGTATAGTCCATCCGTACTGGTAGAAAATGATCCACCTTTGTCAAGAAGTCCACAATCACCCAGATGGAGTCGTGACCCCGCTGTGATGTAGGCAGCCCAGTAATAAAATTCATGGAAATACTCTCCCACTTCCACGTGGGTATTTCCAACGGTTGAAGAAACCCCGACGGTTTCTGGTGGTCTACCTTTACCATCTGGCAAGTAGAACACTTGGACACGAACTCAGCAATGTCCTTCTTCGTCCCACTCTACCAGTATTGTCGCCTCATATCCTGGTACATCTTATCTCCCCCGAGATGCACCGCAAATCTAGACCCGTGAGACTGTGTCATCATTGCATGACATAAGTCTGCTCCTTCTGGGACCACTAATCTCTAATTAAACCTCAAACCTCCATCAAAAATAATGGAATAGGACTCAGCGCCCTCGGCTAAAAACCGCACAATCTGCTCCTGGAAAAATGAGTCTGCTGCTTGTGCCTGCATTACCCTCGTAACAATCTCGGGTGTCACTGTCATGACAGATATGAAGGAACGGGTTACCGCATCCTGGTGACCCAACTTTTTCCATTTTGCTCTCCAGACGTCCGTTACATCATCTATCGGTCTACGACTCAACGCATCAGCAACTATGCTGGCCTTCCCCAGATGGTACTGTATGTCGAACTGATAGTCTTTCACAAACTCTAACCACCTGCGCTGACGCATATTCAGCTCTCGCTGAGTGAACAGGTACCGCAGTGACTTATGGTCTGTGAATAAGCGGAACTTTTCCCCCAATAAATAATGTCTCCATATCCTCGATACAAAGATGATCGCTGCTAACTCTAGGTCGTGAGTGGGGTAATTTATCTCGTGTGGCTTAAGCTTACGGGAGGCAAAAGTTATAGCCTTCTCCTCCTACTGAAGTACTCCCCCGAGTCCTTGTAAGGAGGCGTCGGTGTAAACCCGATACTCCACGCCCGGCTTGGGTAAAGCAAGAACTGGTGCCTAAGTCAGCTTGTCTTTCAGCTCATCAAAAGACAATTGACAAGTGTCATCCCAAACATATGGTACCCCTTTGCGAGTCAGGTTCGTCAATGACCCGCTATATTGGAGAACCCTCGGATGAATCTCATGTAGTACCCAGCTAACCTCAAGAAACTATGCACTTTCGTCGGTGTCGTGGGTTGTCCCCACTCCCCCACTACTGATATTTTACTCGGGTCAACTGCTATCCCCAATTTAGATACAACATGTCCTAAAACGGCTCCTCCCTTAGCCAGAATCTGCACTTCTCGTACTTAGCATACAACTGATGCTCTCATAGCGTCTGAAGAACCTGCCTCAAGTGCTCATCATGCTCTTCTTGAGTGTGTGAATATATCAGGATACCATCTATGAAGACGATGACAAACTGATCCAAGAACTCTTTGAACACTGGGTTCATCAAGTCTATGAATACGGCTGGAGCATTTATTAGTCCAAATGGCATTACTCTGAACTCATAGGAACCATATCTCGTTAAGAAAGCAGTCTTCGAAACATCCTGCTCCCTAATCCGTAGCTGATGGTATCCTGACCTCAAATCTATCTTCGAAAATAAATTTGCTCCCCTTATTTGGTCGAACAGATCATCGATTCGAGGCAACGGATATTTGTTCCGTATCGTGACCTTGTTCAACTCTCGGTAGTCCACGCATAACCTCAGTGAACCATCTCTCTTCTTCACAAACAAAACTGGAGCGTCCCAAGGTGAGGTACTCCAATGAATGAAGCCCTGACCTAATAGCTGCTTTATCTGATCTCGTAACTCCCTCATTTCCACTGGAGCCATACGGTACGGAGCGCGTTCTATCGATCGAGTATTCGGTAACAAATCTATGACGAAATCTATCTCTCGAATGGGGGGTAGGCCTGGTATCTCCTGAAATACATCAAAATACTCACGAACAACTGGGATCGAGTATAAGGGAATCATGAACTCCTTAGAGATATCCTCCT
This sequence comes from Sambucus nigra, assembly GCA_949130495.1. NCBI lineage: Eukaryota > Viridiplantae > Streptophyta > Magnoliopsida > Dipsacales > Adoxaceae > Sambucus > Sambucus nigra. The sequence continues at coordinate 191,388,818 of OX422209.1, forward strand.
CTATGTAATACAAATGAGTAGAAGATCCTCCCTCTGGGCGAGGCATAGCCACTAGAAACATCTCCTGCCCCGGAATGGCAAAGACAATACTCCTACCAAAACAATCTATCATGGCTCTGTATGCTGCGAGCCAATCCATGCTAATAATAACATCATGCTCATGCATATCTAATACTAACATGTCTGCTGGTAAGGTTAAGCTACCAATCTCTACTCCCACACCCCGGCATATAAAGAAAATTAATAACCCATTTCCCAGTGGTGAGTCTACACATGTCACAGTGCTCTTTGCTGTGGCTAATAATCCTAAGGCCTTCGCAAAGTGAGTAGCTATAAAATAGTGTGACGCCCCAGTATAAAATAAAACCCAACCCATAGTACCATGGATAGGAAACGTACCCTCAATCGTGGGTGGTGCGTGGTGGACATTATAGACACGTCCGTACTGTAACTGCCCCTGCTGTACTGGAGCTACTGGGATGGTTGGTAAGGCTGGTGTCTGAGCTAGTGGTGGGAGGGTGGCTGGAAAAAGTGGCCTCTGTGGCTCATTACGGGCACCCTGCTGTTGTGGGGCCCTATCTCCCTCTGGACAATCATAGCGCCTATGGCCATTTTTACAACACCCGAAGCATCGGCCCATGAAATTTCCTCCCCTTTATCCCTGCTGATTACCGCCCTACTGGCCGTTACCACCCCGCCATTGGCCCTGCTGGCCCTACTGAAAACGCTGTTAGCCCTAATGGTTCTGCTGCTGACCCTGCGGCTGACGGTGTTGGCCCCGCTGATTAGGCTGGCCCTGCCTAAATCCCCCAAATCCCTGCCTGGAGTCACCTGATTGAAACCTCTTGGCAGGGTCCCCCTGATGGGGACTCTGCTCATGATGACGAATCTGCCCCTGAGATGTCGGTGCTCCACCAGTATTACTACCCCCTGTCCTGCCCTGCTGGCTAGACTATCCTGCTCATTTTCTTTCCTGCAGATGGAAGCGATGATCCTGGCTGTGTAACAAAGCAGCATTGAGTACATCCGTGTAGGTACCCAGTGACAGATTGCCTATGGGGTGCTAACGGATCCACCAGGCCAACTCGTCCATAAATAACAGTATCTTCTTCCCCTCAGTGGGTGCCTCATCTGGCACTATAATGAGAAGTCTAGTGAACTCCTCCTCGTATTCAGCAACAGTCGTATTCTCCTGTTTCAGATTCAGTAACTTTCATCTCATCTCAGCTTGCACGGCGGATGGAAAGTATTTGCGATCATACCGACCTCAAAATGACTGAATAGTGATAATATCCCTCTCCTCCAAGGTGGTGGTGGATTCCCACCACTTCAAAGCAGCCCCCACTATCTTAAAGGAAGCCAAAAGCTATTTCTGCACGTCCGTGCACTCGTACATGCGTAGATGCCTCTGGATATCTTTCTTCCATTGGCTGGCTACAATGATATCCGAACTACATACGAACTTTGGGGGATGCGCCTTTTGGAAGTCATCCCTAACCCGCTCCCATGCAGATGGAAGCTGTGACAGTACTGGCGCCACTGCCTGAACCTGGGGTGGGGCCTTCTGCACTACTGCTAATGCGGCATTCACCGCCTAAGCAACGATAGAGGCTACCTCGATTACATTCATCGTTCCCTGAACCAGAGGTGCTGGTTAGTCGTCTTGGGCACGTCTATCTTTGGGTGCACGTCTCGGAGGCATCTGAAACGTAAAGGGAGTTTATTAGTCTATAGTTATTAGCAAATCTTTAAATAGCTGAAGACGTAAGCGTAAATGAAGGAATACAACAATCCTAAAAATAGGGATCTATAACAAGAACGCTAAGATGAAAGCGAAATAAGCCATACATATCCTAAAGGACACTAGAACCTGATGCTCTGATACCACCTGTGACACCCCGCCTAATTAAATACCGGGTGATCAGTCCTTTATTAAATTATAACCAAGGTGAACGGTTGGTTCATTCTTAGCATCACTGTCGCAAAATAACTTTTCAAATTAAACACCCTAAATAATTAAGCTAAGTGACAAAACCATTTTTAAAACATTACTTCCATATTTAATTTAAACCCAATAATAAAACATTTCATAATTCATAGTTTAAGAGTCACACAAAAACTAGACTGGAAAAGATAATCCAAACAAATTAAGCATTCAAATAATTAATTCCAACATTAAAACTTCAAAGGAAAAACATCCTGACTGTAACAATCCCAAAGTATAAATACTGAAAGTAAATGAATCACAATCTCTGACAAAACCTACTGAATAAGAAAAAAAAGGCGACACATGCCCAACTGGATAAAACAGAACTAGGAGTGGAATTAATAATGAGGTCATCTAAGCAAAAGGCCTTCAACTCCCACCTAAGCTGCAGCACATTCCTTCAAAAGAATCCAAAGCATGACGCCCCTGTGGCTGGGCACCTGTAATATAAACATATATATACAAGAGAGAAGAGATAACAGGAAACGGGTCTGAGCCCAATTGTAAAACAGTTTAAAATTTAGTTTAGCAAGTATTTAAAATGCTTACCGACTAATGCAACAATCATATTAGTATGCGGCACTCTCTTGAGAAATTCTCACCTCTCTTCTAATGTGCACACCTACCGCATTATTAATCCCAACAGTTTAGCTTATCTTAAATTCCACATAAGGTTTCATGTCGACAATTAATAGTGCTAAGATAATTAATTTCTGAAAGCAAAGTTTTCACATAAATCTCATTTTTATTATAAAGTCTTTCAGTATTGCCTCAAACTTTTCAAACACTTATAAATTCGGAATATTTATTCATTACTCAACTACTTTTAATCACAGCAAAAAATTTCCCAATTTCAATTATATATATATATACTATCGGCACCCCACATAAATTTATGGTGCTGGCATACTCTGCTATCAAGTCCCCGTATCACTCGTACTAAGGGAAATACTAGTTGGGAATCACTCTCGAACTGTATTAACACAAAACACATACAAATTGAGGCGAAGCATAGTTCCAAGTCACTAAGAGGTTAGCACATACCCTCACGTCTCTTAGGACCACCTGACTATCGATCCGATAGCCTTTACCAAGGATTCCTATGTTCTAGGGTACAAGTCAATATCCCCCATAAAGGTCCCATCGAGATAAGACTGTCCCGACGCGGTAACCTCAGTTATAGCAAGTATCGCGGGCTTGATTTTTACACGTATATAATAGATGAACAAACACAGTCATATATATGTATATTACCATTCCCATTTCTAAATTAGGTACAACCACGACCCATACTTTATGATATTCATTCTTAGTACACATTACTAGATTATCCCGTATAACGGTTCGTCTCTTATATTCTTATTTGTGAGATTATTCCAAACTTACTTCGTATCACTCGTTGTATCATATCTCCCTAATTATAATTTCAGTAGGTACTTCCTTATTTTACGACGTGACTTCCTTACGAGTCTCACTCCTTTAGAGAGGCGTTCCCATAATTCCTTAAGTGTAATTCACTCCCGGTTAACCCTAATTTAGTCTTACATTGAATTCTCTATTTTTATAAAGTCCTACTGGTCCTCTTTATGTCCCAAAATATTTTAACAATAATGTCCAAAGATTTCTACTCATTTAAATTGAAATAAACTATGTAAAATGGAAATATGAGTTTTCCAGGAGGGTTCGATCGATTGATGGTAGGGGCTCGATCGATCGATCGATCGATCGATCGATCGATCGATCAAGCAGTTATGGCGAAACTGCAGAAATAACAGTTATGGGAATCCTATTCCAAAACCATCCAAATAATCCTTTTTCACTCCCAAACTCCCAACAATTGATACTACAAGTGTTATATACCCAAATAAATAATATTCTACGTAAAACATGTGAGTTTTCATCAAGTATAACGAATTACAAGGGCGAAAATCCATATAAATATCAAGAACCCTAATATTCTCTTTAACTTAGTTCTTCCCATTCTTTTACCAGATTTTATACTCCTAACTCAATGCAAATTCGTGATTCAACCTCTACATATGAAATAGATTTCCAGAATATGATTATAACCTCTACCACATGAAATTTCTAGTCTCCAATATATGCTTTCTTTCACAAAAACTAGTCCTAATCAAACCTAGACTAATATCATTGAAGCATTAACTAAAATAAAGCAAGATAGATACTTGCCTGGAAATATTTGTCTCAGATTTGTGGAACGGATTGGTGTGGTTGTGATCCTCATCGCACGATCTACAATTTGGCGGTGACGGCGGTGCAAACGGTGGAGTTCTTGGCCTATAAATCCGTGGAAAGCTTCTCCTCTTCCTCTCCAATGGCCATCTTTGGTTTTTGGTTATTCTAACCCTAGAAGACAACTCCTACCATCTGATATAACCTTAGAAAATTCGTGGGTTTCCATGCCCAAAAATACAAAATGTCTAAAACGCCCTCCCGTGATGTTAATTAGGCCTAAAAACGCCCCGAAACTCAAAGTAAACCTTCGGGTACATTATTTTGACTATATCGACCCTTCCGGGCACATTGACGCACTCAAAATGACCATACGAGTGACTTATAATTTATTCACTTTTAATAGTTCGAATTTAGTCCCGACACGACACGGGCTCGTCGCGATAAATTTCCAAAATTATCAAATTAGATTCTCATGATAATTTTACTAAATTTAATTACACATCTTACTTTACCCATAAAGTAATTTACAACAAAATTCCAATAATTACTAACTCTCATCACGCTAGTAAATATTTAAATGATTTTCCATATTAATATTAAATTGATATCTCTAATTAAATTTAATAAATTCCCAAAAATTAAAAGTCATAAAAATGCGGGGTATTTTAACATTCATCTCAAAATTTAAGGGATCTCATCCAAGATCAAGATCAAGCCTCAATTCTTCAAAGAATGTCCAAAATCCTTCTCTCTCTTTAATTTTATAATTTTCTGCATTAATTATATAAATTCATAATCTTGATTTTACTTTAGTTCATACACATTAACATCTCACCTTTTTATTAGTTATATTGCATATACTTTATTTTCTATAAAAAAAAAACCAAAACAAAAAAGAGGGCTATACCTATAAATTCCAACGCGATTATCCTTGATAATTTTCCAAAACTAATAACACATTTTCTACACACACACATATAATAAAATCCCGTTTGAATATATGGGATAAATCTCATCCCTATGCCGCATGCGAACTACGTAGACTTTGATGCCTTTATAGGCTACATAGGCATTTCGGGATAAAACCCAAGACTCGGGTCCAATTTTCCACTTTTCTAATTTTCCAAAATTCCCTATTTCCGCATTTGTCTCCCTTTCATCTATAGATTATTTTATTAGACATTTTGTTTGTGATAATTGTTAGCATTTTATTCAACATATATTCACTGATATGCCCAAAGTGCACCCTCTTACTCAGAGCAACTAACTTCGGCCAGCCTCACAGCCGAGGTGACAAAAGCCTATTCCATCCATGATCAGGGTCGTCACTCAAAAGGTCGGCCTCAGTCGACATTTCTTCAACCTCATACATTAGCCTCAATTGGATATTAACCGAGGTTAGTAAGTACTCATGGGTTCAACCATCAACATCAACATCAACATCGGCCTCAGTCGATGTTATAACATCAACATTATAACCTGGACCTAGGTCAGTAAGGACTCATGTCAAGCTCAATCATCAATCACCACAAGAATATCAGCCCTGGACGACGTTCCAAGCATATAACCTCGGCTGGCATCCTAGCCGAGGTCATCATGTAAGTTAGTCTCGGACATCACCAACCTCGTACTCATCCAGGCCGAGATTGGCATAAATCGAAGGCAACCGATCATTTACGCACACATGATTGGCTCAAGACACGTGGAAAAATCTGTTATAACTGAATCATTCCCTCCACGTGAGGGAATATTGAGGTCATCATTATTTAGTTAGATCAGCCAGGTGTCATCCTTACACTTGTTGGATTTTCATGCACATGCTCATTGCATGCTTGGGGGTACATTACACCCCCTAAGCACTATATATAGAGGTCATCCTCAACATTGTAAAGGATAGATAATGGGTAACCCTAGCTAAATACACAGTAGAGAGAGAAATCTTGAGAAATTGTATCCATGGCCACCAGTGCCTTATTTTAGTGATATTACTCACACACACACAGTGGACATAGGCCAGATTGGCTGAACCACTTATATTCAAGTGTTCATCCTCTCCTCCTTACCTCAATCTCTTATATTGAATATACTCATGTGCTTCCATTGTTATCACTTGCTTGAGCTTGTCAACACCTTTCCCGGTGCTGCTGTTTATAGCCTCATCATTCACATTTCATCATAGTGATCAATATTTCAATAAACGCATAAATTATATTTTTTCTAAACACTATTTTGGGAACATTCCTATGGATGACCTCACTCTATCTTTTCCATGGTATGAGTTGGGCGATTCTGATCTTCATTATATATGCACGAACACACATTTCATGGACAAATAAAGGAAAATAATAACACAGGCCCATGAGAGACCGAAAGAGTGGGATGGGTGCCTAACACCTTCCCATTATGTAACTTAGCCCCCGAACATTCGAACTATTGGTTTTGTAAGCATCAGTTTGTCTTTGATGCCACTCTATTGGGGAGGTGAAATGGTCTTTTTCCATTTTTTTGCAAAATACGTTGGAGACTCCATCTCTTTACATTCACCGCACACCGACGACGACCGAAGCCCTACTAGAGTAAGAGCGGGTGAGAGACCTTTCTCCCCATTTTTCCTCACCCCATAAGAGGAGAGGATATTTTGGGATGACCACATTGTAGAATAGAGATTTATTGTTGTATGCTCCCAAAAATATGCATGTGAATAGAAATCCGATAAATTGATGAGAAAACGAATTGTCTTAATTAATGTTATAATTAAATGAACATATTTGGGATAAATAGTAATTTTATGATTAATTTAAAGAATTGTTATGATAAGTCAAAAATATTCCATATGTGATTTGTGAATTGCCATCATAATTGACACAGCGGGGATAATGGGATTATTGGGGTAGTTGTTGCTCTCGCCTTATTTTTAGGTTTCTTGATAGGTATGAGGCTAGTTGATAGGCCTTAGTTATTGGTTACACTTTATAGGTATGGGACTAGATACTGGGAATTTTTACGAATAAATTATTCTGGGTTGGGGCTTATTTGCACGTCATTTTTTTTGGATCATGAGCCTAAGTGCGAGGCTAGGTAGTAGTTAGTGGTAGGTATTCTTTATAAGCGTTAGTCTTGGGTACGCTTGGTTTTGGATACCTCTAGGTATAGGATTAGTGGCGGTTTGATGAAATTACGCTCAATAGAAGGGTGGGGTGAATAAAAAGTAATAAAACTTGTGAAATTTAAGAATTAATGCCTAACAAAAAAAATAGGTATTGAAATGAATTTGTGGTGCAAGTATCTGCAGGGGTGACAGAGTGCGGATCAACTAGCCATAACGACGTGGGTGCGTGTTGTCGTCATGAGTATGTGTGGGGCTGACAGAATACGGGTCGACTAGCTATAGTGATGTGTCGTGCATGGAACCTCACAAGTATGTGTAAAGCTGAGAAGTTGGGTTGACTGACTATAGTGAGGGGAGTGGGTGTGATGTGTGAACTTTAAGCGCGCCAAGAGTGTGTGCCGAACCGATAAGGGGTCGAAGGGCCATAATGGTGTTGCACGAATAAAACTAATTAGATAATTAAATTAAGTAAGGATAAGATCTCACATCTAAAGTATAATGCTAATGGAATAATTGGACTTACACTTTTGGGTGGATTAGTTATATGGGTAGACAATGGCAGTTTACTTTTATTAGCATGTCTATATATATCTCGTTTAATTTAAAATATTCTATTATGTTGTTTATCATGTAGAAGGCTATTGTCTGGGTTCATGGACCCTAATTGGGAGGTGTAGCTAGTATTCATGTGTTGGGCCCTGACCAATTGCGTTGACTAACATTTCAGGTATAGTGCTGGAGTAGTTGCATAAGAGTGATTGGAGATATTTTTGGGAGTGCAGCTGGAGATTTATTTTACTTTCTTTTTTAGTTTAGATTTACTTTCCATTCCATCACTTTTATTATGAGAATTTCATTTATGGATTTGGTGGACCAATTGGTTCCACGATTGTTTATTATTTTTCAGTCAGATATTTATAGTTAGATGATTTCATTTGAGTTTATATTTATTTGTCGTTGGATTTATTTTGGAGATATCATGGTGTTGAATTTTTAATATTGCATAAAAGGTTCTATTTGTTGGATAAATTTAATTATTATCGTGTGGAAATTTTTTAAATGTATCATATATCTGTCACATGCTGAGAATGATAACCTATTTAGTGATGCCCGACGTAGTTTGAAAGCGACGGCTGGCCACCTTGCCTGCTAGAATGTGTGGGGTGTCACACTCAGATGACACTGGGATAAGAAAGATGGGCCCAAAGCCCTAGGGTGAAAAGCCCAAAACCACTGGCTAGATCATATGGTGCACATAGTCGGTGGTATAGAGCACGTTAAAGTATGCGGTATTGGAAGATTCTGAGAAAAGATAAGGAAAATATGGAACATGTCAAGAAATGGACTGTATGGTGAAATGTGATAAATAACCTAACTTGAATGAATAAATAAATGTTCTGGTAAGGGTTAATATAAATAAGTAAATGTATAATTCATAAAGGCCCATAAAGTAAGTAAAAAGGTAAAGTGAGTGGGTAAATGGGTGATTACGCAACCTAAGTAGTTAAACCCATAATTAACACAAGGATGTGTTGTAAAAAGATTTTTCAAAGATTAAATAAGTATTTTGTCCACAATGTTTGCATGTGTTGAAAGGGTGAATTTCAACAAAAATACTTAAGTGTATTGAAATACATAAAAAAGGGTTATTCCGGTAAAGTAATGTGTTTAAACAAATCGAGTGTAGTTGTTTCAAGTGTTGAACTGGGTGTGTTGAATAGAGTGAGAAATGCTAAAAAAGAGTAAAGGAAGACTTTTATAAGATTAAGGTAAATTAATCTAAATAAATAAAGCTTTCGGAAGTAAAAACTATTTCGTGCATTGAATATATGTAAGTGTATACGAATATATATATATATATATATATATATATATATATATATATATATATATATATATATACACACACACACACACACACACTATGTAATTGCATGTGCACGTAGGAATAACGTGTTGAGTCTCCTTTCTGCTATTCGATTCTATGCTTCATTTGTATACTTCCCACTCATGGTTCACATGGACCTGATCCTTGAAATACAAAGGAACAATTTTCTTCATTTTGAAAATAAATTTTCTTGGCATGACAATGAATATAAGCATGATGTCTTGACATAACATCCATCCTCATAATAATATCGAAATAAAAAATATCTAAGATTATGAAGTTAACAAAGAATGTAACTAAACAAAGCTGAATTTTACAATCTCTATAATCTTGCGTCATTGTTTTGATTTCACATGTTGGTAATTCAATATTTAATGGAACAATTAAAGATGTAGGTAGTAATTGTAATAATTTAGCTATTTTAATACTGATAAAGGAATGTATTGAACTTGAATCAAATAAAATATGTGCAAGAAGATTATAAAAAAAATATTGTACCTTCTATCACATCTTGGGGGTTTTGTGTAGGCAATATCGCATAATTCTTTCCACGACTAGGAACTGGAATAATTTTCTTACCAGGATTTGGCTTAGGTTGATTTTGGATAGGATGAAAATTTGTATTTCATGAGGGATTATCTAACTGATGATGGATTGGAAGAGATCTCAATTTAGGGCACTGTGGTCAAATATATCCTAGTTCTTGAAATTCATGACAATGAATCAATGAATGGGCCGTGTTGTGGATAATCTTAGAATAATGTTATCCACTTGAATTTGGATAGGGTTGAGGTTGAGGTTGAGGTAAAGTCCTAATCATATGATTATTTCTAGTAACGGGGGGAGAAGATCATACTACGACGGAAGAATTTCGTTCCATAATTACTGCAACGTCGTTAAGTTAGGAGTGATCTAGAATTTATAAAAGAGCGATAGAATTCATAATCCTTGGATATAGTCCTGTTTCAAACTTCTTGCATTTCTTTATCTCTATATGCACATACTTAATGGCATAATGAGATAGCTCGATAAATTTGACTTCATACTAGGCTACGAACAGGTTTGCTTGTTGTAATTTTAAGAAATCTACAGTTTGTTAATCTCGTTCAGCTTCGAGAAATTACTTTTTGAAGAAGATTTCTTCAAATTGCTCCAAAGTAAAATTAACAACATTTTGGTTACATGAAACCACTTGACATAAAAAATTAACTTCACCTTCAAACATATAAGACGCTAGAATTACTCAGAGATTGGAAGTTATACCGACTCCGTTCAGAATTTTTACAATTTGAATCATCCAATTCTCAACTTCACTAGCACCTCGCTTTCTAAGGAATGACGTAGGTCATGGTCTCAAAAATTCTTTGAGGGCGCTCTACCTATGGATTTCTTCTAATATTTCCTCCGGAATTGGGCAAGGAATTTGTTGTTATTGGGCTACAAATGTTAATTCTTGAAAACATCGCATGATTCCTTCAGTGTGAGTCTATTCAGTTTGAGTTCAATGGAGGGAATTCGAGTACTAACCCTCTTAAAATATAGTATAACAGTCACAATAAGAAATAAGAACATAAAATAAGAATATGTCACAATCCTACTATATTATACAAAGATAGAGTTCTATGGTATAATAAAGTCACATACCACACTAGTACTTACTCTACATCAGTTAAAAGTTAATCAATCTCCTAAATATTAGTAGGACACACTATATATAGTACTTTATTTTTCTATATCACATTAGGAGGTATGTTTTTTTTTTTGGATTTTCCTCAGGAGGGAATAGTAGCATCATTCTCAGAAGAGTCAAAATTTGGAACATCGAAGTAGTCATCGGGTTCGGGTGGATCGTCATCTGTCGTGTCACTTATGTGAAAAGATAAACCAATTATCAGTTCACCATTGATGGCGCATCAAGATATAGTGGTGGATCATCTAAAATAAGATTTATAGCCTCCTAGAGTATTACTGGATCATTAACATAATCATATATTTTCCTCATCAATTGAACTTCACCTAAAACTCAATTGGTCAATATTAGTCACTACTTGAACCTATCGAGGATTCATCTATAGTGAGGATCATTTCTCTAAGCTTTGTAAGGCCTTTTATCTAAATGTATTCTCTCAACGATTTATTATTGCAATGTCCACATTAGATAGAAATTAATCCCATGTATCCATGCTGCAAAATGGAATCTCTATATAACAGTGATAAAAGAAGTTACGAAAAGATAAAATAACTAATATCTTATAAACTTTTCTCGCATAGAATGCTAACCCAGTGATATGTTAAATTTAAAACATGCTCTGATACTAATTTGTCACACACTACTTTTTGATATGATTGTATAAACGAGTATATATGAACTAATGAATTAAAGTTAAGGCGAAAAATAAAACTTTATTCATTATTCAAGCGGTATAAATAATGTATTACCACCGCAGCGGTGAATTACATTTTATTGTCAACTCGAACAATTAAGTAGATAATAGAAAAGTGTCACTCCTTGCTCCCAACTGGCTTAGTCTCCGCCCAAATATTCACATACGTAAATAGGTGACTGGTGTGTGTCTAAAAAAAGGAAGATATACTATCCTCTTTCTTATGGGACATCTGGAGAAAAAAGGAAGTAGCACAAATATTCTAAGCAGACTTTACTAATTTTATAACAAATATCTGTATAAATTAATGGTGGAGTGTATATAGAATTCAGTGTTTATCAAATGTAATTGTTTCTCATAATAACATTAAAGAAAATTAAGGAGTTTTAATTGATAATCCCATACTTACCATTTCACTAAGTGGTATAGAATTAAATAAGCCATCAGTAAAACCAAATAATAAGTAATCCAAAACCTTTGGATAATAAATGGCTAGGCACACAATTAAAGTGGCACTCATACCTATGTTGATAAACTCCGGCACTCAATCATATGAGACCATAAGCCAAGTAGAAAAATTATCTGGGATGACACGGAAGTCTACTCCCTAGTTATTACCGATGCTTTTACAATAAATAATAATGCACAAAAGTGCAAGGTGAACTAAATCGTTACAACGAATTATTATTATATCGGTTATTAGATAAGAATGATCAACTTAATCTGATTGATCATAATTAAAATAATGAGTGATATAATAACATATGAGTATGGTAATTTCTACACATACTTGGAATCAAATAGGGATATCATAGAATTATATCAATAGAAATTAACAAATACACAATGAAAGAGGTAAAATAACATACTTGATCGGTAGTTTTGAACTGCTTAAGGATCAAAAGAGGATATCGAGAGGAGTTGGTACTTGATTATCTGTATATAAATATTTGGGAGAATAAGTATTGTTGGTATTGAGGTTGATTTTGGTCAACTGATACCAAAAACTGTGTATTTTAACGTTTTAGAGGTTTAATTGTAAATAACTTGGGACTTTAAAATCTTGGACTTAGGGTTAAATTTGAACATTGGTGTAAAGACTTTTTGACTGAAAATATTTTAAAGTACTTATAGACGTTTGGGGTTAAAATTCATAAGTTGAAAAAGGCAGGAGAGGTCAATTTGTAATTTAGGAAAATTATTTCACACTTAAAACCTCATTTTCCCATAACTTTGGCTTGGCTTAACCAAACACATCCTTATCTTATATCATTTTGACCAGAAAAATAAAATAAAAATTCCAAAAATTTTGATTGTCCATGCGCCCTCACGCGCGTGGTCAAGGTTTTTGGTCAAATAGTTTATCTTCAACCTCTCAATTTTTAAATTTAGGATTCGAAATCTTTGACCTGAGATATCTCCTTCATTTCTAAACCATTTCTGATGATTTCTAAACAAACTCAACCTAAAATTTCATAAGGAATCCAAATATATGGGTTTTATGGATCGAGGTGCAATATATATTGAGTTCCATAACGTTGTGTTTTGCAAAAAAATTAACTTAAAATCCTAAGATTTTAGGAGTATGGTAGAGATTATTATGAACATGGTTAGGCTTATGCTATGTTAAGAGGATTTTGGTTTTAATTTCAAGGCTTAAGGTGGGTTGTGGGAGGAGAATTCAGAGTTTTGATTTTTCTGAATGAGAAAACACTTTCGATTAATTGAAGCTTGTTGTTTAAATTTGCTTGTTTTTATTATTGCACTAGAGTTCTTAAGGTCCCAATGAATGAGTTAATGGCTTTAAATTTAGTAATAAGCAATATATTTAAGTTCATAAGTAAATCTCAAGCTTTAATGGTGGAATTTTCATATTTCTTCACCTAAGGGTTGTTTTACACTTAAAGTTTCTATTGTTTTGATGGATATATGCATAATTTCAACACAGAAACCATTTGGAATTGAAATAATTTAATGTAATGCATGAAATTATAGGTTACCTGATTTGAGAGAAAATTTTGAGTTTTGAATACACTTAAGAGATGAGTTTAAAGGGCTTAGCTCGTGGGCTTTTTATTGTGTATGTGTAGGGGGTCTGATTGATTCGAATGGGAAGTGGATTTGAGCAGGTTTTGAGAGTTTAAATGCTTGTTAACTTGTATCTCATAAGTTTTCATGGTTAAAACATGTGGTTTTTGGCATTATTTGATTATATAGAGGGTTGGGGTGGACATGGGATTTTGTGTAAATGTCAAATAATTAGGTTTTAGTCCTTGGTTGTTAAGGTATATACTTATATAGCCTTAAAATTTTATTCTTGGTACAGTTTAGGGGTATATTTGTAACTTTAGAAAGTTATGGGGGTTGAAATTATTATTTTTGGTTATTTGAAGTTAGAGGATCAATTTGATATAAATATGGGGCCTTGGGGTTAAGTATAAGTCAAGTTATGGTAGTTTGAAATATTCAGAGCCCAATTTGCAATTATCAAATTTTCAGGGATACTTGGTTAATTTAGTCATTTTATAGGTTTTGTAGAGTACTTTAATCCTTCTTTTGAATATTCTCGAGTTTATACATTATAGGAGTGATTAAATTGATTTTAGGGTGTATTAATTCAAGTTTTTGACATTACAATATAAGAATAGCCTTTACATGCAGAAGAAAAAAGGAAAGTACACAAAAGAAAGGGAAAGTCTATATCTCAAAGTACATCAAACAAATTAAATAAATAAAGTTTCTCCCGCGAACGCTTGTCAATGTATGAGGGACCTACATCCTGTACGAAATTCTCCTTCAGTCTGGCCATCTTGGCCTCATCAATAGTTGTCACCAGCCTCAAGCTTGGCCACTAGTGACTAACTCTAACCCCGAATATGAGCGGCTTTAGCCTGGTTCTGTTGAGCTCTAGAATTTCTGGACACATGGAGTCTCATCATCTTCCTGGGTGGGCAACGAACTACAGCATCAAGCCAATCTAATAAAAATGATAGAGCCTCTAAAGATCATGAAGTGCCTGCAAAAATAATAAGAAGCCTTCAAAAAAATTTCGGCTCGATTGGACAGTTCAATATTTTTAAATAGTTTTTTTTGCTAGAGAGTTTAATGTTTTGAGAACTCTTCTACATAATAAAATTTCAATTAAAACTCCATTTTAATTCCAATTTCGACACCGTTTGAAATTCTCATCTTTAAAAATAAAATTCAACATATTTGAGCAATAAAAATAATTGTACCAAAAACTTTATTTTCCTCTATATTTTGAAAATACTCCAAAATTACGCGGGTTGTCACACTTCCCCACTAGCAATGGAATTTCGCCCTCGAAATTCGCCGAATACCTAACTCTAAAAAATCAGGCCAACAATCTCCAAAAATAATCTCGTCACCAAAAAATTAATTTCCTCACATCTAATCTAGATGCCTAACGCAAAACGATTCTCTAGAAATTTCTATCTCCAAATTCGCGCCACAAAAACGCAACAGGCCCAAAATCCAAGACCCGAGGGTTGTCGTATACCTAAGCTCTGATACCATTCTGTAACACCCCGCCCGCCCGGGGAGAGCAAACGGAGCGCTACTCATCGATAAAACTAATTCAAATCCACAAATAACAAGGTATAGAGAATTTAATTCCCACAATCAAATAAGAGAAACAACTAATCTCAAATCTCTTTCAAATACAAATACAACTAAATCTCTCGAATAAATACAGCAACTGAAATAAATCTCTAATGCTCTATACATCAAAATAAATAAATACAACTCTTCTCTCTTGTATTAAAATCTTCCCAAAATAATCCTCGCTATAAATCATCCCAATCAAATCCAAAGCGCCCAAAATCTGCACTAACCTGCCACTAAAAGAAAATATGGGGAAGTACACAATACGATAGGAAATATGCTCAACAAATATTAGAGGTGAATAAAACGTCACAATACGAGTACGAATATTCAAATCAAATGCGAATCTCATAAGCAATTATATCAATATAATTTCTCAACAACACATTAACAGGGTCACCAAGCCTCACCACCGTATCGCGCCTATGCATTTTTTTTGCATATCCGAAAAAGGAATATTGGCGGGTGGCCAACCTCAGTGCCATATTAAAATCTCATGACAACATGCTCAACACCAATTATAATACCACATGAATCGAAATTAGATTCCAACAAATATTTTCAGATTTCTAAATGAATTTACGAATTCAAATATGAGTCAATAATCACAAGAAAACAACGAGAATAACACTCGCGAGATTTAGGAGCATGTTGTGTAAAACCCCATACCTTAAACCACCCACAAGAACCAACGTGACTCATCACATAATTTTAGCCTCAAAATATATCGCACCATCGCGTTCCTCTCGCGAAAATAATCAAATCTTGTTCTAGCCCAAACTCGAGAAAACACCAAATAAGCCTTTTAATCTAAGGTTGAAATCTTGAATAAGTTTGGGGCTATGATTTGTATATGAAATGGAGTAATTTTAAAGAGCTCTTCTGGTGGAAAAGTTTGAGAAAAAGTGATTTGAATAGTCCATCCACGAATTTGTTGATATATAAAGGATTAAGAGTTTGATTAAGAAAAGAGTTCTAATAAGATACAAACACTAAAAAATTTATTTCGGACGATCGGACCGTTGGAATTGGATGAAATTTTACAGAGAATTAGCTAAAGACGATAAGAAGCCTTCAAAAAACATTTGGCTCGATTGGACAGTTCAATATTTTTAAATATATTTTTTTGCTAGAGAGTTTTATGTTTTGAGGACTCTTCTATATAATAAAAATTCAATTAAAACTCCATTTTAATTCCAATTTCAAAACCGTTTGAAATTCTCATCTTTAAAAACAAAATTCAACATATTTGAGCAATAAAAATAATTGTACCAAAAACTTTATTTTCCTCTATATTTTGAAAATACTCCAAAATTACGCGGGTTGTTACACTTCCTCACTAACAATGGAATTTCGCCCTCGAAATTCGCCGAATACCTAACTCTCAAAAATCAGGCCAACAATCTCTAAAAATAATATCTTCACCAAAAAAATAATTTCCTCACATATAATCTAGATGCCTAACGTAAAACGATTCTCTAAAAATTTCTATCTCCAAATTCGCGCCACAAAAACGCAACAGGCCCAAAATCCAAGACCCGAGGGTTGTCGTATACCTAAGCTCTGATACCATTCTGTAACACCCCGCCCGCCCGGGGAGAGCAAACGGAGCGCTGCTCATCGATAAAACTAATTCAAATCCACAAATAACAAGGTATAGAGCATCTAATTCCCACAATCAAATAAGAGAAACAACTAATCTCAAATCTCTTTCAAATACAAATACAACCAAGTCTCTCGAATAAATACAGCAACTAAAATAAATCTCCAATGCTCTATACATCAAAATAATTAAATACAAGTCTTCTCTACTGTATTAAAATATTCCCAAAATAATCCTCGCTATAAATCATCCCAATCAAATCCAAAGCGCCCAAAATCTGTACTAACCTGCCACTAAAAGAAAATATGGGGAAGTACACAATACGAAAGGAAATATGCTCAATAAATATTAGAGGTGAATAAAACGTCACAATATGAGTACGGATATTCAAATCAAATGTGAATCTCATAAGCAATTATATAAATATAATTTCTCACAACACATTAACCGGGTCACCAAGCCTCACCACCGTACCGCACCTATGCATTTTTTTTTGCATATCCGAAAAAAGGAATATTGACGGGTGCCCAACCTCAGCGCCATATTAAAATTTCATGAAAACATGCTCAACACCAATTATAACACCACATGAATCGAAATTAGATTCTAGAAAATATTTCTAGATTTCTAAATGAATTTATCAATTCAAATATGAGTCAATAATCACAAGAAAACAACGAGAAAATACTCGCTAGATTTAGGAGCATATTGTGTAAAACCCCGTACCTTAAACCACCAAAAAGAACCAACATGAATCATCACATAATTTTAGCCTCAAAATCTATTGCACCATCACGTTCCTCTCGCGAAAATAATTAAATCTTGTTCTAGCCAAAACTCGAGAAATCACCAAATCAGCCTTTTAATTTAAGGTTGAAATCGTGAATAAGTTTGGGGTTATGATTTGTATATAAAAGGGAGTAATTTTAAAGAGCTCTTCTGGTTGAAAAGTTTGAGAAAAATTGATTTGAATACTTCATCCACGAATTTGTTGATATATAAAGGATTAAGAGTTTGATTAAGAAAAGAGTTCTAATCAGATACAAACACTAAAAAATTTATTCCAGATGATCAGACCGTTGGAATTGGATGCTAATTCTCTGTCAAATTTCATCCAATTCCAACGGTCCGATTGTCCGAAATAAATTTTTTACTGTTTGAATCTAATTAGAATTCTTTTCTTAATCAAACTCTTAGTCCTTTATATATCAACAAATTCGTGGATGGACTTTTCAAGGCACTTTTTCTCAAACTTTTCAACCAGAAGAGCTCTTTAAAATTACTCCCTTTCATATACAAATCATAGCCCCAAACTTATTCAAGATTTCAACCTAGATTAGAAGGCTTATTTGGGGTTTTCTCGAGTTTGGGCTAGAACAAGATTTGATTAATTTCGCGAGAGGAACGTGATGGTTCGATAGATTTTGAGGCTAAAATTATGTGATGATTCATGTTGGTTCTTTTGGGTGGTTTAAGGTATGGGGTTTTACACAATATGCTCCTAAATCTCACGAGGATTATTCTCGTTGTTTTCTTCTGATTATTGACTCATATTTGAATTGATAAATTCATTTGGAAATCTGGAAATATTTGTTGGAATCTAATTTCGATTCATGTGGTATTATAATTGGTGTTTATAATGTTGTCATGAAATTTTAATATGGTACTGAGGTTAGGCACCTGTCAATATTTGTTTTTCTTGATATGCAAAAAAAATTGCATAGGCGCGGTACGGTGGTGAGGCTTGGTGACCCGGTTAATGTGTTGTTGAGAAATTATATTGATATAATTGCTTATGAGATTCGCATTTGATTTGAATATTCGTACTCCTATTGTGACGTTTTATTCACCGCTAATATTTGTTGAGCATATTTCCTGTCGAATTGTGTACTTCCCCATATTTTATTTTAGTGGCAGGTTAGTGCAGATTTTGAGCGCTTTGGATTTGATTGGGATGATTTATATTTAGGATTATTTTGGGAAGATTTTAATACAAGAGAGAAGACTTGTATTTATTTATTTTGATGTATAGAGCATTGGAGATTTATTTTAGTTGCTGTATTTATTCGAGAGACTTGGTTGTATTTGTATTTGAAGAGATTTGGAGTTAGTTGTTTCTCTTATTTGATTGAGGGAATTAGATGCTCTATACATTGTGGTTTGTGGATTTGAATTAGATTTATCGATTTGTAGCGCTCCGTTTGCTCTCCCCGGGCGGGCAAGGTGTTACAGAATGGTATCAGGGCTTAGGTATATGATAACCCTCGGGACTTGGATTTTGGGCCTGTTGCATTTTTGTAGCGCGAATTTGGAGATAGAAATTCTTAGAGAATCGTTTTGCGTTAGGCATCTAGATTAGATGTGAGGAAATTAATTTTTTGGTGATGAGATTATTTTTGGAGATTGCTGGCCTAATTTTTTTGAGTTAGGTATTCGGCGAATTTCGAGGGCGAAATTCCATTGTTAGTGGGGAAGTGTAACAACCCGCGTAATTTTGGGGTATTTTCAAAATATAGAGGAAAATAAAGTTTTTGGTAAAATTATTTTTCTTGCTAAAAAATGTTGGATTTTATTTTTAAAGATGAGAATTTCAAACGGTGTCGAAATTGGAATTAAAATGGAGTTTTAATTGAATTTTTATTATATAGAAGAGTCCTCAAAACAAAAAACTCTTTACCAAACAAAATATTTAAAAATATTGAATAGTCCAATCGAGCTGAATTTTTTTTGAAGGCTTCCTATCATCTTTAGCTAATTCTCTGCAAAATTTCATCCAATTCCAACTCTCCGATCGTCCGGAATAAAACTTTTAGTGTTTGTATCTGATTAGAACTCTTTTCTTAATCAAACTCTTAATCCTTTATATATCAACAAATTCGTGGATGGACTTTTCAAATCACTTTTTCTCAAACTTTTTAACCAGAAGAGCTCTTTAAAATTACTCCCTTTCATATACAATCCACAGCCCCAAACTTATTCAAAATTTCAACCTTAGATTAGAAGGCTTATTTGGTATTTTCTCGAGTTTGGCCTATAACAAGATTTGATTATTTTTGTGAGAGGAACGTGATGGTGCGATAGATTTTGAGGCTAAAATTATGTGATGATTCATGTTGGTTCTTTTGGGTGGTTTAAGGTATGGGGTTTTACACAATATGCTCCTAAATCTCACGAGGATTATTCTCGTTGTTTTCTTCTGATTATTGACTCATATTTGAATTGATAAATTCATTTGGAAATCTGGAAATATTTGTTGGAATCTAATTTCGATTCATGTGGTATTATAATTGGTGTTGATAATGTTGTCATGAAATTTTAATATGGTACTGAGGTTAGGCACCCGTCAATATTCCTTTTTCTTGATATGCAAAAAAAATTGCATAGGTGCGGTACGGTGGTGAGGCTTGGTGACCCGGTTAATGTGTTGTTGAGAAATTATATTGATATAATTTCTTATGAGATTCGCATTTGATTTGAATATTCGTACTCCTATTGTGATGTTTTATTCACCGCTAATATTTGTTGAGCATATTTCCTGTCGAATTGTGTATTTCCCCATATTTTATTTTAGTGGCAGGTTAGTGCAGATTTTGAGCGCTTTGGATTTGATTGGGATGATTTATATTTAGCATTATTTTGGGACGATTTTAATACAAGAGAGAAGACTTGTATTTATTTATTTCGATGTATAGAGCATTGGAGATTTATTTTAGTTGCTGTATTTATTCGAGAGACTTTGTTGTATTTGTATTTGAAGAGATTTGGAGTTAGTTGTTTCTCTTATTTGATTGTGGGAATTAGATGCTCTATACATTGTGGTTTGTGGATTTGAATTAGATTTATCGATTAGTAGCGCTCCGTTTGCTCTCCCCGGGCGGGCAGGGTGTTACATAATGGTATCAGGGCTTAGGTATACGATAACCCTCGGGACTTGGATTTTGGGCCTGTTGCATTTTTGTAGCGCGAATTTGGAGATAGAAATTCTTAGAGAATCGTTTTGCGTTAGGCATCTAGATTAGATGTGAGGAAATTAATTTTTTGGTGATGAGATTATTTTTGGAGATTGTTGGCCTAATTTTTTAGAGTTAGGTATTCGGCGAATTTCGAGGGCGAAATTCCATTGTTAGTGGGGAAATGTAACAACCCGCGTAATTTTGGGGTATTTTCAAAATATAGAGGAAAATAAAGGTTTTAGTAAAATTATTTTTCTTGCCCAAATCTGTTGGATTTTATTTTTAAAGATGAGAATTTCAAACGGTGTCGAAATTGGAATTAAAATGGAGTTTTAATTGAATTTTTATTATATAGAAGAGTCCTAAAAAAAAACTCTTTTGCAAACAAAATATTTAAAAATATTGAACTGTCCAACCAAGTTGAATTTTTTTTAAAGGCTTCCTATCGTCTTTAGCTAATTCTCTGCAAAATTTCATCCAATTCCAACTCTCTGATCGTCCGGAATAAAATTTTTAGTGTTTGTATCTGATTAGAACTCTTTTCTTAATCAAACTCTTAATCCTTTATATATCAACAAATTCGTGGATGGACTTTTCAAATCACTTTTTCTCAAACTTTTCAACCAGAAGAGCTCTTTAAAATTACTCCCTTTCATATAGAATCCATAGCCCCAAACTTATTCAAAATTTCAACCTTAGATTAGAAGGCTTATTTGGTGTTTTCTCGAGTTTGGCCTATAACAAGATTTGATTATTTTCGCGAGAGGAACGTGATGGTGCGATAGATTTTGAGGCTAAAATTATGTGATGATTCATGTTGGTTCTTTTGGGTGGTTTAAGTTATGGGATTTTACACAATATGCTCCTAAATCTCGCGAGAATTATTCTCGTTGTTTTCTTGTGATTATTGACTCATCTTTGAATTGATAAATTCATTTGGAAATCTGGAAATATTTGTTGGAATCTAATTTCGATTCATGTGGTATTATAATTGGTGTTGATAATGTTGTCATGAAATTTTAATATGGCACTAAGGTTAGGCACCCGTCAATATTCCTTTTTCTGGATATGCAAAAAAAATGCATAGGCACGGTACGGTGGTGAGGCTTGATGGCCCGGTTAATGTGTTGTTGAGAAATTATATTGATATAATTGCTTGTGAGATTCCCATTTAATTTGAATATTCGTACTCGTTTTGTGACGTTATGTTCACCGCTAATATTTGTTGAGCATATTTCCTGTCGTATTGTCTACTTCCCCATATTTTATTTTAGTGGCAGGTTAGTGCAGATTTTGGGCGCTTTGGATTTGATTGGGTTGATTTATATTTAGGATTATTTTGGGAAGATTTTAATACAAGAGAGAAGACTTGTATTTATTTATTTTGATGTATAGAGCATTGGAGATTTATTTTAGTTGTTGTATTTATTCGAGAGACTTGGTTGTATTTGTATTTGAAGAGATTTGAGATTAGTTGTTTCTCTTATTTGATTGTGGGAATTATATGCTCTATACATTGTGGTTTGTGGATTTGAATTAGTTTTATCGATGAGTAGCGCTCCGTTTGCTCTCCCCGGGCGAGCGGGGTGTTACAGAATGGTATCAAAGGTTAGGTATTAGACAACCCTTGGGTCTTGGATTTTGGGCCTGTTGCGTTTTCGTAGCTCGAATTTGGAGATAGAAATTCTTAGAGAATCGTTTTGCGTTAGGCATCTAGATTAGAAGTGAGGAAATTAATTTTTTGGTGACGATAATATTTTTGGAGATTATTGGCCTGATTTTTTAGAGTTAGGTATTCGGCGAATTTCGAGGGCGAAATTCCATTGTTAGTGGGGAAGTGTAACAACCCGCGTAATTTTGGGGTATTTTCAAAATATAGAGGAAAATAAAGTTTTTGGTAAAATTATTTTTCTTGCTCAAATATGTTGGATTTTATTTTTAAAGATGAGAATTTCAAACGGTGTTGAAATTGGAATTAAAATGGAGTTCTTATTGAATTTTTATTATATGGAAGAGTCCTCAAAATATAAAACTCTCTAGAAAAAAAAAATATTTAAAAATAATGAACTGTCCTATCGAGTTGAATTTTTTTGAAGGCTTCCTATCGTCTTTAGCTATTTCTCTGCAAAATTTCATCCAATTCCAAATCTCCGATCGTCCGGAATAAAATTTTTACGGTTTGTATCTGATTAGAATTTTTTTCTTAATAAAACTCTTAATCCTTTATATATCAACAAATCCGTGGATGGACTTTTCAAATCACTTTTTCTCAAACTTTTCAACCAGAAGAGCTCTTTAAAATTACTCCCTTTCATATACAATCCATAGCCCCAAAGTTATTCAAAATTTCAACCTTAGATTAGAAGGCTTATTTGGTGTTTTCTCGAGTTTGGCCTATAACAAGATTTGATTATTTTCGCGAGAGGAACGTGATGGTGTGATAGATTTTGAGGCTAAAATTATGTGATGATTCATGTTTTTTCTTTTGGGTGGTTTAAGGTATGGGGTTTTACACAATATGCTCCTAAATCTCGCGAGAATTATTCTCGTTGTTTTCTTGTGATTATTGACTCATCTTTGAATTGATAAATTCATTTGGAAATCTGGAAATATTTGTTGGAATCTAATTTCGATTCCTGTGGTATTATAATTGGTGTTGATAATGTTGTCATGAAATTTTAATATGGCACTGAGGTTAGGCACCCGTCAATATTCCTTTTTCTGGATATGCAAAAAAAATGCATAGGCGCGGTACGGTGGTGAGGCTTGGTGACCCGGTTAATGTGTTGCTGAGAAATTATATTGATATAATTGCTTGTGAGATTCGCATTTTATTTGAATATTCGTACTCGTATTGTGAGGTTTTGTTCACCGCTAATATTTGTTGAGCATATTTCTTGTCGTATTGTGTACTTCTCCATATTTTATTTTAGTGGCAGGTTAGTGCCGATTTTGGGCGCTTTGGATTTGATTGGGATGATTTATATTTAGGATTATTTGGGAAGATTTAAATACAAGAGAGAAGACTTGTATTTATTTATTTTGATGTATAGAGCATTGGAGATTTATTTTAGTTGATGTATTTATTCGAGAGACTTGGTTGTATTTGTATTTGAAGAGATTTGGAGTTAGTTGTTTCTCTTATTTGATTGAGGGAATTAGATGCTCTATACATTGTGGTTTGTGGATTTGAATTAGATTTATCGATTAGTAGCGCTCCGTTTGCTCTCCCCGGGCGGGCAAGGTGTTACAAAATGGTATCAGGGCTTAGGTATACGATAACCCTCGGGACTTGGATTTTGGGCCTGTTGCATTTTTGTAGCGCGAATTTGGAGATAGAAATTCTTAGAGAATCGTTTTACGTTAGGCATCTAGATTAGATGTGAGGAAATTAATTTTTTTGTGACGAGATTATTTTTGGAGATTGTTGGCCTGATTTTTTAGAGTTAGGTATTCGGCGAATATCGAGGGCGAAATTACATTGTTAGTGGGGAAGTGTAACAACCCGCGTAATTTTGGGATATTTTCAAAATATAGAGGAAAATAAAGTTTTTGGTATAATTATTTTTCTTGCTCAAATATTTTGGATTTTATTTTTAAAGATGAGAATTTCAAACGGTGTCGAAATTGGAATTAAAATGGAGTTTTAATTGAATTTTTATTATATAGAAGAGTCCTCAAAACATAAAACACTCTAGCAAAAAAAATATTTAAAAATATAGAACTGTCCAATCTAGCTGAATTTTTTTTGAGGATTTCCTATCGTCTTTAGCTAATTCTCTGCAAAATTTCATCCAATTCCAAATCTCCGATCGTCCGGAATAAAATTTTTAGTGTTTGTATCTGATTAAAACTCTTTTCTTAATCAAACTCTTAATCCTTTATATATCAAGAAATTCGTGGATGGACTTTTCAAATCACTTTTTCTCAAACTTTTCAACCATAAGAGCTCTTTAAAATTACTCCCTTTCTTATACAATCCATATCCCCAAACTTATTCAAAATTTCAACCTTAGATTAGAAGGCTTATTTGGTGTTTTCTCCAGTTTGGCCTAGAACAAGATTTGATTATTTTCGCGAGAGGAATGTGATGGTGCGATATATTTTGAGGCTAAAATTATGTGATGATTCATGTTGGTTCTTTTGGGTGGTTTAAGGTATGGGGTTTTACACAATATGCTCCTAAATCTACCAAGAATTATTCTCGTTGTTTTCTTGTGATTATTGACTCATCTTTGAATTGATAAATTCATTTGGAAATCTGGAAATATTTGTTGGAATCTAATTTCGATTCCTGTGGTATTATAATTGGTGTTTATAATGTTGTCATGAAATTTTAATATGGCACTGAGGTTAGGCACCCGTCAATGATCCTTTTTCTGGATATGCAAAAAAAATGCATAGGCGCGGTACGGTGGTGAGGCTTGGTGACTCGGTTAATGTGTTGTTGAGAAATTATATTGATATAATTGCTTGTGAGATTCGCATTTGATTTGAATATTCGTACTCGTATTGTGAGGTTTTATTCAACGCTAATATTTGTTGAGCATATTTCCTGTCGTATTGTGTACTTCCCCATATTTTATTTTAGTGACAGGTTAGTGCAGATTTTGGGCGCTTTGGATTTGATTGGGATGATTTATATTTAGGATTATTTTGGGAAGATTTTAATACAAGAGAGAAGACTTGTATTTATTTATTTTGATGTATAGAGCATTGGAGATTTATTTTAGTTGCTGTATTTATTCGAGAGACTTGGTTGTATTTGTATTTGAAGAGATTTGAGATTAGTTGTTTCTCTTATTTGATTGTGGGAATTAGATGCTCTATACATTGTTGTTTGTGGATTTGAATTAGTTTTATCGATGAGTAGCGCTTCGTTTGCTCTCCCCGGGCGAGCGGGGTGTTACAGAATGGTATCAGAGCTTAGGTATACGACAACCCTCGGGTCTTGGATTTTGGGCTTGTTGCATTTTTGTAGCGCCAATTTGGAGATAGAAATTCTTATATAATCGTTTTGCGTTAGGCATCTAGATTAGATGTGAGGAAATTAATTTTTTGGTGACGAGATTATTTTTGGAGATTGTTGGCCTGATTTTTTAGAGTTAGGTATTCGGCGAATTTCGAGGGCGAAATTCCATTGTTAGTGGGGAAGTGTAACAACCCGCGTAATTTGGGGGTGTTTTCAAAATATAGAGGGAAATAAAGTTTTTGGTAAAATTATTTTTCTTGCTCAAATATGTTGGATTTTATTTTTAAAGATGAGAATTTCAAACGGTGTCGAAATTGGAATTAAAATGGAGTTTTAATTGAGTTTTTATTATATAGAAGAGTCCTCAAAACATAAAACTCTCTAGCAAACAAAATATTTAAAAATATTGAACTGTCCAATCGAGCTGAATTTTTTTTGAAGGCTTCCTATCGTCTTTAGCTATTTCTCTGCAAAATTTCATCCAATTCCAACTCTCCGATCGTCCGGAATAAAATTTTTAGTGTTTGTATCTGATTAGAACTCTTTTCTTAATCAAACTCTTAATCCTTTATATATCAACAAATTCGTGGATGGACTTTTAAAATCACTTTTTCTCAAACTTTTCAATTAGAAGAGCTCTTTAAAATTACTCCCTTTCATATACAATCCATAGCCCCAAACTTATTCAAAATTTCAACCTTAGATTAGAAGGCTTATTTGGTGTTTTCTCGAGTTTGGCCTATAACAAGATTTGATTATTTTCGCGAGAGGAACGTGATGGTGTGATAGATTTTGAGGCTAAAATTATGTGATGATTTATGTTGGTTCTTTTGGGTGGTTTAAGGTATGGGGTTTTACATAATATGCTCCTAAATCTCGCGAGAATTATTCTCGTTGTTTTCTTGTGATTATTGACTCATATTTGAATTGATAAATTCATTTGATAATCTGAAAATATTTGTTGGAATCTAATTTTGATTCATGTGGTATTATAATTGGTGTTGATAATGTTGTCATGAAATTTTGGTATGGCACTGAGGTTAGGCACCCGTCAATATTCCTTTTTCTGGATATGCATAAAAAATGCATAGGCGCGGTACGGTGGTGAGGCTTGGTGACCCGGTTAATGTGTTGTTGAGAAATTATATTGATATAATTGCTTGTGAGATTCGTATTTGATTTGAATATTCGTACTCGTACTGTGACATTTTATTCACCGCTAATATTTGTTGAGCCTATTTCCGGTCGTATTGTGTACTTCCCCATATTTTATTTTAGTGGCAGGTTAGTGCAGATTTTGGGCGCTTTGGATTTGATTGGGATGATTTATATTTAGGATTATTTTGGGAAGATTTTAATACAAGAGAGAAGACTTGTATTTATTTATTTTGATGTATAGAGCATTGGAGATTTATTTTAGTTGCTGTATTTATTCGAGAGACTTGGTTGTATTTGTATTTGAAGAGATTTGAGATTAGTTGTTTCTCTTATTTGATTGTGGGAATTAGATGCTCTCTACATTGTGGTTTGTGGATTTTAATTAGGTTTGTGGATGAGTAGCGCTCCGTTTGCTCTCCCCGGGCGGGTGGGGTGTTACAGAATGGTATCAGAGCTTAGGTATACGACAACCCTCGGGTCTTGGATTTTGGGCCTGTTGCGTTTTTGTGGCGCGAAATTGGAGATAGAAATTCTTAGAGAATCGTTTTGCATTAGGCATCTAGATTAGATGTGAGGAAATTAATTTTTTGGTGACGAGATTATTTTTGGAGATTGTTGGCTTGATTTTTGAGAGTTAGGTATTCGGCGAATTTTGAGGGCGAAATTCCATTGTTACTGGGGAAGTGTAACAACCCGCGATATTTTGGGGTATTTTCAAAATATAGAGGAAAATAAAGTTTTTGGTACAATTATTTTTCTTGCTCAAATATGTTGGATTTTATTTTTAAAGATGAGAATTGCAAACGGTGTCGAAATTGGAATTAAAATGGAGTTTTAATTGAATTTTTATTATATAGAAGAGTCCTAAAAACATAAAACTCTCTAGCAAAAAAAATATTGAACGGTCCAATCGAGCTTAAATTTTTTTTAAGGGCTTCCTATCACCTTTAGCTAATTCTCTACAAAATTTCATCCAATTCTAACTCTCGGATCGTCCGGAATAAAATTTTTAGTGTTTGTATCTGATTAGAACTCTTTTCTTAATCAAACTCTTAATCCTTTATATATCAACAAATTCGTGGATGGACTTTTCAAATCACTTTTTCTCAAACTTTTCAACCAGAAGAGCTCTTTAAAATTACTCCCTTTCTTATACAATCCACAGCCCCAAACTTATTCAAAATTTCAACCGTAGATTAGAAGGCTTATTTGGTGTTTTCTCGAGTTTGGCCTAGAACAAGATTTGATTATTTTCGCGAGAGGAACGTGATGGTGCGATAGATTTTGAGGCTAAAATTATGTGATGTTTCATGTTGGTTCTTTTGGGTGGTTTAAGGTATGGGGTTTTATACAATATGCTCCTAAATCTCGCGAGAATTATTCTCGTTGTTTTCTTGTGATTATTGACTCATCTTTGGATCGATAAATTCATTTGGAAATCTGGTAAAATTTGTTGGAATCTAATTTCGATTCATGTGGTATTATAATTGGTGTTGATAATGTTGTCATGAAATTTTAATATGGCACTGAGGTTAGGCACCCGTCAATATTCCTTTTTCTAGATATGCAAAAAAAATGCATAGGCGCGATACGGTGGTGAGGCTTGGTGACTCGGTTAATGTGTTGTTGAGAAATTATATTGATATAATTGCTTGTGAGATTCGCATTTGATTTGAATATTCGTACTCGTATTGCGACGTTTTAGTCACCGCTAATATTTGTTGAGCATATTTCCTGTCGTATTGTGTACTTCCCAATATTTTATTTTAGTGGAAGGTTAGTGCAGATTTTGGGCGCTTTGGATTTGATTGGGTTGATTTATATTTAGGATTAATTTGGGAAGATTTTAATACAAGAGAGAAGACTTGTATTTATTTATTTTGATGTATACAGCATTGGAGATTTAATTTAGTTGTTGTATTTATTCGAGAGACTTGGTTGTATTTGTATTTGAAGAGATTTGAGATTAGTTGTTTCTCGTATTTGATTGTGTGAATTAGATGCTCTATACATTGTGGTTTGTGGATTTGAATTAGTTTTATCGATGAGTAGCGCTCCGTTTGCTCTCCCCGGGCGAGCGGGGTGTTACAGAATGGTATCAGAGCTTAGGTATACGACAACCCTCGGGTGTTGGATTTTGGGCCTGTTGCGTTTTTGTAGCGCGAATTTGGAGATAGAAATTCTTAGAGAATCGTTTTGCGTTAGGCATCTAGATTAGATGTGAGGAAAGAAATTTTTTGGTGACGAGATTATTTTTGGAGATAGTTGCCTGATTTTTTAGAGTTAGGTATTTGGCGAATTTCGAGGGCGAAATTCCATTATTAGTGGGGAAGTGTAACAACCCGCGTAATTTTGGGGTATTTCAAAATATAGAGGAAAATAAAGTTTTTGGTAAAATTATTTTTCTTGCTCAAATATGTTGGATTTTATTTTTAAAGATGAGAATTTCAAACGGTGTCGAAATTGGAATTAAAATGGAGTTTTAATTGAATTTTTATTATATAGAAGAGTCCTCAAAACATAAAACTCTCTAGCAAACAAAATATTTAAAAATATTGAACGGTCCAATCGAGCTGAATTTTTTTTGAGGATTTCCTATCGTCTTTAGATATTTCTCTGCAAAATTTCATCCAATTCCAACTCTCCGATCGTCCGGAATAAAATTTTTAGTGTTTGTATCTGATTAGAACTCTTTTCTTAATCAAACTCTTAATCCTTTATATATCAACAAATTTGTGGTTGGACTTTTAAAATAACTTTTTCTCAAACTTTTCAACCAGAAGAGCTCTTTAAAATTACTCCCTTTCATATACAATCCATAGCCCCAAACTTATTCAAAATTTCAACCTTAGATTAGAAGGCTTATTTGGTGTTTTCTCGAGTTTGGCCTATAACAAGATTTAATTTTTTTCGCGAGAGGAACGTGATGGTGTGATAGATTTTGAGGCTAAAATTATGTGATGATTCATGTTGGTTCTTTTGGTGGTTTAAGGTATGGGATTTTACACAATATGCTCCTAAATCTCGCGAGAATTATTCTCGTTGTTTTCTTGTGATTATTGACTCATCTTTGAATTGATAAATTCATTTGGAAATCTGGGAATATTTGTTGGAATCTAATTTCGATTCATGTGGTATTATAATTGGTGTTGATAATTTTGTCATGAAATTTTAATATCGCACTGAGGTTAGGCACCCATCAATATTCCTTTTTCTGGATATGCAAAAAAAATGCATAGGCGTGGTACGGTGGTGAGGCTTGGTTACCCGGTTAATGTGTTGTTGAGAAATTATATTGATATAATTGTTGTGAGATTCGCATTTGATTTGAATATTCGTACTCGTAATGTGACGTTTTATTTACCGCTAATGTTTGTTGAGCATATTTCCTGTCGTTTTGTGTACTTCCCCATATTTTATTTTAGTGGCAGGTTAGTGCAGATTTTGGATTTGATTGGGATGATTTATATTTAGTGTTATTCTGGGAAGATTTTAATACAAGAGAGAAGACTTGTATTTATTTATTTTGATGTATAGAGCATTGGAGATTTATTTTAGTTGCGGTATTTATTCGAGAGACTTTGTTGTTTTTGTATTTGAAGAGAATTGAGATTAGTTGTTTCTCTTATTTGATTGTGGGAATTAGATGCTCTATACCTTGTTGTTTGTGGATTTGAATTAGTTTTATCGATGAGTAGCGCTCCGTTTGCTCTCCCCGGGAGGGCGGGGTGTTACAGAATGGTATCAGAGCTTAGGTATACGACAATCCTCAGGTCTTGGATTTTGGGTCTGTTGCGTTTTTGTGGCGCGAATTTGGAGATAGAAATTTTTAGAGAATCGTTTTGCGTTAAGCATCTAGATTAGAAGTGAGGAATTTATTTTTTTTGTGACGAGACTATTTTTGGAGATTGTTGGCCTGATTTTTTTAGAGTTAGGTATTTGGCGAATTTCGAGGGCGAAATTCCATTGTTAGTGGGGAAGTGTAACAACCCGCGTAATTTGGGGGTATTTTCAAAATATAGAGGAAAATAAAGTTTTTGGTAAAATTATTTTTCTTGCTCAAATATGTTGGATTTTATTTTTAAAGATGAGAATTTCAAACGGTTTCGAAATTGGAATTAAAATGGAGTTTTAATTGAATTTTTATTATATAGAAGAGTCCTCAAAACATAAAACTCTCTAGCAAAAAAATATATTTAAAAATATTGAACCGTCCAATCGAGCTGAAATTGTTTTGAAGGTTTCCTATCGTCTTTAGATAATTCTCTGTAAAATTTCATCCATTTCCAACAGTACGATTGTCCGGAATAAATTTTTTAGTGTTTGTATCTGATTAGAACTCTTTTCTTAATCAAACTCTTAATCCTTTATATATCAACAAATTCGTGGATGGACTTTTCAAATCAATTTTTCTCAAACTTTTCAATCAGAAGAGCTCTTCAAAATTACTCCCTTTCATAAACAAACCATAGCCCCAAACTTATTCAAGATTTCAACCTTAGATTAGAAGGCTTATTTGGTGTTTTCTCGAGTTTGGGATAGAACAAGATTTGATTATCTTCGCGAGAGGAACGTGATGGTGCGATAGATTTTGAGGCTAAAATTATGTGATGATTCATGTTGGTTCTTTTAGGTAATTTAAGGTATGGGGTTTTACACAATATGATCCTAAATCTCGCGAGTATAATTCTCGTTGTTTTCTTGTGATTATTGACTCATATTTGAATTGATAAATTCATTTGAAAATCTGAAAATATTTGTTGGAATCTAATTTCGATTCATGTGGTATTATAATTGGTGTTGAGCATGCTGTCATGAAATTTTAATATGGCACTGAAATTGGACACCCGTCAATATTCCTTTTTTCGGCTATGCAAAAAAAATGCATAGGCGCGGTACGGTGGTGAGGCTTGGTGACCCGGTTAATGTGTTGTTGAGAAATTATATTGATATAATTGCTTATGAGATTCGCATTCGATTTGAATATTCGTACTCGTATTGTGACGATTTATTCACCGCTAATATTTGTTGAGCATATTTCCTGTCGTATTGTGTACTTCCCCATATTTTCTTTTAGTGACATGTTTGTGCAGATTTTGGGCGCTTTGGATTTGATTGGGATGATTTATAGCGAGGATTATTTAGGAAAGATTTTAATACAAGAGAGAAGACTTGTATTTATTTATTTTGATGTATAGAGCATTGGAGATTTATTTTAGTTGCTGTATTTATTCGAGAGACTTGGTTGTATTTGTATTTGAAGAGATTTGGAGTTAGTTGTTTCTCTTATTTGATTGAGGGAATTAGATGCTCTATACATTGTGGTTTGTGGATTTGAATTAGATTTATCGATTTGTAGCGCTCCGTTTGCTCTCCCCGGGCGGGCAAGGTGTTACAGAATGGTATCAGGGCTTAGGTATATGATAACCCTCGGGACTTGGATTTTGGGCCTGTTGCATTTTTGTAGCGCGAATTTGGAGATAGAAATTCTTAGAGAATCGTTTTGCGTTAGGCATCTAGATTAGATGTGAGGAAATTAATTTTTTGGTGATGAGATTATTTTTGGAGATTGCTGGCCTAATTTTTTTGAGTTAGGTATTCGGCGAATTTCGAGGGCGAAATTCCATTGTTAGTGGGGAAGTGTAACAACCCGCGTAATTTTGGGGTATTTTCAAAATATAGAGGAAAATAAAGTTTTTGGTCAAAATATTTTTCTTGCTCAAATATGTTGGATTTTATTTTTAAAGATGAGAATTTCAAACGGTTTCGAAATTGGAATTAAAATGGAGTTTTAATTGAATTATTATATAGAAGAGTCCTCAAAACATAAAACTCTCTAGCAAAAAAATATATTTAAAAATATTGAACGGTCCAATCGAGCTGAAATTTTTTTGAGGGTTTTCTATCGTCTTTAGCTAATTCTCTGTAAAATTTCATCCTATTCCAACAGTACGATTGTCCGGAATAAATTTTTTAGTGTTTGTATCTGATTAGAACTCTTTTCTTAATCAAACTCTTAATCCTTTATATATCAACAAATTTGTGGATGGACTTTTCAAATCAATTTTTCTCACACTTTTCAATCAGAAGAGCTCTTCAAAATTACTCCCTTTCATATACAAACCATAGCCACAAACTTATTCAAGATTTCAACCTTAGATTAGAAGGCTTATTTGGTGTTTTCTTGAGTTTGGGCTAGAACAAGATTTGATTATTTTCGCGAGAGGAACGTGATGCTGTGATAGATTTTGAGGCTAAAATTATGTGATGATTCATGTTGGTTCTTTTAGGTGATTTAAGGTATGGGGTTTTACACAATATGATCCTAAATCTCGCGAGTGTTATTCTCGTTGTTTTCTTGTGATTATTGACTCATATTTGAATTGATAAATTCATTTGAAAATCTGAAAATATTTGTTGGAATCTAATTTCGATTCATGTGGTATTATAATTGGTGTTCAGCATGCTGTCATGAAATTTTAATATGGCACTGAGGTTGGACACCCGTCAATATTCCTTTTTTCGGATATGCAAAAAAAAATGCATAGGCGCGGTACGGTGGTGAGGCTTGGTGACCCGGTTAATGTGTAGTTGAGAAATTATATTGATATAATTGATTATGAGATTCGCATTCGATTTGAATATTCGTAGTCGTATTGTGACGATTTATTCACTGCTAATATTTGTTGAGCATATTTCCATTCGTATTGTGTACTTCCCCATATTTTCTTTTTGTGGCATGTTAGTGCAGATTTTGGGTGCTTTGGATTTGATTGGGATGATTTATAACGAGGATTATTTTGGGAAAATTTTAATACAAGAGAGAAGACTTGTATTTATTTATTTTGATGTATAGAGCATTGGAGATTTATTTTAGTTGCTGTATTTATTTGATAGACTTGGTTGTATTTGTATTTGAAGAGATTTGAGATTAGTTGTTTCTCTTATTTGATTGTGGGAGTTAGATGCTCTATACCTTGTTATTTGTGGATTTGAATTAGTTTTATCGACGAGTAGCGCTCCGTTAGCTCTCTCCGGGCGGGCGGGGTGTTACAGAATGGAATTAGAGCTTAGGTATACAACAACCCTCGGTTCTTGGATTTTGGGTCTGTTGCGTTGTTGTGGTGCGAATTTGGAGATAGAATTTTTTAGAGAATCGTTTTGCGTTAGGCATCTAGATTAGATGTGAGGAAATTATTTTTTTGGTGACGAGACTATTTTTGGAGATTGTTGGCCTGATTTTTTTAGAGTTAGGTATTCGACGAATTTCGAGGGCGAAATTCCATTGTTAGTGGGGAAGTGTAACAACCCCCGTAATTTTGGGGTATTTTCAAAATATAGAGGAAAATAAAGTTTTTGGTAAAATTATTTTTCTTGCTCAAATATGTTGAATTTTTTTTTTTAAAGATGAGAATTTCAAACGGTTTCGAAATTGAAATTAAAATGGAGTTTTAATTGAATTTTTATTATATAGAAGAGTCCTCAAAACATAAAACTCTCTAGCAAAAAAATATATTTAAAAATATTGAACTGTCCAATCTAGCAGAATTTTTTTTGAAGGCTTCCTATCGTCTTTTGCTATTTCTCTATAAAATTTCATCCAATTCCAACAGTCTGATCGTCCGGAATAAAAATTTTAGTGTTTGTATCTGATTAGAACTCTTTTCTTAATCAAACTCTTAATCCTTTATATATCAACAAATTCGTGGATGGACTTTTCAAATCAATTTTTCTCAAACTTTTCAACCAGAAGAGCTCTTCAAAATAACACCCTTTCATATACAAACCATATCCCCAAACTTATTCAAGATTTCAACCTTAGATTAGAAGGCTTATTTGGTGTTTTCTCGAGTTTGGGCTAGAACAAGATTTGATTATTGTCGTGAGAGGAACGTGATGGTGCGATAGATTTTGAGGCTAAAATTATGTGATGATTCATGTTGGTTCTTTTAGGTGATTTAAGGTATGAGGTTTTACACAATATGATCCTAAATCTCGCGAGTATTATTCTCGTTGTTTTCTTGTGATTATTGACTCATATTTGAATTTATAAATTCATTTGAAAATCTGAAAATATTTGTTGGAATGTAATTTCGATTCATGTGGTATTATAATTGGTGTTGAGCATGCTGTCATGAAAGTTTAACATGGCACTGAGGTTGGACACCCGTCAATATTCCTTTTTCCGGATATGCAAAAAAAAATGCATAGGCGCGGTATGGTGGTGAGGCTTGGTTACTCGGTTAATGTGTTGTTGAGAAATTATATTGATATAATTTCTTATGAGATTCGCATTCGATTTGAATATTCGTACTCGTATTGTGACGATTTATTCACCGCTAATATTTGTTGAGCATATTTCCTGTCGTATTGTGTACTTCCCCATATTTTCTTTTAGTGGCATGTTAGTGCAGATTTTGGGCGCTTTGGATTTGATTGGGATGATTTATAGCGAGGATTATTTTGGGAAGATTTTAATACAAGAGAGAAGACTTGTATTTATTTATTTTGATGTATAGAGCATTGGAGATTTATTTTAGTTGCTGTATTTATTCGAGAGACTTGGTTGTATTTGTATTTGAAGAGATTTGAGATTAGTTGTTTCTATTATTTGATTGTGGGAGTTAGATGCTCTATACCTTGTTATTTGTGAAGTTGAATTAGTTTTATCGATGAGTAGCGCTCTATTTTCTCTCTCCGGGCGGGCGGGGTGTTACAGAATGGAATCAGAGTTTAGGTATACGACAACACTCGGTTCTTGGATTTTGGGTCTGTTGCGTTTTTGTGGTGCGAATTTGGAGATAGGATTTTTTAGAGAATCGTTTTACGTTAGGCATCTAGATTAGATGTGAGGAAATTATTTTTTTGTGGACGAGACTATTTTTGGAGATTGTTGGCCTGATTTTTTTAGAGTTGGGTATTCGACGAATTTCGAGGGCGAAATTCCATTGTTAGTGGGGAAGTGTAACATCCCGCGTAATTTTGGGGCATTTTCAAAATATAGAGGAAAATAATGTTTTTGGTAAAATTATTTTTCTTGCTCAAATATGTTGAATTTTATTTTTAAAGATGAGAATTTCAAACGGTTTCGAAATTAGAATTAAAATGGAGTTTTAATTGAATTTTTATTATATAGAAGAGTCCTCAAAACATAAAACTCTCTAGCAAAAAAAAATATTTAAAAATATTGAACTGTCCAATCGAGCAGAAATTTTTTTTGAAGGCTTCCTATCGTCATTAGCTATTTCTTTATAAAATTTCATCCAATTCCAACAGTCCGATCGTCCGGAATAAAAATTTTAGTGTTTGTATCTGATTAGAACTCTTCTCTTAATCAAACTCTTAATCCTTTATATATCAACAAATTCGTGGATGGACTTTTCAAATAAATTTTTCTCAAACTTTTCAACCAGAAGAGCTCTTCAAAATTACTCCCTTTCATATACAAACCATAGCCCCAAACTTATTCAAGATTTCAACCTTAGATTAGAAGGCTTATTTGGTGTTTTCTTGAGTTTGGGCTAGAACAAGATTTGATTATTTTCGCGAGAAGAACGTGATGGTGCGATAGATTTTGAGGCTAAAATTATGTGATGATTCATGTTGGTTATTTTAGGTGATTTAAGGTATGAGGTTTTACACAATATGATCCTAAATCTCACGAGTATTATTCTCGTTGTTTTCTTATGATTATTGACTCATATTTGAATTGATAAATTCATATAAAAATCTGAAAATATTTGTTGGAATCTAATTTCGATTCATGTGGTATTATAATTGGTGTTGAGCATGCTGTCATGAAAGTTTAACATGGCACTGAGGTTGGACACCCGTCAATATTTCTTTTTCCGGATATGCAAAAAAAATGCATAGGCGCGGTACGGTGGTGAGGCTTGGTGACCCGGTTAATGTGTTGTTGAGAAATTATATTGATATAATTTCTTATGAGATTCGCATTCGATTTGAATATTCGTACTCGTATTGTGACGATTTATTCACCGCTAATATT
The DNA here is from genome assembly GCA_949130495.1 of Sambucus nigra. Classification (NCBI taxonomy): domain Eukaryota; kingdom Viridiplantae; phylum Streptophyta; class Magnoliopsida; order Dipsacales; family Adoxaceae; genus Sambucus; species Sambucus nigra. Next base: position 191,425,701 of record OX422209.1, read on the forward strand.
TGTTGAGCATATTTCCTGTCGTATTGTGTACTTCCCCATATTTTCTTTCAGTGGCATGTTAGTGCAAATTTTGGGCGCTTTGGATTTGATTGGGATGATTTATAGCGAGGATTATTTTGGGAAGATTTTAATACAAGAGAGAAGACTTGTATTTATTTATTTTGATGTATAGAGCATTGGAGATTTATTTTAGTTGCTGTATTTATTCGAGAGACTTGGTTGTATTTTTATTTGAAGAGATTTGAGATTAGTTGTTTCTATTATTTGATTGTGGGAGTTAGATGCTCTATACCTTGTTATTTGTGAATTTGAATTAGTTTTATCGATGAGTAGCGCTCTGTTTTCTCTCTCCGGGCGGGCGGGGTGTTACAGAATGGAATCAGAGTTTAGGTATACGACAACACTCGGTTCTTGGATTTTGGGTCTGTTGCGTTTTTGTGGTGCGAATTTGGAGATAGGATTTTTTAGAGAATCGTTTTACGTTAGGCATCTAGATTAGATGTGAGGAAATTATTTTTTTGTGGACGAGACTATTTTTGGAGATTGTTGGCCTGATTTTTTTAGAGTTGGGTATTCGACGAATTTCGAGGGCGAAATTCCATTGTTAGTGGGGAAGTGTAACATCCCGCGTAATTTTGGGGCATTTTCAAAATATAGAGGAAAATAATGTTTTTGGTAAAATTATTTTTCTTGCTCAAATATGTTGAATTTTATTTTTAAAGATGAGAATTTCAAACGGTTTCGAAATTAGAATTAAAATGGAGTTTTAATTGAATTTTTATTATATAGAAGAGTCCTCAAAACATAAAACTCTCTAGCAAAAAAAAATATTTAAAAATATTGAACTGTCCAATCGAGCAGAAATTTTTTTTGAAGGCTTCCTATCGTCATTAGCTATTTCTTTATAAAATTTCATCCAATTCCAACAGTCCGATCGTCCGGAATAAAAATTTTAGTGTTTGTATCTGATTAGAACTCTTTTCTTAATCAAACTCTTAATCATTTATATATCAACAAATTCGTGGATGGACTTTTCAAATCAATTTTTCTCAAACTTTTCCACTAGAAGAGCTCTTAAAAATTACTCCCTTTCATATACAAACCATAGCCCCAAACTTATTTAAGATTTCAACCTTAGATTAGAAGGATTATTTGGTGTTTTCTCGAGTTTGGGCTAGAACAAGATTTGATTATTTTCGCGAGAGGAACATGATGGTGCGATAGATTTTGAGGCTAAAATTATGTGATGATTCATGTTGGTTCTTTTAGGTGATTTAAAGTATGGGGTTTTACTCAATATGATCCTAAATCTCACGAGTATTATTCTCGTTGTTTTCTTGTGATTATTGACTCATATTTGAATTGATAAATTCATTTGAAAATCTAAAAATATTTGTTGGAATCTAATTTCGATTCATGTGGTATTATAATTGGCGTTGAGCATGCTGTCATGAAATTTTAATATGGCACTGAGGTTGGACACCCATCAATATTCCTTTTTTCGGATATGCAAAAAAAAATGCATAGGCACGGTACGGTGGTGAGGCTTGGTGACCCGGTTAATGTGTTGTTGAGAAATTATATTGATATAATTGCTTATGTGATTCGCATTCGATTAGAATATTCGTACTCGTATTGTGACGATTTATTCACCGCTAATATTTGTTGAGCATATTTCCTGTCGTATTGTGTACTTCCCCATATTTTCTTTTAGTGGCAGGTTAGTGCAGATTTTGGGCGCTTTTGATTTGATTGGGATGATTTATAGCGAGGATTATTTTGGGAAGATTTTAATACAAGCGAGAAGACTTGTATTTATTTATTTTGATGGATAGAGCATTGGAGATTTATTTTTGTTGCTGTATTTATTCGAGAGACTTGGTTGTATTTGTATTTGAAGAGATTTGAGATTAGTTGTTTCTCTTATTTGATTGTGGGAGTTAGATGCTCTATACCTTGTTATTTGTGGATTTGAATTAGTTTTATCGGCGAGTAGCACTCCGTTAGCTCTCCCCGGGCGGGCGAGGTGTTACACCTTGATGCGACGGAAAGTGCCTTCGTTAAATCTATGACTGATCTCATGATCGAAAACGTTAATAAAAAAATCTCATAAATTACATCATTTTCGACAGGGTACATTCTTGTTGAACAATACATCATTTTGTTGGCATCAGATAAACAATTTTTGAAGTAATCTATTGTACAAACCTATCAGTTTAAAAAAAATTGTAATTTATTTTCCATGGATACATACACCATCTTTATGTACGCAGACCGTAGTACAAACCTATCATGTCAAAAAATTCGTTTACAACGCATAAGTGTAAAAAAAGGGAAATTTTCATATGTTAATATAACTATTCATCAGTTTTAATCCATCATTCGTTTACAACGTATTAACTATTATATAACACAAATTAAAAATATTGGACAAAGTTATTTATATAACGATTCATTCTATTTAAGAAATAAAAATATTCATAACAATACTAATAATTCATTTTGGAGCTCATATAAATAACATACTATCTGTAAAAAAAATCTAATTTATGTCCTAAATTTTTTTTACTACACTATTTAAAGATTTTTTAATTTTTTTACAACACTATCTAAAGTCTTTTCAGCTGCCTTAGACAGATCTTGGGAAGGGGCTGCCAGATATTTCACTATATTTTTTAGCTACACAAACAAACACAAAAGACAAAATTTGTTGGCCACGCACGTTTTTGTCTGCCTTAGTGCAGTTCTCGAGCCTTATTTATATCTGATTTTTTTAAAAATCCTCTCGAGCCGTGTGCCATCCTTTATAACAATCTCAAGATTAAAATAACCCTGAAATCTTGAAGCACTTTTATTGTCATTTTATATTGACACATATTTCATTTTCACCATGAGTATTATGCAAAATATTCAAAAGGAAAATTAAAACCACTAATTAAAAAATCATAAGCATGTAAATAAAATTTATAATTTTTTTATTTTTCGAAAAGAATAATTTATCTAGAATAGAAAAAATTGCATGGAAAAAAATGAATATTGGATACAGGTAATATTTAGAGGATACTGACATTTTTTGAAAAAAAAATACCAATTAGAGGAATCTCTTCATTCAAAGATGAACTGATGCTAGGTGTTGTGTTTAATAACACCAGAATGTGAAATGGAACCGTTGCTATAGTTAGAATTTACAGATTTTGAATAAGATGAAATGGAGTCCAAATCGGGAAGATAAACTTCGCTCTCAATTGTGGATTACAGATCAACATATTAATTCTAACAGGGGAAATTGGGTTTCTTCTCAGGTCTTTGTACTTCAAGATGAACGTAGACTATTTGGATATCATTTGCCTTCTCAGAAACAAAAGAAAATAGTTAGTCCTGAAAATCATTATCTAAGATGGATGAGTACGATACGGGTCTTATATACTTCGTCACCAAAACTAAGATCTGAAAAACTCAAAAACAAATATATTCATCATAAATGGTAATGAAAACTTAAATAAGAAAAAAACTTTAATGATTCACATGAAACTAAAAAAAAATACAGGAAGCGATTATAGTAAAAAAGAATGAAAAGATATATGAAAAAAAATTATAGAAAACAAACACTGACTTGGGACCTTTTCATTATTTCGGGTTGAAGTAGAAAACCCATATAAAGTGAGATTGAGCAAGAAAATGCAAACCAATTTTAGAACGGAGCAAACGCCTTACTAACAAATATGAAAAGTAAAGCAAACATAACAATAACAGAGGACAAAAAATCAAATACATAAGTAATTTCTATGAGAGAAGAAACTAATTGGAAGTATTGGGGCAAAACCCTTTTGGTCATTTCCATGGTCATGTTCTTTGTACTTGTTTTGCTCAAAACCTGAAATTAGTGAACAAAACTAAAATTAGTGAACAAAACTAAGTTTTTGTACCAACTGTTTTTAACAACAAAACATATTACCTCAAAATGCATAAAATCAGTTTAAATTTAGAATGAACAAAATCGTGTTGAGGGTATTGAAGTATATTCATGTCACGGATCTTCAGTGAAACAAAATGAACATATCTTTACATCCCAAAACATAAACAAACTGACAAATGAACATACGTATAAACAAATCTAAAACATAAACATATATGTATAATGGAGGAAATGAGGAGCTCGTAGGGGTTGTGCGGAAGTGAGGTAGTGCAGAGTAGATGCGGTTGGTGGTTAGGGAGGCAACGCAGAGTAGATCCAACTTCCGATTAGTGGTTAGGGCGGCAGTGAGGAGGGTAGGGGTTGGGCGCCTTTGAGATAAGCCCTGATCCAAAACAAAAAAAGAAAAAATGATTGATTTGAGAAGTTACCAAAGATCAGTAAGTGAGCATTTATACCTAGTAATTTTTAAACAATATACATGAGATTCAAACATGAGATGCTGGTGGTGTTTGGTTTTTCCCCCAAAATGCCTAGGTATGATTTTGTGTTAATTTTCCCCCAAAACGATTGATTTGAAATAGCGCATATGATTTCCTGTTGAAAAATGATGGGGTTTGATACACAAAAGATAGCAATTGGTGTTGGGTTTCAGCAATGGAAGTGCTGGTGGTGTTTGATTTCAACCGCTCGTGGGGTTAGATGCCTCAAGAACTGGCAAACTCGGACACCCCATGTCCCTCTGTACTTGGTAACTGTGAGACTGAAAACCAAAAACGTTCGTATTATTGAGGTGGGTCTAGAGAGTGATTAAATCACAGGCGGCGAGTTGGGTTGGACGATTTGGAATGGGTGGATGAGTTTTTTCCATGGGAGAGAAGAAGATATGGGGATTGAGGTAATCGAGGTGGGGCCGAAATAAGGTAGGCAGCGTGTGTTTGGGGAGATATGATTAAGATTTCTATTATAATCTTCTTTTTTGAATTTTTTAAAAAAGGGGGAATTCAAAATTTCAAGGGTAAAATAGGGAAGATGGGAAAAACTCATTAAGATGACATCATGTTTTGATCTTATGACATACATAAGTTTTCTACTTTATTATACATACATACATATATATATATATATATATTGAGAAGTGATATAATATATACCAGAAAGTTGTTAAAGTATATATATGTGATGATACAGAAATAAATATATTTGTGTGTTATTGGTGTATTTGCACTCTAGAGGCTGGTTCCACAGACTTCCCCGAGCATAGGATTGGACATCTAAATTATATATTTTCTCTAGTACGATCCAGGGAGGTTGCGCAATGTCGGTGAATCCCCTGGCTTGAGGAGCAGGGAGAGTATATCCCCAGGTCATATCGTCCAGCGTACGAGTGTGATGTGTGTATTCCACTTGCAGTAGGGAACATGACCGCCTCCACCGTTGTGTATTTTTACCATGACCAATGGTGAGTCTGTCTTGGTACCATGGTTGAGTGAGTAAACTCGAATCCGGATAGGCACTATGAGACTGCATCCTGGAGTCACACCTCAGTGGGATGGTTATTATTTTTATGATTGTAATAGGTATAATTATACTGGTTACGCATAGTATATTGCTTGTATATGAAGATGAGATATCATATAAAGTAAACATATATAAGATGAAAAGAATGATAAGGTGTTATTTCCCTTTCGGTAGATTTATATCTAGATTTATATGAAAATGAACCATAAGTTCTAGTGAGAATTATATATCTATATGTACGAGTTATATATATGCGTTATGTGTTGGGAGCCTAATGAATCTCGACGATCAACATTGCCAGGTAGTAGTGTATCGGGGAGGTTCCTTGTTTGGATTTCTCTTCGTGAGACACCCCTCGCACGAACATTGCACAATGTTAGGAATGGGGAGAAGTTTAGTCCTTAGTACTTGGGTTAATGAGGATTTTTAGAAGATGGGTCAGATAGATTAGTTAGGCCGGGTAGCTTAACTAGGTTGTTTAAAACGTATTCGATAGCAGTGAACTATTAGAAGAGGAGTGAGGTGTGTCTCATGAGAGTGCGATACCAATTTAAATATGAGAGATTTCATATTTTTAAAATATGGCATTTGTGCACTTGCAAAATATTTTCAAACTCGGGCTCTGGCCCGTTTTTCAATTTTTCCCTCTTTTGCTATATATGTATATATATAGGTGTCCAGACACAGGGATGTCTGGATGATGATTCCTTCGAGTCAGGCGTTGCTGCAGCAGCTGTGGATGCATACAGGTTTACTGTAGACGCTTCTACCATTGTAATATAGATATGAGGTATTGTAGTATTATTTGGGCTGAAAGCCCAACTGTATTCATTTATTCTTTTATCGCCTTTTGGTGCGGCATTCAATTTGGTTTTATTATGTTAAACTGAGTGTTTAGTTATTTTATTTCATTTCAGTTTCGTGCATATAAACTGTGTGAATGTTTTATTTAGTTGGGTTGGATAAAAATATTAGCTAAATAAAATATTTTACATCAGCCTAATAGGTTATTAGTAATTAAATTGGTTTTCGACAGTGATGATGAGAATGAACTATATGAGACTCATATTTTAATTTGGTATAGGATTGATCACCCGGTATTTTATTAGACGGGGTGTCACAGATGGAATCAGAGCATCAGGTTCTAGTGTCCTTAGGAATCTGTGCAGATGTACTACGCTTTCAGCATTGCTTTCGATTTGATATGGAGCCTTATGATCAGGATTATTGATTCTTGTTGTGTGATTTCATTATCCTACCATTATGTAAGATTATAGTAAATCTTTTCTTTGCTCATTCGAGGTTCATGTGCTGATCGATGAAGGGCGACCAGGTAAGGCCGTGAAGAGGGCAGTACGAGGTGGGGCTTAGTTGGAGCTAGAAGTTGAAGTCGGGGACGAGGACCACAATCGAGGTCACTCCCTTTGTGGCATTTTTATGAATTGATGCAATGACTACTAAAGTATAGTAGTTATATTTATTCAAGTACTGTTGTAGTAGAGAGTGGTGCTAAACTTGAATTACCCGGTGAACTTAAATTGGGAAAAGGTTCGAAAGGTCTTTGATAAGGACCATACATCGAAGTTAAGTCATGCGGAGGCAGTGTAGCTTTATTAGTATAGGTCTCGTAAGGTTTGGCTTTGAGCAGGGTATGGAAATGCCCAAATGTGAAAATTTGAGGAAATTTTTTTCACTCGTTGGAGCAATGTTGAAATGGTAGGAACGGTGGTCACCATATTTAGGGGAGCATGATGTTTTTCTCATAGAGGAATATTACGGATGGTTTTAACCACAAGTTCCTTTGGTTTATCAAGAATGAAGAGAATGCAGTTTCTCAATTATTCACATGAGGATCGGTCAGAGGCCGAAGGTGAGTAAAGAGTGACATGGTTAAAGAAACCTTGTACTGAAGTAAGTTAGGTACAATGAAGAAAGAGTACTTCAGTGGAATGATAGGCTCACTAGAAAGCGTTGCTAACACTTATGGAGAAATTATGTTCGTGGAATCCCATTTTGTGGACATCCACCCGGGGAATTTATTAAAACATGGTTGTTAAGGATGGTAGTGGAGTTTCCTTTTGACGAAGAAGTTAAGGGGACTATGAAGGCGATTGTCAGGATCGAGGCTATAGAGTCTGAGATACTGATAACCTTAGCATGGTCAGGGTGGCCAGAGATGGGGAATGTTGCAATGTGGAGTGTAGAACCACACGGTTAGTCCTTTCTTGGTAGGAGTTAAAGGACAAGAATAGGGTGCCGAGATGGGACATTGATTTAAGTAGTTTTGGTTCGATTAATCCAAGTGTATTATGTCCGGGAATCATTTGGAGTAGCTAAGGTAATTGGAAAGAATGTTGTTATGAGTTTCACCTCGGTTGTAGGAGGTATACTTTGTGTGGCAAGATCGAGTCACAGTATTTTACTAGCCCTAGATTCGCGTGTGATTCGAGTTTACTGTTAATATCAGTAACATTATATAGTGTGTGTGTCTATATGTTTTTTTTTTCGCGGTAGCGGGGTTCTATTTTCCTTCATTCACTGAAAGAGCGGGTGTTAGTATTTCAAATTTATATCTTGTTTGTACTGCTTGTTTTGTATGTGTTATACGAGTATGGTACTCTTATAAGAGTAATGTTATTGCATTATCAGACCGATAGCAGGCTGATGATTGCGAGACCATCGTATCCATGGTTCCAGGGTGGAACTGGTTATTTGCGCGATATCTCACCTGGATACAGGTTGAGCTCACCCTTATTGTATGTGTAGATGGAACTTCGACGAGTAGATGTTTCATTATCATGATTCTAGTGCATGGTGACCTTATATATATAAATTAAGGTGGGAAGGATTTATTGTTAAGCTGTGAGTTTAAGCTCGTTGTTGTTTGCGCAAAGGACTTAGTGTTAGTACAAGCGCTTGGTGGTGTGGCTCCTGGAAAGAAGTATGAGTTCTAACCAAATTTTGTTGATAGGTGGGATGTGATTGTCCCAGTGTCATATTTGAAACTAACGGACCTCCACGATCGACAAAGTTAAGTAGTAGTGTGTCGGAGGGGTTCCTTGTTTGGATTTTGCTTACGAGACACTCTACGCATGAACCTTAACGACATCGGGAGTGGAGAGATGTTATGGGATGCAAGGATATTGGTTTTTATGATAAGTTACCTAGTGTTAATAAAACACTATAAACCGATAGCCATGTCATGGTTGGAGGTTTATAGAGATGGAAGTGTTATGGAAAGGTATTAAAATGGTTCTCACCCCGTAAGTAAATGGGATGAGGGAGGAGTTAGAGAATTGATTTGAGGCTTATAGACAGGCCTTAAGTAGAAGGCTAATTATGAGGTAATATGTTTTGGGTATTACGTTCGTAACATCTGTGTGTGACAACCCGCCTAATTAAATACCGGGCGATCACTCCTTTATTAAATTAAAATCAAGGTGAATAGTTAGTTCATTCTTAGCATCACTGTCGTAAAAATAACTTATCCAATTTAAACACCCTAATTAATTAAGCTAAGTGTCAAAACTATTTTTAGACATTAGTTTCCAAATTTCATTTTATAAACCACGATTTAAATATTTACAACAATTCAATATTGAAGAATCACACCACAATTATCCTGGAACATATAATCCAAATAATTCAAACATTCAACAACTAAATCCCAGCATTAAAACTTAAAGTAAAAACATCCAGACAGTAATAAATCCCAAAATGATAATTCTAGAAACAACTGAATCACAATGTCCAATAAAACAACTGAATAATGGAAAGGGCGTCACATGCCCCACTAAATGAATACGCTAGGAGTGGAATCAAATAAATGAAGTCGTCTATGCAAGAGGCCTGCAACTCCCACCTAAGCTGCAGCGCATTCCTTCCAAAGGATCTTACGCAAGACGCCCCTGTGGCTGGGCACCTGTAATATATACATATATATGTACAAGAAAGAAAGAGAAATAGAAACGGGTCAGAGCCCGATAGTGTAGATGATTTAAAATTTGTTTAGCAAGTATTTAAAATGTTTACAGGTCAATGCAACAACATATTAGTGCGGCACTCTCTTGAGAAATTCTCACCTCTCGTCTAATGTGCATGCCTATCGCACTAATCTTCCCAACTGATTATCTTATCTTATATCGCACTAATCTTCCCAATGGTTTAACTTATCTTAGGTTACTCATAAGATTTAAAACTGACAATATAATTGTTTAAAAGGAAAATTTCATTCAGTAGCAAAGCTCTCATTTTTAACTTTATTTATTAATAAAGTTTCCAGAGTCATATTATACTTTTCAAAACAAGTATTTCCAAATTGAAGTCAAGATTCATTTCTTACTTACCATAACACAGTAGGCAGTTCCAAATTTCAGAATTTCATATATATATATTAAATACTCGCATAATATATATATATTCTAACAGCACCCCACATAAAAATTATGGTGTGGGCATACTCTGCTATCCAATCCCCGTATCTCTCGTACTAAGGGAAATACAAGTTCAAAATCACTCTCGAACTGTATTAACACATACACAAACAATATTGAGGCGAAGCATAGATTCCAAGTCTCTAAGAGGTCATCACATACCTTCACGTCTCTTAGGACCGTCTGACCATCGATCAGATAGCCTGTACCAAGGATATCTATCTTCTAGGGTACGAGTCAATATCCCCCATAAAGGTCCCATCGAGATAAGACTGTCCCAGCGTGGTAACCTCAGGGATAGCAAGTAGCGCGGGCATGATTTTCACATGTATATAATATATGCATACACAGTCATATAAATATACTACTTTTATCATATCAATTTAGGTTCATCCCATAACCCTGAATCACGACATTTATCCTTATTTTCCCATTATTTGTTATCACGTATAACGGTTCGTCTCTAGCTATAATTCGAGGCATTATTCCAACTTACTACGTAACACTCATGGACTCTATCCTCCCAAGTGTAAAATTCAGTAGGTATTCATCTATTTTCCATCGTAACCATTTTACGTATCTCTCCCTTTAATACAAAATTCCATCGTCCCTTATATATAAACACCCCAAAAATATAAATTTTGCCTTACATTAAAGGTCTCTTAATCATTAATAAATCCTACTGGTCATCATTATCTCCCAAAATATTTTAATAAGGATGTCTAAGGAGTATTCTTCATTTAGAATCAATTCAACAATTTCAAAAGGGGAACTTAAGTCTGCCAGGAGGGGTCGATCGATCGAGGGCAGGGGCTCGATCGATCGATCAAACAGGTATGACGAATTCTGCAGTGAACCAGTTACGGGTTCTAACACACAACTTCATCCAAATCCAGATTTTTCATTCCCAATCACCCAAAAATTTGTACTACTAAGAGTATAAACCCATATCATACATCTCCTATGTAAAGCATGCAAATTTTCAATAATAACCATGGATTAACAGGCCAAAATTCATGTAAATCTCAAGAACCCTAGAAATCTCTTTAACATGGTTCTAATCAGTCTTTTCCAGAATTTTCTTCTTCTAAAACATCATAAATTCGTGGTTTAATCCTCTACATGTGAAGGGGTTTCCAGATTATCATTCAAATCATTACTACATGCGATTTCCTATCTCCAACTTGGGTTTTCTTCCAAGAAACTCATCCTAATCATCCCTAGACTTACATGAGTGATGCATTAACGAAAATAATCAAGATAAACACTTGCCTGGGATTTTCATAATTCTGATTTGTAAATGATTTTGGCGTGGTTGCGTTCCCCATCGCGCGATCTACGCGTTGGTGGTGGTGGCGGTGCAATCGGGTGACTTTTTGGCCTTGGATTGCTTGGAAAGCTTCCTCCTTCCCTCTCCTATGGTCGTTCTAAAGTTTGAGTTGTTTTAACCCTAGAAGGTAACCTTAGACATCTGATATAACCCTTGAAATATCGTGGGTTTAATTACCCAAAAATGTAAAATGTCCAAAATGCCCTCCCGGGGTGCTAAATAGGCCTAAAAATGCCCCGATACCCAAACCAAACCCCCGGGTATACTTTACTGACTATCTCGACCCTTCCGGACACTTTGGCGCACTCAAAATGACCATACGAGCAACTTATAATATATTCACTTTTATTAATCAATATTTAGTCCCGACGCGACACGGGCGCGTCCCGACTCAAATTTCCAAAATTGTCATTTTATTCACTCTTGACATTTAATAGAACCAATATTATATTACTTTACTCATTAGTAATATTCAACAACAAGTTTCTCATAATTACTAACTCACATCCCGTTAATAATTATAAAGTGATTAATTTCCGGATTTATATTAAATTAATAACTCACATTGAATTTAATAAATCCCCAAATTAATATTGCATAAAAATACGGGGTATTACATACTTCCCCCCTAATAACGGAATTTCGTCCAGAAATTTGAAAAATAAGGCATACCTGGTAAGAATAAATCTAGATATTTCTCGCGCATATCTGCCTCACGCTCCCAAGTGGATTCCTCCACATTATGATGCTCCCACTGGACCCGTACAAGTGCAACTACCTTCGATCTCAATCTCCTCTCGCTATGGTCCAGGATAGCCACTGGTCTCTCCTCATAAGAGCTGTCAGGCTGTAAGTCTATCTCATCTATCGTAATGTGGGTATGGGCCATATCATCCCGAAGATATCGTCTCAACGACGAGATGTGAAATTCATCGTGAATGCGATGTAAATGCTCTGGTAGTCCCAATCTGTATGCTACCGGCCCAATCCTCTCGATAATGGGAAATGGTCCCACGTACCTCGGGGCCAGTTTCCCTTTCTTCCCGAACCTCATCACTCCTTTCATAGGAGATACACGTTGTAACACTTGGTCCCCCACATTAAACTCCCCGAAGAACCATTTTGCATCGGCGTAGCTTTTCTGCCTGTCCTGGGCTACTCGAATGCGACTCCTGATCATCTCAATCCTCGCGGAGGTTTCCTGAATTACCTCTGGTCCTAGAAACTTGTTATCCCCCACCTCGAGCCAACAAGTTGGGGAACGACAAGGCCTGCCATACAAAGCCTCAAATGGAGCCATGCCAATCGTGAACTGATAAGAGTTATTATAAGCAAACTCTACCAGTGGAAGATGTGGCTCCCAAATTCCTCCAAAATCAAGAACACACATGTGTAGCATATCCTCCATCATCTGATTAGTACGCTTCGTCTGTCCATCTATCTATGGGTGATAAGCTGAGCTCAACCTCAACTCGGTACCCATAGCCTCCTGAAAGCTCTCCCAGAAACGCGACACGAAAATTTTGTCTCTATCTGACACAATATTCAGGGGCACCCCATGTAATCTGACAATCTCAGCAAAGAACAACTGAGCATATTGACCCGTGGTATAATTTGTCCGCACCGGCAGAAAATGAGCCACCTTGGTCAAATGATCTACAATCACCCAGATAGAGTCGTGGCCCCGCTATGATGTAGGTAACCCTGTAATAAAATCCATGGAAATACTCTCCCACTTCCACGCGGGTACTTCCAATGGCTGAAGTAACCCTGACGGTTTCTGATGGTCCACCTTTACCAACTGGTAGGTAGAACACTTGGACACGAACTCAACAATGTCCTTCTTCATCCCACTCCACCAGTATTGCCGCCTCATATCCTGGTACATCTTATCTCCTCCAGGATGTACCGCAAATCGGGACCCGTGAGACTAGGTCATCACTGCATGACGTAATTCTGCTCCTTCTGGAACCACCAATCTCCCATTAAACCTCAAACCCCCATCAGAACTAACAGAATAGGACTCAGTACCCTCATCTAAGAGCCGTACAATCTGCTCCTGGAAAAACGGGTTTACGGTCTGTGCCTGTATTACCCTCGTAACAATCTCGGGTGTCACTGTCATAACAGATATGAAGGAACGGGCTACTTCGTCCTGGTGGCCTAACTCCTTCCACTTTGCTTTCCAGACGTCCGCTACCTCGTCTACCGGTCTATGGCTCAACGCATCAGCGACTACGTTGGCCTTCCCCAAATGATACTGTATGTCGAACTGATAGTCCTTTACAAATTCTAACCATCTACGCTGACACATATTAAGCTCTCGCTGAGTGAACAGGTACTGCAGTGACTTGTGGTCTGTGAATAAGCGGAATTTCTCCCCCAATAAATAGTGCCTCCATATCCTCAATGCAAAAACGACCGCTGCTAACTCCAGGTCGTGGGTGGGGTAATTCTTCTCATGTGGCTTAAGTTTGCGGGAGGCAAAAGCTATAGCCTTCTCTTCCTGCTGAAGTACTCCTCCAAGTCCCCGTAAAGAGGCATAGGTGTAAACCAGGTACTCCACACTCGGCTTCGATAATGCAAGGACCGGTGCTGAAGTAAGCTTATCTTTCAGTTCGTCGAAAGCCAATTGACAAGCATCATCCCAAACATATGGTACCCCTTTGCTAGTCAAGTTCGTCAATGGAACCAATATTTTGGAGAATCCCCGAATGAATCTCCTGTAGTATTCGGCCAACCCCAAGAAACTACGCACTTTCGTCGGTGTCGTGGGCTGTCCCCACTCCCTCACCGCTGACACTTTACTCGGGTGAACTGCTATCCCCTGCTCAGAAACAACATGCCCCAAGAACTGTACTTCTCGCAACCAGAATCTGCACTTCTCATACTTAGCATACAACTGATGCTCTCGTAGAGTCTGAAGAACCTGTCTCAAGTGCTCGGCATGCTCCTCCTCGGAGTGTGAATATATCAAAATGTCATCTATGAAAACGATGACAAACTGATCCAAGAATTCTCTGAACACTCGGTTCATTAAGTCCATGAACACGGATGGAGCATTTGTGAGGCCAAATGGCATCACCCTGAACTCATAGGACCCATATCTCTTCAAGAAAGCAGTCTTTGAAACATCCTGCTCCCTAATACGTAGATGATGGTACCCCAACCTCAGATCTATCTTCGAAAAGAAAATTGCTCCCCTCAACTGGTCAACATATCATCGATTCGAGGCAACGGATACTTATTCCGTATCGTGACCTTGTTCAACTCCCGGTAGCCCACACATAGCCTCAGTGAACCATCTCTCTTTTTCACAAACAGAACTGGAGCGCCCCAAGGTGAGGTACTCCTGCGAATGAAACCCTGACCAAACAGCTGCTCAATCTGATCTCGTAACTCTCGCATCTCTGTCGGAACCATACGGTATGGAGCGCGTGCTATCGGTCTAGTATCCAGTAGTAAATCTATGACAAAGTCTATCTCTTGACTGGGGGTAGGCTTGGTATCTCCTGAAATACATCGAAATACTCACGAACAACTGGAATCGAGTCTAAGGGAATCACAACCTCCTTAGAGGTATCCTCCTATATATAATATAAATGAGCAGTTGAGCCTCCCTCTGGGCGAGGCATCGCCACTACAAACATCTCTTGCCCCGGAATGACAAAGATAATACTCCCACCGAAACAATCAATCATGGCTCTGTAAGCTGCGAGCCAATCCATACCGATAATAACATCGTGCTCATGCATATCTAAGACTAACATGTCTGCAGGTAATACCAAGCTACCAATCTCTACCCCCACTCCCCGACATATAAAGAAAATAAGCGACCCACTCCCCAATGGTGAGTCTACACATGTCACCGTGCTCTATGATGTGGCTAACAACCCTAAGGCCTTCGCAAAATTCGTAGCTATAAAATAGTGTGTCGCCCCAGTATCAAATAAAATCCGACCCATAGTACCATGGATAGGAAACATACCCCCAATCGCGGGTGGTGCCTGTGGAGCTGCTGCCTGGTGGACGTTATAGACACGTCCATATTGTAACTGCCCCTACTGCACTGGAGCTGCTGGAACGGCTAGTAGGGATGGTACCTGGGCTGGTGCTGGGAGGACAGCTAGAAAAAGTGGCCTCTGTGGCTCATTACGGGCACCCTGCTGCTGTGGGGCCCTCTCTCCCTCTAGACAATCCTGGTGCCTATGGCCATTCTTGCCGCAACCGAAATATCGGCCTCTGAAGTTACCTCCCCTCTGACCCTGCTGACCACGGCCCTGCTGGCCGTTACCACCCCGCCACTGGCCCTGTTGGCCCTGATGAATACGCTATTGGCCCGATTGGCCCTGATGCTGACCTTACTGCTGTCGGTGTTGGCCTTACTGGCCCTGCTGATTAGGCTGGCCCTGCCTAAAACCCCCAAATCCTTGCCTGGAATCACCTGAATGGAATCTCTTAGCAGGGTCCCCCTGATGGGAACTCTGCTTGTGCTGACGAGTCTGTCCTTGAGATGTCGGTGCTCCACTAGAACTACTACCCCCGGTCCTGCCCTGCTGGCCGGACTCTCCTGCTCGCTTGCTTCCCTGCAGATGGAAGCGGTGATCCTGGCAATGTAGTAAAGCAGCATTGAGTACATCAGTGAAAGTACTCAGAGATAGATTCCCTATAAGGTGTTGACGGATCCTCCAAGCTAACCCGTCCACAAACAACATTATCTTCTTACCCTCAGTGGGCGCCTCATCTGGCACTATGGTGAGAAGTCTCGTGAACTCCTCCTCATACTCAGCAACGGTAGAATTCTCCTGTTTCAAGTTCAGTAATTTCTGCCTCATCTCAGTCTGCATGGCGGGTGGAAAGTACCTGCGGTCAAACCGCTCCCAAAATGACTGAATCGGGATCGTGTCCCTCTCCTCTAAGGTGGTGGTGGACTCCCACCACTGCAAAGTGGCCCCCACCAGCTTAAAGGAAGCCAACAACTGTTTCTGTACGTCTAGCACTCATACATACGAAGATGCCGCTGGATATCTTTCTACCATTGGCTGACGATGATGATATCTGAACTACCCGAGAACTTATGGGGATGCGCCTTCTAAAAAGCATCCCTAACCCGCTCCCATGCAGATGGAAGTTGTGCAGGTACTGGCGCCACTGCCTGAATCTGGGGTGGAGCCTGCTGAACCACCGCTAGCGCGGCATTCACCGCCTGAGCAACAATAGCGGCTACCTCATTAGCATTCATCGTACCCTGTGCCGGAGCTGCTGGCTGCTCGGCTTGGGCACGCCTATCCTTTGGTGCACGTCTCAGAGGCATCTGGAACGTGAAGAAATTTATTAGTCTACAGTTATTATCAAATCTCAAATAGCTGAAGACGTTAACGTAAAAGCAAGAATACAACAATCCTAAAATAGGGCTCTATAGCAAAAATGTTAAGCTGAAAGCGAAATAAGCCGTACAGATCCTAAGGACACTAGAACCTGATGCTCTCATACCACCTGTGACACCCCGCCTAATTAAATACTGGGTGATCACTCCTTTATTAAATTAAAATCAAGGTGAACAGTTGGTTCATTCTTAGCATCACTGTCGTAAAAATAACTTTTCCAATTTAAACACCCTAATTAATTAAGCTAATTGTCAAAACTATTTTTAGACATTACTTTCCAAATTTTATTTTATAAACCAAGATTTAAATATTTACAACAATTCAATATTAAAGAATCACACCAGAATTATCCTGGAACATATAATCCAAATAATTCAAACATTCAACAACTAAATCCCAGCATTAAAACTTAAAGTAAAAACATCCAGACAGTAATAAATCCCAAAATGACAATACTAGAAATAACTGAATCACAATGTCCAATAAAACAACTGAATAATGGAAAGGGCGACACATGCCCCACTAAATGAATATGCTAGGAGTGGAATCAAATAAATGAAGTCGTCTATGCAAGAGGCCTACAACTCCCACCTAAGCTGCAGCGCGTTCCTTCCAAAGGATCCTACGCAAGACGCCCCTGTGGCTGGGCACCTGTAATATATACATATATATATATACAAGAAAGAAAGAGAAATAGAAACGGGTCAGAGCCCGATAGTGTAGATGATTTAAAATTTGTTTAGCAAGTATTTAAAATGTTTACAGGTCAATGCAACAACATATTAGTGCGGCACTCTCTTAAGAAATTCTCACCTCTCTTCTAATGTGCACGCCTATCGCAATAATCTTCCCAACTGATTATCTTATCTTATATCGAACTAATCTTCCCAATGGTTTAACTTATCTTAGGTTACTCGTAAGATTTAAAACTGACAATATAATTGTTTAAAAGGAAAATTTCATTCAGTAACAAAGCTCTCATTTTTAACTTTATTTATTAATAAAGTTTCCAGTGTCATATTATACTTTTCAAAACAAGTATTTCCAAATTGAAGTCAAGATTCATTTCTTACTTACCATAACACAGTAGGCAGTTCCAAATTTCAGAATTTCATATATATATATATATATATTAAATACTCGCATAATATATATATATATTCTAACAGCACCCCACATAAAAATTATGGTGCAGGCATACTCTGCTATCCAATCCCCGTATCTCTCGTACTAAGGGAAATACAAGTTCGGAATCACTCTCGAACTGTATTAACACATACACAAATACTATTGAGGCGAAGCATAGATTCCAAGTCTCTAAGAGGTCAGCACATACCTTCACGTCTCTTAGGACCGTCTGACCATCGATCAGATAGCCTGTACCAAGGAAATCTATCTTCTAGGGTACGAGTCAATATCCCCCATAAAGGTCCCATCGAGATAAGACTGTCCCAGCGCGGTAACCTCAGGGATAGCAAGTAGCGCGGGCATGATTTTCATATGTATATAATATATGCATACACAGTCATATAAATATACTACTTTTATCACATCAATTTAGGTTCATCCCATAACCCTGAATCACGACATTTATCCTTATTTTCCCATTATTTGTTATCACGTATAACGGTTCGTCTCTATCTATAATTCGATGGATTATTCCAACTTACTACGTAACACTCATGGACTATATCCTCCTAAGTGTAAAATCCAGTAGGTATTCATCTATTTTCCATCGTAACCATTTTACGTATCTTTCCCTTTAATACAAAATTCCATCGTCCCTTATATATAAACACCCCAAAAATATAAATTTCGCCTTACATTAAAGGTCTCTTAATCATTAATATATCCTACTGGTCATCATTATCTCCCAAAATATTTTAATAAGGATGTCTAAGGAGTATTCTTCATTTAGAATCAATTCAACAATTTTAAAAGGGGAAATCAAGTCTGCCAGGAGGGGTCGATCGATCGAGGGCAGGGGATCGATCGATCGAACCTTCGATCGATCGAAGTTCTTGGCTCGATCGATCGATCAAGCAGGTATGGCGAATTCTACAGTTAACCAGTTATGGGTTCTAACACACAACTTCATCCAAATCTATATTTTTCATTCCCAATCACCCAAAAATTTGTACTACTAAGAGTATAAACCCATATCATACATCTCCTACGTAAAACATGCAAATTTCCATTAATAACCATGGATTAACAGGCCAAAATTCATGTAAATCTCAAGAACCCTAGAAATCTCTTTAACATGGTTCTAATCAGTCTTTTCCAGAATTTTCTTCTTCTAAAACATCATAAATTCATGGTTTAATCCTCTACATGTGAAGGGGTTTCCAGATTATCATTCAAATCATTACTACATGCGATTTCCTATCTCCAACTTGGGTTTTTTTCCATGAAACTCATCCTAATCATCCCTAGACTAACATGAGTGATGCATTAACGAAAATAAGCAAGATAAACACTTGCCTCGGATTTTTAGAATTTTGATTGGCGGACGATTTTGGTGTGGTTGCGTTCCCCGTCGCGCGATCTACGCGTTGGTGGTGGTGGCGGTGCAATCGGGTGACTTTCTGGCCTTGGATTGCTTGGAAAGCTTCCTCCTTCCCTCTCCTATGGCCGTTCTAAAGTTTGAGTTGTTTTAACCCTAGAAGGTAACCTTAGACATCT
This sequence comes from Sambucus nigra, assembly GCA_949130495.1. Taxonomy (NCBI): domain Eukaryota; kingdom Viridiplantae; phylum Streptophyta; class Magnoliopsida; order Dipsacales; family Adoxaceae; genus Sambucus; species Sambucus nigra. Next base: position 191,444,970 of record OX422209.1, read on the forward strand.
GATATAACTCTTGAAATTTCGTGGGTTTAATTACCCAAAAATGTAAAATGTCCAAAATACCCTCCCGGGGTGCTAAATAGGCCTAAAAATGCCCCGAGACCCAAACTAAACCCCCGGGTGTAATTTTATGACTATCTCGACCCTTCCGGACACTTTGGCGCACTCAAAATGACCATACGAGCAACTTATAATATATTCACTTTTATTAATCAATATTTAGTCCCGACGCGACACGGGCGCGTCCCGACTCAAATTTCCAAAATTATCATTTTATTCACTCTTGACATTTAATAGAACCAATATTATATTACTTTACTCATTAGTAATATTCAACAACAAGTTTCCCATAATTACTAACTCACATCCCGTTAATAATTATAAAGTGATTAATTTCCGAATTTATATTAAATTAATAACTCACATTGAATTTAATAAATCCCCAAATTAATATTGCATAAAAATACGGGGTATTACACTGTGTAGAGTATAGGTGCCCCAATTAGTTAGACTTTCTATTTCGCTGAATTTGAAGGACATAGTGGTAGAAGTAAGTTAGTAGGTTAGCGAGGTAGGATTTAGAACGTCCCGATGGTGTTCCTTGGACCGTTATATCTCGATGACCGATGATGCGAGGAAGTAGTGTAACGGGAGGGTTTTTTATCTAGATTTCGCTTTGCGAGACGTCCCACACATGAAACCAAACGACTATCGGAAATTGAGGGAGGTATTGGGCACTAGGGACATAGTTAGGATAATACTCATTTTATATGTGAAGTAAACACATCGATTTTAGGGTTATTACGAAGTTAGGCCAGTGGGTCATGTGTTGCCATTTTAGAAAGATCGTAGTGAGTTAACCACGAGAAGATTGGTGGGTTAACTTTAAGAAGGATTGGATTTTTAGGTATAGGAAGAAATGAATTTCGAATTATTCGGGTAAGGAAAACCCAGGTGTTAGTACCAAGCCGAGGAAATGAGGCCCATTATTTGGAGAGAGTGTTACGTGTAGGATGTTTACAATGGTTGTGTAGATAGGTACGTGTTCAAAGGTGTATGGGAACCTCGATAAGTTGGTTTTATATATCATCTGAAATAGAAGGGGCGTAGTACATAAAGCCAAAGATTATGCTACGAGGCGATTATAGATGGATTTGGAATGGGTTAGATGGAACATCGTAAGAGGTACGCAATGAGCCAATTATATTTGTGCAATAAGATTTAGCACACCTAAGATAAGCGAGAAGACTGACGGGAATAGTCAAGCGCTAGTGTAGTTTCCTTTTTTAGAAAATTAGATGTCCCGATGTATATGAGTGGACGCTTAGAATAACGGATCTCTGATGGGATTGATAAGTTAGAGCAGCAGTTATAGACTCGTTTTCTTTACATGTGGCTATAAAAGCACTAGGTGCGATGTGACATTATAGTCAACCTTATGACCGAGGTAGCTTTGTAGCATAGGGAGATTTGGTTAAGCTTGTGGTTAGGCTAGTGCGTTAGACCATACGCCTTGAGATAGGTGGAATATGGTAGGGTACCATTGGGTAGTACCATTCGACTTCAGTGTACTTGGACGTAGTGTAATTAGTGATCCTAGGTTGGTGGTGCAGGTTATATTCAAATTTAGAGGATGAAATTTCGTTATGAGGGGGGAAGTATGTAATACCCCGTACTTTTAGGGATAATTAAACTACATTAGTGGGCGTAATTTGGGAATTAGAGGAATTTCTGAGAATAGTAATTCTGGGATCTATGAGCGTTAGATTATTACCGGTGTGTGCTACATTTATTTTTGGAACTAAGTAAATGAGTTGGATTATTTTAATTACATGTCGCAGTTGGGTAAAGCGACAAAGGATAATATTTTAATTGGAAAACCCATATTAAGACGTGTTGGGTCTAATTAGTGAATTGCAGTTAAGTGAATTGGATGGAGATTTCTAGTGCGCGGTTGGTTTCGGAGTGGCCGAGATAGTAAGAATAGAGTATCCGGGAATACTGTTTAGCTTACGGGGATTTTTTGACTAGTAGGGACTCGTAATTGAGTAAACGATTCATTTTTGGGTTTATAAAGGATAAACCCTTATTTCTCTCTATATAAGGCATGGGAGAGTTGTAACAACCCGCCTAATAAGATACCGGGCGATCACTCCAATATTAAATTAAAACAGGAGTTTCATATGGATCATTCTTAGCATCACTGTCGAAAATCCAATTAATTACTAATATCCTATTAGGTGGCCGTTAAAAACTTTTATCTAACTACTCTTTTTAGCGCACAAATTAAAACATTCACAATTAAATGCGTAATGAACTGAAATGGAAAAGAAAGGAACTAAAATAACCGAACACTCGGTCCAAATAATACAACCATATCGAATGATGTACTGAAAGAATAAATAAATGCAATTGAGCCTTTGGCTCGAGTGTTTATACAATATCGCCTATCTAGAGTACAAGGAAAGAAACGTCTACCGATAACCTGCAAGCATCCACAGCTGCTGCAGCAGACGTCTGACTCGAAAGAGTTTCCATCCAGGCGTCCCTGTGTCTGGACACCTATATATATACAATATAGAGAAAGAAAGGAGAGTAGACAAACGGGTCAGGGCCCGAATGTTTAGAAAATATTTTGCAAGTGCATAAATGCTTTATTTAGAAAAATAGTTTTATCTCATATTTAAATTGGTATCGCACTCTCGTGAGATACCCCTCACCTCTCCTCTAACAGTGCACACCTAGCGCATCCCTTAAACTTTCTAGTCAAGCTACCCTGCTAAACTAATCTAATACTCAACCACTATCTAACCTAGATAGTCAAACAAATGTACTAAGGGCCAAACTTCACTTTAATCTCGACGCTATGCCATGTTCGTGCGTGGGGTGTCTCGCGAAGCGAAATCCAAACAAGGAACCCCCCCGATACACTACTATGCAGCAAGGTCGATCTTTGAGATCCGCTAGTCCCTCAGTACAGAAAGATATATAATATATATATCATAACATATAATAATATAAGAGCACTAAGGATTAAACTTCTCCCCAGTCTCAACACAGTGCCATATTCGTGCGTGGGGTGTCTCGCAAAGCGAAATACAAACAAGGAACCCCCCCGATACACTACTATGCGGCACGGTCGATCGTCGGGATTCATTAGACCCTCGGCACCCAATTTATACATATACATACATCTATAATATACTTCCGGATAATATAAATATCTCCCGGACTGAGGATTACTTGATACATAAAGTATTTATAAATACTTATCCTTTTTATTTCAAAAACTTCCATTTCCCTTCTCATATCCAGGAAATGTATTTAAAAGCCAATCCATTATCATGAATTGCTTTAATAAATCATATACCTTTTAAAAGCCAGTTTTATTATCATAAACTGCTTTTCCTTATCAAAATATCCCATTTCCCTTTTTATACTCAGGAAATGTATTCAAAGACATTTTCATTATCATGAAAATGCTTTGATCAAAACATATGCTTCCACATCCCTTCTTCCATCCGGGAAGTGTTACCGAAGCCAATTTATATATAACCCATTTCCCTTCCTATATCCAGGAAATGTAATTAAAGCAAATCCATTATTATGAACTGCTTTAATAAACGCGTTCTAAGACCGCACGTCCGGATTTCTCCACTGTGCGCGCCCCTAAATGGCTATCATCTTCCAGGGCCTCCAAGACAACCTGGGATCCTATATCGAAACACGTCGGGAAGCGGCCATGAGCCTGCGTGGTAGCCAAGACCACACCCGGAATCTCCCTACCCCCGCAGAAAATATACAACCATAAGCGCTCCCATGGCCTAGGACTATATCCACCCTGCATCATTAGCCAGGGGGCTTCACCATACGAACGCAACTTCCCTTATCATAGCGATTTAGAGAGGTGTGTAATCCATATTTTATTAATTATGAAAAACATTTATTTTTCCATTTTGAAAATATTCATTTATGTATTTTCAAAATTATTCCCATCATCATATATATACCTAAAACACACAGTATATACATATCCTATATATTCTTCCTAGAATATATATATAAACGGCCTTAGTGGCCTATAGCATCTAACGATGATAATAATCCCAAAGATTCCCTCCGAGAATCATAATCATGCATTGATAGTTGCATGATTCTAAATCCAAAGTATTTCTTACTTTGTTCAATACTAATTACCTCAATCATCTCTTAAAGGTTTATTTATCCTCAAAACTCTTATTTAGGAATCCCCATAAAAATCCCAAATGGTAATTCAACTCCCCGTACTCTTAAAGGGAGAAAACTTAGAAATTCTGACCTAAGCGAATCGATTCGCCCCTTTAGCGAATCGATTCGGGTGGGCGAATCGATTCGGTTCCCAATCCGAATCGATTCGGAAAGTATTCTGCAAACAGGTCTGTAAATGGCGAATCGATTCGGTCTGTACCCGAATCGATTCGGCCCATTGCAGAAACCCAATTCCCCTTAGGCGAATCGATTCGGCCTGTACCCGAATCGATTCGGCCTGTTCGATGGTCACAGTTTGGGCGATTTCTCAAACTCCAAAATACCCAAAAATCAATCCAAATTCATTTTCATGGTTTCTACTCTACACCAAAAATCATCCCAAACATCTACACAATAATTTCTAGCCTTTATTTTTCCAATTCCCGATTTGATTTCCGAGTTGGTACTTTCAACCCGGAGCTGTCATCTTGTAAAAATCATATCAAATCGTAGAAAAATCAGAAAAATACGCGGTCGGCGCCCACGCGACCGTATCGAAAAGATCTACAACTTTTGTGTTTTGACCGAAAGCTAAATCAATTCTTTTCCTAGTCAAAAATGACCCTAAAGGCTGCGGGTTACTATTCATCATCTCTCCCAAAATCCCAAACTCCATTTTTGTCCATTTTTGTTGTTTCTAACCTCACCCAACAACTCAATAAACATCTAATCTATGTTTTACAACTAAAACATCAATTATTTCGGGGTATTAAATCATTTCTCTTAGTTTTAAACCCTAAAACCATAAAAACCCCAACTTAGCATTTCAACCCATTTTATACTCCATTAACATAGTTTTGATACCAAAAATCATTAAGAGTTTACACTACATCAATGTGTAAACTCATAATCAACTTTTACCCAATTTATTTTAAGGGTGGAAACCCTAAAATCATGTTTATACCAAAAGTGATATGAGAGGATTGCACAAAATGAAATAAAGCAAGTAAACACTTACCTCGTGGATATAATCCGACGACCTCGAGCCGAGTCCCGCGGAGTTTGGCCGGAACCTCCCCTTTTTTCCTCTTTTTCTTCCTCCTCTCTCTCTTCTCTCTCTTTTCTTTCATTTCTTTCTCTTTTCTCCCTCTCCTTCTCTTTATAAAGAAAGAAAAGGGGTTATACCCTTTAAAACCCAAAAACGACTCGTTTACCCATTTACGAGTTACTTTTACCTCTAAAATTACCCGAAACTCATTTTCGTCCATCGGACACTCTTTTCCGACTATCTCGGACATTCTGAGAATTATGGCGCAGTCGAAATTCCCATCCGGGGTACTTGACCGCAAATCACTATTCTAACCCAAAATAAATAAATGCGGGTTTTCTACTCAAAATCTTACCTCTTTTGTCGCAATACTCCACGGCGACATATAATTAAATTATTTCGACCTATATAGTCACAAAATAATTTATAACATCCTTCGAAAATTATTAAATCCTCGAAAATCCCAAAAATCACTATTTCGAGAAATTCTCCAAATTGCCAATTTATATTTAATTATGGAATTTAATCGTCTCCAAAAAGGACGGGTTGTTACAAGAGTGAAAGAAAAGAGATAAAAGAAAGGGGAGAAGAAAGGAAGGAAGAGAGGGAGAAGAAAAGGAGATTTCGGCCAAACTCTGCGGGATTCGAATCGAGGTCGTCGGATTTTATCCACGAGGAAAATGTTTACTTGCTTTATTCTTTTAAGCATAAATCTCATATTATAATTGGTAATAACAAACTATAAAGATTTTGGGATTGGATTTTCGGGAATCAAACGGCTTTTTCGGAAGTCGAACGAGTAAACCCCGGATAATATTCGATTTAAGAAACTTAGAAATTAATTGAAATTGATTGTTGGTTTTTGGTTCTAGGATGATTAGAACCCTTTTTATATGTCAATATGTCATTGGTTGAGGTTGGTTGAGGTTGAGAGAGAAGATAAAAAGCTTGGGATTTGTTAATGGCGGAAACAAAGTCTTCGGAGAAGAAGCTGCCCTGTTCGATCAATCAATCGATGGCCAAGGGTCGATCGATCGACGCTTCAGGATTTTTGATAATTTTGGACTGTTTTGTTTAAATGGGATAAATTCCCAAATTAATTCATTCTAGCCTATTTATTTGAGGAAATAAATATCCAACTAGGGGAAATAATACCTAGCCATTTAAGGAAATTTATTGCGGTTAGGAGGGTGCAACAATTGTGTGGCACTAAATGTAAATTTTTGAGGAAAAATAAATTGTGGAGTTAGACATTTGGGATTCTTAAAAATAGTGTGAGGACTTCTAAATTGTTATTTGAATTAGGCGTATACCATGGGTTAGTTGAGAGTAAAATCCAGGACTTATTAATTTAGGGGTATTCAGGACGAGTAACACTCGGGGTAGTATTTCTCCAGGCTATTACATATATTATGTGCGTCGGAACTATATTTATATACCGCCTATATGTTTGAGTAAATCCTAAGATGTGAGTAGGATTTAATTTAGGATAAGGGCTGGAGATGTTTGAGTGGCTATCCGGTGTCGATTGATGGCTATTATTAGGTAATGTGACACCTATAGGACTAAAATAAGTTGAGAGTATACTTATTTAATTATTACAAATTGGTATATGCGGGGAGTATATATAAATCCTTAAAAGTTATTAAGGTGCGAGTTATATACTAAGTAAGAGAATACTTATAAGTTTAGTATTGTAAGTATATGAATACTTAAATACTATTACGAATAGGAACATTCGAGGTGATTGGCCATCGCAATGAGAGTTTAGCAATTATATATATGTATATATATTGAGAAGTGATATAATATATACCCGAAAGTTGTTAAAGTATATATATGTGATGATACGGAGATAAATATATCTGTTTGATTGGTATATTTGTACTTTAGAGGCTGGTTTCACAGGCTTTCCCGGGCATAGGGTTAGACAGCCAAATTATATATTTTCTCTAGTATGATCCAGGGAGGTTATGCGATGTGGGTGAATCCCCTGGTTTGAGGAGCACGGAGAGTATATCCCCAGGTCATATCGTCCAGCGCACGAGTGTGATGTGTGTATTCCACTTGCAGTAGGGAACATGACCGCCTCCACCGTTGTGTATTTTTACCATGACCAATGGTGAGTCTGGCTTGGTACCGTGGTTGAGTGAGTAAACTCGAATCCGGATAGGCACTATGAGACTGCATCCTGGAGTGACAGCTCGGTGGGATGGTTATTATGTTTATGATTGTAATAGGTATAATTATACTGGTTTCTCATAGTATATTGCTTGTATATTAAGATGAGATATCATATAAAGTAAACATATATAAGATGAAAAGAATGATAAGGTGTTATTCCTCTTCCGGTAGATTTATATTCGGATTTATATAAAAATGAATCATAAGTCCTAGTGAGAATTATATATCTATATATACGAGTTATATATATGCGTTATGTACTGAGGGCCTAATGAATCTCGACGATCAACATTGCTAGGTAATAGTGTATCGGGGACGTTCCTTATTTGGATTTTGCTTTGCGAGACACCCCACGCACGAAGGTAGCGCAATGTTGGGAATAGGGAGAAGTTTAGTCCTTAGTACTCGGGTTTATGAGGATTTTTAGAAGATGGGTGAGATAGATTAGTTAGGTCGGGTAGCTTAACTAGGTTGTTTCAAACGTATGGGATAGGAGTGCACTATTAGAAGAGGGGTCAGGTGTATCTCATGAGAGTGCGATACCAATTTAAATATGAGAGATTTCATATTTTTAAAATATGGCATTTATGCACTTACAAAATATTTTCAAACTCCGGCTCTGACTCGTTTTTCTATTTTTCCCCTATTTTTTTATATATGTATATATATGTATCCAGACATATAGACGCCTGGATGATGATTCCTTCGAGTCAGACGTTGCTGCAGTAGCTATGGATGCATGCAGGTTTACTGTAGACGCTTCTACCATTGTAATCTAGATAGGAGGTATTGTAGTATTATTCGGGCTGATAACCCAACTATATTAATTTAATCTTTTATCGCCTTTTGGTGCGGCATTCAATTTGGTTGTATTATTTTAAACCGAGTGTTCAGCTATTTTATTTCATTTATGTTTCATATAAACTGTGTGAATGTTTTATTTAGTTAGTTTGGATAAAAAAATTAGTTAAATAAAAATTTTAACGCCAGCCTAATAGGTTATTAGTAATTAAATTGGTTTTCGACAGTGATGCTGAGAATGAACCATATGAGACTCCTATTTTAATTTTGTATAGAACTGATCACCCGGTATTTTATTAGGAGGGGTGTCACATATGCGTCGACCATTTCTATATTTTTTATATAACAGGTCTGAGCTTTATTTTTAGTTTTTAGTTTTTATTATTACTTTAATTTTATCAATATTTTACTAGGTTAGGTTTATCAGGATTATTTTATTTTAGTCTTTTATTTTTAGATTAGGGCTTTAATTTTCTAGTTTTTATAGATTTTATATTGCCTTTCATTTTTTTTTTGTAAATATTAATTTTTATTAGGTAAGGATTTTAATTTTTAGTAAGATTTTATTTTAATTAATTTTATGTTTTTAGTTGAGTGTTAAATGTAGTATAATTTTTTGGTACAATTGACACACGCACACATATCTCTTATCATTTCCTCAACCACAAACCTTACTCTAACTACCCCTCACCATCTTTTTCCCAACACCATCACACTCTCTCTCTCCTCTCACCTCCATTAAAAAACTACACCCCACTAACACACCCTCATCCACCAAACCCGGATCCCGACCCTATACCTTATGAAAGCCAAACCCAATTTCCTAACATTAAGAACCCCTACCAAACATGTTACCCATTTCGTCCCGGAAATCCCACCTCCGGCCTGTCTAATTCCAATTCCAGCAACCCATACCCATCCTCCACCATGACCCGAGCGACCCCAAGACCCAAAATCACTCCATCCTCACTGCATAATCCCAACCCGAATTCCAACACATCTCTGGTCACAAACCCATTTCGACCTGGCCCGATTCCACACCAACCAAGGCAGCATCTCCGAACTCGATTCAAAACTCAACTTACCGACAATTTAAATACCATATCTCCCCAAAATCAGGATCTGATTTAACGATCCCAAGACCTATACCTCTTACACCCTTTTCCTATCCTAGATACAAACGGTACCAACCCCTACCAAAGTCCCCTATCTATAGCACCCCTATCCACATGCCTTGATAAAAGAAGACCCTCTCCTCATTTCATAAGGAGGAATTCAGACACTACAGAAGCATTTTAGTGTTTTTAGGATCTCCATTTGGAGCTGGTATTATACCAAAAAAATTAGTTCTTATTTTATCTATTTTATTTTAGACTGACTTGAGTATGAGGGAGACTTTATTTTGATACAAGTTGTGAGTTGAGTGACATCTTTGAGTATTATAAAATTCAGATTTGTGGATGCTATTAATGTTCAAGATTTGGAAGTTAATATTAGGCTCAAGGAGACTTTGTTTATTTATTTATTCTCATTATATTTTATTTAATGCCTCTTATTGTGTCATTGTTACATTTTATATGTAATAATACCAAAATGAGAGGCTGAATACCCCATTCAAGAGGTAAGATGGAACCCTTAACTTAATTATTTTTATTTTTGGTTTGTTTATTTATCATGCCTCTTTTCATATCAATATTAAAATTTTACAATTTATATTTACGCCTCGAAAAACGGTGAATTATTTTCGGCAGAAAACACAAATTTAGATTATAATATTTATTTATTAATTAAACTAGAGATATGGAATTTTCTAATGATATTATAGTTTGAATTTCTTTACTCTAAAAATATAATTTTTAATGTTTTAAAGTACTTTAGTGAATTTTCCCTAGTGGGTGATTTATTAGAAAATGTTTAAATATAATTTTTATGAGTATGTGAAATTTAAATATTAATTTTCTAAAAGGGCTTTATGCAACTTTACAATTGCAACGAGAATTGTTTTGTGAATTTATATATGTTTTGGTATATTTCAAATAGACGAACTAATTAATGAAAATAAATAGGATAAGTGGTGAAATTTAATCCCTTGAATTATCTCATAATTGTTTTCTCCTCATATTTAGCTAACTTTACCATTTTCTTTATTTGTTAGTATATTTTTAATTTTAGTTCATATTTAGTAATATAAATATCTCTTCAAAATAGTTTTAAAAATCATACTTAGTCTTCACTTTGCTCCTGTCCACATTAAGGAGCGCGGATTGACGCCTTACTTGCAATATACATTTTTAGTGTGTTTGTAGGTACCAAAAGGGATGTTTGATTGATCGTCTTTACTCTACAACGACATCTAGACAAAGGCGATTTATCAAATGGTGCCGTTGCCGATCTTTGGAGTTTAAAGCATTTGCCAAGATTTTGGAATGTAGTTCATTTGTCATTTATTTAATTATTTTCGTATTGTTTTTCATTTTCTTAGAAGGCTTGTAGTAGGATTATATTATTTGGCTTGTAATGCGGTGATTGAAGACACCATTTTTTTTATTTAAAGTTATAATAATTAAAAAAAAGAGCGTGATAGGGAAACCGGACAAGGTAGATAGAGGGCGTACAAAGGAGAGGATTTAGAAGCCTCTCTACTTTGGGTCGGTAGGATCCCGGGGCCGACTGAAGTTAGGCGAGCTTCCCCCCGGTCGACTCAACTCGATATTCACCCCACGTGTGTAAAAGCCATGGGAGGTACATTCTTCATCACTCACAAATCTCCTGTAAGCGAGTCCATTCTTTGTGTGCGTATTTGCCCCTATGTAATTTTTCATATCGCATTGCATTTATTTTGGATGGTGTGATGAATTAATGAACTTAAGACCTCGACTCGGTCATTGAAACGAGAAGGAATATCATCACCCGACTTAATCACTTAATTCCACTTGCTTGTTAACCCGTGCCATCATATATTATAATTAACAACCTAGCAAGCCAAGTATGAGCGCATTTTCCAAAGGCGAAGTATAAGATTCCGTGATTTTCTCGCCCGCAAATTAATTAAAAACTTGGCTACCCAATCACTTAGTTGAAGGTAAAAATTGGGTATGTGATAGTTAGGATTCTCCTTCACTTGTACGTTTCTGATTTAAATCCTTTAGTAGTCGATTTTTGTGTGTTCTGTTAGTCTGTGTTTCATATCGAGTCAACTTTTATCCCTTTTCAAAAAAAATCAAAAAACTATTTTTCATCATTTTTCTTATTTTTAAAAAAGAAATCCTATTTTTTTCCTTATTTCTCAAAAAGTAAAAAAAAATCATTTTTTCTTCTATTTAAAAATACCAAAAATACATTCCTTCTTTTTCAAAAAATTTAAAAAAAAACCCCAAAAATACTTCTCTCGTCATGGACGGCGAACATCCAGTTTGGGACGACTTTAGCCATTTCCCGTCTCCATTGTGCACCTATTGTTCCCATGCCACTCACATGTCCCATGAGTGCCCGTACCTTCCTTATCTATCTTAACCCATCTCCAAGGTTCGTCACTCGTTTGTCTGTCATCTCCAAGTTTAGTCACTCGTTTAATTCATGTGTCGTTGGTGGTAAAATATGGAGTTTCGTTTAGGGGGTAAAATATGGAAGAATTTTGAAGTATAAAAATGATTAAAGTATGAGTGAAAAAATTACTTAACAAATTTAAATTTTTAATGGTAAAGTAATACGTTTTTAGATTATCTATATTATGCTTAAAGTTATATTTATGTTTTTAATTTACATTGATCTAACAAAATTTATTTTGCAAATTAATCTTTAAAATAAAATGTTGCATTAATTTACATAATACTAAAATAAGTGCACATAATTATATAAGCACTTTGCTCAAGGGAACTGATCATAGGAAGAATAAATCTCAACTTGTTAGTCATAATTTTGTAATAGTTCTATTAGAAAAATTATACAAACTTATGGGCCCAAACTAAACAAAAGAATAGGGAATCTCATTATTGGGGATTAAAATGAATAGAGTTGATGTATAGGCTATTGGAAGCTCAAACCATGCATAAAACTGCAACACAACCTTATACACATCTTCACTAACCACCTCCGAATAAGTTGTACAAAACTTGTGAGCATAGCCAACTAGACCATGAGAGTTATCATCAGGCAATAAAAATACTACCTCCCTAATTTCTTTAATAGATGGAGGGGGATATCAGCATATCATTATCCACTGAAGAAATCAAATTGAAAATTGGATCAAGGAACTGATCATCCCCGTACACTCGATCGGATCAAAATTGCCTCTTGTAAAACTCCCCAGTTGCATCTTAAGTCTTTGAATCCTTCCTAACCCATTTGTTTTGAAGATTTTTTTTGTGAATTTACAGTATGCTCATGAAAGTATTTAGAATTAAAATAACCTTCTTTATTGAATATTGGCTTCCTTTTTCCATAAGCTCTCCTCCGCTTGCAACTTATACAGTAATAAAGCTTTGGCCTGCTCTGTTTTTGTTTTATTTTACTCATAAGGGATATTTTCAAAAGAAATTTTCTTAGACAACACATCATCCTTTTCTATTATAACATTTTAGAATTACCATAAGCTTACTTATGCCATTTAGAGAAGACTCATCTCAATTTTTTATGCTTTTGACAAGGGTGTTTAGAAGAGAGGCTTTAATATGCTGCTTATAAAAAGATTCAACTAAACTGATGAAAGATTTATGAGCTATCAAAAATTTAAGAACCTAAATATCTTTACCACTATTATAGGATAATATAATAACCTGCTAAAGAATATGCAATGGTCTCGTGCTGACTTATTTACATGACTTAAAAAGGAGCTATGAAATGTATTTAGCCAATAATTAGAACACATAATATTATAAATACTTGTACAAATTCAACCAACAGCGGCGCGATTGTTGCACATGTAAACCTCTTGCCTACAAACCTATAACAATCACACCATAATTATCGATAACATTTGCAAACTTTGAGGCTTCACTCTCAGTATTTATAGCATTGAGGTCAGATCAATAGACATGACTAGATTTTTCATATAATCCCAAAGAACTTTCATCTCAACTCCCTTAGGGCATCCCTGGTTGAGTGGATGCATTAGGAATATTTGCATTTTCCTACAGTAAACCTTTGGTTCATCTTTACATTTTCCTAGCTAACTGCTGGGCATCAAGAATAATTGGCAGTTCAAAGATTGGGTTTAGGTAGATTTTTACCAGAATTGACCGTGATTATGAACTACGAAAGGATTTTAGTAAATAATAATCAATGAGAGTGGATATACATGAGAAAATGAGGCTATGGGTTAGTTGGGTAATAATAAAAATATTGGAAATGGAAGATTTGAGCCTTTTTATGGAGGAAGCTATTGGAAAAAACCCAAAATGGTGGTGAAAGAATATAAAAGCTGGACGGGGATCACACACAACACAATAAGAAATAATGATTAAAATTGAAATGAAATGTGGAAATGGAATTGGAATAAATGTTAAGAATAAAACCCTTGTAAAATGCAAAGAAAATAAATGGTTAATACAAAATTTAGAAAATAAATTTATGGCTAGTTTTACGTAGGTTCAATGTCATGATAGAGATATTTTAAAATGGGGCATTATAAATTCCAATTGAACTTATGTAGTTATTATTTATATAACAATACCCTAACTGGAACCAGAGAGCATGACTTGTTAAAAAAATTATTTATGTATTATAGGTTCCTTGGACTAACTCCCAACAATTAGGGCAAAACCAACATATGTGTCTAGGAAATATAAGTTACTTTTAAACCCACCATTTTGGATAGATTTTTTCATAGGCTACAAGAACAAAAGGTTTCATATTTTGAGTTATATTAATGTAGCAATGACCTTCAAGCTTGTGTTATCTTCACTGTTCTAAAAAACCCGCCTAGGCTCCGCCTAGGCTTAAGGCTTGGGTGAAACGCCTCGCCTTACGCTTTTCACGCCTTATTCTTGGTAAAACCCTTAAGGCACACTTTTTTCTAAAAATAACAATGCTTTAGTGAAACGATATCGCATTTTAAAGAATTTTTTTACAAATCGGACCATTATCTCATCCAAAATAATCAAATAGTATTTTAATTTGCATATAGTCAGACATATTTTTATGATATGTACAATTTTAGTATTTTAATAGCCTTGTTATGGTTAAAAAATATTAAAATATATTAAGAAGGCCTACACGCCTTTTCATGCCTTTTTACGCCTAAGGCCCGCCTAGGCTTCTAAGGCTTAAGGCTTGAGCTCCACGCCTCGATCACGCCCCGCGTTTTTTAGAACCTTGGTTATCTTTAGTTGATATTTATAAGGATACATAATCAATGCAAGGATAGTGATATATCCCGAGTAACTTGATAGTTGTACTTTAACTTGTTGATTTGGTTCATGCCCTGCCACTAGAATTTCCTCACATAAACTTGACTCAATTCTTATAAGTAGAAATAATGAATAACATTGCACTTTTAGTAGCCTTTCTCTACATAAACCCATCAATTTTTTTGTATCATTGTATTAGGTCTTTCTTCAAACCATAGAATCTTTTCCTTAACATATAGACTAATTTTTCCTTCCTCAGAAACCCTTCACCTAATATATGTATATTTCATCCTCTAAGTCACCATGGAAAACATAGTTTCGTCTTTTCAACAATTTTTGTGTGAAGATAGATACAAAGACCTTTTTTGTATTGTGTGGAGTTCCTTTATAGTTAAGGAACTAATTTTTTGTGGTCCATTTCGATTTGTTTTTCAGAGACATTAGTGCTTGGGGTTTCCCCTAATTTTTATATGTTTGTATACATTTTCTACCTGGGTTCTGCCCTTTGATAATTTTTAATGGACTTGCAATATGGCTTGCAAGGAAAAGTTACTTAAGATTTTTCTACCCTTCACTCCATCATTAATCACGTACTTAGTCGATGTTAGGGTGGTAACAATCCACCACTCTGCTGAACCGGTAACATCTCTCAAAGAGATGGCCTCTCTTATGTCAAGGTTATAGGTCATATTGTTCACCCGGTATGATTTGGTCACTGGGTGTGATGTTGAGCCTGCCCCCTTTAGGAAATATCTAGATGAGTACCTTATCCATCTTGAACGAGACTAAATGAATCTTCGAAGGGCACTGAAACCCCTTTCCAACGGTCCATCCCGTGCGCGATTCTGACTTACCATGCGGACTAACGACCCATTTTCCCCTGAAACTTGATCTAGAGGCCACCGGACGCTCCTGGGCTCCATTTGACCAAAGTCAACTGTTCAGCTCGACCGAGACTGAATGAATATTTGAAGGGGACTGAAACCCCTTTCCAATGGTCTACCCCGTGTGCGATTCTATGTCGATCGGCAATGACCTGGGCCTATAAAAGGAGACCTTGACCTCATTTGCAAGAAGAGCCCAGATCTGATAGATATCACTCTCAGCAAATCCAGAAAACCTCTCTCGAAGTCAGCGTGATTTTCATACCCAAATCTTTTTCCAACTTTCACTTTTCATCATCCTTTTCATCAAAATTGGTTAATTCACTACCCTTCATCATCATCCAAGTCTAAGGGATGCTTTCTAAAATTCAAGATCAAGCTCAAGATCTTCGAGAATGTCCAACTTTCTCAAGTTCTCGTCAAATTCTCATAAATTCGCAATAATTTATTTATTATTTAGCACTTTTATTATCTCATCTCACACATCCTAATATACTTTTTATTTAGTATTATTGCACATCTCTTATTTTTATATAAATAAAAACCCAAAAAAATAAGAAAAAGAGGGTCTTCTCATAAATTCCAAATAGGTATTCTCACACTTTTATCACAACTAAAACACTTTTTCTACACACACACACACCAACAAATAAGATAAGTCCCCGGTTGGATTTATGGGATAAACCCCACCCCTCATTTTACATGCGAACTACATGGACTTTGATGCCTCTATAGGCTACATAGGCGTCTCGGGATAAAACCCGAGACTCGAGTCCTATTCCTACTTTTCTCATTTTATATTTTCTCTAAATTCAATTCTCTTAGATTACATATATACGCATATATTTGTTCTTAGTGGCGTATTATTCCACATGCGTTATCTTTCCATTATAAAGATCAACGTAAGGATAATCACGTAAATCATATTTTCTAATATTATTTTTATACCTTCCTACGGATGACTCGCTTTATCTCTTCCATGATACAAGTCGAGGATTCCTATCTCCATTATATATACACACGCACACATATCACGGGAAAAATAAAAGGAAAATAGCAAAAATCCATGAGAGATCGTAAGGGCGGAATGGGTGCCTAACACCTTCCTATTTCGTAACTCAGCCTCCGTACCCTTCTTGAATCACTTTGGTTTCTTATGCACCAGTATGTCTTTGGATGCTATCCTTGGGGATGGATTCCCCTTTTCTTTTGTCTGTTTTGAGTAAAATAGACTAGCGACTCGAATCTCTTTATATTTTTACATCCCACCCAATGACGTCGACCGAAGAGCTCCCGAGAGGGACACGCGGGACCCGAGATCCTCCCTCACTCTCCTCGCCCCCTAGCGAGGATCGGGGATGGCCACAGTCCCATAAGTTAATAATGTACATCACAAAAAAATAGTCGACTTGTCAAGGTCTAAAATCGTGACAAGTCTGGGGGTGACATCTCCCTTTATCACAGACTTGGCACGGTCAAAGATCATGACAAGTTCATTAAACTTGTCATGGTCCTGTCATGGTGTTGGACCTTGACAAGTTTTGTCACGGTCAAAGATCGTGACAAGTTTCTTTGTTATGGGCTTGTCACGATTTTTTGACTGTGACAATTTTGGGTAGAATTTTAAAAAAATTATGTGCAATATGGCCACTTCCGCTGCCCAACAGTATAATTGTACCTGTTATAGCAAAATTATACCTGTCCAAACAGCATATATAAAAAATACAAATAATGTACCAAATCATGGGATATATAATTCATATCCGAATGAAATAAAAATACAAATATCCATATCCAAACCAACAAATAAAATAGGAACAAATATTCAATATCCAAATAAAAAAGATAGAAATAATGTCATGTCACAGGGTCATGAGCAGGTTGGAGGAGGAAGGAAGGCCACACGATATATCGATTGATAACCTCATCAATTCATTTAACGTCGCATTGTTGGCACAACCACAGAGGTGAGTTCTCTTTTTCGATCACCACATGCGTGACGAGCACCCTTGCCTCAATTTATTGGAGGGGACGTACATGAACCAACATACCCGGGAGGAAGGACGTGTCCCTCAACCCCCTTACTTTACTCTCCCCATAATATATGTCATGTAGAAACACGCTCTTCCACCCGATTGTTGACATAGGTCGATCGATGGGAGTCAAGATGAGAAATGGATCATATGGCGGCGAGTCTGTGCATGGTAATGAAGTAGTGACGTCCTCGTCTACCTATACCTCATTGTCATTATCCTTCCCCTTCCCCTTCCATTTCTCCTTCTCATTCTCCTTCCCCTTCCCCAATTGACGCTTCATGAAGGCGTACATATCGAGGACCGTCGCCTCCAACCTTGATAGCTTATCATCATGGGTGTCCACCTTATGTGCCAGCCCGGTGTCTATCATCTCCATTCTAATGATCCTCGACTTCCCCACCCAAGATCTCACTCCTAGTCCTTCCCTTGCGACCCGTCTTCAACACTTTTTTGAGTGCATCCGTAGCCAAAGATGCTTTGTCGGCATCAGACTGTGACTCATGCACTTCCCGAAGATTTTCCTAAAACGACAAAAAAAGTACATGATTAGTTAAATAAGTAAATAAAAAAATTATGACGTAATTAAAAAATTAAACTTTTATAACTTACAAGCATGGATGCGATGCTCAGGGCCACCTCCTTGTCCTTTCCCTTCTTCGTTCGAATTGCCACATAGGCATCGAGCCTATGTGGCCTACCCCCAGGGCCACTCCCCATCTCCTGAAATAAAATAATACAGAATTAGTAGGTAAGTCAAAGTAATTCTAAATTAGAATAATAGAAAAATAAAATTATAGAAAAATAAAAACTTACCAACTTGTGCTCCACCTCGACGTAAGATGTCCGTCCGGAGTAGTGCACGTCCAACTTTTTCGACCAGTTATCCCTCCTTGATTGGCGAGATGCCAATTGATGCTCATCGATCTCATTGTTGACAAACTTTTACCAATGTGACAATGAGATCGGCTTCTTCAGGGGGACGGTGTCACGTACACTTAGAATGGACTCTCGGGTCTTCCCAGAGTACTGTGCCCGCATATTCTTCTTCCACGTCTTAAATTGATCCATTAATTTTTCCAATGTGGAGTCGTGGACATGTGGGGGCAGGCCAAATTGTTCCTGTCAAACAAATACAAACCAAAGAGAAAGTAAGTATTAGTTCCTTATAAATATAAATATAAATACATTACCTGTAGTGCCCCCCAGATGCTAATCTTGAGGTCATTACGCACGGCCCTCCAATCAGTGTACCCTAGGCCCACTATCGCCTTCAATAACTCTAGCGATCTAGTAAAAAATGCCATCTTATTATCAACAACGGACCCCAATTTGCCCCATTTTGGGGGCCTACTGGCCCAGGAGCCCTCGTCGCCTCCACTACCGATCTTGGATGAAGACATTTTCTGCAAAAATGTTATTTTTATTATTACAAACATGTATATGGAGTTTAAAGTAATGCTCAAATATGATAATAACAATACATAGGATATCAATTAAAATTTATACCAATACCAGTTTATATCAATTTCAATTTATAAAAATACCAATACTAATTTATTCCAATTTATACCAATACCCATACCCAATACCAAATTCAATTTACACACACGCACACTGCACCCCCACCCCCCACCCCAAATACACACTCTCGGGTCTTGGACTTTGAATTAATGTTTAAATTGATTAAAACCCTAATTAACATATTCACTAACCATAAAATCAATTTTGATTCAAATTCAATAACAACAAAGCACTAGAATAATAAACCCACTTGTTATTACAAGAACTAAAATAATCAAGTGCAAATGAATAAAAAGCATTAAATTTTCGTTCAATAATAATAAATCACCAAAATAATACAGCTACTGGTCATTGCAAATAATTGGAATACTTATTAAAAATCTAAAAATTATTTCAAATTCGAGTTATCATTAAAAATGGATTGATATTCAATAGGAGCATCGCAGTCATCCACACTACTGTTTAGATGCTTTGGCACATGTAGGACGATTGACCACGACTCATTTTTTATGTACTTCGATTAAAACACTTGGTTGACCTTTTGAAAAGCACAAACAAATGGCACATCGCTCACGTGTTCGTTTCTCTTCAACTTGGACAAGTCAACCATGATCAAATTGGTGTCAGGATCAACTTTACAAGCATTTTTATCCTCAACTCTTACCCAATCACAGTAAAATATAACCTATTTAAAGTTTACATAGTCCAATTCAAATATAATTACACCATAGTAAGTTATTTCAGCTTCAATAAGATTTTTATCTTTTGCGCTCTCTCGAAAGAATGTAAGAGACTTGTATGAAATGCCTGAGTTATGTACATTTGTATTTTCCTCGTACACCCTTGCACCGAATACATAACCATTCAATCGACACTTTTTGTGCTCTTGTGCCATGAACAAGGGTCCAGTGGCTAGATGAGCAGCCTTGATGTCGCATCACCCGTCTTTAAGAGATGAGAATATAGATAAATTAATTAGGTTAGTTGTAAAGATTTCTTGTAATGTGAAATTTAATAACATCCATTGTCATTATAATTACCTCGTGTGACAACCACGGCCTAAATTAGATGTCTGATTGTGCCATTATTTTTTGTCTTTTATTATTCTGACAGGCTTCATATTTTCTTCATAGTTCGTAACGAAGGTATTACAAAATTAATCATGTATAAAAATTAAAATAATGTAAAAGTTAAAATAATTTAAACTTAGTTTTTCCATTCTTCGACATATTCATGTGTGTTAAATATATAACGACCTACTTGTTCATGTTGCAACTCGTTAATTTCACTCGTTTCCCCATCACATGACCACCTTCATTGACGAGCTCATCAATGTCAGCCACGCTAGTCGAGTCAGGCATATACTCCCGAGTGTAGATTGATGACTCCACGGTGATGTATTCCTCTGCAATTGATCCTTCAATGTATCATGTATTCTTGACTTAATCTTTGAAAATTTTCATAAACCTTTCAAATGGATACATCCACCGATATCTAACTAGAGCGCAAAGAAATGCCTCGTCACATAGGTGTACCGACAAGTGAACACTTATGTCAATGAAAGAAGAGGGAAAACACTTCTACACCACACAAATCGCTTCATTCACTGTCAATTTTTCAGCCATTATGTGATCTTAATTGACTACCTTCTCACATAAAAGTGAGAAGTAGATACTAATTTACAAAATAGCCCTTCACAAATCCTTGTGCTTGGAGAAAAAAATGCTTAAAGAACAGAGGAACTAATTGCATGATCACATGCCAATCGTGGGACTTACACTTATGTAAATCATGGGTTACATAATTCACAATCCTTTGCAAGTTGGACGAAAAATTAGATAGAACCTTCAAATAATATATTGTGTCTAAAAGCACCTTCCTTTCCTCACTCGTCAAAGTAAACGCACTAGGGGGATTATTGCATTTTCCCTACTATCTTCTTTCGACCATAGTTGTGGCTTAAGTTTCAATGCTTTATGGTCTTTTCGTGCATTTTCTCCATCCTTCGAATGACTCCCCCTAGGCATGTGCCCATAATATGTTCAGCGATTTTTTTCTCCGCGTGCATCACATCCGATACATGGTGCACCAGGTAATTCTTCCAATAAGGCAAGTCAAATAAAATTGACCTCCTAGACCATGCCTTTCTTGTCTCAGTTTCATTCCCAGTGGGGTCTTCTTATGCTTGACATTCTTAAATTTAGGATTCTTACCCGGCATATTAGGGCCACAATCAGAAGATTTACTTTTAATTTTTGAAGCTGAAAGTCTTCTCGCCAGTAGCCTATGTTTAACCCCACTCGGTAAAAAATTGGGACCTTTCTCAAATCTAAAACTATGAGCTGGGGGTAAAAAACTCCTATGGTAATGGTACACATTTTTTTGGCTAGCGGGTAGACAAAGAGATTCAGTCTCTTCTCCATAAATAGGACACCCCAAATAACCATGTACTACACAACCGGATAATATCCCATAAGCTGAAAAATCATGAATTGCCCACATCATTATAGCTTTCAGCACAAACTCTTCTTTTATAAAAGAGTTAAATGCTTGCACACCCTCTTCCCACAACTCATTTAATTCTTATACCAAAGGAGCCAGGTAAACCTCGAAGTCCTCACTTGGTGCCTTTGGCCCAGGTGTCAACAAAGACAACATCAATAATTTAGGTCTCATACACTATGAAGGAGGGAGGTTGAGTGGGGCTAGGATCACCGGCCATACACTCTGATTTGTGCTTAGATTTCCAAATGGATTGAAACCATCTGTTGATATTTCCAAATGAATGCTATGATGTTCTTGAGAAAAATCGGGATAATTAAAACTCAACCTCTTATAAGCTGTAGAATCAATAGGATAACGCGTGAGATTATCCTCTACTTCTACCCTAGCATGCCAAGACATTGCCTCCTCTATCCATAGTACTGTGAAAAATCGCTTTAATCTAGGCCTAACGGGAAAATATTTCACACTTTTTAGGCACTTTTGAGCTTGTGCCTTCCTTGCCAGTAGATTGGACATGTCTAGGTTAATCGCATATCAGGCACCGATCTATATTTTCATACTCCTTTCCTTATAGTATGAAGTCATACACACAAGCATGAATTGATTTATGCTTCATTCCCAAACCTTTCAAACTATTTTTCATAGTAGAATAGCTGTTTGGAAGCGTATTCTTCTAGGGTAGCAAACCCTTCACCAAATTCAAAATTCCTGCCATGCTATTGCCAGACAAGCCATATTGGGTCTTCAAACTATGCAAACCAAACATGGCATGTAAAGTTGTTTGATCTTTCTCATAGCCATAGTACTACGGTTGGGTCGCCTAAAATTTTAAACTTTTGTAGTCATCGTCAAGGTTTATCCCGACATCTTCATGAGCACCTGAACCTTGTACATCGTCGGTGACCTCATTCTCTTCCACTTCATGAACTCCATACGCGTCATCAACTACATCCTCTAGCATATTTGAAAGTACCTATATAGAGCACTCCTAGGGTTTGATTTTCGCGCTTTATCTATATAGACTTCATCTAGTTGGGCTTGAATTTTGATAAAATATGTTTCTAATTAGGTTGTGTCTGTCCTACCTACGACAAGCTCTCTATAGCCATCTACATCAAATGAACTCTCGACTCAGTCCAGCATTCCATAAAAGGTAATTTCCATACACTCTATGGCTCATAGGATTTTATCACACGTATCACATAGGACACCACACGACACTGCATTTCATTTTAAATTGACTAATGTTTATGTGTTGGTTTTATATAAAAAGAATTTTTAAAATAGTTTAAAAATTAATTTGAATTTTTTGTCATTAAATATTTTCATAAGAATAAATTTTCAAAATTAAATATGGATGTTAAAATATTTTCTTTCATATGTTTAATTGTTGGTTATTATATGATATATTATTAATATGTATATATTCATGTGTGGGTTTTTATATGTTGATATGTTAGCGTGTGATTTGTTAAACTTTATATATGTTGCCTTACATATGTAATATATGTTATATAGTATATGTTATGTGTGAATATATGTTAGTTGTCATAATATTTGTTGGCTTTTGGGTTTTAATAAATATAATATATATGTATGTGTGGCATGTTCTCTACATGATATTTGGTCTTAACTATTATTTGCAGCCTATAGACCTGCTAAAGATTTGACCCTAGATATTATAACAGGTGGCATGAAGAGTTGTTGCCTAAGTTTTAGCCTTAGACCATAGTAGGTTCATTCTCACGTAGACACTAATATTGTGTAAGTATTTTGACAAATCTGATTGTTCAAATTATTTGAGAAAAAAAGAATTTTTGAAAAGTATATGTCAAGATAGGTTGACTTAGAAGATCTTGAACATAAGATTTGTTAACATATTCAGGAGATCTAAAAATTGTTGCATTGCATTCGGTTGTACCATTAAGTGTGAGTGTGTCATCTAGGATAGCACACAACACGCAAATACTTCACTAAAAACTAGGACACAATAGGAACTAAGCCAACATGCGCTAAGGAAGCTAGAGGGGAGGCTGAGACATGAAGAAAGCAAAGTGAACAAGAGTTGTATAGTGAGGATAATTGAGGAAGAGCAACCAGAGAAGAGGGAAGCTTGGTCGATATAGGTAATAGCTTGTTCTGATTTATCTTGCTTTGAGACTTTTTGCATGTTTGTATAATCGTTCCTATTTCGTTTGGTTTTAGTGGAAGTAGATTAGGCTGACTCCTAGGAGAGTTCGTCATTTTTTCCGAGGAAGGGTTTTTGCGATGTTAAATAAATACCGCTTGCTTTACATTTTTCTCATATCACTTCACACGAAAAAGTGGGTTTAAATAATTAGAAAGTCACCTAAAAACTGAATTGATTATTATTTGCGTGTGATTTCTTAAACTTTATATATGTTGTCGTATATGTTATGCGTGAATATATGTTAGTTGTCATTATATTTGTTGGCTTTGGGGTTTTAATAAATATAATATCTATGTATGCGTGGCATGTTCTCTACATGAGATTTTCTCTTAACTCTTATTTGTAGCCTATAGACCTAGTAATGATTTGACCCTAGATATTATAACAGGTGGCGTGAAGAGTTGTTGCCTAAGTTTTATCCTTAGACCATAGTAGGTTTATTGCACCTCACACGATTCGACCCATCACAATATTGCACATGGCTCTTCTTTGTCGACTGGCAACTAGTTTATAAGTGATGTCGTAGCCCCTTATGTCTTCACCGCCGACGGGTTTAATGCTTAAACCAAAATTGGTTTTCTTCTTCTCTCAAAATGACGTCATGGAATATAACAGCAACAGTAATATTATGAAATCAATTCGTTTAGCGTAGTTGTCTCGCAGTGGATTAAAACTGGCTCTTTCAAGTTAAAAACGACTTCGTTTTATAAAACCATCAGTCACGATTTGTTTGAGTTGGTTACAGCTAGCTCACACGTGTCAATATTTTAGGGAGATCTTTTCTGTTTCTTTTATACCCCTTAGATTATTTTTTATCATTGGTCTGTGTTAAGTTCTTTTCAATCCTGGTGCATCTATATTACACCAATCAACACACGTGTGCACTCTATAAATATAGCCCTTTAAGTTTCATTTTAAAAGGGCCGAGAAAATTAATTTTGAGTCCAAATTCTGCCAAAAATTTTAGTGTGGGAGAGAGAATAAATCAGAATATTTTTTTGTCATCTTCAAGTGTTGATTTCCTTTCAAAACTCAAATGAAGATCGGACAACTCTCATTTTAAATCTGCAATTACGATTTTTCAAGGGTAAATAGTATTTGTAAGTGATTTCTCTCATCTTTGTGTGTTATTTAGATCAGACTTTAGATGTAATATTCTTGGTATTTGTATCCAACATACACTTGATTCCCAAAATTAATTTTTGTGTGTGAATATTTTATTTGAGTCTTGATTGTAAGTTCTAGTATGTTTTTAAACATTTTGTTATAAAACATATTTTTCAAAAAAAATTTATAATATTCAGATATATCTTGTTTATGGTTTAGAGAGTTAAATCTAAGATTTATTGAGGACTAGTCTGAGAAGATTTAATATTTGGACTGGATATTATTTTGTTGACTGTTTAAGACTGTTTTGGAATAAACTGAATTATTTGTTATAATAGTCTTGATAGGATATTAGATTAAAAACTTGATTTAATCTAATAATAGTTTTCTGAAAAATAAGTTGTGTATATTTGACTTTGTGATTTTATTGAATATATTTGAAGTCAGACCATTTTTTTGTATTGTTACACTATTTATGAATGCTTGATCTTTGAAGTGATTTCAAGAACATATACTTGAATATCATGTATAAATCACTCACTAGAACACTTCTCACATAAACATTGATATTGTGTAAGTATTTTGACAAATCTTATTGTTCAAATTATTTGAGAAATTTTTTTTTTTGGAAAAGCCTAAGTCAAGATAGGTTGACATTGAAGATCTTGAACATAAGATTTGTTAAGATATTCAGGAGATTTGAAAATTGTAGCATTGCATTCGGTTGTACCATTAAGTGTGGGTGTGTCATTTAGGATATCACACATCACACAAATAATTCACTAAGAACTAGGACACAATAGGCACTGAGCCAACCTGTGCTAAGGAAGCTAGAGGGGAGGCTTAGACGTGAAGAAAGTAAGGTGAACAAGAGCTGCATAGTAAGGATAATTGTTGAAGAGAAACTAGAGCAGAGAGAAGCCTGGTCAAGATAGGTAATAGATTGTTCTGATTTATCTTGCTTTGAGTCTTGTTGCATGTTTGTATTATCATTCATATTTCGTTTTATTTTTAGTGAAAGTAGATTATGTTGACTCATAGGAGAGACCGCCATTTTTCCTGGGGAAGGGTTTTTGTGACGTTATATTAACACCGTATGCTTTACATTTTTTGCAAATCACCCCACACGAAATTGTAGGTTTAAATAATTAGAAACCTGACTAAAAACTGAATTGATTATTATTTTCTAAATCACCTAGATTTAACATAGATAATAATTTGAACTTTTAACTAACTTTGGAAACTAAATCTGTTTTGTAAAGTTAATAATTCAAGAAAAGTTTGAATTGGTCCCTCCTAGAATAACCGGTAAAACTCGTAGGTAAATTGCGTTTACTCGAGAATCGTTTACTTCCGCATATAGTCTTTTTGTGCATCATTGAAGGCCCTATATAGAGCACACCTAGGGTTTGTTTTTCGTGCTTCAGCTATATAGGACTTCATCTAGTTGGACTAGAATTTTGACAAAATATTTTTGTAATTTAGGATTGTGTGTCCCCGTATCGACTCCAAGCTCTCTTTGTCCATCTACATCAAATGTGCTCTCAAATCAGTCCGCCATCTCAGAAAAAGGTAATCTTATGGCTCATAGGAATTTCTGTCACATAGGACACAACACCACGTTGCATTTTATCATATTTTATGATAATATTTTTTGTTTCGTCATAATAAAATTATTTTTGAGTTCAAAAATTTTAATTTGGAATTTTTATAAGAAAAATGTTTTTGTGAAAATAAGTTTGACACTAAATATTTTTCTTAATAAAAAATTGCAGAATATTTTTTTTGAAATTAAAAATACATTTTGTTATTTTATGTTAACTGTGCATATGCGTGTTGTTATATATATATAATATATATGTGATATATGTTGTGTGCGTGTGTATAATATTATATATAGATATGTTAGTAATATGTGTATATTATTATACTTATGAGTGCTTCCTTTACCTAGCTAAAAAGCAGTGGCCTATTGTTTTTATTGTCCATGGCTTTGTTCTTTAGGTTGAGTTTTATATATTATATATATTAGCCTTGTCTTTTGGCATGAGATAGATAAGACTCCTGCATTTGTTTTGACCATTGCCCTGTAGGCTTTTTTAATAAGCTTTATCTGTTGGCATCCCCATTTACATGCTGCCGTTTATGCCCTTAGGCTTGCAGTCGATTTGACCGAAACCTGTAGCACCATTGTGTCTGATGGCGTGTGTCAGTTGATTTGTTTTAAAAGCATGTTCCTTAGCTAATGGCTTGTATTAAACTAATGTGTTATAGCTGGTGCCGAACTGAGCTTATTGCCTTACGTGTCCCTCATATATTGGTGTATACTGCATGCGATTTGACCGACGCGTGACCCCTATATATTTTACAGCTTTGTTTTGATGTTACTGCACACGGTTTTCTTGTTAAACCAACTGGTATTTTCAAAAACGACGTCGCGGAATATTTTTCAGAAACAATTTTTTGAAAACGACGTCGGTATCATTTGTTTTAAAGCGCAGAATATTTTTTATTAAAAACGACGCCGTGTATTTTTATTATAACGGTAATATTGGTAGCTTTCATGGTACGCAGTGTTTACACCTGGCATATTTTTAAAACGTTCTGTTTCTTGAATCAGTTAGTGTGTAACAGCTTGAACAACACGTGTCACATTTTTAACACTATACTTTGTGTTTCTTTGTGAACCCTCAGATTATATTTTATCTACGATTGTGTGTATTTCTTTGGTGATCCATGTGAACTTATTTTACACCAATCTGCACACACTTGTGCACTCTATAAATAGAACCCTTTAGGTATTCATTTTAAGAGAGCTGAGAAAATAAATTTTGTAGCAGAACTCTGTCAAAATTTTTAGAGAGAGAGAGATTAAACCAAATTATTTTTGTGTCATCTTCAAGTGTTGATTTCTGTCAAAACGAAAATGAAGATTGGACTTCTCTCATTGTAAATCTACACTTACGAATTTTCAAGAGTACATTAGTTTTGTAAGTGAGTTCTCTCATTCTTGTGTGTATTTTTAGATCAGTCTTTAGATCTAATATTTGTACACAACACACACTATTCACGAAATTAATTTTTGTGTGAATATTCTGTTTGTGGTTTATTTGTGAGATCTTGTATGTTTTAAAACGTTTTGTTTTAAAACAGATTTTTCAGAAAATATTTGGTAATATTCAAATTTGTTGTTTGAGGTTTAGAAAGTTAAACCTAAGATTTCTGAGATCTGATTTGTGGAAGATTTAATATCTTGACTGAATATTATTCTCTTATGTGCTTAAGACTGGTTTGATTTAATCTGAAATATCTGTGAAAATAGTCTTGATAATATTTTAGATTAAAATCTGATTTAATCTAATAGTTGTTTTCTGAAAAACAATATTGTGAATATTAGACTGTCTGTTTTTATTGAATATATTTTCAGTCATATTCTGTGAACACTTGTTTGTGTTAGTGATTTTCCGAAATTGTTTGCATCTCATATCACTCACATATCACTCACTTTGTATTCACGTAGACACATGTTTGTGTAATATCTGAACAAGTCTAGTGTTCGAGATTTAAAGAAAGAGAAAAGAAAGTTTTCAAAAGTGTATTCAAAGTCAAACTGTTTTGATTTGAATAGCACAAGACTTGCAAAGATATAGGTGTTATATAGTCTGTTGCATCACACACACTTCTCTAGAAAGTAAATAATAGGCACTGAGCCAACCTGCGCTTAAAGAAGTTAGAGGGGAGGCTGAGAAGTGAAGAACGCAAAAACAAGTGAGAACAAGTTAAAGAGAGAACTGAATAAGCAACCAGGGTAGAGACTTGGTCGTGCGGGGTAATAGCTAGATCATTCTTCTTTAATTGTTAAGTTTGTTGTTTGTAACTCGTTCCTGTTGTTTTATTGTTTTAGTGGAAGTAGTTTAGGTAACTCCTAGAGGAGTTCGTCGTTTTTCCCGGGGAAGGGTTTTTGCGACGTTAAATAAATAATGTGTGTTGTACATTTCTTGCATTTCACCTCACATGAAAAGGTAGGACTAAATAATTAGAAACTCGCATAAAAATTGAATCTATTTTGGACTTTAATTAACTTTGAAAATTAAAATTATTTTCATAAAAGTTAATCAAATTAAGTAAAAGTTTAATTTGGTCCCCTTGGCATCATTCATATAAACTCGTAGGTTTAAGGTGTTTACTCAACAATAGTTTACTTCCGCATATAAAGTCTTTGCGCACCGACCCACATTTTCGGGGTCACCTCAAGTGGTATCAGAGCTAGACTTTTAAAGATCGTTTTCAAAACTTTTGTTAAACACTTTTTACCTTGTTTTAATGGATGATTCAAGTCAATTAATTAGGCTTGGTAATTTTAGTAGACCTCCTATTTTTGATGAATCAAACTGTGTTGCATTTTTTGGGAAAGTTTATGATTGTTATGGAGATGTGTACTTAGCAGGAATGACTGATTCCGAATATGATTCTCATTCTGATTCTGAATCTGATGAAGTGCTTGATTTAATTGATGCTGCTAAATCTTTATTAGCTAGTCAGCCTTCTATGCTTGAAATAACTGCTCCGTTTGATGCTGAACGTGCCTTATGTGATACTGAATTTGATGATAGCAACAAATCACACACGGACACTAATGAGCATGAAAATTTTGTTGGCTATGATGATTACTCGGAATTGTATGTAAGGACTTTGCAGAATAGACAAGAATTATCGAATTTGGTAAAAATGCTTAGTGAGACCTTAGAGAATCAATATAAGATTGTTCAACAAAATTCCATTGAAATGAACAATGTCAAAACTGATTTTGAAAAACAATCACTTGATTTTAAAATTCAGATTACGACTTTAAATGAAAATTTATCTTCTTTTGAAGAAAAATATAATGAAGCACTTTTGCAAGTTGAAAAATCCAAACAAGTTTGTGGAACAGCTTTCAAAATGTGTCGTAGTCGTGATATAACATGTTTTGACCTTGACAAATTGCTTGCTGAACAACGATATAAGGGTGATACTAGAGGGTTTGGTTATGATGGTCCTATTTCAAAAACTGATGATTTTACTAATCCTGTACCCTTTGTAAAAGCCCAAGAAGAAATGGCCCTTCCGTTGGAAAGTAAGTTGTCTGAAAAGGATAAAGGAAAACAAGTCTTAATTGAAAGTGATTTTGAAAATGACATTGATACTTTCATTGAAAATTTTGTTGAGGCATCTACATCAAAATATTGTCCTCCGGCCAAGAGACTCTATAGAACTCCTAAACCATTTATTCGTAATGAATCTGTCAAGCATGTAGAGGAAAAACACCACCAATCTGATTTTCCTACATCTAGTAAATTTTGTACTATGTGTGATGTTTTTGGTCACCAAATCTGGGAATGCCTTGGTAATCGCAAGAAAGGTACTCATTTTAAAAGTCATAACTCTAATGTGAAGCGATTTACAAATTTTCCTAAGCAGCGCACTAATACTAATTGGGATCATTCCTTCAATAAGTCTAGGCCTCATGTTAACAAGAACAGATTTTTGAAAAATAAATTTTACCCTAAATTTCAAAAGGCAGAAAAACCTTTGAAAGTTTTGCCTATTTGGATTAGGACTTGTGACTTGAGACCTCAAATGGATTTTTTAAAATCGAAGAAATGCCCAATTAATGTATGTGACGCTTGCGAGAATAAGAAAATCATTAAGTCTTCTCACGTGAAGGTTAAGGACTTAAACACTACCATACCCTTAGATTTATTCAATGATGGGGGAGGTAAGTTTAATAAAAATGGAGTTTCCAAGTATTGTGACACTAATGGATATTCGTACTAGTTTAATGCTCCAAAAACTCATAAACAAATTAGGGTTGTTCCTTCTATTGCTTGTGATTTTCAGCTTGTTGATATGCTGTCTATGCCTTATGATAAGTCTTGCTTACATGTAACTTCAACATTTGATTGGAAAGATTGTACTTGACTGTTTTGCTTATGTTTAAACTGCATACTTTGATTACTAGATCTCCGAGGTTTTAGGATAAAGGTACCTACTAATAATCGATATCTCTTAAAGCCATGTTTAATGTAGGAGACGCTTATTTTGCAGATTATGAACACTTATTTTCTTTCTTTTTCCATTGTCTAATTTAGACAAAATGGGGGAGAATTGAGTACATATTCTAGTCTTGTGTTGTTGATATTTTTCATACACTACATGTCTTATAATTTCCTGCACAGTTAATTCTGTAATTTTCATATTTTGGTAGAACAAATGCTACTAACTTGATTTCTTGGCAGATTGTGTATTTATGTTTTGCAGGTTTTCTTAACCGTGCATCCGATCGAGTTGTGTCTTTTCTTTTTCTAGGATGGGTGGGTAGATAGATACTTTTTGTATAGGACATATTAGGAATTATTTTTCCTTAGTATATCATTTGATGTACTCAAGGGTTTTGTCAAAATTAGTCCAATGGGGGAGTTTGAAGGCCCTATATAGAGCACACCTAGGGTTTGTTTTTCGTGCTTCAGCTATATAGGACTTCATCTAGTTGGACTAGAATTTTGACAAAATATTTTTGTAATTTAGGATTGTGTGTCCCCGTATCGACTCCAAGCTCTCTTTGTCCATCTACATCAAATGTGCTCTCAAATCAGTCCGCCATCTCAGAAAAAGGTAATCTTATGGCTCATAGGAATTTCTGTCACATAGGACACAACACCACGTTGCATTTTATCATATTTTATGATAATATTTTTTGTTTCGTCATAATAAAATTATTTTTGAGTTCAAAAATTTTAATTTGGAATTTTTATAAGAAAAATGTTTTTGTGAAAATAAGTTTGACACTAAATATTTTTCTTAATAAAAAATTGCATAATATTTTTTTTGAAATTAAAAATACATTTTGTTATTTTATGTTAACTGTGCATATGCGTGTTGTTATATATATATATAATATATGTGATATATGTTGTGTGCGTGTGTATAATATTATATATAGATATGTTAGTAATATGTGTATATTATTATACTTATGAGTGCTTCCTTTACCTAGCTAAAAAGCAGTGGCCGATTGTTTTTATTGTCCATGGCTTTGTTCTTTAGGTTGAGTTTTATATATTATATATATTAGCCTTGTCTTTTGGCATGAGATAGATAAGACTCCTGCATTTGTTTTGACCATTGCCCTGTAGGCCTTTTTAATAAGCTTTATCTGTTGGCATCCCCATTTACATGCTGCCGTCTATGCCCTTAGGCTTGCAGTCGATTTGACCGAAACCTGTAGCACCATTGTGTCTGATGGCGTGTGTCAGTTGATTAGTTTTAAAAGCATGTCCCTTAACTAATGGCTTGTATTAAACTAATGTGTTATAGCTGGTGCCGAACTGAGCTTATTGCCTTACGTGTCCCACATATATTGGTGTATACTGCATGCGATTTGAACGGCGCGTGACCCCTATATATTTTACAGCTTTGTTTTGATGTTACTGCACACGGTTTTCTTGTTAAACC
The DNA here is from genome assembly GCA_949130495.1 of Sambucus nigra. Taxonomy (NCBI): domain Eukaryota; kingdom Viridiplantae; phylum Streptophyta; class Magnoliopsida; order Dipsacales; family Adoxaceae; genus Sambucus; species Sambucus nigra. The sequence continues at coordinate 191,477,312 of OX422209.1, forward strand.
AACTGGTATTTTCAAAAACGACGTCGCGGAATATTTTTCAGAAACTATTTTTTGAAAACGACGTCGGTATCATTTGTTTTAAAGCGCAGAATATTTTTTATTCAAAACGACACCGTGTATTTTTATTATAACGGTAATATTGGTAGCTTTCATGGTACGCAGTGTTTACACCTGGCATATTTTTAAAACGTTCTGTTTCTTGAATCAGTTAGTGTGTAACAGCTTGAACAACACGTGTCACATTTTTAACACTATACTTTGTGTTTCTTTGTGAACCCTCAGATTATATTTTATCTACGATTGTGTGTATTTCTTTGGTGATCCATGTGAACTTATTTTACACCAATCTGCACACACTTGTGCACTCTATAAATAGAACCTTTTGGGTATTAAATTTAAGAGAGCTGAGAAAATAAATTTTGTAGCAGAACTCTGTCAAAATTTTTAGAGAGAGAGAGATTAAACCAGATTATTTTTGTGTCATCTTCAAGTGTTGATTTCTGTCAAAACGAAAATGAAGATTGGACTTCTCTCATTGTAAATCTACACTTACGAATTTTCAAGAGTACATTAGTTTTGTAAGTGGGCTCTCTCATTCTTGTGTGTATTTTTAGATCAGTCTTTAGATCTAATATTTGTACACAACACACACTATTCACGAAATTAATTTTTGTGTGAATATTCTGTTTGTGGTTTATTTGTGAGATCTTGTATGTTTTAAAACGTTTTGTTTTAAAACAGATTTTTCAGAAAATATTTGGTAATATTCAGATTTGTTGTTTGAGGTTTAGAAAGTTAAACCTAAGATTTCTGAGATCTGATTTGTGGAAGATTTAATATCTTGACTGAATATTATTCTCTTATGTGCTTAAGACTGTTTTGATTTAATCTGAAATATCTGTGAAAATAGTCTTGATAATATTTTAGATTAAAATCTGATTTAATCTAATAGTTGTTTTCTGAAAAACAATATTGTGAATATTAGACTGTCTGTTTTTATTGAATATATTTTCAGTCATATTCTGTGAACACTTGTTTGTGTTAGTGATTTTCCGAAATTGTTTGCATCTCATATCACTCACATATCACTCACTTTGTATTCACGTAGACACATGTTTGTGTAATATCTGAACAAGTCTAGTGTTCGAGATTTAAAGAAAGAGAAAAGAAAGTTTTCAAAAGTGTATTCAAAGTCAAACTGATTTGATTTGAATAGCACAAGACTTGCAAAGATATAGGTGTTATATAGTCTGTTGCATCACACACACTTCACTAGAAAGTAAATAATAGGCACTGAGCCAACCTGCGCTTAAAGAAGTTAGAGGGGAGGCTGAGAAGTGAAGAACGCAAAAACAAGTGAGAACAAGTTAAAGAGAGAACTGAATAAGCAACCAGGGTAGAGACTTGGTCGTGCGGGGTAATAGCTAGATCATTCTTCTTTAATTGTTAAGTTTGTTGCTTGTAACTCGTTCCTGTTGTTTTATTGTTTTAGTGGAAGTAGTTTAGGTAACTCCTAGAGGAGTTCGTCGTTTTTCCCGGGGAAGGGTTTTTGCGACGTTAAATAAATACTGTGTGTTGTACATTTCTTGCATTTCACCTCACATGAAAAGGTAGGACTAAATAATTAGAAACTCGCCTAAAAATTGAATCTGTTTTGGACTTTAATTAACTTTGAAAATTAAAATTATTTTCATAAAAGTTAATCAAATTAAGTAAAAGTTTAATTTGGTCCCCTTGGCATCATTCATATAAACTCGTAGGTTTAAGGTGTTTACTCAACAATAGTTTACTTCCGCATATAAAGTCTTTGCGCACCGACCCACATTTTCGGGGTCACCTCAAGTGGTATCAGAGCTAGACTTTTAAAGATCGTTTTCAAAACTTTTGTTAAACACTTTTTAGCTTGTTTTAATGGATGATTCAAGTCAATTACTTAGGCTTGGTAATTTTAGTAGACCTCCTATTTTTGATGAATCAAACTGTGTTGCATTTTTTGGGAAAGTTTATGATTGTTGTGGAGATGTGTACTTAGCAGGAATGACTGATTCGAATATGATTCTCATTCTTATTCTGAATCTGATGAAGTGCTTGATTTAATTGATGCTGCTAAATCTTTATTAGCTAGTCAGCCTTCTATGCTTGAAATAACTGCTCCGTTTGATGCTGAACGTGCCTTATGTGATACTGAATTTGATGATAGCAACAAATCACACACGGACACTAATGAGCATGAAAATTTTGTTGGCTATGATGATTACTCGGAATTGTATGTAAGGACTTTGCAGAATAGACAAGAATTATCGAATTTGGTAAAAATGCTTAGTGAGACCTTAGAGAATCAATATAAGATTGTTCAACAAAATTCCATTGAAATGAACAATGTCAAAACTGATTTTGAAAAACAATCACTTGATTTTAAAATTCAGATTACGACTTTAAATGAAAATTTATCTTCTTTTGAAGAAAAATATAATGAAGCACTTTTGCAAGTTGAAAAATCCAAACAAGTTTGTGAAACAACTTTCAAAATGTGTCGTAGTCGTGATATAACATGTTTTGACCTTGACAAATTGCTTGCTGAACAACGATAGAAGGGTGATACTAGAGGGTTTGGTTATGATGGTCCTATTTCAAAAACTGATGATTTTACTAAACCTGTCCCCTTTGTAAAAGCCCAAGAAGAAATGGCTCTTCCGTTGGAAAGTAAGTTGTCTGAAAAGGATAAAGGAAAACAAGTCTTAATTGAAAGTGATTTTGAAAATGACATTGATACTTTCATTGAAAATTTTGTTGAGGCATATACATCAAAATATTGTCCTCCGGCCAAGAGACTCTATAGAACTCCTAAACCATTTATTCGTAATGAATCTGTCAAGCATGTAGAGGAAAAACACCACCAATCTGATTTTCCTACATCTAGTAAATTTTGTACTATGTGTGATGTTTTTGGTCACCAAATCTGGGAATGCCTTGGTAATCGCAAGAAAGGTACTCATTTTAAAAGTCATAACTCTAATGTGAAGCGATTTACAAATTTTCCTAAGCAGCGCACTAATACTAATTGGGATCATTCCTTCAATAAGTCTAGGCCTCATGTTAACAAGAACAGATTTTTGAAAAATAAATTTTACCCTAAATTTCAAAAGGCAGAAAAACCTTTGAAAGTTTTGCCTATTTGGATTAGGACTTGTGACTTGAGACCTCAAATGGATTTTTTAAAATCGAAGAAATGCCCAATTAATGTATGTGACGCTTGCGAGAATAAGAAAATCATTAAGTCTTCTCACGTGAAGGTTAAGGACTTAAACACTACCATAACCTTAGATTTATTCAATGATGGGGGAGGTAAGTTTAATAAAAATGGAGTTTCCAAGTATTGTGACACTAATGGATATTCGTACCAGTTTAATGCTCCAAAAACTCATAAACAAATTAGGGTTGTTCCTTCTATTGCTTGTGATTTTCAGCTTGTTGATATGTTGTCTATGCCTTATGATAAGTCTTGCTTACATGTAACTTCAACATTTGATTGGAAAGATTGTACTTGACTGTTTTGCTTATGTTTAAACTGCATACTTTGATTACTAGATCTCCGAGGTTTTAGGATAAAGGTACCTACTAATAATCGATATCTCTTAAAGCCATGTTTAATGTAGGAGACGCTTATTTTGCAGATTATGAACACTTATTTTCTTTCTTTTTCCATTGTCTAATTTAGACAAAATGGGGGAGAATTAAGTACATATTCTAGTCTTGTGTTGTTGATATTTTTCATACACTACCTGTCTTATAATTTCCTGCACAGTTAATTCTGTAATTTTCATATTTTGGTAGAACAAATGCTACTAACTTGATTTCTTGGCAGATTGTGTATTTATGTTTTGCAGGTTTTCTTAACCGTGCATCCGATCGAGTTGTGTCTTTTCTATTTCTAGGATGGGTGGGTAGATAGATACTTTTTGTATAGGACATATTAGGAATTATTTTTCCTTAGTATATCATTTGATGTACTCAAGAGTTTTGTCAAAATTAGTCCAACGGGGGAGTTTGAAGGCCCTATATAGAGCACACCTAGGGTTTGTTTTTCGTGCTTCAGCTATATAGGACTTCATCTAGTTGGACTAGAATTTTGACAAAATATTTTTGTAATTTAGGATTGTGTGTCCCCGTATCGACTCCAAGCTCTCTTTGTCCATCTACATCAAATGTGCTCTCAAATCAGTCCGCCATCTCAGAAAAAGGTAATCATATGGCTCATAGGAATTTCTGTCACATAGGACACAACACCACGTTGCATTTTATCATATTTTATGATAATATTTTTTGTTTCGTCATAATAAAATTATTTTTTAGTTCAAATATTTTAATTTGGAATTTTTATAAGAAAAATGTTTTTGTGAAAATAAGTTTGACACTAAATATTTCTCTTAATAAAAAATTGCATAATATTTTTTTTGAAATTAAAAATACATTTTGTTATTTTATGTTAACTGCGCATATGCGTGTTGTTATATATATATAATATATATGTGATATATGTTGTGCGCGTGTGTATAATATTATATATAGATATGTTAGTAATATGTGTATATTATTATACTTATGAGTGCTTCCTTTACCTAGCTAAAAAGCAGTGGCCGATTGTTTTTATTGTCCATGGCTTTGTTCTTTAGGTTGAGTTTTATATATTATATATATTAGCCTTGTCTTTTGGCATGAGATAGATAAGACTCCTGCATTTGTTTTGACCATTGCCCTGTAGGCTTTTTTAATAAGCTTTATCTGTTGGCATCCCCATTTACATGCTGCCGTCTATGCCCTTAGGCTTGCAGTCGATTTGACCGAAATCTGTAGCACCATTGTGTCTGATGGCGTGTGTCAGTTGATTTGTTTTAAAAGCATGTCCCTTAGCTAATGGCTTGTATTAAACTAATGTGTTATAGCTGGTGCCGAACTGAGCTTATTGCCTTACGTGTCCCTCATATATTGGTGTATACTGCATGCGATTTGACCGACGCGTGACCCCTATATATTTTACATCTTTGTTTTGATGTTACTGCACACGGTTTTCTTGTCAAACCAACTGGTATTTTCAAAAACGACGTCGCGAAATATTTTTCAGAAACTATTTTTTGAAAACGACGTCGGTATCATTTGTTTTAAAGCGCAGAATATTTTTTATTAAAAACGACGCCGTGTATTTTTATTATAACGGTAATATTGGTAGCTTTCATGGTACGCAGTGTTTACACCTGGCATATTTTTAAAACGTTATGTTTCTTGAATCAGTTAGTGTGTAACAGCTTGAACAACACATGTCACATTTTTAACACTATACTTTGTGTTTCTTTGTGAACCCTCAGATTATATTTTATCTACGATTGTGTGTATTTCTTTGGTGATCCATGTGAACTTATTTTACACCAATCTGCACACACTTGTGCACTCTATAAATAGAACCCTTTGGGTATTCATTTTAAGAGAGCTGAGAAAATAAATTTTGTAGCCGAACTCTGTCAAAATTTTTAGAGAGAGAGAGATTAAACCAGATTATTTTTGTGTCATCTTCAAGTGTTGATTTACGTCAAAACGAAAATGAAGATTGGACTTCTCTCATTGTAAATCTACACTTACGAATTTTCAAGAGTACATTAGTTTTGTAAGTGAGTTCTCTCATTCTTGTGTGTATTTTTAGATCAGTCTTTAGATCTAATATTTGTACAAAACACACACTATTCACGAAATTAATTTTTGTGTGAATATTCTGTTTGTGGTTTATTTGTGAGATCTTGTATGTTTTAAAACGTTTTGTTTTAAAACAGATTTTTCAGAAAATATTTGGTAATATTCAGATTTGTTGTTTGAGGTTTAGAAAGTTAAACCTAAGATTTCTGAGATCTGATTTGTGGAAGATTTAATATCTTGACTGAATATTATTCTCTTATGTGCTTAAGACTGTTTTGATTTAATCTGAAATATCTGTGAAAATAGTCTTGATAATATTTTAGATTAAAATCTGATTTAATCTAATAGTTGTTTTCTGAAAAACAATATTGTGAATATTAGACTGTCTGTTTTTATTGAATATATTTTCAGTCATATTCTGTGAACACTTGTTTGTGTTAGTGATTTTCCGAAATTGTTAGCATCTCATATCACTCACATATCACTCACTTTGTATTCACGTAGACACATGTTTGTGTAATATCTGAACAAGTCTAGTGTTCGAGATTTAAAGAAAGAGAAAAGAAAGTTTTCAAAAGTGTATTCAAAGTCAAACTGATTTGATTTGAATAGCACAAGACTTGCAAAGATATAGGTGTTATATAGTCTGTTGCATCACACACACTTCTCTAGAAAGTAAATAATAGGCACTGAGCCAACCTGCGCTTAAAGAAGTTAGAGGGGAGGCTGAGAAGTGAAGAACGCAAAAACAAGTGAGAACAAGTTAAAGAGAGAACTGAATAAGCAACCAGGGTAGAGACTTGGTCGTGCGGGGTAATAGCTAGATCATTCTTCTTTAATTGTTAAGTTTGTTGTTTGTAACTCGTTCCTGTTGTTTTATTGTTTTAGTGGAAGTAGTTTAGGTAACTCCTAGAGGAGTTCGTCGTTTTTCTCGGGGAAGGTTTTTTGCGACGTTAAATAAATACTGTGTGTTGTACATTTCTTGCATTTCACCTCACATGAAAAGGTAGGACTAAATAATTAAAAACTCGCCTAAAAATTGAATCTGTTTTGGACTTTAATTAACTTTGAAAATTAAAATTATTTTCATAAAAGTTAATCAAATTAAGTAAAAGTTTAATTTGGTCCCCTTGGCATCATTCATATAAACTCGTAGGTTTAAGGTGTTTACTCAACAATAGTTTACTTCCGCATATAAAGTCTTTGCGTACCGACCCACATTTTCGGGGTCACCTCAATCATTGGTTCTTTCAAGTGGTATCAGAGCTAGACTTTTAAAGATCGTTTTCAAAACTTTTGTTAAACACTTTTTACCTTGTTTTAATGGATGATTCAAGTCAATTACTTAGGCTTGGTAATTTTAGTAGACCTCCTATTTTTGATGAATCAAACTGTGTTGCATTTTTTGGGAAAGTTTATGATTGTTGTGGAGATGTGTACTTAGCAGGAATGACTGATTCCGAATATGATTCTCATTCTGATTCTGAATCTTATGAAGTGCTTGATTTAATTGATGCTGCTAAATCTTTATTAGCTAGTCAGCCTTCTATGCTTGAAATAATTGCTCCGTTTGATGCTGAACGTGCCTTATGTGATACTGAATTTGATGATAGCAACAAATCACACACGGACACTAATGAGCATGAAAATTTTGTTGGCTATGATGATTACTCGGAATTGTATGTAAGGACTTTGCAGAATAGAGAAGAATTATCGAATTTGGTAAAAATGCTTAGTGAGACCTTAGAGAATCAATATAAGATTGTTCAACAAAATTCCATTGAAATGAACAATGTCAAAACTGATTTTGAAAAACAATCACTTGATTTTAAAATTCAGATTACGACTTTAAATGAAAATTTATCTTCTTTTGAAGAAAAATATAATGAAGCACTTTTGCAAGTTGAAAAATCCAAACAAGTTTGTGAAACAGCTTTCAAAATGTGTCGTAGTCGTGATATAACATGTTTTGACCTTGACAAATTGCTTGTTGAACAACGATATAAGGGTGATACTAGAGGGTTTGGTTATGATGGTCCTATTTTCAAAAACTGATGATTTTACTAAACCTGTCCCTTTTGTAAAAGCCCAAGAAGAAATGGCTCTTCCGTTGGAAAGTAAGTTGTCTGAAAAGGATAAAGGAAAACAAGTCTTAATTGAAAGTGATTTTGAAAATGACATTGATACTTTCATTGAAAATGTTGTTGAGGCATCTACATCAAAATATTGTCCTCCGACCAAGAGACTCTATAGAACTCCTAAACCATTTATTCGTAATGAATCTGTCAAGCATGTAGAGGAAAAACACCACCAATCTGATTTTCCTACATCTAGTAAATTTTGTACTATGTGTGATGTTTTTGGTCACCAAATCTGGGAATGCCTTGGTAATCGCAAGAAAGGTACTCATTTTAAAAGTCATAACTCTAATGTGAAGCGATTTACAAATTTTCCTAAGCAGCGCACTAATACTAATTGGGATCATTCCTTCAATAAGTCTAGGCCTCATGTTAATAAGAACAGATTTTTGAAAAATAAATTTTACCCTAAATTTCAAAAGGCAGAAAAACCTTTGAAAGTTTTGCCTATTTGGATTAGGACTTGTGACTTGAGACCTCAAATGGATTTTTTAAAATCGAAGAAATGCCCAATTAATGTATGTGACGCTTGCGAGAATAAGAAAATCATTAAGTCTTCTCACGTGAAGGTTAAGGACTTAAACACTACCATACCCTTAGATTTATTCAATGATGGGGGAGGTAAGTTTAATAAAAATGGAGTTTCCAAGTATTGTGACACTAATGGATATTCGAACCAGTTTAATGCTCCAAAAACTCATAAACAAATTAGGGTTGTTCCTTCTATTGCTTGTGATTTTCAGCTTGTTGATATGCTGTCTATGCCTTATGATAAGTCTTGCTTACATGTAACTTCAACATTTGATTGGAAAGATTGTACTTGACTGTTTTGCTTATGTTTAAACTGCATACTTTGATTACTAGATCTCCGAGGTTTTAGGATAAAGGTACCTACTAATAATCGATATCTCTTAAAGCCATGTTTAATGTAGGAGACGCTTATTTTGCAGATTATGAACACTTATTTTCTTTCTTTTTCCATTGTCTAATTTAGACAAAATGGGGGAGAATTGAGTACATATTCTAGTCTTGTGTTGTTGATATTTTTCATACACTACCTGTCTTATAATTTCCCGTACAGTTAATTCTGTAATTTTCATATTTTGGTAGAACAAACGCTACTAACTTGATTTCTTGGCAGATTGTGTATTTATGTTTTGCAGGTTTTCTTAACCGTGCATCCGATCGGGTTGTGTCTTTTCTTTTTCTAGGATGGGTGGGTAGATAGATACTTTTTGTATAGGACATATTAGGAATTATTTTTCCTTAGTATATCATTTGATGTACTCAAGGGTTTTGTCAAAATTAGTCCAATGGGGGAGTTTGAAGGCCCTATATAGAGCACACCTACAGTTTGTTTTTCGTGCTTCAGCTATATAGGACTTCATCTAGTTGGACTAGAATTTTGACAAAATATTTTTGTAATTTAGGATTGTGTGTCCCCGTATCGACTCCAAGCTCTCTTTGTCCATCTACATCAAATGTGCTCTCAAATCAGTCCGCCATCTCAGAAAAAGGTAATCTTATGGCTCATAGGAATTTCTGTCACATAGGACACAACACCACGTTGCATTTTATCATATTTTATGATAATATTTTTTGTTTCGTCATAATAAAATTATTTTTGAGTTCAAAAATTTTAATTTGGAATTTTTATAAGAAAAATGTTTTTTGTGAAAATAAGTTTGACACTAAATATTTTTCTTAATAAAAAATTGTAGAATATTTTTTTTGAAATTAAAAATACATTTTGTTATTTTATGTTAACTGTGCATATGCGTGTTGTTATATATATATAATATATATGTGATATATGTTGTGTGCGTGTGTATAATATTATATATAGGTATGTTAGTAATATGTGTATATTATTATACTTATGAGTGCTTCCTTTACCTAGCTAAAAAGCAGTGGCCGATTGTTTTTATTGTCCATGGCTTTGTTCTTTAGGTTGAGTTTTATATATTATATATATTAGCCTTGTCTTTTGGCATGAGATAGATAAGACTCCTGCATTTGTTTTGACCATTGCCCTGTAGGCTTTTTTAATAAGCTTTATCTGTTGGCATCCCCATTTACATGCTGCCGTCTATGCCCTTAGGCTTGCAGTCGATTTGACCGAAACCTGTAGCACCATTGTGTCTGATGGCGTGTGTCAGTTGATTTGTTTTAAAAGCATGTCCCTTAGCTAATGGCTTGTATTAAACTAATGTGTTATAGCTGGTGCCGAACTGAGCTTATTGCCTTACGTGTCCCTCATATATTGGTGTATACTGCATGCGATTTGACCGGAGCGTGACCCCTATATATTTTACAGCTTTGTTTTGATGTTACTGCACACGGTTTTCTTGTTAAACCAACTGGTATTTTCAAAAACGATGTCGCGGAATATTTTTCAAAAACAATTTTTTGAAAACGACATCGGTATCATTTGTTTTAAAGCGCAGAATATTTTTTATTAAAAACGACGCCGTGTATTTTTATTATAACGGTAATATTGGTAACTTTCATGGTACGCAGTGTTTACACCTGGCATATTTTTAAAACGTTATGTTTCTTGAATCAGTTAGTGTGTAACAGCTTGAACAACACGTGTCACATTTTTAACACTATACTTTGTGTTTCTTTGTGAACCCTCAGATTATATTTTATCTACGATTGTGTGTATTTCTTTGGTGATCCATGTGAACTTATTTTACACCAATCTGCACACACTTGTGCACTCTATAAATAGAACCCTTTGGGTATTCATTTTAAGAGAGCTGAGAAAATAAATTTTGTAGCAGAACTCTGTCAAAATTTTTAGAGAGAGAGATTAAACCAAATTATTTTTGTGTCATCTTCAAGTGTTGATTTCTGTCAAAACGAAAATGAAGATTGGACTTCTCTCATTGTAAATCTACACTTACGAATTTTCAAGAGTACATTAGTTTTGTAAGTGGGTTCTCTCATTCTTGTGTGTATTTTTAGATCAGTCTTTAGATCTAATATTTTTACACAACACACACTATTCACGAAATTAATTTTTGTGTGAATATTCTGTTTGTGGTTTATTTGTGAGATCTTGTATGTTTTAAAACGTTTTGTTTTAAAACAGATTTTTCAGAAAATATTTGGTAATATTCAGATTTGTTGTTTGAGGTTTAGAAAGTTAAACCTAAGATTTCTGAGATCTGATTTGTGGAGGATTTAATATCTTAACTGAATATTATTCTCTTATGTGCTTAAGACTGTTTTGATTTAATCTGAAATATCTGTGAAAATAGTCTTGATAATATTTTAGATTAAAATCTGATTTAATCTAATAGTTGTTTTCTGAAAAACAATATTGTGAATATTAGACTGTCTGTTTTTATTGAATATATTTTCAGTCATATTCTGTGAACACTTGTTTGTGTTAGTGATTTTCCGAAATTGTTTGCATCTCATATCACTCACATATCACTCACTTTGTATTCACGTAGACACATGTTTGTGTAATATCTGAACAAGTCTAGTGTTCGAGATTTAAAGAAAGAGAAAAGAAAGTTTTCAAAAGTGTATTCAAAGTCAAACTGATTTGATTTGAATAGCACAAGACTTGCAAAGATATAGGTGTTATATAGTCTGTTGCATCACACACACTTCACTAGAAAGTAAATAATAGGCACTGAGCCAACCTGCGCTTAAAGAAGTTAGAGGGGAGGCTGAGAAGTGAAGAACGCAAAAACAAGTGAGAACAAGTTAAAGAGAGAACTGAATAAGCAACCAGGGTAGAGACTTGGTCGTGCGGGGTAATAGCTAGATCATTCTTCTTTAATTGTTAAGTTTGTTGTTTGTAACTCGTTCCTGTTGTTTTATTGTTTTAGTGGAAGTAGTTTAGGTAACTCCTAGAGGAGTTCGTCGTTTTTCTCGGGGAAGGTTTTTTGCGACGTTAAATAAATACTGTGTGTTGTACATTTCTTGCATTTCACCTCACATGAAAAGCTAGGACTAAATAATTAGAAACTCGCCTAAAAATTGAATCTGTTTTGGACTTTAATTAACTTTGAAAATTAAAATTATTTTCATAAAAGTTAATCAAATTAAGTAAAAGTTTAATTTGGTCCCCTTGGCATCATTCATATAAACTCGTAGGTTTAAGGTGTTTACTCAACAATAGTTTACTTCCGCATATAAAGTCTTTGCGCACCGACCCACATTTTCGGGGTCACCTCAATCATTGGTTCTTTCAAGTGGTATCAGAGCTAGACTTTAAAAAGATCCATTTTCAAAACTGTTGTCAAATTCATTTTACCTTGTTTTAATGGAAGATTCTAGTCAGTTGCTTAGGCTAGGTAACTTTAGTAGACCTCCTATTTTCGATGGCACAAATTTTCCCAATTGGAAAATTAGAATGATGGCATTTATTCAAGGCACAGTAGGAGATGATGTTTAGGATTTTATTGAAAATTGTTATAGGAACCCCACTACTCCTATAGCAGAAGGTAGCACTATTTTTAGAAAATTTAAAACATCTGAATTAAGTGTTGATCAGAAAAAGATAATTAATTTCAACAATAAGGGCAAAAATACGATTTTCATGAGTGTGAGTGAAGCTTAATTAAAACGTATATATCATTGCACTACTAGGAAAGATGCTTGGGATACTTTAGTAATTGCATACGAGGGTAACGATAGAGTAAAGCAATATAAAATGTAAATGTTGGTTCAACAATACAATATTCTAGTTATGAACGATAACGAACCATTTGATAATTTTTGTATGCATTTGACTGATATCATTACCCAACTGCATGCGAATGGCATTGAATATTCTGATAAAGATGTGTGTTATAAAATTCCGAGGTCCCTTATCCCTAGATTTGATCATAAAAGTTATATCATTGAAGAGATTAATGATCCATCTCTAAAACTTGAATTCCCAGTCTCTAAATTGAGAACTATGGAACTTGAATTAAACTTTAGGAAGACTCTCACATCTTATGCTAAGAATGAGTTGACCAATTCTTCTAAATTTTCTTTTAAAACAGCTTGTCCTGTTAAAAATAAGCATAAGGTAGTTAAATAACAATCTGAGTCGGATGATGACTCTGATGTGGAATCGGATGAAATTGATAAGATTGACAGTCAACTTGCTGTTATGTCCTCACAATTTAAGAAACTTTTGGAGCACAGAAATGTTGTTGCTAAAAGACGTACGCAAGTGAATAATCATTCAATTCAGTTCACCCAGCACCATAACATAACTTCAAAGCAAACTTATGATTATGACAGTAGAAGTAGTAAGATTGATAAATCTGAATTGGCTTGTCACAATTGTGGAAAACTCGGTCACTTTATTGTTGAGTGTAGGTCTATGCCACAGTCCAAGCATTCTAAACAACACAAGTCACACATAATTAAAACGTGGGATGACTCTTCTGATTCTGAATCAGATGATAACCAAGGAAATTCTTAATCAAATTGCCTTACATTTTTAGGAGAAGTTTATGACTGTAGCGGAGACGTGTACTTAGCAGGAATGACTGATTCTGAAGATGAGTCTGATTATAATGAAGTACTTGATTTGATTGATGTTACTAAATCTTTGTTAGCTAGACAACCTTCTATGCTTTAAATAACTTCTTCGTTTGATGATAAACGTGATTTATATGATTCTAAATCTGATGATAGAAACACTTCTCACACGAACACAAATGATCATGAAAATTTTGTTGGCTATGATGATTACTCATAATTATATGTCAGGAATTTGCAAAATAGACAAGAATTATCGAATTTGGTTAAAATTCTTAGTGAGGCCTTAGAGAATTAATATAAGATCGTTCAACAAAATTCCATTGAAATGAGCAATGTCAAAACTAATTTTGAAAAACAGTCACTTGATTTTAAATTTCAGATTACGACTCTAAATGAAAATTTGTCTTCTTTAGAAGAATAATATAATGAAGCGCTTTTGCAAGTTGAAAAATCCAAACAAGTGTGAAATAGCTTTCAAAATGTGTCGTATTTGTGATATAAAATGTCTTGACCTTGACAAACTGCTTGTTGAACAACGTTATAATGGTGATACTAGAGGGTTTGGATATGAGGGTCCTATTAAAAAAGTTTATCCAAATAGACCAATGTTCTTTATAAAAGCCCAAGAAGTAATGAGTCTTCCGTTGGATAGTAAGTCGTCTGAAAAGGCTAAAGGAAAATAAGTTTTAATTGAAAGTGATTATGAAAGTGACATTGATAATTTCATTGAGAACTTTGTAGGACCATCTGCGTCAAAATATTGCCCCCCTGCCAAGAGACTCTATAGACCTCATAAGCCAATTATGCGTAATGAATATGTTAAGCCTTTAGAGGGAAAACATTGCCATTCAAACCTACCCCACTTTTAGTAAATTATGTACTAAGTGTGATGTTTTTGGTCACCAAAACTGGGAAGGCCTTAGTAATCACAAGAAAGGTACTCATGTTAAAACCCATAACCGGAAAGTTATGCGATTTATAAATTTTCCTAGGCAGTGCACTAATAATAATTGGAATCCTTTCTTCAATAAGTCTAGGCCTCACGTCAACAAGAAAATATTTTCAAAAGATAAATTTATCCTAAATTCCGAAAGGTACAAAAACCTTTGAAAACATTGCCTGTTTGGATTAGGACTTGTGACTTGAGACGTCAAATGGATTTTTTAAAGTCAAGGAAATAACCAACTAATGTTTGTGACGCTTGAAAAATTGAGGAAATCATTAAGTCTCCTCATGAGAAGGTTAAGGATTTAAACACCGCCAAACCCTTAGATTTATTCAATGATGGAGGATGTGAGTTTAATCAAAATGGAGTTATCAAGTATTGTGAGGCTAATGGATACTCTTACAAATTTAGTGCTCCAAAATCTCCTAAACAAATTGAGGCAGTTCCTTCTATTGCTTGTGATTTTCAGTTTTGTCATATGCTTTCTATGTCATTTGATAAGTCTTATTTAGAAATAACTTCCACATTTGACTGAAAAGATTGTACTTGAATACTAGCTTATGTTAATTCTGCATCCTGTTTACCAGATCTCTGAGGTTTTAGGATAAAGATATCTACTAATAACGGTATCTCTTAAATCCATGTTTAATGTAGGAGATGTTTATTTTGCAGTTTATAAACATTTAGTATTTTCTCTTACCATTGTCTAATTTAGTCAAAATGGGGGAGAGTTGAGTATATATTTCTGATTAGTGTGTTTACATTATTTCATGCATAGTATATGGTCTTACTTTATTATGCACATTTGATTCTGAATTTTAATAGTTTGGTAGAACAAGTGTTACTAACTTGATTTCTCGGCACAAAGGTATTTATGTTTTGCAGGTATTTTTGTCGGTCGTCATGAGTTGAGTCTTTTCTTTTCTAGGATGGGTGGGTAGTTAGATACACTTTTGTATAGGACATTTTAGGATTTGTTTTACCTTAGTGTATCATTTGATGTACTCAAGCGTTTTCTCAAAATTAGTCCAATGGGGGAGATTGAAGGTACTTATATAGAGCACTCCTACGGTTTGCTTTCCGTGCTTTAGCTATATAGACCTTCATCTAATTGGACTTGAATTTTGACAAAATATTTTTGTAATTACGCTGTGTATAGCCTACCTACACCAAGCTCTCTATGGCCGTCTACATCAAATGAGCTCTCGACTCAGTCCGGCATTCCACAAAAGGTAATTTCCATAGACTCTATGGCTCGTAGGATTTTATCACACATATCACATAGGACGCCACACGACACTGCATTTCATTTTAAATTGACTAATGTTTTTGTGTTGGTTTTATATAAAAATAATTTTAAAAACAATTTGAGAATTAATTTGAAATTTTTGTCATTAAATATTTTCACAAGAATAAAGTTTCAAAATTAAACATGGATGTTAAAATATTTTCTTTCATCTCTTTTAATGTTGGTTAGTATATTGTATTTTATTAATATGCATATATTCATGCGTGGGTTTTTATATGTTGCTATGTTAGCATGTGATTTGTTAAACTTTATATATGTTGTCTTATATATGTAATATATGTGGGCAGCGCTATTCGCGCTCCTCTTCGTTCTTGTGGCACTCCATTTCAACATGCCCTTGCAAACAAATGTCATCAATACCCTTTATCCTCCTTTTTATAGTAACTCAGCAACTCCCTTTCTTTTAATGTGAGAAATGATACTCACTGTTACGAAAAAAAAAAAAAGGAAACTTGCTATGAAGTTTATATTGACAAATATAAAATTAATATTTAATCAAGAATGATTACTAATATTTAATTAAAAATAATAATGCAAATGAAAAATAAAACATAAAAAAAGATTAATATTTATCTAATATAAGTGACGCGACCAGCAAAAATGAATAATATTTGTCACTTATATTAGATAAATACTAGGTAAAAACGCAACCAAAAAGAATATTATTCTGGTTGACTTTTTGTTGGGGTCGTTTTTGTGCCGTGTATCGTTTTTGTGAAACGATATGTTATCAACCAAACACGAACGATACGAAATCTTCTTGGTTGCGTTCTGTATTTGTGCCGTGTATCATTTTTATCATGCTAGGTAATAATGCATATGTTTGGTTGATAACATATTTTTTGACATATCGTTTTTGTCACAAAATATGTTATCAACCAAACGCGAATGCAACCAAAACGAAATGATACACGGCACGGAACGATACGAAATCTTATTTTTTAACCCGACATGAAAGCAATCCAATGGAAAGTGAGACAACATTACACGATACAAAATCATTTTTCAACCAAACACGAACACGATCCAAATAAAAATAGCACAACTGGACACGACATGAAATCTTTTTTTAACCAAACACGAACACGATCCTAATAAATGACACTGCACAACACAAAATATTATTTTTTTACCTAACACGAACACGACCCAAGTAAAAACGACACGTCACAAAATATTTAATTTTTTTTAAACAAAACATGAAATATTATTTTTTTTTTCCAAAATATTTGAAGTGAGACAGGTTCATGTTTGGAAAAAATAATAATTGAGACATGTCTCATAAAATATTTGAAGTAACACATGTTCCTGTGAGACATCTTCGTGTTTGGGAAAAAAATAATTGAGACATGTCTCAAAAAAAAATAATTGAGACATGCCTCACAAAATATTTAAAGTGAGACATTTTTGTGTTTGGAAAAAAAAAATATTTCGCGTTTGGTTTAACAAAATAACATATTTTGTGACGTGTTGTTTTACTTGGGTCGTGTCCGTGTTAGGGAAAAAATAATATTTCGGGTTACACGGTGTCATTTATTAGAATCGTGTTTGTGTTCGTGTTTGGTTAAAAAAAGATTCCGTGCCACGTCCAATTGTGTTACTTTTTTTTGGATCGTGTTTGTGTTTGATTGAAAAAATATTTTGTATCGTGTTATGTTGTGTCACTTTTCGTTGGATTGTTTTTGTGTCAAGTTAAAAAAATAAGATTTCGTATCGTTTCATACCATGTGTCATTTCATTTTGGTTGCGTTCGTGTTTAATTGAAAAAATAATATATTTTGCAACATGTCGCTTTTGTTGGGGTCGTGTTCATACTAGATAAAAAATATATATTTTGTGATGTGTCGTCTCACTTATATTAGATAAACATTATTCTTTCTTTATGTTTTATTTTTCATTTGCATTATTATTTTTAATTAAATATCAGTAATCGTTCTTGATTCAATATTAATTTTATATTTGTCAATTTGAAATTTCATAGCAGGTTTTCTTTTCGTAATAGAGAATATCATTTCTCACATTCAAAGAGTAGTTGCTGAGTTATTATGAAAAAGGCATCGGTGAAGGTTTTTATGTTAGAAGTATGATAAAGGGTATTGTTGACATTTGTTTGCAAGGGCATGTTGAAATGGAGTGCCACAAGAATGAAGAGGAGCGCGAATAGCGCTGCCCATATATGTTATATAGTATATGTTATGTGTGAATATACGTTAGCTATCATAATATTTGTTGGCTTTTGGTTTTAATAAATATAATATATGTATGCATTGTATGTTCTCTACATGAGATTTGATCCTAACTGTTATTTGTAGCCTATGGACCTGGTAAAGATTTGACCCTAGATATTATAACAGGTGGCATGAAGAGTTGTTGCCTAAGTTTTAGCCTTAGACCATAGTAGGCTCATTGCACCTTACACGATTTGACCCATCATTATATTTCACATGGATCTTATTTGTCAGTTGGCAACTTGTTTTTAATCGACGCCGTAGCCCCTTCTGCCTTTACCGCCCATGGTTTTAATTCTTAAACCAAAATTGGTTTTATTCTTCTCTTATAACGACGTCGTCGAATATAACAACAATGGTAATATTTTGAAATCAATTCGGTTAGCATAGTTGTTTCGCAGTCGATTACAACTGGCTCTTTCAAGTTAAAAACGACTACTTTTTATAAAACCGTCAGTCACGATTTGTTTGAGTTGGTTACTACTAGCTTACACGTGTCAATATTTTAGGAAGATCTTTTGTGTTTCTTTTGCAACCCTTAGATTATTTTTAATCAATGGTCTATGTTAAGTTCTTTTCAATCGTTGCGCATATGTTTTACACCAATCAACACACACTTGTGCCCTCTATAAATAGAGCCCTTTGAGTTTCATTTTAAAGGGACCAAGAAAATTAATTTTCAATCCAAATTCTCCCAGAAATTTTAGTGAGAGAGAGAGAGAATAAACCAAAATATTTTTTGTCATCTTCAAGTCTTAATTTCTTTACAAAACTCAAATGAAGATCAAACAACTCTCATTTTAAATCTGCACTTACGATTTTTCAAGGGTAAATATTATTTGTATGTGATTTCTCTCATCTTTGTGTATTTTATTTAGATAAGACTTTAGATCTAGTATTCTTGGTATTTGTACACAGCACACTTAATTCACAAAATTATATTTTGTGTGTGAATATTCTGTTTGAGTCTTGATTGTAAGTTCTAGTATGTTTTCAAACATTTTGTTTCAAAACATATTTTTCAAAAAAAATTTATAATATTCAGATATATCTTGTTTATGGTTTAGAGAGTTAAATCTAAGATTTATTGAGGACTAGTCTGAGAAGATTTAATATTTGGACTGGATGTTATTTTGTTGACTGTTTAAGACTGTTTTGGACTAAACTGAATTATTTGTTATAATAGTCTTGATAGGATATTTGATTAAAAACTTGATTTAATCTAATAATAGTTTTCTGAAAAATAAGTTGTGTATATTTGACTTTGTGATTTTATTGAATATATTTGAAGTCAGACCATTTTTTTGTATTGTTACACTATTTATGAATGCTTGATCTTTGAAGTGATTTCAAGAACATATACTTGAATATCATGTATAAATCACTCACTAGAACACTTCTCACATAAACATTGATATTGTGTAAGTATTTTGACAAATCTTATTGTTCAAATTATTTGAGAAATTTTTTTTTTTGGAAAAGCCTAAGTCAAGATAGGTTGACATTGAAGATCTTGAACATAAGATTTGTTAAGATATTCAGGAGATTTGAAAATTGTAGCATTGCATTCGGTTGTACCATTAAGTGTGGGTGTGTCATTTAGGATATCACACATCACACAAATAATTCACTAAGAACTAGGACACAATAGGCACTGAGCCAACCTGTGCTAAGGAAGCTAGAGGGGAGGCTTAGACGTGAAGAAAGTAAGGTGAACAAGAGCTGCATAGTAAGGATAATTGTTGAAGAGAAACTAGAGCAGAGAGAAGCCTGGTCAAGATAGGTAATAGATTGTTCTGATTTATCTTGCTTTGAGTCTTGTTGCATGTTTGTATTATCATTCCTATTTCGTTTGGTTTTAGTGAAAGTAGATTATGTTGACTCATAGGAGAGACCGCCATTTTTCCTGGGGAAGGGTTTTTGTGACGTTATATTAACACCGTATGCTTTACATTTTTTGCAAATCACCCCACACGAAATTGTAGGTTTAAATAATTAGAAACCTGACTAAAAACTGAATTGATTATTATTTTCTAAATCACCTAGATTTAACATAGATAATAATTTGAACTTTTAACTGACTTTGGAAACTAAATCTGTTTTGTAAAGTTAATAATTCAAGAAAAGTTTGAATTGGTCCCTCCTAGAATAACCGGTAAAACTCGTAGGTAAATTGCGTTTACTCGAGAATCGTTTACTTCCGCATATAGTCTTTTTGTGCATCATTGAAGGCCCTATATAGAGCACACCTAGGGTTTGTTTTTCGTGCTTCAGCTATATAGGACTTCATCTAGTTGGACTAGAATTTTGACAAAATATTTTTGTAATTTAGGATTGTGTGTCCCCGTATCGACTCCAAGCTCTCTTTGTCCATCTACATCAAATGTGCTCTCAAATCAGTCCGCCATCTCAGAAAAAGGTAATCTTATGGCTCATAGGAATTTCTGTCACATAGGACACAACACCACATTGCATTTTATCATATTTTATGATAATATTTTTTGTTTCGTCATAATAAAATTATTTTTGAGTTCAAAAATTTTAATTTGGAATTTTTATAAGAAAAATGTTTTTGTGAAAATAAGTTTGACACTAAATATTTTTCTTAATAAAAAATTGCATAATATTTTTTTTGAAATTAAAAATACATTTTGTTATTTTATGTTAACTGTGCATATGCGTGTTGTTATATATATATAATATATATGTGATATATGTTGTGTGCGTGTGTATAATATTATATATAGATATGTTAGTAATATGTGTATATTATTATACTTATGAGTGCTTCCTTTACCTAGCTAAAAAGCAGTGGCCGATTGTTTTTATTGTCCATGGCTTTGTTCTTTAGGTTGAGTTTTATATATTATATATATTAGCCTTGTCTTTTGGCATGAGATAGATAAGACTCCTGCATTTGTTTTGACCATTGCCCTGTAGGCTTTTTTAATAAGCTTTATCTGTTGGCATCCCCATTTACATGCTGCCGTCTATGCCCTTAGGCTTGCAGTCGATTTGACCGAAACCTGTAGCACCATTGTGTCTGATGGCGTGTGTCAGTTGATTTGTTTTAAAAGCATGTCCCTTAGCTAATGGCTTGTATTAAACTAATGTGTTATAGCTGGTGCCGAACTGAGCTTATTGCCTTACGTGTCCCTCATATATTGGTGTATACTGCATGCAATTTGATCGGCGCGTGACCCCTATATATTTTACAGCTTTGTTTTGATGTTACTGCACACGGTTTTCTTGTTAAACCAACTGGTATTTTCAAAAACGACGTCGCGGAATATTTTTCAGAAACTATTTTTTGAAAACGACGTCGGTATCATTTGTTTTAAAGCGCAGAATATTTTTTATTAAAAACGACGCCGTGTATTTTTATTATAACGGTAATATTGGTAGCTTTCATGGTACGCAGTGTTTACACCTGGCATATTTTTAAAACGTTCTGTTTCTTGAATCAGTTAGTGTGTAACAGCTTGAACAACACGTGTCACATTTTTAACACTATACTTTGTGTTTCTTTGTGAACCCTCAGATTATATTTTATCTACGATTGTGTGTATTTCTTTGGTGATCCATGTGAACTTATTTTACACCAATCTGCACACACTTGTGCACTCTATAAATAGAACCCTTTGGGTATTCATTTTAAGAGCGCTGAGAAAATAAATTTTGTAGCAGAACTCTGTCAAAATTTTTAGAGAGAGAGAGATTAAACCAGATTATTTTTGTGTCATCTTCAAGTGTTGATTTCTGTCAAAATGAAAATGAAGATTGGACTTCTCTCATTGTAAATCTACACTTACGAATTTTCAAGAGTACATTAGTTTTGTAAGTGAGTTCTCTCATTCTTGTGTATATTTTTAGATCAGTCTTTAGATCTAATATTTGTACACAACACACACTATTCACGAAATTAATTTTTGTGTGAATATTCTGTTTGTGGTTTATTTGTGAGATCTTGTATGTTTTAAAACGTTTTGTTTTAAAACAGATTTTTCAGAAAATATTTGGTAATATTCAGATTTGTTGTTTGAGGTTTAGAAAGTTAAACCTAAGATTTCTGAGATCTGATTTGTGGAAGATTTAATATCTTGACTGAATATTATTCTCTTATGTGCTTAAGACTGTTTTGATTTAATCTGAAATATCTGTGAAAATAGTCTTGATAATATTTTAGATTAAAATCTGATTTAATCTAATAGTTGTTTTCTGAAAAACAATATTGTGAATATTAGACTGTCTGTTTTTATTGAATATATTTTCAGTCATATTCTGTGAACACTTGTTTGTGTTAGTGATTTTCCGAAATTGTTTGCATCTCATATCACTCACATATCACTCACTTTGTATTCACGTAGACACATGTTTGTGTAATATCTGAACAAGTCTAGTGTTCGAGATTTAAAGAAAGAGAAAAGAAAGTTTTCAAAAGTGTATTCAAATTCAAACTGATTTGATTTGAATAGCACAAGACATGCAAAGATATAGGTGTTATATAGTCTGTTGCATCACACACACTTCTCTAGAAAGTAAATAATAGGCACTGAGCCAACCTGCGCTTAAAGAAGTTAGAGGGGAGGCTGAGAAGTGAAGAACGCAAAAACAAGTGAGAACAAGTTAAAGAGAGAACTGAATAAGCAACCAGGGTAGAGACTTGGTCATGCGGGGTAATAGCTAGATCATTCTTCTTTAATTGTTAAGTTTGTTGTTTGTAACTCGTTCCTGTTGTTTTATTGTTTTAGTGGAAGTAGTTTAGGTAACTCCTAGAGGAGTTCGTCGTTTTTCTCGGGGAAGGTTTTTTGCGACGTTAAATAAATACTGTGTGTTGTACATTTCTTGCATTTCACCTCACATGAAAAGGTAGGACTAAATAATTAGAAACTCGCCTAAAAATTGAATCTGTTTTGGACTTTAATTAACTTTGAAAATTAAAATTATTTTCATAAAAGTTAATCAAATTAAGTAAAAGTTTAATTTGGTCCCCTTGGCATCATTCATATAAACTCGTAGGTTTAAGGTGTTTACTCAACAATAGTTTACTTCCGCATATAAAGTCTTTGCGCACCCACCCACATTTTCGGGGTCACCTCAAGTGGTATCAGAGCTAGACTTTTAAAGATCGTTTTCAAAACTTTTGTTAAACACTTTTTACCTTGTTTTAATGGATGATTCAAGTCAATTACTTAGGCTTGGTAATTTTAGTAGACCTCCTATTTTTGATGAATCAAACTGTGTTGCATTTTTTGGGAAAGTTTATGATTGTTGTGGAGATGTGTACTTAGCAGGAATGACTGATTTCGAATATGATTCTCATTCTGATTCTGAATCTGATGAAGTGCTTGATTTAATTGATGCTGATAAATCTTTATTAGCTAGTCAGCCTTCTATGCTTGAAATAACTGCTCCGTTTGATGCTGAACGTGCCTTATGTGATACTGAATTTGATGATAGCAACAAATCACACACGGACACTAATGAGCATGAAAATTTTGTTGGCTATGATGATTACTCGGAATTGTATGTAAGGACTTTGCAGAATAGACAAGAATTATCGAATTTGGTAAAAATGCTTAGTGAGACCTTAGAGAATCAATATAAGATTGTTCAACAAAATTCCATTGAAATGAACAATGTCAAAACTGATTTTGAAAAACAATCACTTGATTTTAAAATTCAGATTACGACTTTAAATGAAAATTTATCTTCTTTTGAAGAAAAATATAATGAAGCACTTTTGCAAGTTGAAAAATCCAAACAAGTTTGTGAAACAGCTTTCAAAATGTGTCGTAGTCGTGATATAACATGTTTTGACCTTGACAAATTGCTTGTTGAACAACGATATAAGGGTGATACTAGAGGGTTTGGTTATGATGGTCCTATTTCAAAAACTGATGATTTTACTAAACCTGTCCCCTTTGTAAAAGCTTAAGAAGAAATGGCTCTTCCGTTGGAAAGTAAGTTGTCTGAAAAGGATAAAGGAAAACAAGTCTTAATTGAAAGTGATTTTGAAAATGACACTGATACTTTCATTGAAAATTTTGTTGAGGCATCTACATCAAAATATTGTCCTCCAGCCAAGAGACTCTATAGAACTCCTAAACCATTTATTCGTAATGAATCTGTCAAGCATGTAGAGGAAAAACACCACCAATCTGTTTTTCCTACATCTAGTAAATTTTGTACTATGTGTGATGTTTTTGGTCACCAAATCTGGGAATGCCTTGGTAATCGCAAGAAAGGTACTCATTTTAAAAGTCATAACTCTAATGTGAAGCGATTTACAAATTTTCCTAAGCAGCGCACTAATACTAATTGGGATCATTCCTTCAATAAGTCTAGGCCTCATGTTAACAAGAACAGATTTTTGAAAAATAAATTTTACCCTAAATTTCAAAAGGCAGAAAAACCTTTGAAAGTTTTGCCTATTTGGATTAGGACTTGTGACTTGAGACCTCAAATGGATTTTTTAAAATCGAAGAAATGCCCAATTAATGTATGTGACGCTTGCGAGAATAAGAAAATCATTAAGTCTTCTCACGTGAAGGTTAAGGACTTAAACACTACCATACCCTTAGATTTATTCAATG
Source organism: Sambucus nigra (assembly GCA_949130495.1). NCBI lineage: Eukaryota > Viridiplantae > Streptophyta > Magnoliopsida > Dipsacales > Adoxaceae > Sambucus > Sambucus nigra. The sequence continues at coordinate 191,501,716 of OX422209.1, forward strand.
ATGGGGGAGATAAGTTTAATAAAAATGGAGTTTCCAAGTATTGTGACACTAATGGATATTCGTACCAGTTTAATGCTCCAAAAACTCATAAACAAATTAGGGTTGTTCCTTCTATTGCTTGTGATTTTCAGCTTGTTGATATGCTGTCTATGCCTTATGATAAGTCTTGCTTACATGTAACTTCAACATTTGATTGGAAAGATTGTACTTGACTGTTTTGCTTATGTTTAAACTGCATACTTTGATTACTAGATCTCCGAGGTTTTAGGATAAAGGTACCTACTAATAATCGATATCTCTTAAAGCCATGTTTAATGTAGGAGACGCTTATTTTGCAGATTATGAACACTTATTTTCTTTCTTTTTCCATTGTCTAATTTAGACAAAATGGGGGAGAATTGAGTACATATTCTAGTCTTGTGTTGTTGATATTTTTCATACACTACCTGTCTTATAATTTCCTGCACAGTTAATTCTGTAATTTTCATATTTTGGTAGAACAAATGCTACTAACTTGATTTCTTGGCAGATTGTGTATTTATGTTTTGCAGGTTTTCTTAACCGTGCATCCGATCGAGTTGTGTCTTTTCTTTTTCTAGGATGGGTGGGTAGATAGATACTTTTTGTATAGGACATATTAGGAATTATTTTTCCTTAGTATATCATTTGATGTACTCAAGGGTTTTGTCAAAATTAGTCCAATGGGGTAGTTTGAAGGCCCTATATAGATCACACCTAGGGTTTGTTTTTCGTGCTTCAGCTATATAGGACTTCATCTAGTTGGACTAGAATTTTGACAAAATATTTTTGTAATTTAGGATTGTGTGTCCCCGTATCGACTCCAAGCTCTCTTTGTCCATCTACATCAAATGTGCTCTCAAATCAGTCCGCCATCTCAGAAAAAGGTAATCTTATGGCTCATAGGAATTTCTGTCACATAGGACACAACAACACGTTGCATTTTATCATATTTTATGATAATATTTTTTGTTTCGTCATAATAAAATTATTTTTGAGTTCAAAAATTTTAATTTGGAATTTTTATAAGAAAAATGTTTTTGTGAAAATAAGTTTGACACTAAATATTTTTCTTAATAAAAAATTGCATAATATTTTTTTTGAAATTAAAAATACATTTTGTTATTTTATGTTAACTGTGCATATGCGTGTTGTTATATATATATAATATATATGTGATATATGTTGTGTGCGTGTGTATAATATTATATATAGATATGTTAGTAATATGTGTATATTATTATACTTATGAGTGCTTCCTTTACCTAGCTAAAAAGTAGTGGCCGATTGTTTTTATTGTCCATGGCTTTGTTCTTCAGGTTGAGTTTTATATATTATATATATTAGCCTTGTCTTTTGGCATGAGATAGATAAGACTCCTGCATTTGTTTTGACCATTGCCCTGTAGGCTTTTTTAATAAGCTTTATCTGTTGGCATCCCCATTTACATGCTGCCGTCTATGCCCTTAGGCTTGCAGTCGATTTGACCGAAACCTGTAGCACCATTGTGTCTGATGGCGTGTGTCAGTTGATTTGTTTTAAAAGCATGTCCCTTAGCTAAAGGCTTGTATTAAACTAATGTGTTATAGCTGGTGTCGAACTGAGCTTATTGCCTTACGTGTCCCTCATATATTGGTGTATACTGCATGCAATTTGATCAGCGCGTGACCCCTATATATTTTACAGCTTTGTTTTGATGTTACTGCACACGGTTTTCTTGTTAAACCAACTGGTATTTTCAAAAACGACGTCGCGGAATATTTTTCAGAAACTATTTTTTGAAAACGACGTCGGTATCATTTGTTTTAAAGCGCAGAATATTTTTTATTAAAAACGACGCCGTGTATTTTTATTATAACGGTAATATTGGTAGCTTTCATGGTACGCAGTGTTTACACCTGGCATATTTTTAAAACGTTCTGTTTCTTGAATCAGTTAGTGTGTAACAGCTTGAACAACACGTGTCACATTTTTAACACTATACTTTGTGTTTCTTTGTGAACCCTCAGATTATATTTTATCTACGATTGTGTGTATTTCTTTGGTGATCCATGTGAACTTATTTTACACCAATCTGCACACACTTGTGCAGTCTATAAATAGAACCCTTTGGGTATTCATTTTAAGAGAGCTGAGAAAATAAATTTTGTAGCAGAACTCTGTCAAAATTTTTAGAGAGAGAGAGATTAAACCAGATTATTTTTGTGTCATCTTCAAGTGTTGATTTACGTCAAAACGAAAATGAAGATTGGACTTCTCTCATTGTAAATCTACACTTACGAATTTTCAAGATTACATTAGTTTTGTAAGTGAGTTCTCTCATTCTTGTGTGTATTTTTAGATCAGTCTTTAGATCTAATATTTGTACACAACACACACTATTCACGAAATTAATTTTTGTGTGAATATTCTGTTTGTGGTTTATTTGTGAGATCTTGTATGTTTTAAAACGTTTTGTTTTAAAACAGATTTTTCAGAAAATATTTGGTAATATTCAGATTTGTTGTTTGAGGTTTAGAAAGTTAAACCTAAGATTTCTGAGATCTGATTTGTGGAAGATTTAATATCTTGACTGAATATTATTCTCTTATGTGCTTAAGACTGTTTTGATTTAATCTGAAATATCTGTGAAAATAGTCTTGATAATATTTTAGATTAAAATCTGATTTAATCTAATAGTTGTTTTCTGAAAAACAATATTGTGAATATTAGACTGTCTGTTTTTATTGAATATATTTTCAGTCATATTCTGTGAACACTTGTTTGTGTTAGTGATTTTCTGAAATTGTTTGCATCTCATATCACTCACATATCACTCACTTTGTATTCACGTAGACACATGTTTGTGTAATATCTGAACAAGTCTAGTGTTCGAGATTTAAAGAAAGAGAAAATAAAGTTTTCAAAAGTGTATTCAAAGTCAAACTGATCTGATTTTAATAGCACACGACTTGCAAAGATATAGGTGTTATATAGTCTGTTGCATCACACACACTTCACTAGAAAGTAAATAATAGGCACTGAGCCAACCTGCGCTTAAAGAAGTTAGAGGGGAGGCTGAGAAGTGAAGAACGCAAAAACAAGTGAGAACAAGTTAAAGAGAGAACTGAATAAGCAACCAGGGTAGAGACTTGGTCGTGCGGGGTAATAGCTAGATCATTCTTCTTTAATTGTTAAGTTTGTTGTTTGTAACTCGTTCCTGTTGTTTTATTGTTTTAGTGGAAGTAGTTTAGGTAACTCCTAGAGGAGTTCGTCGTTTTTCCCGGGGAAGGGTTTTTGTGACGTTAAATAAATACTGTGTGTTGTACATTTCTTGCATTTCACCTCACATGAAAAGGTAGGACTAAATAATTAGAAACTCGCCTAAAAATTGAATCTGTTTTGGACTTTAATTAACTTTGAAAATTAAAATTATTTTCATAAAAGTTAATCAAATTAAGTAAAAGTTTAATTTGGTCCCCTTGGCATCATTCATATAAACTCGTAGGTTTAAGGTGTTTACTCAACAATAGTTTACTTCCGCATATAAAGTCTTTGCGCACCGACCTACATTTTTGGGGTCACCTCAAGTGGTATCAGAGCTAGACTTTTAAAGATCGTTTTCAAAACTTTTGTTAAAAACTTTTTACCTTGTTTTATTGGATGATTCAAGTCAATTACTTAGGCTTGGTAATTTTAGTAGACCTCCTATTTTTGATGAATCAAACTGTGTTGCATTTTTTGGGAAAGTTTATGATTGTTGTGGAGATGTGTACTTAGCAGGAATGACTGATTCGAATATGATTCTCATTCTGATTCTGAATCTGATGAAGTGCTTGATTTAATTGATGCTGATAAATCTTTATTAGCTAGTCAGCCTTCTATGCTTGAAATAACTGCTCCGTTTGATGCTGAACGTGCCTTATGTGATACTGAATTTGATGATAGCAACAAATCACACACGGACACTAATGAGCATGAAAATTTTGTTGGCTATGATGATTACTCGGAATTGTATGTAAGGACTTTGCAGAATAGACAAGAATTATCGAATTTGGTAAAAATGCTTAGTGAGACCTTAGAGAATCAATATAAGATTGTTCAACAAAATTCCATTGAAATGAACAATGTCAAAACTGATTTTGAAAAACAATCACTTGATTTTAAAATTCAGATTACGACTTTAAATGAAAATTTATCTTCTTTTGAAGAAAAATATAATGAAGCACTTTTGCAAGTTGAAAAATCCAAACAAGTTTGTGAAACAACTTTCAAAATGTGTCGTAGTCGTGATATAACATGTTTTGACCTTGACAAATTGCTTGCTGAACAACGATATAAGGGTGATACTAGAGGGTTTGGTTATGATGGTCCTATTTCAAAAACTGATGATTTTACTAAACCTGTCCCCTTTGTAAAAGCCCAAGAAGAAATGGCTCTTCCGTTGGAAAGTAAGTTGTCTGAAAAGGATAAAGGAAAACAAGTCTTAATTGAAAGTGATTTTGAAAATGACATTGATACTTTCATTGAAAATTTTGTTGAGGCATATACATCAAAATATTGTCCTCCGGCCAAGAGACTCTATAGAACTCCTAAACCATTTATTCGTAATGAATCTGTCAAGCATGTAGAGGAAAAACACCACCAATCTGATTTTCCTACATCTAGTAAATTTTGTACTATGTGTGATGTTTTTGGTCACCAAATCTGGGAATGCCTTGGTAATCGCAAGAAAGGTACTCATTTTAAAAGTCATAACTCTAATGTGAAGCGATTTACAAATTTTCCTAAGCAGCGCACTAATACTAATTGGGATCATTCCTTCAATAAGTCTAGGCCTCATGTTAACAAGAACAGATTTTTGAAAAATAAATTTTACCCTAAATTTCAAAAGGCAGAAAAACCTTTGAAAGTTTTGCCTATTTGGATTAGGACTTGTGACTTGAGACCTCAAATGGATTTTTTAAAATCGAAGAAATGCCCAATTAATGTATGTGACGCTTGCGAGAATAAGAAAATCATTAAGTCTTCTCACGTGAAGGTTAAGGACTTAAACACTACCATACCCTTAGATTTATTCAATGATGGGGGAGGTAAGTTTAATAAAATTGGAGTTTCCAAGTATTGTGACACTAATGGATATTCGTACCAGTTTAATGCTCCAAAAACTCATAAACAAATTAGGGTTGTTCCTTCTATTGCTTGTGATTTTCAGCTTGTTGATATGCTGTCTATGCCTTATGATAAGTCTTGCTTACATGTAACTTCAACATTTGATTGGAAAGATTGTACTTGACTGTTTTGCTTATGTTTAAACTGCATACTTTGATTACTAGATCTCCGAGGTTTTAGGATAAAGGTACCTACTAATAATCGATATCTCTTAAAGCCATGTTTAATGTAGGAGACGCTTATTTTGCAGATTATGAACACTTATTTTCTTTCTTTTTCCATTGTCTAATTTAGACAAAATGGGGGAGAATTGAGTACATATTCTAGTCTTGTGTTGTTGATATTTTTCATACACTACCTGTCTTATAATTTCCTGCACAGTTAATTCTGTAATTTTCATATTTTGGTAGAACAAATGCTACTAACTTGATTTCTTGGCAGATTGTGTATTTATGTTTTGCAGGTTTTCTTAACCGTGCATCCGATCGAGTTGTGTCTTTTCTATTTCTAGGATGGGTGGGTAGATAGATACTTTTTGTATAGGACATATTAGGAATTATTTTTCCTTAGTATATCATTTGATGTACTCAAGGGTTTTGTCAAAATTAGTCCAATGGGGTAGTTTGAAGGCCCTATATAGAGCACACCTAGGGTTTGTTTTTCGTGCTTCAGCTATATAGGACTTCATCTAGTTGGACTAGAATTTTGACAAAATATTTTTGTAATTTAGGATTGTGTGTCCCCGTATCGACTCCAAGCTCTCTTTGTCCATCTACATCAAATGTGCTCTCAAATCAGTCCGCCATCTCAGAAAAAGGTAATCTTATGGCTCATAGGAATTTCTGTCACATAGGACACAACACCACGTTGCATTTTATCATATTTTATGATAATATTTTTTGTTTCGTCATAATAAAATTATTTTTGAGTTCAAAAATTTTAATTTGGAATTTTTATAAGAAAAATGTTTTTGTGAAAATAAGTTTGACACTAAATATTTTTCTTAATAAAAAATTGCATAATATTTTTTTTGAAATTAAAAATACATTTTGTTATTTTATGTTAACTGTGCATATGCGTGTTGTTATATATATATAATATATATGTGATATATGTTGTGTGCGTGTGTATAATATTATATATAGATATGTTAGTAATATGTGTATATTATTATACTTATGAGTGCTTCCTTTACCTAGCTAAAAAGCAGTGGCCGATTGTTTTTATTGTCCATGGCTTTGTTCTTTAGGTTGAGTTTTATATATTATATATATTAGCCTTGTCTTTTGGCATGAGATAGATAAGACTCCTGCATTTGTTTTGACCATTGCCCTGTAGGCTTTTTTAATAAGCTTTATCTGTTGGCATCCCCATTTACATGCTGCCGTCTATGCCCTTAGGCTTGCAGTCGATTTGACCGAAACCTGTAGCACCATTGTGTCTGATGGCGTGTGTCAGTTGATTTGTTTTAAAAGCATGTCCCTTAGCTAAAGGCTTGTATTAAACTAATGTGTTATAGCTGGTGTCGAACTGAGCTTATTGCCTTACGTGTCCCTCATATATTGGTGTATACTGCATGCAATTTGATCGGCGCGTGACCCCTATATATTTTACAGCTTTGTTTTGATGTTACTGCACACGGTTTTCTTGTTAAACCAACTGGTATTTTCAAAAACGACGTCGCGGAATATTTTTCAGAAACTATTTTTTGAAAACGACGTCGGTATCATTTGTTTTAAAGCGCAGAATATTTTTTATTAAAAACGACGCCGTGTATTTTTATTATAACGGTAATATTGGTAGGTTTCATGGTACGCAGTGTTTACACCTGGCATATTTTTAAAACGTTCTGTTTCTTGAATCAGTTAGTGTGTAACAGCTTGAACAACACGTGTCACATTTTTAACACTATACTTTGTGTTTCTTTGTGAACCCTCAGATTATATTTTATCTACGATTGTGTGTATTTCTTTGGTGATCCATGTGAACTTATTTTACACCAATCTGCACACACTTGTGCACTCTATAAATAGAACCCTTTGGGTATTCATTTTAAGAGAGCTGAGAAAATAAATTTTGTAGCAGAACTCTGTCAAAATTTTTAGAGAGAGAGAGATTAAACCAGATTATTTTTGTGTCATCTTCAAGTGTTGATTTCTGTCAAAACGAAAATGAAGATTGGACTTCTCTCATTGTAAATCTACACTTACGAATTTTCAAGAGTACATTAGTTTTGTAAGTGAGTTCTCTCATTCTTGTGTGTATTTTTAGATCAGTCTTTAGATCTAATATTTGTACACAACACACACTATTCACGAAATTAATTTTTGTGTGAATATTCTGTTTGTGGTTTATTTGTGAGATCTTGTATGTTTTAAAACAGATTTTTCAGAAAATATTTGGTAATATTCAGATTTGTTGTTTGAGGTTTAGAAAGTTAAACCTAAGATTTCTGAGATCTGATTTGTGGAAGATTTAATATCTTGACTGAATATTATTCTCTTATGTGCTTAAGACTGTTTTGATTTAATCTGAAATATCTGTGAAAATAGTCTTGATAATATTTTAGATTAAAATCTGATTTAATCTAATAGTTGTTTTCTGAAAAACAATATTGTGAATATTAGACTGTGTGTTTTTATTGAATATATTTTCAGTCATATTCTGTGAACACTTGTTTGTGTTAGTGATTTTCTGAAATTGTTTGCATCTCATATCACTCACATATCACTCACTTTGTATTCACGTAGACACATGTTTGTGTAATATCTGAACAAGTCTATTGTTCGAGATTTAAAGAAAGAGAAAAGAAAGTTTTCAAAAGTGTATTCAAAGTCAAACTGATTTGATTTGAATAGCACAAGACTTGCAAAGATATAGGTGTTATATAGTCTGTTGCATCACACACACTTCTCTAGAAAGTAAATAATAGGCACTGAGCCAACCTGCGCTTAAAGAAGTTAGAGGGGAGGCTGAGAAGTGAAGAACGCAAAAACAAGTGAGAACAAGTTAAAGAGAGAACTGAATAAGCAACCAGGGTAGAGACTTGGTCGTGCGGGGTAATAGCTAGATCATTCTTCTTTAATTGTTAAGTTTGTTGTTTGTAACTCGTTCCTGTTGTTTTATTGTTTTAGTGGAAGTAGTTTAGGTAACTCCTAGAGGAGTTCGTCGTTTTTCTCGGGGAAGGTTTTTTGCGACGTTAAATAAATACTGTGTGTTGTACATTTCTTGCATTTCACCTCACATGAAAAGGTAGGACTAAATAATTAGAAACTCGCCTAAAAATTGAATCTGTTTTGGACTTTAATTAACTTTGAAAATTAAAATTATTTTCATAAAAGTTAATCAAATTAAGTAAAAGTTTAATTTGGTCCCCTTGGCATCATTCATATAAACTCGTAGGTTTAAGGTGTTTACTTAACAATAGTTTACTTCCGCATATAAAGTCTTTGCGCACCGACCCACATTTTCGGGGTCACCTCAATCATTGGTTCTTTCAAGTGGTATCAGAGCTAGACTTTAAAAAGATCCATTTTCAAAACTGTTGTCAAATTCATTTTACCTTGTTTTAATGGAAGATTCTAGTCAGTTGCTTAGGCTAGGTAACTTTAGTAGACCTCCTATTTTCGATGGCACAAATTTTCCCAATTGGAAAATTAGAATGATGGCATTTATTCAAGGCACAGTAGGAGATGATGTTTAGGATTTTATTGAAAATGGTTATAGGAACCCCACTACTCCTATAGCAGAAGGTAGCACTATTTTTAGAAAATTTAAAACATCTGAATTAAGTGTTGATCAGAAAAAGATAATTAATTTCAACAATAAGGGCAAAAATACGATTTTCATGAGTGTGAGTGAAGCTTAATTAAAACGTATATGTCATTGCACTACTAGTAAAGATGCTTGGGATACTTTAGTAATTGCATACGAGGGTAACGATAGAGTAAAGCAATATAAAATGTAAATGTTGGTTCAACAATACAATATGCAAGTTATGAACGATAACGAACCATTTGATAATTTTTTTATGCATTTGACTGATATCATTACCCAACTGCATGCGAATGGCATTGAATATTCTGATAAAGATGTGTGTTCTAAAATTCTGAGGTCCCTTATCCCTAGATTTGATCATAAAAGTTATATCATTGAAGAGATTAATGATCCATCTCTAAAACTTGAATTCCCAGTCTCTAAATTGAGAACTATGGAACTTGAATTAAACTTTAGGAAGACTCTCACATCTTATGATAAGAATGAGTTGACCAATTCTTCTAAATTTTCTTTTAAAACTGCTTGTCCTGTTAAAAATAAGCATAAGGTAGTTAAATAACAATTTGAGTCGGATGATGACTCTGATGTGGAATCGGATGAAATTGATAAGATTGAAGTCAACTTGCTGTTATCTCCTCACAATTTAAGAAACTTTTGGAGCACAGAAATGTTGTTGCTAAAAGACGTATGCAAGTGAATAATCATTCAATTCAGTTCACCCAGCACCATAACATAACTTCAAAGCAAACTTATGATTATGACAGTAGAAGTAGTAAGATTGATAAATCTGAATTGGCTTGTCACAATTGTGGAAAATTCGGTCACTTTATTGTTGAGTGTAGGTCTATGCCACAGTCCAAGCATTCTAAACAACACAAGTCACACATAATTAAAACGTGGGATGACTCTTCTAATTCTGAATCAGATGATAACCAAGGAAATTCTTAATCAAATTGCCTTACATTTTTAGGAGAAGTTTATGACTGTAGCGGAGACGTGTACTTAGCAGGAATGACTGATTCTGAAGATGAGTCTGATTATAATGAAGTACTTGATTTGATTGATGTTACTAAATCTTTGTTAGCTAGACAACCTTCTATGCTTTAAATAACTTCTTCGTTTGATGATAAACGTGATTTATATGATTCTAAATCTGATGATAGAAACACTTCTCACACGAACACAAATGATCATGAAAATTTTGTTGGCTATGATGATTACTCATAATTATATGTCAGGAATTTGCAAAATAGACAAGAATTATCGAATTTGGTTAAAATTCTTAGTGAGGCCTTAGAGAATTAATATAAGATCGTTCAACAAAATTCCATTGAAATGAGCAATGTCAAAACTAATTTTGAAAAACAGTCACTTGATTTTAAATTTCAGATTACGACTCTAAATGAAAATTTGTCTTCTTTAGAAGAATAATATAATGAAGCGCTTTTGCAAGTTGAAAAATCCAAACAAGTGTGAAATAGCTTTCAAAATGTGTCGTATTTGTGATATAAAATGTCTTGACCTTGACAAACTGCTTGTTGAACAACGTTATAATGGTGATACTAGAGGGTTTGGATATGAGAGTCCTATTAAAAAAGTTTATCCAAATAGACCAATGTTCTTTATAAAAGCCCAAGAATTAATGAGTCTTCCGTTGGATAGTAAGTCGTCTGAAAAGGCTAAAGGAAAATAAGTTTTAATTGAAAGTGATTATGAAAGTGACATTGATAATTTCATTGAGAACTTTGCAGGACCATCTGCGTCAAAATATTGCCCCCCTGCCAAGAGACTCTATAGACCTCATAAGCCAATTATGCGTAATGAATATGTTAAGCCTTTAGAGGGAAAACACTGCCATTCAAACCTACCCCACTTTTAGTAAATTATGTACTAAGTGTGATGTTTTTGGTCACCAAAACTGGGAAGGCCTTAGTAATCACAAGAAAGGTACTCATGTTAAAACCCATAACCGGAAAGTTATGCGATTTATAAATTTTCCTAGGCAGTGCACTAATAATAATTGGAATCCTTTCTTCAATAAGTCTAGGCCTCACGTCAACAAGAAAATATTTTCAAAAGATAAATTTATCCTAAATTCCGAAAGGTACAAAAACCTTTGAAAACTTTGCCTGTTTGGATTAGGACTTGAGACTTGAGACGTCAAATGGATTTTTTAAAGTCAAGGAAATAACCAACTAATGTTTGTGACGCTTGAAAAATTGAGGAAATCATTAAGTCTCCTCATGAGAAGGTTAAGGATTTAAACACCGCCAAACCCTTAGATTTATTCAATGATGGAGGAGGTGAGTTTAATCAAAATGGAGTTATCAAGTATTGTGAGGCTAATGGATACTCTTACAAGTTTAGTGCTCCAAAATCTCCTAAACAAATTGAGGCAGTTCCTTCTATTGCTTGTGATTTTCAGTTTTGTCATATGCTTTCTATGTCATTTGATAAGTCTTATTTAGAAATAACTTCCACATTTGACTGAAAAGATTGTACTTGAATACTAGCTTATGTTAATTCTGCATCCTGTTTACCAGATCTCTGAGGTTTTAGGATAAAGATATCTACTAATAACGGTATCTCTTAAATCCATGTTTAATGTAGGAGATGTTTATTTTGCAGTTTATAAACATTTAGTATTTTCTCTTACCATTGTCTAATTTAGTCAAAATGGGGGAGAGTTGAGTATATATTTCTGATTAGTGTGTTTACATTATTTCATGCATAGTATATGGTCTTACTTTATTATGCACATTTGATTCTGAATTTTAATAGTTTGGTAGAACAAGTGTTACTAACTTGATTTCTCGGCACAAAGGTATTTATGTTTTGCAGGTATTTTTGTCGGTCGTCATGAGTTGAGTCTTTTCTTTTCTAGGATGGGTGGGTAGTTAGATACACTTTTGTATAGGACATTTTAGGATTTGTTTTACCTTAGTATATCATTTGATGTACTCAAGCGTTTTCTCAAAATTAGTCCAATGGGGGAGATTGAAGGTACTTATATAGAGCACTCCTACGGTTTGCTTTCCGTGCTTTAGCTATATAGACCTTCATCTAATTGGACTTGAATTTTGACAAAATATTTTTGTAATTACGCTGTGTATAGCCTACCTACACCAAGCTCTCTATGGACGTCTACATCAAATGAGCTCTCGACTCAGTCCGGCATTCCACAAAAGGTAATTTCCATAGACTCTATGGCTCGTAGGATTTTATCACACATATCACATAGGACGCCACACGACACTGCATTTCATTTTAAATTGACTAATGTTTTTGTGTTGGTTTTATATAAAAATAATTTTAAAAACAATTTGAGAATTAATTTGAAATTTTTGTCATTAAATATTTTCACAAGAATAAAGTTTCAAAATTAAACATGGATGTTAAAATATTTTCTTTCATCTCTTTTAATGTTGGTTAGTATATTGTATTTTATTAATATGCATATATTCATGCGTGGGTTTTTATATGTTGCTATGTTAGCATGTGATTTGTTAAACTTTATATATGTTGTCTTATATATGTAATATATGTTATATAGTATATGTTATGTGTGAATATATGTTAGCTATCATAATATTTGTTGGCTTTTGGTTTTAATAAATATAATATATGTATGCATTGTATGTTCTCTACATGAGATTTGATCCTAACTGTTATTTGTAGCCTATGGACCTGGTAAAGATTTGACCCTAGATATTATAACAGGTGGCATGAAGAGTTGTTGCCTAAGTTTTAGCCTTAGACCATAGTAGGCTCATTGCACCTTACACGATTTGACCCATCATTATATTTCACATGGATCTTATTTGTCAGTTGGCAACTTGTTTTTAATCGACGCCGTAGCCCCTTATGCCTTTACCGCCCATGGTTTTAATTCTTAAACCAAAATTGGTTTTATTCTTCTCTTATAACGACGTCGTCGAATATAACAACAATGGTAATATTTTGAAATCAATTCGGTTAGCATAGTTGTTTCGCAGTTGATTACAACTGGCTCTTTCAAGTTAAAAACGACTACTTTTTATAAAACCGTCAGTCACGATTTGTTTGAGTTGGTTACTACTAGCTTACACGTGTCAATATTTTAGGAAGATCTTTTGTGTTTCTTTTGCAACCCTTAGATTATTTTTAATCAATGGTCTATGTTAAGTTCTTTTCAATCGTTGCGCATATGTTTTACACCAATCAACACACACTTGTGCCCTCTATAAATAGAGCCCTTTGAGTTTCATTTTAAAGGGACCGAGAAAATTAATTTTCAGTCCAAATTCTCCCAGAAATTTTAGTGAGAGAGAGAGAGAATAAACCAAAATATTTTTTGTCATCTTCAAGTCTTAATTTCTTTACAAAACTCAAATGAAGATCAAACAACTCTCATTTTAAATCTGCACTTACGATTTTTCAAGGGTAAATATTATTTGTATGTGATTTCTCTCATCTTTGTGTATTTTATTTAGATAAGACTGTAGATCTAATATTCTTGGTATTTGTACACAACACACTTAATTCACAAAATTATATTTTGTGTGTGAATATTCTGTTTGAGTCTTGATTGTAAGTTCTAGTATGTTTTCAAACATTTTGTTTCAAAACATATTTTTCAAAAAAAATTTATAATATTCAGATATATCTTGTTTATGGTTTAGAGAGTTAAATCTAAGATTTATTGAGGACTAGTCTGAGAAGATTTAATATTTGGACTGGATGTTATTTTGTTGACTGTTTAAGACTGTTTTGGACTAAACTGAATTATTTGTTATAATAGTCTTGATAGGATATTAGATTAAAAACTTGATTTAATCTAATAATAGTTTTCTGAAAAATAAGTTGTGTATATTTGACTTTGTGATTTTATTGAATATATTTGAAGTCAGATCATATTTTTGTATTGTTACACTATTTATGAATGCTTGATCTTTGAAGTGATTTCAATAACATATACTTGAATATCATGTATAAATCACTCACTAGAACACTTCTCACATAAACACTGATATTGTGTAAGTATTTTGACAAATCTTATTGTTCAAATTATTTGAGAAAAAAAAAGAATTTCGGAAAAGCCTAAGTCAAGATAGGTTGGCATTGAAGATCTTGAACATAAGATTTGTTAAGATATTCAGGAGATCTGAAAATTGTTGTATTGCATTCGGTTGTACCATTAAGTGTGGGTGTGTCATCTAGGATAGCACACAACACACAAATAATTTACTAAGAACTAGGAAACAATAAGCACTGAGCCAACATGGCCTAAGGAAGCTAGAGGGGAGGATGATACGTGAAGAAAGCAAATTGAACAAGAGCTTCACAGTGAGGATAATTGCAGAAGAGCAAGTAGAGCAGAGAGAAGCTTGTTCGAGATAGGTAATAGCATAGTCTGATTTATCTTGCTTTGAGTCTTGTTGCATGTTTGTATAATCGTTCCTATTCCATTTGTTTTTAGTGGAAGTTGATTAGGTTGACTCTTAGGAGAGCCCGTCGTTTTTCCCGGGGAAGGGTTTTTGCGACGTTAAATAAATACCGCATGCTTTACATTTTCGCATATCACCTCACACGCAAAAGTAGGTTTAAATAATTAGAAACCCGCCTAAAACTGAATTGATTATTATTTTGTAAATCACATAGATTCAATATAGATAATAATTTGGGCTTTTAATTGACTTTGGAAAGTAAATCTGTTTCGTAAAGTTAACAATTCAAGAAAATTTGAATTGGTCCCTCATAGAATAACTGGTAAAACTCGTAGGTAAATTGCATTTACTCGATGATCGTTTACTTCTGCACATTGCCTTTTTGCACATTATTGGTTCTTTCAATATTATGATCTGCATTGTCATCGCCCCTTGTACATCTATCCTACTTGCTGAAGCTTGTTGTGAAGGTCTCTCGGGGAAAAAAAGAACTTTCGGTTCCTTGTAAAAAACCCAAATTCAATAAATATCTTGCATACCCCATCAAAAAAATGTAGTTCAACTGGTTTCCACTCAAACACCTTACCATTCTTACACCTATCACACGAACACGGAAACTCTTCATCATTATGACATCTCTTTGCGTATTTCACAAATTCATTAGCACCTTTACAAAACACATCCCTTAATCTATATGTCTCACCCATCCACTCTTTGTATTTAGTATATCCCATCACAGATACTACAAACAATCACCTATTATGGATAAGAAGCGTATATTCGTGGATTAGTATAACAAAAGTGTGAATACATGCATCCATGCACTCCCCGAAGCAAGTGTTATATAAGAAGTTTACTTAATGTAAATATATTTGTGCATATAAATTCAAATTCAATTTATAATATTAATTCCTATTTCCTCCATCTCTTCTAAAGGTTGAGTGGTCCTATCCCATTCAAGACCGCATATTTTTGTAATATATTTAACAACTCATTCACATTGTTCTAATTTGAGGAAAATTCGGCTGCATATCCCCATAGTTCTCCAAGTGCACGACATAGATTCGCAAGTGTGAGTGTTATTTAAATTTATAAATTGAAATAACACTTAGCATTGCACCATCTAGTATGTACCCAGAGAACATTAAGATACGACTGTAGAACATACTTCAAAAGTAACAAGTTTAATCCACTAAGAATATTATTATACAAAAACTATGCAGTTCCAAATTGTCCAAACGGGATAATTCGAGAGATCTCATTACAGGTGTAATGACTCTCGAATGGGTCTAAGGGCTTTTGAATGCGTGCGCATAAGAACTAGAAGGTTAGTATATATGCGCACTATATGTAATTTAAAGTATGTTTCATTTAATTATGTCTTATCACAATTCAAGAGATTTCATTTAATTATGTAAACTAAAACTTATACCATTTTATACTAATTTATATCAATTTATACCAATATCAATACCAATTCAAATTCAATTCAATTTATACCAATATCACTACCAATTCCAATTCAATTTCAATTTATAACCAATTTATACCAATTTACACCAATATCAAAATCAATTCAAATTCAATATCAATTTATACCAATTCAATTCAATTGAAATTAAATTTCAAATTCGTTCAATTTCAATTCAATTCAAATTCAATATATATACAAATGCAATTCATGTTATAAGGCCTGAGCATATCAAATTGTCTAATTCAAATTCAAATTCAATATCACACACACAAAATCACATACACTAATTCACACACCAACACACAATCCTCCACCCCCCCCACACACCCTACACACATACACCCCATACCCTCACCATCACTTCCCCCCACCCCACCCCACCCTAACCCACCCCCACATACCTACACACACATACACGCCCCTACCCCCACACACACACACTCAGACCTATGCACACACATACCCACCTACACATGCACACACCTACACACGCACACGCACATATACACACATATATACAAAGGAAATAAAGAGAGAGAAAAAATGATCTGAAACATAAAGAGCGAGAGAGAGAGAGAGAGATAGAATCGTCGTGCATAGAGAGAGGGAGAAAAGTCAGGAAATAAAAACAGTGGAGAAAAAAGAGGGATTAGGTTTTTTAGTTAAAAGAGTTGTCACGGACCTGTCCAGGTCTTTGACCGTGATAAAAAATGCGTGTTTTTTTTACCGGTTCAAAGGTGGAAATTTAGCCTTTTTTGTGTAGTGGTAAACATATTAAATTTAAATGCTCTACATTATAGCTTAAAAAGTTATACTACCATTTCGACCTTTTAGAATATCTCATATTTACTATGATGGTGACTATTTTTAAAAATATATCTTAGATCAATTTAAGACCTCAAGCTTGTTTACCCCCAAAGAAACATTTGAGAATTTTTTTTTATTCCAACACCAACTAGATAACCAAACTAAAAAAATCAGATTTGTTTCAGTTTTTAAGACCTAATTTGAGTTCATCATAGGATATTTTAATTAATTAGAAACCTAATCGAATTTAAGGAAGGAGATATTTGTATTTTCAATTTGATTTTAATCCTAATCAATTTTAGAGAGGGAGAGAGAGAGAGAGAGAGATGGGATGATGGTTAAAGGGGTTGGGATTGGGAGTGGCCTAGGAATATGGTTAGTTATCTGAGTGTTGCTCAAAGACTGAAAAAGGGGTTAGGTTGATATTTTTTCAATTAGTAAGAGGTAAGACAAAAACCCAACACATCCCCCTTCATCTCTGCCCCCATACACCTACTGCTATCAACCATCATCCCACTCTCCTTACATCAACCATCACCCATCATCCCACCTTCCGTACATCAACCATCACCCACTAAACATCACCTACCCACCTTAAATCATAACAACACATCAATATCTCTCTACTTTAAATATCAAGGCTACACATCAAGTAGAAAAATAATCAACCTAATGCAGTCCCAATTTCACTCTCAAGTTTCTCAGGTTAATAATATTTTTAAGGTCTAAATTAATATATGTCGTCGTGTTCAAATTATTTTGTAGTTATTCTCCAACTTATTGTGACAATCGGCCTACTAAAATAATAGGTGGCCAGCCCAATACTCCAATAATCACAGGAATCATAGATGGTCCATTCTTAGCATCACTGTCGATTAACATAATAGTATGAGATAACCACCAATCATTTCAGAAAACGGATTGTCATATACAAAAATTTTAAAAGTAAAAGAGAAACACTTAGACAATCCCATTTGTAAAAACGGTGGGTATCAAAAATCGATGAATAAAGTATGACAATACAATAAATAATCACCGAATAAGCTGTCGGTGCACAGACCAGTACAAATAATACATTAAGTATTACAATCAATATTTACAATATAATAAATGAGTGCAATACCTTGGGCAAACACGCCCGAATGAAGGTACTAAACATAATTAGAGTACAATAGAAGGGAGCGTCTACTACAAGTATCCTACAACATCCGCAATATGCTGTAGCTCCAAGACAACTGGAATGGAATATGTAAATACGGGTGTCCATGAGGAGGAGAACCTGTAACGGCAAGGAATATGCAGCACAAAGAAATAGAGAAACCGGTCAGGGCCGGGTTTGATATGATTACCATGTGACTAAAATGCATGGCAGGTAAGTGCGTAAATCTCTCGCAGATAACAATAATATTTCTCACCTCTCAACTAGCAGTAACCTAGCGCAATATAAATGATGCTCAGGTTATAGAAAGAACAGAAGGCTAACTTCTCCCTAGTCTCAACACTATGCCCTATTCGTGCGTGGGGTGTCTCGCAAAGAGAAATCCAAACAAGGAACCCCCCCGATACACTACTACTTAGGCAAGGTTGATCGTCGAGATACATTAGACTCTGTCCTAATTAATTTAAGTACTAAAGGTTAACTTCTCCCCCGTCTCAACACTATGCCCTATTCGTGCGTGGGGTGTCTCATAAAGCGAAATCCAAACAAGGAACCCCCCCGATACACTACTACTTAGGCAAGGTTGATCGTCGAGATACATTGACCCTAAGCACGAAATAATAAATAAATACATGTGTGTGCATAAGTGTGGGAAAGCACATCTACAACTACACAAAGAAAAGAAATAAAACTCATCCATCATCTAATGGCACAATTCCTAATTCTTTCTTTAGGAGTATACATATGTATGGTACAACACTTTATCAAATGTTTACCAAATTACTTTCATCGTAAACTAATTCATTTCATGAATTTGTTCCTTATTAGGAAATATAATCATACTTTTCATGCACTATTGGCATTTATCACCATTGTTCACTTTGTAAAAATATCTTCCTTATCAGGAATATGATCATCATCATAGGCTCTTTATGGCCTTACATCGTGCTCTTTATGGCACTTCATCATGCTCTATATGGCATTTATATACATCAAGTCCAACTTGATTTAGAATAGTTATATTCATACATATATATATATAACGATTCTAAGACCGCCCGTCCGGGTTTCCCCACTGTGCGCGCCCCTAAATGGCTATCATCTTCCAGGGCCTCCAAGACAACCTGGGATCCTATCGAAACGTCGGGAAGCGGCCATGAGCCTGCGTGGTAGCCACGACCACACCCGAAATCTCCCTACCCCCGCAGAAAATATACAACCATAAGCTCTCCCATGGCCTAGGGACTATATCCACCCTGCATCATTAGCCAGGGGGCTTCACCACAACGCGCGCGACTTCCCTTATGATAGCGATTTAGAGAGGTGTGTATCCATAAATTATCATTTATGAAAAACATTACTTTTTCCATTTTTGAAAACTCATATTTTATATTTCCAAAAATCATCCATTTAGCCATTAAGCACCAGCTTTAGAAGGTGCATACGATTCTTATTAAGTCATATATTTTATTAATGACCTAAGACCCAAAGTGCCACTAACCATCAAGATATCCCCAAATAGTTTATATAATTCATAAACCCTCAAAGTGAGTCTCCATAATGGAGTGTCTCTCAAAAGCTCAACTTTAATATTTTAACTTCAAATTTCATCTCTAGGTTAATCTCCTAAATCATTCGGATATCAACCTACGCCACTTAGCCCTCGGTAAGCCTAAATATCCCATTATCATCTTAAGGCATTAGTCTACCCAAAACCACCCTCTAGGACTCTTAATTACTTCCCAAAGGAAGGTTCCTAACCTTGGACCTAAAAGAAAAAGGGCTAAAAATCAAAATAAGAAAATCTCACAAAAACAGGGGAACCGAATCGATTCGCCCCTTGGGCCGAATCGATTCGCCCTTGCGAATCGATTCGCTAAATAGCCGAATCGATTCGGTGAGCAAAAACTGGCTTTCTGCAATTACCGAATCGATTCGCTTAAATCCGAATCGATTCGGTCTGCAAGACCTGTAACCCTCTCCTTATCCGAATCGATTCGCCCATAGGGCCGAATCGATTCGGTCCTGGGATTTTGCCCAGTTTGGGGCGACGGGTTACATAAACCCTAAAATCCCAAAACCCCAAATCTTTGCTTTTGCCCAACATCAACAACATCTAATTCTACCAAATCATTCCTACACCATATACAGCTAATAATTTATCCTCAAATCAAATTAAAACTAAGATTTAAGGGTTTAATCATCAAAATCAACAAATACCCATTTATGGGTTAAATCTCCAAAACCTAACTATACATGCAATTTATCACATTAAATCAATATCTAGCAAGTAAGAAACTTTCCTCGGGGTTCGTAGTCTCTGAACACCTCCGGTAGCAATGGAAATCCGGTCCAAATCTACCTTTCTCTCTCTTTCTCTCCATTTCTCCCAACTCTCTCTTCTCTCTCTCTCTCTCCTTTGGCTTCTAACACAAATGAAGAAAAAGAAAAGGGGTGGGGGATTTATAAGGGTCTAAAAATATAAACCCCCACTCCTAAATGCTAATACACCACTAAAATGACTCATGACCACTTAATTGAGTCATAACCCCCTAAAAATGCCCGAATCCCAAAAATTACAACTGGGCACTTATTACGACTACCTCGACTATTCTAAAAACAACCGCACCCCCTATTTTGGCATTCGGGAAAGTGTGAACTATTTTTACGTTCCAAATCCATTTTAATTCATTACTTATACCCAAGTTTAAATATAGGTCATAACCGTCGTTTTACATATAACGACGCAATAATACGCAATATAACACTATTTACCTTTTCATAACGGTAAATAGTCAAAGCATAGTAAATATTATCCCTAAGTCTCACGGGAAATAATATTCACTCCAACAT
This sequence comes from Sambucus nigra, assembly GCA_949130495.1. Classification (NCBI taxonomy): domain Eukaryota; kingdom Viridiplantae; phylum Streptophyta; class Magnoliopsida; order Dipsacales; family Adoxaceae; genus Sambucus; species Sambucus nigra. The sequence goes on from OX422209.1 coordinate 191,522,381, forward strand.
TCCTATTTTATAAAATTAGCCCATTAGGCAAAATAGTATAAAATAGTCGCTTGAAAACCTGGGTTGTTACATACTCCCCCCCTTAAAGGGGAATTTTGCCCTCAAAATTCAGGCGTAACCCATAACCATAAAAAGGGTACACTATAATAAAACCGTGCTATTATACTAGCAAACCCCCGAATAGAGATGTCCCCATAGGACTCAGACTAAGGTCATCGCTATCGATCTCAGAAACCATCGATCCTACCCTTCTACTACGGGAGGAGATACCCGCACAAGCTCGGCACTAATTGCCTTACTTCCTAAACACGTTACATCCCTACTAGGGGATAACTACACTAACTTACAATCGCTAATCCCAACACTACTAACTTTTATTCGCATTGGTGTACTCCTCAAAGGTCTACTTGCTCACTGAGCCCAATCTAAAGGAAGGTTCCCGGACCACTTCCAGTCCCAGGAATATACTATTCTTTGTTTCCATTCCAACGAGTAGACAAGGCATATTGCCATCTACACTAGGCTATACACGGCCTAACGTTTATCGAAGACGATCCGAACTATTGCAAGGAAATTCGATTCATAAAAACTATTACTCCGATCTCTCCTTTAAATCAGATCCACTCTCCCACTTACGGGTGGTAGGATATACCCTATATCCCAACGGTTCCCATAATAGCACATCCCGTTCCTGGCAGAGACTCGTTCGTCAAATCCACTCTCGATCATAACAACACGAGTGCAGGAGAAAAGTCAACTTATACGCCAACTCCTCCAAAGGTAGGTTACCCATGTAACCCTCTAACTACGAGAGGCCTCACCACTAATGGCCTAACATTCTAACGAGCTCGAAATCCCATACTTCTCGTCTAGGGACCCAAATCCTACTTAGAGTTAACCCACAACTTATTGTAGTCAACTCCCAGCCATTCTCCTAAACTAACTCCGCATGCCCTAAGGGCCTAGCATCCTAAGAATCCTACGGTCAATATATCTATCCTAACCTAGTCGTATAAATATAATACTAAATATCCCTAATGTCCAAGACCTTTCCCGACTTCTGACATTAGCTCGGTTTCATGCGTGGGACGTCTCGCCGAAGCGAAATCCAAACAAGGAACCCTCCCGTTACACTACTACCTCGCATTGTCAGTCGTCGAGAAGTAGCGGTCGAAGACACATGATCGGGATCGATGGAAATCCTAACTCTAAATTCTACTACTACATATACGTCTAAGTCCTACCATAACAATCGACTGGGGCATTTACTTTCAGTAAGATGCCACCACTACTCTACTCCAAGATACACATATACCTCTAAACAAATGGCCTTCTCATTAAGGCATAACCATAAGTCCCTATCGGACTTCTATAATCTTAGTCTTCCCCCACGTTAGTCAGAGGAAAACTATCATAGTGTTCATATATCGCACATGAACTTAGCCCTTAATCACTCATATACGTGATTCTTGGCTAAACCTTCCAACCCAACACTTAACCAACAGAAAAGAAAAAGGAGAAAAGAACCGAAAAGAAAATGCACATCTCTCCACTCCCAACGTCGTTAAGGTTCATGCGTGGAGCGTCTCGCCGAAGCAAAATCCAAACAAGGAACCCCTCCACACAGTCACCTTAACTAGCCGGTCATGGAGATAAGGCAATCGCATACACAAGCAAGGCAAACAAGTAAGCGAACAAAAATAAAAACAAAAATAAAGGAAACTATCTACACACCATAAACCACCTCTATAAAGTCTCAACCCGTATCCAGGAGAGATGTTATAGACTCACTAGTCCTCCTCCTAGAACTAGAACTAGGATAGCCTCGCGATATATTCGCTTGCTATCCCCCAACCAATCTAATAATATCTCTACCCGTGTAATATATAATATAAGTAGCACGCACCAAACATATCACCACTCGCCCCATAACGAGTGAGAAGGAAAATACCGAACTCCCCTATCATGGAAGCCATATAAATATACTTACTACTATATATAGAAATACATACCGATACCATCACAAGCTCGATATACGCACCCGAATCTAGGGCTAGAACCAATATACTCCCATCTTACCTAAGGAATGCACTACTCGCACACTAGTTAGAAAGTCCCACCAACATACTAGCCACCCTCCCGGGGCTGCTACCGATAGTTCTAAGACACGACATTCTAGTTTTACCCGAACCAAACTACTTCCATCAAAGACTCAACTAGGAGTCATATTCTTGTCGGTTATCCTCAATCGACAAGATCAGAACGCATACTTCCCTTGACTTCTTCAGCAAGGAGAACATCCTACCAGCCTCCCTGACCTTAGATCCACGAGCCTTCCCCAGGTGGATGCCCACCAGAGGGGTCTCATGAACACTACTTCTCCAAAAGTGTTTCCGACACTTACTTATGAGCCTAGCATTTCCACTGAAAGGCTCTCTCTATGGGCAAAACATTCTGCCCCTCCATATCGAGGCGACTATCATAACCGCCACTTCAACCTTACTCCTAAGGGTGAAAGGTTTTCCTCAAACCCTCACACCTGGGCATTCCTATACCCCACTCTAGGCCAAAACTCTCGGGCCTTACGTTCTCACCAAACGAGGTTACACTTCCTCTAACCAACCGAACTTCAACTTGTGGTCCTAACAAAGAGCCTCTCAACTCCGAATTGACATTGCTCGGAGTCCCAAGCATAGTACCACTCTCTACCGGCAGCGGTACTTGGGAAAACTATTTTCACCGTACTTAGTAGTCACGGCAGCATTATAAAATAATGCTACAAAGGGGAGGACCTCCAAAGCGATCCTTATTCCCCACCACTTCCCACAGCTTATAGTAATCCCATCCAATGACGCCTTCACCACGGCCTTCCTCAACGCCCTTCATCTAACGGCTTACAAGCCTCACACGATCGCGCAGAAGATCTTCGGGGTTCTCATTCCATAGCAGGAGAACGAAATCTCACAAGAGAATTCAATGACCTTATTCCTAAGGCTCTACATCAAAATAGAGAGAAACGCAGAAGATGTAAAACATCCGCACAGGTTCTTAAGGACTCTAGAACCTAATGCTCTGATACCATCTGTGACAACCCGCCTACTAAAATAATAGGTGGCCAGCCCAATACTCCAATAATCACAGGAATCATAGATGGTCCATTCTTAGCATCACTGTCGATTAACATAATAGTATGAGATAACCACCAATCATTTCAGAAAACGGATTGTCATATACAAAAATTTTAAAAGTAAAAGAGAAACACTTAGACAATCCCATTTGTAAAAACGGTGGGTATAAAAAATCGATGAATAAAGTATGACAATACAATAAATAATCACCGAATAAGCTGTCGGTGCACAGACCAGTACAAATAATACATTAAGTATTACAATCAATATTTACAATATAATAAATGAGTGCAATACCTTGGGCAAACACGCCCGAATGAAGGTACTAAACATAATTAGAGTACAATAGAAGGGAGCGTCTACTACAAGTATCCTACAACATCCGAAATATGCTGTAGCTCCAAGACAACTGGAATGGAATATGGAAATACGGGTGTCCATGCGGAGGAGCACCTATAACGGCAAGGAATATGCAACACAAAGAAATAGAGAAACCGGTCAGGGCCGGGTTTGAAATGATTACCATGTGACTAAAATGCATGGCAGGTAAGTGCGTAAATCTCTCGCAGATAACAATAATATTTCTCACCTCTCAACTAGAAGTAACCTAGCGCAATATAAATGATGCTCAGGTTATAGAAAGAACAGAAGGCTAACTTCTCCCCAGTCTCAACACTATGCCCTATTCGTGCGTGGGGTGTCTCGCAAAGCGAAATCCAAACAAGGAACCCCCCCGATACACTACTACTTAGGCAAGGTTGATCGTCGAGATACATTAGACTCTGTCCTAATTAATTTAAGTACTAAAGGTTAACTTCTCCCCCATCTCAACACTATGCCCTATTCGTGCGTGGGGTGTCTCGCAAAGCGAAATCCAAACAAGGAACCCCCCCGATACACTACTACTTAGGCAAGGTTGATCGTCGAGATACATTAACCCTAAGCACGAAATAATAAATAAATACATGTGTGTGCATAAGTGTGGGAAAGCACATCTACAACTACACAAAGAAAAGAAATAAAACTCATCCATCATCTAATGGCACAATTCCTAATTCTTTCTTTAGGAGTATACATATGTATGGTACAACACTTTATCAAATGTTTACCAAATTACTTTCATCGTAAACTAATTCATTTCATGAATTTGTTCCTTATTAGGAAATATAATCATACTTTTCATACACTATTGTCATTTATCACCATTGTTCACTTTGTAAAAATATCTTCTTTATCAGGAATATGATCATCATCATAGGCTCTTTATGGCCTTACATCGTGCTCTTTATGGCACTTCATCATGCTCTATATGGCATTTATATACATCAAGTCCAACTTGATTTAGAATAGTTATATTCATACATATATATATATATAACGATTCTAAGACCGCCCGTCCGGGTTTCCCCACTGTGCGCGCCCCTAAATGGCTATCATCTTCCAGGGCCTCCAAGACAACCTGGGATCCTATCGAAACGTCGGGAAGCGGCCATGAGCCTGCGTGGTAGCCAAGACCACACCCGAAATCTCCCTACCCCCGCAGAAAATATACAACCATAAGCGCTCCCATGGCCTAGGGACTATATCCACCCTGCATCATAAGCCAGGGGGCTTCACCACAACGCGCGCGACTTCCCTTATGATAGCGATTTAGAGAGGTGTGTATCCATAAATTATCATTTATGAAAAACATTACTTTTTCCATTTTTGAAAACTCATATTTTATATTTCCAAAAATCATCCATTTAGCCATTAAGCACCAGCTTTAGAAGGTGCATACGATTCTTATTAAGTCATATATTTTATTAATGACCTAAGACCCAAAGTGCCACTAACCATCAAGATATCCCCAAATAGTTTATATAATTCATAAACCCTCAAAGTGAGTCTCCATAATGGAGTGTCTCTCAAAAGCTCAACTTTAATATTTTAACTTCAAATTTCATCTCTAGGTTAATCTCCTAAATCATTCGGATATCAACCTACGCCACTTAGCCCTCGGTAAGCCTAAATATCCCATTATCATCTTAAGGCATTAGTCTACCCAAAACCACCCTCTAGGACTCTTAATTACTTCCCAAAGGAAGGTTCCTAACCTTGGACCTAAAAGAAAAAGGTCTAAAAATCAAAATAAGAAAATCTCACAAAAACAGGGGAACCGAATCGATTCGCCTCTTGGGCCGAATCGATTCGCCCTTGCGAATCGATTCGCTAAATAGCCGAATCGATTCGGTGAGCAAAAACTGGCTTTCTGCAATTACCGAATCGATTCGCTTAAATCCGAATCGATTCGGTCTGCAAGACCTGTAACCCTCTCCTTATCCGAATCGATTCGCCCATAGGGCCGAATCGATTCGGTCCTGGGATTTTGCCCAGTTTGGGGCGACGGGTTACATAAACCCTAAAATCCCAAAACCCCAAATCTTTGCTTTTGCCCAACATCAACAACATCTAATTCTACCAAATCATTCCTACACCATATACAATTAATAATTTATCCTCAAATCAAATTAAAACTAAGATTTAAGGGTTTAATCATCAAAATCAACAAATACCCATTTATGGGTTAAATCTCCAAAACCTAACTATACATGCAATTTATCACATTAAATCAATATCTAGCAAGTAAGAAACTTGCCTCGGGGTTCGTAGTCTCTGAACACCTCCGGTAGCAACGGAAATCCGGTCCAAATCTACCTTTCTCTCTCTTTCTCTCCATTTCTCCCAACTCTCTCTTCTCTCTCTCTCTCCTTTGGCTTCTAACACAAATGAAGAAAAAGAAAAGGGGTGGGGGATTTATAAGGGTCTAAAAATATAAACCCCTACTCCTAAATGCTAATACACCACTAAAATGACTCGTGACCACTTAATTGAGTCATAACCCCCTAAAAATGCCCGAATCCCAAAAATTACAACTGGGCACTTATTACGACTACCTCGACTATTCTAAAAACAACCGCACCCCCTATTTTGGCATTCGGGAAAGTGTGAACTATTTTTACGTTCCAAATCCATTTTAATTCATTACTTATACCCAAGTTTAAATATAGGTCATAACCGTCGTTTTACATATAACGACGCAATAATACGCAATATAACACTATTTACCTTTTTCATAACGGTAAATAGTCAAAACATAGTAAATATTATCCCTAAGTCTCACGGGAAACAATATTCACTCCAACATTCCTATTTTATAAAATTAGCCCATTAGGCAAAATAGTATAAAATAGTCGCTTGAAAACCTGGGTTGTTACACTTATTTGGGGACTTTGTATGTAAAGACAACTATCATTTTATTTTTTGGAAAATAGTATTTTTTATATATTCATACATTTAGGATTTTTAGAGAGTGTGTTATGTTTGACATATATTGTAAAAAGTATTTTTCACTCATTATAATTCATGGGACGAATGAGGGAATTCCACAAACTTCAATTTAATTGATAAGAACTCATAGAGAGGGAATAGTATTACTAAAAAACTATATCCACCCTGATACTTCTTTATGAAATAGTCTACTTACAAAATTTATCCTCATTTAATTTTATAAATAACAGATTTTGTTTCGATGGGACATGTGAAAATGTGTTTCTAAAACCCATATCAGGTATCACACTCTCCCTCATATAGAGAAAACTATCTCCCTCTTCAGCAGTACATTTGTCGTGTGTGTTGTTGTTTAATCTCAACTTTAGTTTATGCACTTATGATTGGCGTTGTGTGTGGGAAGAAAGTTTAGCTTATCTCACTATCCAAGTCCACAACCCAAAACATCAACCAATGGCCGACACTGAAGAACCACAAGTGACATGATATCGAAGAGAATGGGTACATGTCACCACAATCACGATGAATAATCTTCGTTGCGCACTCCTTGCATGATGAGGGAAATCTTAAATTGCATTAATAATGTAGGGAAGACCAGTTAGACAGTGGATATGGGAAACAACACCCCAAATGAGTGTCTAAAATGATTAATAATTATAAAAAGAGCCTCAAATGAATGAAATAAATTCTTGATTCAGGAATAAAGAAACTGACCTTCCTTTATTCATCATCCGGAGGCTGAACTAGAGATTCGTTGGGATGGAACCACAAACCATGAGGTCACTCTCTCTCTCATACTTAAAATGATTAAGACGCGTACCTTATCAAGGAATATGTATCATTATAATAGGCAATTATTGCATGAAAGAAGATATGGAATGTTAACAAATAATGAATGAAAATTATAAAGAGATATGACACAAAGTTTTATCCCCAAAAAATTAGACAATCAGGTTTCGCCATGATGGAGATAACATTCGATGATTTGTTGAAGAAGATTAAGTCTCCTTTCAACTTAGCTCTATAGATGTTGACCTTTATAGAAAAAATTTATTGTATCACAGTAGTGTGTCATTTAAGTGTAAGGTATTTACCTTAATCATGCGCGACGTAGTTTAACAGTAGTTTTAAAAATTCTTTTTCAAATAGGATAAAAGATTCGAGAATCCTCCCAAATTATTCACATTAAGTTTCATCGAAAACTGTTATCAACCCATGAACATGAAGACGAACAACCTTATAATATTTAAGAAGAAAACCTAGGGGATAGTTAGGGAATATGCTTGGTGATAATAGGATATTTACAATGATGTATGTATAATATTGTACCACATAAGTTAAAATGTTATATTTTGATATAAGTTTGCTAAACTTTTGGCCCAAAAATATACCCAAGAGTGAGGTGAATTAGGTATTATGAAATTACTAGAATATTTTATACTTTAAATTTTTTATTTAAGATTAATTCAGATATAGTGAATCAATATAATTATAACTGATTAATTCATCAATAACTATAAGAAGTTAACATGTTGGGGCTAAGAGTACTTTTGCAAATTGGGAGATTTTCTTGGTTCGGTCTGGCCTACATCAATGCTCGAGATGGTACTGAAGTAGCACCATTGTCTATCGTTAACTAAGGTGGAAATAAAACATTATAAAAAAATTATAATAACTTCTAAATCGTAACTAACAAGGGAACTACCTCATGCCTTGTCCAAGCAGTACACCAGTAAGACCAAGGTCATATCACACTTTGACTTCCCATAACCACATCAATTGTCCATTAACATACAATTAAGATCAACCGTGGCATCAATAGAAATTATGACACTAAATATATAAAAGATGTTTCTAAGTGAAAAACCTTAATGAAATGGTTTACAATGTTTATCCAGAAATATAAGCTTTCCTGTAATCACAAGTATTTTTTTCCAAATGGGTTTTTGAATTTATTCCTCTAGAAAAAGTGAGCTTTGGGTTTATCACTTTGCTAAAGAGAGTTTTGGGTTTTAAACTTTGGCTCAAATCGGTTTTGGGTTAGACCTTTGCTTCAAGAAATATTTTGGCTTTAAATCTTATAACTTTATAAATCTGACTCGGTTCCTCTAGCTATAAACTCAAGGATTTTATTTGTATTTTTGAATACTGGGAGATGTGGTATTGAATCTTGGATAAATAATGGTTTAGGTTTGTAACTTTGATTCAATATGAATTTTGGTTTGAATATCACACCTATAGAAGTGGGACTTGGTGTATCTTACTAAGAACTCGTGTATGATTGGCACAGGATTTGGAATGACAATTTACTCTTTTGATGTGTTTATAGTGAGATTTTGTGTTTTCAAAAGGAATGAAATTGGTTTACTGATAGGTTTGAGAACAAACTAATGGTTGAGGGGCAGCTGGGTAAATTTTTAAACCTCGATTTTGAATAATTGTAGAGTTTTCTATATTTTACCAATTGAATTATTGTCTTGCAAAATAATTTCGTCTACTTGATTTTTTTTTTCAGAATCTCCCCATTTTGATCATGACAATTCGATTAATTCTCTAAAACATACATACACAAAACTTTGGTTCCTTTTGATAATAAATTATTTTTACCATACTATATCTCTACCCCTTTTCAAAGTCAAAAAAGATTCTGAAGAATATGATTCATGTTGGGAAAAGTATTTGTTGATTTAAGTTGAATACATTTTTTGAAGCGATGGTTTTAAAAAACAATTGACTCTCACGTCATCATTTTTTAACCGTTAACCTTTTCTTACTATTTATTCCATGATAAGTTCATCAAGTATAATTTGATATTTAGCATAAGTTTAATGTGGATGGTGGGAAATGAAAGGATGATTGTAACATATTCAAGGGTGTGTTATAATCATATAATGACTAATAGATGTAACAATGACAGTATAATCTTTTCGAGATAAATTTTACATAATAGTAAGAATATATCATGGGTACATAGTAAATAATAAGGTCAAATTGCATCGAGTGATTATTCAAAAATGACCAATAAGTGAGTGTACATAACTTAATTGTATGAACATTAGTTTTGGCTAGTTCAATAGTATGGTTAATACCATTAAATATATATGAGTGATTATATTTCTAATGGATAGAGATCGAGTGAGCACTCCTCAAATGAGCATTTATCATCGTTTATAGTATATATCAAATCTTATGGGATGTTTCCATAAGAATCCTTTATGCGAGACTCCCACCTTTTTATATAGAAGAAATCTATCCAATTTGAAACGATCATATTTGGCGCACAAATTCTTTTGTTATTGAATATATATATATATATATATATAAGGTGTAGATAAAAAGTTAAGCTTATACGAACGAGTGGATTGTATTCTTCATAAAGAATGATCACGTAGATGTCAGAATTTGTTCATCTAAGGTGATTCATGTGAGGATAACAACAAATATATATAACGAATAACTTTAAATAATTATTAGGCACCATCATTATAAGTGTAATCATTTTAATTAAAAAATCATATAGAATTAATGAATCTATTAACTCAAGGTAAGATTAGATAACATGATTTACATCATGTGTCATAGATTTCCTTTTATAAAGAAAGTTTGTAAACACTCACCAATGGTACGTATCACATACTGAGTTTTTTCAAATTATAATCACGTGTGAAAATATTAGAGACTGTTAAAAGGAGAACTAAATGAATAGTTGTGTAAGTTATATATTGAGGAGTATGAGAATTTCAAGATTTTTAGGTGTTTCTAAAATTTCATTTTCCTAACAGCTTTATCTCCTAACCAACTTGTTTTCTTCCTTCAAACTTCTTATTTTGTGAAACACGGTTCCATTTTCTATGAAGTCTTTGTGACCTTTCGAGCTTTCAAACTGCATTTTCGATTCTTGTTTGTTAATGAAGGAGTATGATGATGTCACTTTTCTACGCTCATTAATATTCATTTTCCTTATTTTACAAACATTAAAAGTAATATTTATTTACCATGATATGTTCTTTGAGGATTCAAATGAACGATATTCAAAATTAACATATGTATGGTATTTCTCATCATACGTGATGCAAATGTGGTACTTTTCTATTTTTATATTAATGACTATTGCAAAACTACGATTTTTCTTTTTTTTTATAAAGAGTAATTTGTTCTCTATGTAGTTTCTTTGAATTTCACAACAATATTTTATACATTTGGATTCTCATTTTCTTCATGTCAATACTATCTTTGTTAATCCCTTGTTATTGTTTTTTAAGGGGAAGAGTTATTCATGGACTATTCAGATAAATATTTCTGAATACTTTTCTTAAGACATTGACATTTTTCTTAGTCGAAAAATTCTTTTTATTAGCAAAGAGATATCATTATTTTTTCAAATTTTAATCTAATTTCTTAGCATTTTATTTTTAATAATGATTTTTTTTCTTTGGTTAAATTCTCATTTAAAATATACAGATCTCTACTCTTAATTGTCAAGGTAAAGTATACATCAAGAGGTTTTTATATTCAGTCATAATTTAATCATATATCTCTCTTAACATATAAAAAGAAACCATAACATAGTTTTATAGTGAAACTACACGAATCCAAAAATTTGACTGAATAAGAGTTTACCACATAGACGATTGCTTCTTGTTGTCAGCATGATTAAACTTTTGCTTCATCCTCAAATGAAGAACCAGATAATTTTGCGACTATTAATCCTTGCTTGATCTTTATGCTGAATAAAATTCTTCTTTCTCTTCAAGTGTGGAGAGTATGATGTAGTAAACTCGATGGATTATTCCATTAGAATTATAAAAAATTATAAACTCATCTGGGTAGTATTCACCACCTCTATGTTTCGAATCATAACTTGATGGAATATTCCATGATTATATCATAGTTTGATTTCACAAATGTGTTGAGTTTCAACATTCGTATTAAATACAAAAAAATTGATAAATACTTTATTTTTACTTGAAAGAAAATATAAACATTCATATTAAAGTAATCACCAATAAAATTTAGAGAATTTTTATTCATCCACGCGTGACGTTACTTTTTATATCACATATGTCACTATGTATTGGATCAAACATTTTGGATGTCCTCTAAACATATTTAAATTACTTTTTAGTGATTTTAGATTGAAAAAAACTTTCACATTTATCATAATTGAAAACATGTCCTATAGTAGTTATATTCTTAGTAATCTTGGAATCAGTATGACCTATTCTGCTATGCCATAATAAATGGAATCAACCATATAAGTAAAAATAATGTAATTTACTATATTATATTTGATCATCTAGTTACAAGTATTGCATTTTCCAATAATTGACAATTCTAGGATAAGACAAACTTATTTGACTCATAGATTAATTTGAATATTATCTTATTGTGAAGATATCGGGACACAAATATTTACATATATATTGCATATAAAAACATTAAGAAAAGTAAGAACCATCTGGAACGTCAACCCCAATTACACCATGCCTTTTCTAATTACTTTGTTGATGAGATTATTTGCCATTTTCACTTTTTTCCATCAATACTTTGATATAACAATCATGCTGAGACCCGTCTCTCGTCTTTTACTCTCTCTTTTTCTAAAAAATGTCAAAAATATTTTCCTCCTTTTCCAAAAATAACAAATTTCCCTTTTTCTTTTCCGAAATAAATTCCAATTTGTCTCCTTATCGGGTCGATCACATACCCTTGGTCTGGCTCCCTATTAGCTTCGATCTTCAGTCGAACCACCCCAAAGTTCTGTCAGTCCCCTTACTTCCTTCGAGTCTGAGACTCACCCACCTTCCATGGAGAACACTAATCTAGTGCCAAATGTATAGCCGGATTTATTGACGGTTCTGTCTCAACTCACTGCCAAAATGGACAACCTCCAAATCGAGGTTCATGAGATGCAAAGAAATTGGGTCCCTGTCCCTGAAGATCCTGAGGTCATTTTCGCTCGCGCCATGGGTTTGCCTGCACCCGAGCCTATTTAGGTTCCTGAAGAATACCATCATGATCCACGTGCTCCTCCTGCTAATGGGCCCCTACCAGCCCAGCTTCCTATGCCAAACCTTGCTCATACAGAGGCTAATTTACCCGTAACTATTGATCCGAAAGTGGAAGAACTGAACAAGGTCAAGAAAGACCTGAAGATGATAAACAAGAAATTTGACAAGGTCAGAATCTATGGGAACTACATGGACTACACCCACATGTCTCCCTATCCAAAAGCCAGGTTACCAGAAAAATTTAAGATGCATCGTTCATCTCCTTAGTTATCAACGAGCCATGACTCTCCTAGGGGCTTCCAAAGAAATAATGGCTCAAATGTTCAAGAAGACTTTGAAAGATAGTGCCCTTCCTTGGTTCCTATACCTTGAAGAATCCAGAATCCACAGTTAGTAAGACGTTGCCCGTGAGTTCATGGCACAGTACAAGTACAACGAGGAGCTAGAGGTTACCTACCGTGACTTAGAGCTACTTAAACAGAACCTTCAGGAATCAGTCAGCAACTTCATAGCAATATGGAGAGAAAAATCATCTACCATGACCAATCGGCCTTCCGAAGAAGAACAAGTCAGCATTGTTAAGAAGAACTTTCTACCCCATGTCCGAGCAATAATGGGAGGACAGTACTACCCTCAGTTTCGAGCCCTCCAAGAAGCAGGAGTATAAATCAAAGAAGGTCTTACCAAGACAGAAGTTGAACCGAAGAAAATCTCCGGACAGTTTGCTCCTAGAATGTTTGAAAATCCTACTAGTACCACAGTCTCTACTATCAATAACATATCTCAGCCTGCCGCTTTGTGGACACCAAAAAGTCGCCCAAACCCAACCCGGAAGGAATAAACCGAGCTTCATACTCCTCTATCCAAAGTCTACCAGGATCTATTGAATCGAAACCTGATCAAACCATTGGACCCTCATCCGTTACCAAATCCACTTTCAAAAAACTTCAAACCTGATGCCCGTTGTGACTTTCACCAAACTGCTTGCGATACCACGGACCAATGTTTCCATCTCTAAAACACAATCCAAATCCTTATTGATTGGGGTATCAGCATCCCACCAATTAATCCTAAACAAAACACTACCCATAATCCACTCCCGAATCATTCAAACGCTTTCTGTCTAGAAGAAGACTCAGAACTCGACCCATCCACCCAAATCATGCCCCCATTTTCTCTTACACACTACTAGCCTTGCCGATCAAACTTTATCACTCTTCACCAGAGCATGCATCGCTATCCGTGCTTGTTCTGGATGTAAAGGTATGGAATTATCGGAACTAATGAACCAATCCTAGAGTTCGGGCCAAAATTGCCCTCCGAGATGACCATCGACTGTCAGAGATTCACTGGGTTATTCTTAGAAGCTCAAAAATGGGCCCAAGAGTCAGACAATTAGGTAGTTCTAGCTAACGAAGTCAGTCTAGATGACCTGGTCTAGATCATGGAAAATTTGTTTCAACATACTGGTGATATTTGTAGCATATCCAAGTTTCTCAACGCTTTGAGATTACAAGGGCACCTGGTCCCTTCAGTCTTGCATTTCCCTACTAAATGGGAAGAATTATACGAAGAGGCCATTGCAGTTGTAGGGTTTATTAACTTTTCATGGAAAGATAATATCATTTCCACCGTATGGGGGATAATTCTGAAGATTCAGATCAAAAGCCAGATTTAAGAAAGACTAGTCTGATAGCTAACCTATGCAAAATGATATCATTTGAAGAGATGCTAGGAGAGATCAACCAGGTAGCTGAGCAATCCGATATCGATAAAGAAATAGGGTTTCTATTTTTCCCTCATACATTAACCACATGACCAGGTCAGGGAGACATTACCAGAACTCAAACTTATAGCCATCAGCAAGCGATAAAGGGAAAGGTGCTGAAAATCTCCCTATGCCATAAATAACTCTTGAAGAAAGTAACGTCCTTGATTAATTGAAGAAAACCCAAGATAACATCACTCTATGGGGACTTTTCATGTCTTACCAACTACACCGAAATGCCTTAATCAAGATACTCACAGGACACATAGTTCATCCATCAACTATGCCAGAACAAGCAGTGAACCTAGTCGGATCCCTAACCTCTACTCAAATGCTCTCCTTTTTTTAAGAGGAAATCCCAAAGACTGGTCCCAACCATAATCATGCTCTTAATATCTCTGTTGAAGTCGTGGGGAAAACTTTATCCCTCTCACTCGTCGATAATGGATCAGCTCTGAACGTGTGCCCATTAAGAACTCTAAACTATTTGGGATTGAAAGTGAGCGACCTTGATCTAACCTCTGCTACCGTGAGTGCCTATGAAAACACCCACTAAGAAGTAATGGGATCGATCAAACTTGCAATAGGGTTGTCCCTATAAATCTTTTTATTGAGTTCCAATTCATCGACATCCCATCATGTTTTAATCTGTTGCTCGGACGATCGTGGCTTCATAGCATCAAAGGGGTGTCTTCTTCTCTTCATTAAAAATTGAAATTCTTTGCCAATAGACAAGTTATCACAATCTTGGGAGACAATGACAACAACGAGAATGCAAGCACCAGTAATCTTATACTCGATATGCAATACGGGGTGAACGATATATTGTTACTAGGCTTCCAGGTCGAATCACTCTTACTCCCAGTAGGAGACGACTTCGAAGACAGGGTTTGTCCAAAATATGATGCTCATGGAAATATCAATATAATCCAAATGTTCAAGAATATACCCTTCATGCCGGACTAGGGCTAGGGAAAAGACAACAAAGGATAACTGAATCTATTGTGTTGAAGGAGGCCTTTCCTCCCTATGTCTTAGGCTACTAACCATCAGAAGAAGAACTTGAATTGATCTGTCAGCCTCGACTGAAGAGGAAGTTAGAATGTGCCAGAACTATCTCGAGACATTCCCTAAATGGAAGATTCATCAGAGAGGGTGAATATTTCCCCTTTTATGTTTTCCCTGAACCTTGGTATGACCCTATAGACAAGAAGATGAAACCAGGAATGGAGATCTTTTTTCAAGATAGCTACTTGAAGGCTGAAATTTCCCAGCACCGTATATAACCATTCACTAAAGAGACCATAGCTGATATCAGGGATTCTGAGGGAAGTGACTCTGAGGACTCTTTCAACTTGCAGACACTTGGGCTGGCACTCTGCATGATCCACTCAGGGACTACATCATCCAATCCATCTTACCTCATCAAAGATCCTGATACGTCTCTTCCCAACTAGCATGCTGCACCTGTGACACCTGCTAATATTCAACCTAACCCTGATGTTTATCCCTTTTGCCTTTTAGTTATTTCCTCTCACTCTGATGTAATCGAGACCTCCTATGATGAGGTTTTCAATATTATTTTTCCTATCAATGAAATAAACAAAGATTTTGAGTATCTTCTTGTGCCTTACAATAACTGCTTTGATTCTAAGCAAACTTTTAATGATGATGACTTTGCAAATGAATAATTCTTAACTGATCTAAATAAGGTTAATAAAAATTAACATAACCATGTTCAAGTTAATGAAAATGAAACTGTTGTTATTAATCTCAATTTTAGTAGACAAATGCGTGAGATTAGGATACGGGCTACCCTTGATGAGCATGAGCGCACGCAACTCGAAGAACTACTAAAGGAATTTGTGGATGTCTTTGCATGATCCTACGATGATATGCCCGGTATTGACCCTGAGAAAGCATAGCATGAGATTACAATTCTCCAGGAATGTAAACTAGTCAAGCAGAAGATGAGAAAGCTCCGCACCAAATGGTCACTCAAAGTAAAAGAAGAAGTAGTCAAGAAATTAAACATGGGCTTCATTCGAGTAATTGAATATCTTACATGTCTAGCCAATATCGTACTCGTGCTAAAATCAGGAGGCAAGGTCCGCATGTGTGTTGACTATCGAGACTTGAACAAGGCCTCTCCGAAGGATGATTACCTGCTACCCAACATCGATATGATTATAGATTATACAGACAGTCACGCTCTCAAGTCATTCATTGACGAGTTTCCTGGATAAAACCAGATCAAGATTCACCCTTATCATCAAGAGAAAACCGCATTCATCACCCCTTGGGGAACCTTTTGTTACACTGTCATGCCATTTGGTCTAAAAAAGCAGGGGCTACCTATCAAAGGGATACCACAACCATTCTACATGATCTGATACACAAGGAAGTTGAGGTCTATGTAGATGACATGATTATCAAGTCTAAGACTAGAAAAGGTCATATTCCCGCTCTTCGAAAATTCTTTAAATGATTGCGATAGTACCAAATGTGACTTAACCCACAAAAATATGTCTTCGGCGTTACCAAAGGGAAACTCTTGGGATTCATGGTTAGTGAGAAATGGATAGAAGTAGATCCTGCTAAGATGAAATCCATACTTGAGATACCACATCCCCGAATGGAGAAAGAAGTTTGAGGATTCCTTGGGAAATTACAGTACATCAGTCGATTCATCAACCAATTAACTTCCATGTGTGAACCCATCTTCAAACTCCTCCGAAAGTATTCAACCAAAGTCGGGAATGAAGATTGCCAAGTAGACTTCGATCGAATCAAGCATTACCTAACCTGACCTCCGGTGCTCATCCCACCGTAGTCTGGTCTTCCCTTACTCCTATACCTAACCATGATCGATACTGCAGTCGGGGCTTTGCTAACTTAATACCTTAAAGAAACTCATAAGGAGAAAGCTATCTACTACGCCAGTCAGAAATTGGCCACTTACGAAGTTAAATACACCACCTTGGAAAAAGCACGTGTCGCTCTTGTCTAGGTTACCCAAAAGTTATGGCATTACATGCTCGACTTCCCCATCAGACTCGTATCCTGAATGGATCCCATCAAGTACCTACTCGAGAAACCCACCCTATCCAGTCGAACGGATCGTTGGGTGATGCTTTTAGCCCAGTTTGATATCACCTACGTCACACAGAAAGCCATGAAAGGAAGATCCATCTCTGATTACCTTGCTGACTACCCTATGGTAGAAATCGATGTCTGGGTTTTCCAATTCCCAGATGAGAATATCCTTTGTGCCTCCCAAGAAGATCTTCGATGGCAAATGTTCTTTGACGGTGCTGCCAACAAAAAAGTATAATGCATTGGAATCCTCCTAATTAAACCTGATGACTACCATACTCCCATTGCAATCAAATTAGATTTACCCTACACTAACAACATGACTGAATACGAGGCATACATGGTAGGCCTTAAATTTTCCCTCAAGAAAGGAATTTGATACCTCGATGTCTACGGGGATTCAACCCTCATAATTAGTCAAGTACTTAAGAAATGGAAAGTCAAGGATGAGAAACTCTTACCCTTCTATGCCCACCTTGAAGAACTATCTTCCCAATTCCAAGAAATCACATTCCACTATCTGCCCCGAGCAAAAAACAACCTGGTTGATGCCCTTTCCACCTTAGCCTCCACGATTGACATGCTCAAAGGAATAACCATAGACCCTTTCCTTGTCCAGAAATAAGACAAACCAACCCACTTCTACCACATCGAGCTCAGTACGAAGGAAGAACCCAAAATAGCCGATTACTGGTACTATGATATACGTTGCCTGCTTAAACACGGTAGGTATCCCCAAGGAGCTGACAAGAAAGACTGAGCGACTCTCCGCAGACTGACCGCCCAATACATTATCTGTGATAAAGCACTGTTTAAGAGAAACTTCGATGGAACCAATTTACAATACATCGCAGGGGTCGACATTAAAGAAATTATGCTGAAAATCCACAATGGGGAATGTGAACCCCACATAAATGTCCATATGCTCACCAAAAAGATCATTCGATGGGGATACTACTGGACTACCATAGTTTAGGACTGAACATCCTACATTCGAAGATGTCTGAAGTGCTAATAGTTCTCCAACCTACAACATTTGCCTCTGCGAGAATTATATAACATAACCTCTCCCTGGCCGTTTTCCACATGAGGCATCGACATCATAGGGAAAGTTACACCAAAAGAATCCAATGGGCATGAGTTTATACTAGTCCCTATTGACTACTTCACCAAATGGGTCAAAGTTGAGTCATACGCAATTCTGAATGCCAAGAAAGTGGCTAAGTTCATTAAGGAAAAACATCATCTGTCGATATGGGGTCCCACACAAGCTGGTATCAGATAACATTTTGCACTTTGAAGCAGAAGTTACGGAACTGGTCGACGAGTATGGAATTCAAAGACACAAATTCTCTCCATACCGACCTTAAACCAACAGGGCGATCGAGGTAGACAATAAGAATCTCAAATCTATCATCAGCAAGATGATCGAGAGTTATCGAGATTGAGCCGCCAGGATCCCTTATGCCCTCTGGGGCTACCGCACTTCAGTTTGAACTCCTATTTGGGATATACCTTACTCTGTAGTCTACGGTATGGAATCAGTCCTACCCATTGAGCTAGAAAAACCTTCGCTGTGCGTCATGCTTTAAAGCAAGGTCAGCGAAGAAGACTGGTACCAAAGCCATCTTGAGGAGTTATCCCTTCTAGACGAAAGGAGGCTTAAGGCTCTATATCACATACAAGGGTCCCATCGCCGTATAGCGTAATAGTTCAACAAGAGAGTTAAGGACTGCGGTGTCCGAGAAGGGGACTTAGCGCTCAATAAAATAGAAGAACCTATCTGGGACCCCAGAGGGAAATTCAAGCCCAATTGGAGTGGCCCCTACATTATGAAGAAAATCCTGTCGGGCGGCATAGCTGTGCTCACCGACCTCGATAGAGAAGAAATGGCACGTCCGGTCAACCTGGACCACCTCAAGAAATTCTACCCTTAGTTTGAAATATCGACGCGCTACGACTCTTCTGATCTCCCTTCTATTCTATTCTAAAAAAAGGCTCTCTTGATTTCCCCTACCCAGAACTACGTGGGCCTGATTCTCTAAAAACATTTTCAAAAATGGATTTCAAAATTTTTCAAAAAACACTCTGAGGTACGTAGGCAACTAATCACTTCCCATGAGCGCGACCCCCTTCTTTTTCACAAAATTCTATTCTTTTTTATCCCTGAGAACGACAGTTCATTTTAATATATACTTGAAGAAAAGGATTATGTATGCCTTAGCAATAAGTGTAAATAGTTCAAAAAGAAAAAAAGTCATCAAGAGGCACAACTAGATGATCAAAAACTTATTTAATTCATTACCTAAAATTTTTGTATGATTACATTGGCGTAAGGAGTCAAATGACTTTCCATGCCAGCACTACACCTACCTCCCTTAAAAAACCCAGATAATAACAAGCCCCACTACTCCTGAAAATCACCCTCCAATTATTCCCATAAAGCACAAAAACATATCTATTATCACAGAGGAACTAACACCATCATCACCTACATCCTGGGCTCCCCAAACCTCCCCTGCCTGAATAGAGTATCGCAGATGCTCCATAGAGCAATAAGCCCGGACTAGCATGGGAAAGACCACAATGCCTCCCTCCATGGTGTCAGATATGGCAAACCACCTTTCAAAAGTCTCCACAGCCAGCATCCTGGCCACTACCTTTTTCCAAAACCACTTCATGTAGTTTCCGGAGACATGCCAGACTCGCCCAGTAGACTAAGAAGGATGGGCCGACGGACGACGTTTCTCCCACTAAGAATTAAGATGCATGCTCATACGCTCTATCAGGTCCTCCACGGAAAAGAAGTTCGGATTCCATGGTGGCACGATTTGCTCCTAACCAAATTAGTGCAGCAGTCGCCAGGGAAAGTAGAAAGAGGTCTTCCTGAGGCCTACTAACCGGACATATTGGTACTCCTCGAGTTCCAGAATCAGCAGCAACTCCCCCCACCAAGGCACAAACCAGCGTAGGCCTTAAGCCCCATGCTCTACAAACCAGTTCCCACAACTCTCTATGTCCAGGCCTATGCTAATGAAATAGTGCGAAAAGAAGTTTCGCATCGCCAATAAAGGAAGCTCAAGTGAGACTGCCATACGAAACCTCTTTGACAGCCACATAAACAACATTACAGGGCTACCCCTCAAAAAGTCACAACGACCCTCCCGCCAGGCATCCAGGCCATTCAAGGTCTCTGCCAGTATCGCTGTTGCAGGATTGTGATGGTATGACATCCAAGAAATGATAGCATCCAATTGGGGGTCCACCAGCATCTCCCCAGTAACCAACAGGACTTTTGAAATAATGCCTGTGATGAAGACCCCGGCATATCTGGCATCACCCACATCCTGCGAATGCACGAATTGTAACACTTTAGAAAGGCAAATCATCCCCCCATAACTAATGGTCTGGCTACCAAAGGAGAAATATGAAGAAGCCCATCCAACAATTCCCTAGGAGAACAGAAAAACTCAGGCAGAGCTGCAACAACACTAGGATTTATCCCCAGCATGGTAAAAAATTCCTCGTAGGTAGGACAAATCTCATTCAACCCGAAGCGGAAGATATGATCCTCGGGATACCAAAACTCAACAGTCGCCATCAGCATGTTCCACTCAATGGTCCAGTTGAGCCATAAAGAGACTCACCGCATGTGAAAGGCGTCATAATAGACATTGTAAGAACACATTGCTTCCAAGGCTTCGAGGTAGTTGGCGAACTCAATGCTACCAGGGAAAGCCATCTTGAAGATAATAAGTAAGTAAGAATGGGAAAAAGGAAGAAAACAAAAATGTGAGGAGGAAAGCCCCATTCACCCCTATTTATACTTGGAAACTCTCAAGAGAGGATAAGAAACCTTGTAGAAATCAGAGTAAAACTTGCCCCACCAAGTACTGTGAAATTAAAGAAAGTGCAATCAAAGCCATGGATTGATTGGACTGGACGGATATGCCGATAGGCACGACAAGGGTCATGCCGATCGGCAACCCCCTATTTTGGGAAAATTCCCTTTTTTCCTCTTTTGTCAAAATAAAAATACTCAATAAAATAATTTTTATCGTAAGGAAATTCCGAATTCCCTTTATACTTTTGCTTTTACAAATCTCATTTTAAATAAAATCCTTCTCAAATTAATTTTCAAAATTCTTTTAACGATCTCAGTAGCAAAATAAAAAGAGTATGTGCATTAATCATTAAACAAGAAAATTAACAAAAACTTCATTCTTCATTTGCATGTATTTTGCTGTATTACATTGATATTTTACAGGAAAAGCAAAAATAGAAAAAATAACGGGACTCAGCCCGAACCTAATTTATTTCTCTCTCTCTCTCTCTTTCTCTTTCTTCTATCTCTCCTATCTTTCTCTCTAAGATCCCCCATCCCTACGGCACACCCTCTTACCCATGCAGCGAGACGATGTGCCCCCACTTCCAGAGCCAGACCCAGACCCTTACTCAGACGAGGCAGACAACACCAAGAAAAAAGGGATCAAAATCGCCTCACGAATATGAGCAGTCGCCGAAGATATCCAGTCCCTTATGTCCTTCAGCCAAGTGGTCGAAACACCGATATGTTGCGAGGAAGAATAGAAAATATCAAATCAGTCAAGCATGAGGAAAAAGAAAGAAATTAAGGAAATCAAAAAAGACATACCGCAAGCCGAAGGACCTCCTCCGTCAGGCCCAACTCCTCCGAGTCCATCGTATGGGGACGATGTTATAAACACACCGACCCCCCACCAGCTCGCCGAAGGTTGTAACTAGGGGAATGAAGCCGCACAAAAGCAGGCCCTGATGCCGTTATTGTCATCGCTGACGTAACCGCACCACCCGCGCTATGAGATGGCCCCACCTACCAACTTGAGTCTTCCCTAGGGAGAGGTATCACATCATATATACTAGGAGACATCAGCCAACTCGAGACTAAGTGTAGATAGTCGTACATCACTGCTATGTCAGTATACAGAGAGCATGGCTCTCCTATCATCGCAGCCACCCAGACATCATTAGACATCTCCCGCACGCGTCTCATGAACATAGGGGGCTCACCGATGGCACCGCAACATCGTCCTCCATAATATGCCAAACTACCCTCTCCCCAAGATACCAGGAGTAGCCGAACTCATGCTCCAGCAGGTGCCGCATTTGTGCATGTCCCCCAGTTACCCCGGTGTGCTGAATGGTTGTCCCCCAAGGATAAAAGGTCACCTGTAAATCCCCAACAAAAGTGAAGGATCATTATCAATAAAAGATAATCAAAGGAAAAAAACAGTCTTAACGACAAAAGATTGCTTACCCACTCGCTCTTCAGGCCATTCAAGACCTGACGCACTGTCTCCAGAGAAAGGTTCTTCTTCGATTGCCGATTAAACCTCCGCCACTGGAACATCCGGTAGAAGTCCCCCCCACAGAGTCATCCTTTAAACAAATAAGTTGGGTGTTCAACCGAATCACCTCGTAGAACCACGTATGCAAAGGACAAGGATTGATATTCAAGAAATCAAAAGGAAGTGCATAAATGGAAAATGCAAATGCAGAAAGGAAATGCGCAAAATAAAGAATACCTCCAGAAGATACGTGGCCCCAGTAAAAGTCAGTCGGCAACACAAGCTGAATGCATCCAAAGAATAATAAAGGGTCGCTAAAGTTGGGCTCCCTCAATCATGGAAGCAGATGTTAGAAAACACCCTCAGAAATGGCAAAAACCACAAGTGGGCGAAGTCGCCACCAGAAAAACTCCCAACATCAACAAGAAAAATAAGCGGTCCATCTAACACACCTGCTGCCCGTCATTCTCATCAACCATCCTCCTCAGTAAAAGCTCCCTCAAAGAAGACAAGGAGAGAGAGTCTCCAGAAACCACCCTTTCCATGTAACCTAAAGCCGCCGTCACCGCCTCCGCTGTCACCCTCAGCGTCATGTCCACCTCAATCTAGGCACCCTCACAATCTAGCCCTAATAACTGTTGAACAACAATAGTAATCACCATCATCACGCCGAATCCAAAATGGAAGGTGTGGGTAGTGTCCCACCACCTCTCTCCCAAAGCACATAGAACCGCAGTGGAGCAGGGCGTCTCGTCTACAGCCGATGCTAGCCTTCGAAAACTCGTAGAGGACACCATCAAGCATACCACACCAGGAACGTGCTCCCAAATGTCCTTACAACCTGTCATACCAAGGGAAGGAATAGTCGATATGGAGACGTCAGACTGTTAAGAAATGAAGAAAATCATTGTCAAATTTAAGAAATAAAGCAATCTTGTCAAGAAAAAAAGAAAGGAATACCAAGAGTCATGAAGTACTTACATAGCCACCAGGGTTCACCACCCTTGAAGATCAATGACGAGAAGGCTAACGCAGAAGAGTCTGATCATCCGTCATCAGCTCAAATGAGTCAAAAGAGTTCTCGCTACCCAATGCGAGGGGAACCCTAGCCCTCCACTCTAGCCCTGCCCAGTCGTCGGCATTAAGCCATGCCATATGGGTCGTACTGCTTAAGAAGTCAAACATTTCGGATGCTAGGACGATTTGCACAGGTTTGTAGCCGAAGGAAAGAAGTTAGAAAGCTACGCAAAATGAGGAGAACCCGCCTCCTATTTATTGGAGGCTAAGGGTCATGCCGATCGGCATCCCCCTCCACCCACCAATTGACACTGATCCTTTCACCTTCTCGAGGTACCCCAAAAGTTTGTGCCAATGCCGATTGGCACACCTCCATCCATATCGGTTGACACACCCTTTAAAATTTTGTACAAAAAGTCCAAAAAAATACAAAAAATCCTGAAAAATTCCTAAAATTACCAAATCTATTCTAGCACCTTGTTCACCAAGGAAAACATTTTTTACACCCCTAGTGGAATTTTAGAGAATCATTCTCCCCAACAATGTCTCCAAAGGACACTCCAAATTTTCCCCTAGCTATAAAATCCTCGGATCATTCATTATTCCCCAAAGGAACCTAAAATCTAATCTTTATACCCAGTGGAGTCCCCAAATTTCTTGAAGGAGAATTACATCTCTGTTAGATCAGAATTGACCTCAGTCTTGGATCGTCACCTCAGTTAGGTCAGAATTGATCTCGGGCCTCGGTCGCCACCTCTTTTAGGTCATAATTGACCTTGGTCTTAGATCTTCACCTCAGTTAGTTCAGAATTGACCTCGATCCGTGATCGTCACCTCTGTTAGGTTAGAATTGACCTCGGTCTTAGATCGTAACCTCTGTTAGGTCAGAATTGACCTTACTCCTCATTCATCTCCTCTTTTAGGTCATAAGTGGCCTCGATCTTGGATCGTCACCTCAGTTAGGTCAGAATTTACCTCGGTCCTCGGTCGTCACCTCTTTTAGGTCAGAATTGACCTCAACCTTGGATCGTCACCTTAGTTAGGTTAGAATTGACCTCGGTCCTCAGTCGTCAACTATTTTAGGTCAGAATTGACCTCGATCTTGGATTATCACCTCAATTAGGTCAAAATTGACCTCGGTCCTCGATCGTCACATATGTTAGGTCAGGATTGACCTCGGTCTTGGATCGTCTCCTTTTTTAGGTTAGAATTGACCTCGACCCTCTGAATCGGTCATCCACATCCCTTAGGTCCGCAGAACTGACCTATATCCATCACGTGGTGTCTATTTGACGACCATCACTTATTATAAGCTCACCCGTTGAGGGGCTCCATAGACACCACATTCTAAGACCCCCTAAATCTCTCCTGAGATCTCTAGCACTTCCCGTTTCTACCGCAAACCTAGGTCGCACTTTGAGTAACGATCTAGAGACCATCAGGCGCCCCCGGTCCCCATTGGACTCCGGTTAACTCTTCAGTCAGAGCGACAGCTCTTTGAAGGGATCCGAATACCCTTTCCAATGGTCTACCCCGTGCATGATTAGGCATAATGGTTCGGGCAAACGGACTATTTCACTACCAAAAATTGATTTAGAGGCCATCGGGCGCCCCCAGGACCTGAGTTGACACCAATTAACTTCACTATCAGAGCAAAAGATCTTTGAATCTTCAAAGGGAACTTAAACACCTTTTCAACGGTCTACCCCGTGCATGAAATAGCATAATCATTCGAACGAATGATCAGTTTTCCCCCAAAAATTGATTCGGAGGCCATCAGGCGCTCCCGGACTCCATTTGACCGAAGTCGACTCTTTAGATCAAATGAGACTGAATGAATCTCTGAAGGTCACTGAATACCCTTTCTAACGATCCACCCTATGCATAATTTTGACCTACGGTACGAACGAACGATCATTTTTACTCTGAGAGGTCACCGGGCACTTTCGGGCCCCAGTTGACCAAGTTAACTTTTCAAACGAAAATCTTTGTAATGTCAAAGTACATCTCCTAACCTTTCCAATAGTCCACCCCGTGCGCAATTCTAACTTAGCTTACAGATGAATGATTCGTTTTCGATCGACAATCTCCTGTCCAAAACACCGACGTGCGCTTTCGGGCTACATTTCACCCAAAGTCAACTCCTGGACCTGGAGAGGTCCAAAAGACTCTCAAAGGTATCTGAAATACCTTTCTAATGGTATGCCCCATGCACTATGCGGATCAATAGTTTGTGCGCTACAGTCATTTTTCCAAAAAAATCTGCCTGAGATTGCCAATTGGCAGGTCCTAAACCTTGTCTATCGGCACAGTGTCAATAGTGACCTGCCGATAGGCACACCCTGGGGTAGACCGATCAGCACCCACCTTTTTCCCTATAAATAGGGGCCATGACCTCACTCCCAAGATAGCAAATCCATCAGTTATCTCAGCAACATTCTCTCAAAATCCGCGAAGTTCCATATGAGAAGTTCCATTCAAGCCTAAATACCCACCCTTTTCACACCCAATTTGGCAAATATCCTTCTCTGTCATTAACATCCATCAAAATTTAAAGGAGTTCATCGAAGCTCGAGCTCCAAGAAAGGTCCAATTCCTTCTCCTTCTCTTTTAAATCTCTTGTTTGTGCATAAGTTACTTTATATTCATAATCTAGTTTCATTTTTAGTTCGTACGTATTAACATCTATGATTTTATTAGTATATTGCACATACTTTATTTTTCATAAAAAAATAAATAAAAGAGTGTTACACCCGTAAATTCCTAACAGAATTATCCATCACACTTTTTCCAAAACTAAGAACACATTTTCTACATGCATACATATAATAAAATTCCGTCCGAATCTATGGGATAAACCCCACGCCTATTCTACATTTGAATTACGTGGACTTTGATGCCTTTATAGGCTACGTAGGAGTCTCGGATTGAAATACGAGACACGAGTCCAACTTTTCAATTTTCCAAATTTCTCAAAATCCCTTATTTTTATCATACGTATACATATAATATGCTTGTTCGCGTTTCATCCCACACATATTATCGTTTCCCAATAATGATCAACATCGGGATGAACCCTCATATTTTATCTTCTACATTTATTATTATTTTGGGAATA
Organism: Sambucus nigra; assembly: GCA_949130495.1. Taxonomy (NCBI): domain Eukaryota; kingdom Viridiplantae; phylum Streptophyta; class Magnoliopsida; order Dipsacales; family Adoxaceae; genus Sambucus; species Sambucus nigra. The sequence continues at coordinate 191,549,176 of OX422209.1, forward strand.
TTTTAGTGGATGACCTCACCCTATATTTTCCATGGTATGGGTCGAACGATTCCAATCCCCATTATATAAACACATACACACACTTCATGGGGATAAACGAAAATATTAACATTTGCCCATGAGATACCGAAAGGGCGGGATGGGTGCCTAACACCTTCCCATTCCGTAACTTAGCCCTCGAACCTCCGATCTATTGGTTTTGTATGCATCAGTTTCTCCTTGATGACACTCTCTCGAAGTGGCAACATGTTCTTTTGCCTGTTTTTAGCAAAATAGGCTGGCAACTCCATATATTTAAATTCACCACACGCCGACGACGGTCGAAGAACCTTTCAAAGAGAAGGGTGTCAAACCATGGTGCAATTCTTTCTCGAGGGATCCTCCTCCTTCCCCCGAAAAGAACTCCGTGCCCCCCGGGATGTCCACGGTGCAAATTAATGAGATGAGATGAGTTAAGCAGCCAATATAAACTTTGATAATAGATGGGCCAGTCCGGCCTTTATTCACTTCAAATTGTCTTATCTAGTAACAAAAACTGCAAAAAATAAAAAACTCTACTAATTAAAAAGATAACGAAGAAAATCTAAAAGTATAACTTCTTGAGATTGGTTGCGATCCATGCTCTTAGTATCTCCCTTCCCTCCAAAGTTTCTAGAGGATATTCTCCTTGAAAATCATCTTTGATCACTCTGAATGGTCCTTCCCAGTTAGATCCCAGTTTTCCATCTGATGGTTTTACGGCACTGTCGAGGACTTTTCACAAGACAAGGTATCCTATTGAAAACTTCATCGGGTTGACCCTTTTGTTATACTTCTTGGCTTGTTGCTATTGGTAGGAGGCCAACTTGATCAATTATAGCTCTCGTCGCTCATCTTCTAGGTCAATCTTAGTGCGTAAGGCTTCATCATTAGGTCCTTGGTCGACCAGTGTGGTTCTCATAGTAGGGAGGCCTACTTTCAGATGGATAACAGCCTCCATGCCATGAGTGAGGGAAAATGGTGTTTCCCCAGTTAGTTTTCTAGGCGTCGTACGATAGGCTCATTGAACATGAGGGAGTTCATCCACCCAAGCATCCTTATCTTTTTCCAATCATTTTTTCATCCCATCAATCATGGTTTTGCTGGAAGCCTCCGCTTACCCATTGCTTTGGGGATACGCCACATAACTGAAGTGGTGCTTGATGTCGTGCTCATCACTGAAAGCTTGGAAGAAACCACTTTTAAAATATGTACCGTTGTCGATATTGATGTACTTGGTATCCCAAAGAGAGTTACAATGTTTTTCCATATGAACCTGGTCATGCGAGAGTCTCGAATGTTCGCTAATGGTTCGACCTCAACCCATTTAGTAAAATAATCAATAGCGAGCGACAAGTACTTACAATTTTTAGAAGTAGTAGGCAGTGGTCCTACGATGAATAATCCCCATTGCGCGAAAGGCCATGGACTAGTAAGAGATTTTAGGTCGTTGGCTAGATAGTGAACCATGGGTGAGTGCTTTTGGCAGTTTTCACATTTGAAGCATATATGCCAGCGTCTTTCAGCATGTAAGTCCACCAATATCCTTCCTTGATCACTCGAAAGGCTAGTGATCTTCCACTTGTGTGACTCCCATCTTTGACTTCGTGAAGCTCACTAAGTACTTGCTCTAAATCTTATGGGTGGATGCACTAGAGGTAGGGGCATGTGAATGACTTCTTATAGAGTTTACTTTTTGGTCGAAAGTAGAAACGAGAAGCCTTGACTTTAACTTGGTGTGCTAACCTCTTGTCATCTGGAAGTATGTCACTCCGTAGATAATTGATGACAAGATCCATCCAACTTGAGGCTTTATCTATGAGGAGGACTTGCACGGCTATGACTGTATGATTGATACTAGGTTATGAAAGGAACTCAATCTGTATTGTCCTTTTTAGGTCAGAGTCAATTGTTAAGCTTAATGTTATTAAGGCATCATCATGACTGTTCTATCCTCGCGAGAACTGTTGAATCTCGACCTGCTCAAAGTCTCTCATGAGTCCTCTGACTATGTCGAGGTATGCTACCATTCGATCATCTTTAGCGTTGAAATCTCCATTCACCTGTTTGGAGACCAAATTGGAATCACCAAATACATTAAGGCGTCGTGCCCCTAGTAGTTTGTCCTTTTATAAATCGATAATCAATGCCTCATACTGAGCTTCGTTGTTTGAGGCTTCAAATCCCAGCCTAATTCCCTGTTCGGTTATTATGTTTTTTAGGGTAATGAGAACAATCCCCACTCCTGCCCCCTTGGAATTTGAGGTTGCATTAACATACAGTGTCAAGTTACTCTTTGTTCAGCCGATTTATTGGGTGATCTCTTGAAACTCAGCAATAAAATCTGCTAGTATATGTCCCTTGATCTCCATTCTGCACTAGAAGTGGATGTCGAATCTTCTAAGCTCGATCGACCACTTCAAAAGATGCCCAGAGAGTTCATATTTTCATAGAACGACCTTGAGTGAGTGAGAGGTGATTACTTTTATGAATGAGCTTCAAAGTAATGCTTCAACTTCGTCGAATCGATCCCTAGGGCATAGGCGAGCTTTTTCATAGGCATGTACCACTGTTCAGTGATATGCCATATATGTACCCAACAGCTCAGAGACATCAACCTCGGCCAGGGAGATGGACGAGGTTAGAAGGGCCTTAGATTGACAACTAGAGATCTCGTCCCGAGAAAGGTCGACCATGGCCAATGTTACTAGTTGCCTCGTAGTCAGGTAACAGTTGATGTCCTCATGATCCATAGGGGCATTTATTCATCAGGTCATCCAAGGCTGACAACCTTGGCTGGGTGCAAGCCGAGGTTGCAAGTACTACTCCATCATCATAACCAACCTCGGTAGAGAATAAGACAATGTTCCTAGGCTATTCCTCCATAACCTCGGCCCAGGCCGATATTATGACTCCACTTTTCTTACCTCGGCCTCGTATGAGACGAGGCCACCATGATTAATCTCGGATTGGGCAACAGCCAGACTTCACCAACCTCGTACTCTTCCAGGCCGAGGTTGGGACCAATCACAGATAGCCGAGCCTTTATTCGCATATGTGTGGTTGGGAACACGTGTACCCAATCAGTTATAACAAATCAATCCCCTCACGTGAGGGAATATTTAATCATCATTCTCTATATGTAACAGTGACAGATGTCTTCATCAGATTGGGTAAATCAGCACACACATACTCATTGCATGCATAGGGGGTGTATTACAGCCCCCACATACTATATAAACCTGTATTCTCCTACTTAGAGAAGGTCCGAAATTAGCAACCCTAGCTGAAACTCTGTCCAAATATACAGTAGAGAGAGAAAGATTGAGAGATTGTATCTATGGCCATTAGAGCCCACATACAGTGATATTTATCACACACTTTCACAGTGAACGTAGGCCTGATTGGCTGAACCACTTACATGACTGTGTTCATCTTCTTCTCCTCACCCCCTTCTATTGTATACTCTTACTCTTATACTGCCATTGTTAACATTGAATTGAGCTTAAGAACACCTTGAAGGGTGGTGTTGTTTCCAGCATCATCATTTTAGCGCCGTCTGTGGGAACGAGAAGCTGAATCTTCCCCTTTTTCTGCTTAACCTCATCGGAGACTCTGGTGGTGAACCAGGCCTCACCCCTTGCATGGAGATATTTCACCATTGAAAGAGGTACTTAAAGGTATTAAGCTCATCTACTACACCATCTCTTTAGTGTTAGCGTATGGCACCAGAATTACCACCACCTCTGTCGCCGCCTAGGGATGGAGGACCTAGTTCTAGATAGGCGTCGCCTCAGTCTGAAATGGCGGAGGTGGCCGTAACGTTGAGGTCTTTGGCTGGAGCGCAACAAGCAATGAAGGAGCAATTTTCACAGCTGAGCCAAAACATTATGAGACCACCGGGGGTCTCATCGGAAAGGATCACTCCGGTGGCGGTTTAGCCCCATCTTGAAGCCAGGGGACCAACCCAGGCACCAAGAAAAGACCAACCTACACCCCAGTGGAGGAGGGACATTGCTGACCCTAGGCATTTACGCCTGGGGAGGCAAGGACACCCTTGCCCTGAGGATAGGTATGACGATATGGATGCAGAATATGTTCCAGAAGATTATTGGGAGTCATATGAGGTTTCGAACAACACAGTTTCTCCTATCCAGCAGAGCCGAGGTTGTGGAGGCAGAAGAGGTGAAGAAGCCCAACAAAGAGGATCAGCTTTTGATCGATTGAGTAGAGGGTCGGCCTTTGAAAGGCTATTCCCGGTAAATAACCTAAGATAGAGGTTATCAAGGTCGAGAAGTGTAGCCGGCTCATAAAAGGAAGATGGTCAACGCCGGCCTCATCAAGGTGGACCCCATATAGGATGAGAAAGAGACGAGGAAGAGGTCAATAGCTGACATTGTGCTGCGACTGGGGAACCCTCAGTCCACCCCTTGGAGGTGGCTGGGGACAACCTCGGCCAGGCTGACATTGTAAGACCATGGAATGATTCCATCCAACGTCTCGAAGATAAGATAGGAGACCTCATCAAAAGCCGAGATTCGTTGCAAAGAGGTTTCTCAGAAGGCTCACCATTCGTGTCCAGGATAGTGAGTTTTCCAACCCCTGCTAAGTTCAAACTGCCCATGGTGTCTCCCAAGTATGACGGTAACACCAACCCAGTACATCACATCGAGATGTACCATTCAGCGGCGGATATTTATTCAATACCAGATGAGATGAAGTGTCGGGCCTTCTCCGAGACTTTGACAGGAGCAGCGCACATCTGGTTCACTTCTCTTCCGAAGAATTCAATTGAAAACTTTAAGGGGTTGGCTGAACGATTTGTTCACAATTTCTGTTTTGGGGTAAGACCTCAAAAGAAGACCACCCATCTATTGTACATCAAGCAAGGCAATAATGAGAGCCTAAGATACTACATTGCCAGGTTCAACAAAGAAAAACTTGACGTGGAAGACTACGAAGAGAATATAGCCATGACCGACCTCATAGGAGGTCTTCAGAAAGGGAAATTGTTATGGAAACTTCCAGAAGACCCTCCCAGGTCCATATCGGAGCTATTGGTAACTGCGGGTAAGGTAATGCATGCTGAAGAGGCCATGGACGCAAAGTATAAGGATGGTAACGACGGTAGCAGCGGGAAGTTCCAAAGGAAAAAGGACGGGAAGAAGAGGTCAGTTGACGACAAGTTCGCACACTATACCCCTCTAACTGTGAGCTGCGAACATATCCTCGATGAGATCAAGAATGGCAGGTCTCTGAGATGGCCAAAGAAATTGAAGGCTCCTCTGCATAAGAGGAAAAAGAACTTGTGGTGCGAGTTCCACCAAGAACATGTCCATATTACAGACAAGTGCTTCGCCTTGAAGGATGAGATCGAAAAGATGTTAAAATCTAGAAAGTTAAGGAAATATGTTGATGGAAAGGCTCCCAAAAGGGGAAGGGATGACCCCAAAAAGAAGAGAAACGACAGATGTCGTGACGACAGATGTCGTGATGACACCCAATCAAGAAGAGAGGGTGACTCAGATGGTGATGATGAAGACGTTCCAGACCTCCCACTAAAAAATGACAACACCCCAGTGAAGAGGGTTGGTATGATCTCCTTTGGTGTTAACACCATATGCGGAGGACTTGCAGGGGGTGGTTCTGAAGTGGCTGATCGAAAAGCTTATGTGGCAGAGGCCAAGTCAGTGGCCAAACTTGAAGTAGTAAATCTTATGTCTTTTGAGACAACGCAGAAGAGAAAGAAGGTGGACATGGACACTCTCATAGTTGGGTTCTCCCGACTCGACTTCAAAGGCATCCTAGCTCCACATAATGATCCTTTGGTAATCACAATAAGAGTGCATGGATGTGAGGTACAGAGAATTCTTGTAGACGGAGGAAGTTCAGCAGATGTGATGTTTTATCCTTGCTTTAAGAGCCTAGGCTTTAGCATAGCTAGGCTGGTACCCTATCATTATCCGTTAATGGGCTTCAGCGGTGAAAAGGTCCATCCATTGGGCATATATGAAATGGGCGTACGAATGGGCGATGAGTGGCCTAAGAGGTTAACCCGGAAGATCAATTTTTTTGTTATGGATGAAAACGTCTTCTCGACCTATAACCTCATCATAGGAAGAGTAGCCCTTAAGGAGTTTGAGGTCTGCTAAAATTCTCGACCCCCTATGGGGTAGGGGAAGTGCATGGTGACCAGACCATAGCACAAGAATGCTACTTCAACTCGGCTTAAGAGAGAGAGTCCCATAAGAGAGAAACAACCACTTATAACATTGATACACTTGACCCTAGAGATGAAACAAAGTTGAAGAAAGGAGAGGCCGCGGAAGAGGTAGAATCCATCGTCCTCAATGAGGATGAACCAAAAAAAACAGTCCAGGTCAGCAAAGCCTTAAAAGGTGAGATCAAGGAAGAGATGATAAACTTCTTGAGGAAGAGGCAGAGTGTCTTCGCTTGGAGTCACGTAAACATGCCTGGCATCAACCCTGAGGTTATGTGCCACAAACTCAACGTGACTAAGGATGCTAGGCCAATCAAACAAAGACGAAGAGTTTACTCTAGGGAGAAGTATGATGTCATCCGGGAAGAAGTCAGAAAGTTGGAAGAGGCTGAGTTTATCAAGGAAGTCATATATCCAGAGTGGCTATCGAACGCAGTCATTGTGCCCAAAGCCAATGGAAAATGGAGAATGTGCGTAGATTTTACTGACCTGAACAAGTCTTGCCCCAAAGACAATTATCCCTTACCTCAGATTGATCAGATGGTAGATGCCACTACGGGCATGAGCTCATGAGATTCGTGGACGCGTACTCAGGATATAATCAGATCTTCATGGATGCTAAAGACTCAGAGAAGATAGCCTTCATTACTGATAAAGGGACTTACTGTTACAAGGTTATTCCCTTCGGTCTGAAAAATACGGGGGCAACGTATCAACGTCTTATGAATAAGATGTTTGAAGAAAAAATAGGAAAGACTATAGATGTGTATGTATACAATATGTTGACGAAGATCTTAAAGGCCTGCACGCATGTGGAAGACCTAGAAAGGACCTTCGATACCATGGACTTGTACAGAATAAAACTCAACCCCGCGAAGTGTGTCTTCGGGGTAGGAGCTGGGAAATTTCTCGGATTCATTATCAATCAGAGGGGAATAGAGGCAAACGCTGAGAAAATGAAGGCTTTACGCGATATGAAAACACCAAGGAGTATCAAGGACGTTCAGAGGCTCACTGGAAGAGTAGCCACACTCAACAAATTTGTTTCCAGAGCGATGGACAAGTATCTTACGTTCTTTAAGGTACTCAGAAAGGCCTTCGAATGGGACAAAGAGTGTGACGAGGCTTTTAATCAACTCAAGTCCTACCTAGGATCTCCCTTACTCTTATCTCGGCCCATAGTAGGAGAGAAGTTATATGTTTGTCTAGCAGTCTCTGAATTAACTATAAGTGCAACCATAGTATGGGAAGACATTGGGATCCAAAGGCCTGTATACTTCAATAGTAAGGCCCTTCAAGGGTCTGAACAGAATTATCCTCAGATGGAAAATTTGGCCTACGCCCTGATACATGCTTCTAGGAAGATGAAGCCTTACTTTCAAGCCCATTCGATGGTCATCCTCACCGACTCCCCACTAAGACAGGTTCTCCATAATCCTGAGAATTCGGGTAGATTGATGACATGGGCCATTGAGTTGGGAGAGTATGACCTTACTTATCAGCCCAGGGTGTCCATCAAAGGGCAGGCACTTGTAGATTTTATTGCTGAGTTCACATGGGAAGAGGCCGAGGTTGAGAATAACTTAGAGACTGCAGAAGGGTCAAACAAAAACGTCTTTCGAGTTCCGAAAGAGGTTGTATCCAAGAGAACCAGAAACGGAATAGTCAAGAATGAGAAAGACCGGTACCTCTTCAAGCAAGGAATAATGCCAGAAGGGGGCTTCTAATCAGATAAAGACATCTAGAACCTCTTTGTTGATGGGTCTTCTTACGACAGTGGAAGTGGTGCAGGGCTAATACTTTCAGCTCCGACTGGTACCAATGTTGAATACTCCTTGAGTTTTAAGTTCAAGGCATCAAACAACGAGTTAGGATATGAGGCCATGATAGCAGGTCTCTCATTGGTAAAGACCCTGGGGATAAGATGACTCCTACTTCAAAGTGACTCAAGGTTAGTTGTTAATCAAGTGTTGGGGGTTTATGAGGCCAAGGGTGAAAGAATGGACAAATACCTAAAGAGGGTGAGAATGATATTGGAAGGTTTCGAAGAGGCAAAGATAAAGATAATACCTCAACAAAACAACAACCACACAGATGCATTAGCAAGGTTGGCTTTGGTAACAAGGACAGACATCAGAAGGACGGTCCCAGTAGAGATCCTGCCCAAGGCGACCATTGAAGAAGAAGAGGTTAGTGACCTTTGCCTAAATTTGAACCTAGGGGACTCATGGATGGACCCCCTTATCAGATACATCAGAAAGGGAGAGCTGCCAAAATCAAAGCTAGAGAGGCGAAAACTAAGGTACAGAGCTGTAAAATTCTCCATAATAGCAGACATCCTATATAAGAAGGGATTTCTATTACCTCTCCTCAGATGTGTTCACCCCACAGAAGTTCCCCACGTCCTACAGGAGGCACACGAGGGTTCTTTCTCCAGTCATATAGGAGGAAGACCTTTAGCCAAGAGGATTATTACGCAAGGATACTGGTGGCTGACCTTGGCCAAAGATGCTGCAGCTTACGTGAAGAGGTGCGACAAATGTCAAAGATTATTCACTATTCCCCATCAACCTCATCAACCTACGACGTCAATTAGTTCACATTGTCCCTTCGCAATATGGGGAATTGATTTGGTGGGTCCTCTGCCAAGGGCTGCAAATAATTATCGATTTCTGATAGTTGCCATCGATTACTTCTCCAAGTGGGTAGAGGCAGAGCCGATGATAACGATTACAGAGTATAAGACCTTCTAATTTATTTGGAAGAACATCATATGCAGACATGGCCTCCCAAACACCCTCATCTCGGACAATGGAACCCATTTTAAGAATTCTTCCTTAGAGAAATATTGCAAAAGAGTTGGGATAAAGAAGTTTTTCTCTTCTCCTGGCCGACCTCAAGCAAACAGTCAGACCGAAGTCATAAATAGAAAAATCCTCAACGAAATCAAGAAGAGGTTAGAAAAAGTTAAGGGAAGATGGACTGAAGAGGTTTATGTTGTGCTATGGGCCTACAGAACAACGGCTAGGACACCGACGGGGGAAACCCCATTTATATTAGCACATGGCTCAGAGGCCGTCATACCAACAGAAGTAGGACTCCCTACTCACAGGGTTTAGACCTATGATCCTGAGAAGAATGGGGAAGAGAGAAGACTCGACCTAGATTTGATTGAAGAGAGAAGGGAAGACGCAAAAATCAGGCAAGCAGCTTACCAGTAGAGAACAGCAGAGTTCTATAATTAAAGGCTAAAATTAAGACCCATAACCGTGGGAGACCTAGTACTGAAGAAGACGTTGCACAAGGCAAACAAGATTCACCCAAATTGGCATGGTACCTGCAAAGTGATTGAGGAGGTTATACCCGGGACCTACAGGCTAAAAAACCTCGAAGGGGAACCTTTTTCCAATCCTTGGAATGCTGATCATCTAAAAAAGTATTACATATGAGTTGCAAGGGCTTTCATGTAAATGTATCATCTTATGAAGAGATTATTAATGAGAAGATCAATTCCCATGTCAATTCTTGGTTCATTTATTTGATGAAAATTATTTATGGGGATAACATCTTAGTTAATGACCTCAGACCTTAAACATCATAATTTGGTGACAAGGTTTGAGGTAGGACATCATACTTAGATGACCTCAGACCCTTAACATCATTAATTTGGTGAAAATTATTTATGGGGATAACATCTTAGTTGATGACCTCAGACCTTAAACATCATAATTTGGTGACAATGTCTGAGGTAGGACATCATACTTGGATAATTTCAGACCCTTAACATCATTAATTTGGTGAAAATTATTTATGGGGATAACATCTTAGTTGATGACATCAGACCCTTAAACATCATAATTTGGTGACAAGGTCTGAGGTAGGACATCATACTTGGATGACCTCAGACCCTTAACATCATTAATTTAGTGAAAATTATTTATGGAGATAACATCTTAGTTGATGACCTCATACCTTAAACATCATAATTTTGTGACAAGGTCTGAGGTAGGACATCATACTTGGATGACCTCAGACCCTTAACATCATTAATTTGGTGAAAAATTATTCATGAGGATAACATCTTATGTGATGACCGCAGACCTTATAACATCATGATTTGGTGACAAGGTCTGAGGTAAGACATCATATTTGGATGACCTCAGACCTTAGACATCAATAATTTGGTGAAAATTTATTTATGAGGATAACATCTTATGTGATGACCTCAGACCTTATAACATCATAATTTGGTGACAAGGTCTGAGGTAAGACATCATATTTGGATGACCTCAGACCTTAGACATCATTAATTTGGTGAAAAATTATTTATGAGGATAACATCTTATGTGATGACCTCAGACCTTATAACATCATAATTTAGTGACAAGGTCTGAGGTAAGACATCATATTTGGATGACCTCAGACCCTAGACATCATTAATTTGGTAAAAAATTATTTATGAGGATAACATCTTATGTGATGACCTCAGACCTTATAACATCATAATTTGGTGAAAATTTCTGAGGTGAAACATCATATTTGGATGACCTCAGACCTTAAACACCACTAATTTGGTTTATAATGACATCATTGTATTGAGACTTTAGACCTGAATGCACATTGCATGACAAAGAAAATCATTCAAAGAACATTCAGCAAATAAAGAAATAAAGCCCTCCTCAGAGGCTAATATATACAAAGATTTACAAGTTACACGGTAACCGAGTGTGCAATCAGAGGTTACAGTTTGAAATGCATAATAAAAAGTTACAAAAAGATTCACAAAAATGGCCTAAGGGTCTGCAGCTACAGTGTTGGTATCCTCGGCCTGATTCCTTTGGCCGATGTTGGCTACCTCTACCCCATCATCTTGGAGATTGGCACCTTCAGTCTCTGTGACATCCAGTGGCGCAGTCTCTCCAGGAGCAGCATCTTCCTCCTCAACCTCTTGAAGGGCCTGGGCAAATTGAGGGTTAAAAAATCCCAGACTAATGAAGTCAGAGGCTGTCAAGCTCCCTAACTCCTTCTCCTTAGAGGCCGCACATTTGCCAGTGGCCTTAATAACTCTTTCGAGGTATTCAAAGCCAAAGCTGATGAATTCATAAGAGACGTTGTAATCACCCAGGATCCCCTCAGAAGCATCCTCAAGGGCAGCTTTCACTGCAGCATCAACCTTCTGGTGGAGAACGTCATCCTTCGCCTTCATGGCAGAGGTGTGTTCCTTTTTAAGATTGGAGATCTCTTTCTCCAATTGGTTGTCCTTCTTGTCAGACCCCTCAAAGGCAGACTTCAGATGATCTACCTCTGCGTTCAGAGAGTCCTGCACCTTCTCGGCCTCTTTACCTTTCTCAATGACGGGCAACCTCTTTAGAGTCCAGTTAGCCAACTGGTAAAAAGCAACGATGACCTGCAAATCAAGAGTTAGATGTATGAGTTCAAACTAAAATCAGAGGTTACACTTTGAAATCAAATTGAAATTCAAACCTTACCTGGATGGACCTGTGAAGACCAAACTCGGCCAGCAGGGAAGTATCTATGGAGAGACAAAAGCGTTTGTCAGCATCGGTCATAGCAGAGTCGATGGCATCAATTGCCTGCACACTGTGGCCTATTATACGAGCAGCTAATGCGTCACCAGAGGATATGGGGATGGACTTTTAGGATTTACTTGGCCTCTGATCCTCAGGGGTAGAGGTTGTAGTTTTCCTCTTCTTTGTAGTATCGTCCTTAGACGTGCCGACACTCTGCTTCGATGGGGGAGGAGGGGGTACATTCAGGCCTGCCTTCTTTACCAACTTTGTGAGACTTGGGGCAGACATCTCCCACGTCTGAGATGCCTTCAGGGCATTCTGCAAATGGAAAGCTCTGAGTTAGAAGATCAGAGATATAAAAATTCAGAGGTTTAACTTACTGAAATAATAAAATAAGCACTTACGGAGCTCAGTCAGAGGACTCCCCCCAAGGCCAGTCTCAGAGAGATAGTAGGGGGTCATCAGATATTCGAACTTGACCAACAGACCATGATCCCCCTGATCTTGAAGGTCTTTTACTTTTTGAAGATTATTTTGGCTTAGCCCAGGGTCGGCCCTGGAATCTATTGACACCTTGCCCCATCCCAGGGGTATCCTCGGCTCTAAGTTCGAAGAGGGGACATAGGGACCAAATTCCCATGCCCCTGAGATGAAGAAATATCATGGTTTCCAATTATAATTTGAAGTTTGGGTAACCTGCAACATCTTCTTAGTTGGCTTCCGAGCTAAAAAGTGGTAGTAGCTCGGATAATTCCTGGAAGAGGAAGGGATGTAGCATCCAGTGAAGACCTGGACATGAAGGTCTGAATGGTGGATTGCCCTCCATTAAACTATAGCTCCAATTATCACCCTCGAGGCATTGGGGGATAACTGGGAAGGAGCTAAGTTAATGTAGGACAGTATGGCCCTAATGATGGGATGAATGGGCAGATGAAATCCTAACTTGAATATCTGCTCATACAAGCAGATCTTACCATCCCGACCGTCGAAAGCCCTCTCTTCCCTCAGAGGTCTCCTGAGTTTTATAGAGTGACTTATTGAATACAGATGTCTGAAGGCAAGAAGGTCGAGCTCGCTGATAGTACTTTCTATCTCGACTGCCTTCGAGGTGTCAACATCGCTCTCATCCTCATCATCCTCATCTTAGTCAACGTCGGTTGGAACGGACGAGGGACTACCCTTAGGAAACCTCTGAGCAAACTCAGCCCCTGTGGCAGCTGATAGGGGGACAACATTAATAGGAGAAGGAAAGGCTACATTTGGTTCGATAACTTCAACATCTGAAGAAGTTCAGGATGTGCTAGACTCGTTATGGGACGAAATGCGGCTCGAAACCTTGGCTTGATCAGGGAACTGATCCTCCTGAATGGAAAAGTCCATGACCTCTTGAAAAGAGTCCACAGACATAGGGTCTGAGGTGGACGAGTCAGACTCAGACATGGGAATAGGTTCAACTGGGACCTCTACTTGGGTAACCGATTCGACTGGCTCAGGATATATGACCTTCAATGGTGGTGGAAAGATAGGTCTGAGGGGGAAGGCCTCAGCCCTACGAGTTTCCTCTTGGGCTCGCTCTATTTGCCTAATATTTTCTAAAGTCTTCTCTATGAGAGAGGGGAATTCTTCCAAGAGCTGATAAAGAGGTCTGAGCATATAGGGATGACCTTACACTTGTAGATTCGAGATAAAAGCAAACAACTTGACTATAATTGCCTAAGGATCAAATCGGTTTTTTTTAAAGAAGAACGATCAAGAACAGTTCACCAGAAAATGTATAAACTCGCCGTAAAACTAATGAGCTAATCGAAAAACTCTTAAACTCCCCAGAAAATGCAAAAAATAGGAACAAGACAGGAACAAATAGAGAAGAAGGGATGATAGACGATACCTGATGGAATGCGATGAGAAGAAAGGAAAGGTTGGCAAGAAAAATCCACCAAATGCGCCCTAACCGAGCTCTTATAGAGAGAGAGAGAGAAGGCAGAGAATATTCAGGCGAAGAAAATGAAAAAGTAAGGAAGAAAGAGAAAGGAAAGGGGTAAAACCCTCAAAACCTATTATACGCATCCCAAGGCCCATCATTGCCTTAGGATCCCAAAAGACAACTGACATCATTGAGCTTGCCTGGCACGCCATCTACTTCAGCAATTGACACTTGTCAAGAAGTTATTGTCACTAACAGAAATCCAACCTCGAACATGTATACCACTTAGTCACCTGTTCACATATGCAACTAAGGGCTAGGGGGTGATTGATATGCCATATATGTACCCAACAGCTCAGAGACATCAACCTCGGCCAGGGAGATGGCCGAGGTTAGAAGGGCCTTAGATTAACCACCATCGGTCTTGTCCTGAGCAAGGTCGGCCATGGCCGACGTTACTAGTTGCCTCGTAGTCAGGCAACAGTTGAGGTCCTCATGATCCATAGGGGCAGTTATTCATTAGGTCATCCAAGGCTGGCAACCTCGGCTGGGTGCAAGCCGAGGTTGCAAGGACTACTCCGTCATTATAACCAACCTCGACAAAGAATAAGTCGATGTTCCTAGGCTACTCCTCCATAACATCGACCCAGGACGATATTATGACTCCACTTTTCTTACCTCGGCCTCGTATGAGCCGAGGCCACCATGATTAATCTCAGATTGGGCAACAGCCAGACTTCACCAACCTCGTACTCTTCCAAGCCGAGGTTGGGACCAATCACATATATCCGAGCCTTTATTTGCACATGTATGGTTGGGAACACATGTACACAATCAGTTATAACAAATCAATCCCCTCACGTGAGGGAATATTTAATCATCATTCTCTACATGTTACAGTGACAGATGTCTTCATCAGATTGGCTAGATCAGCACACACATGCCCATTGCATGCATAGGGGGTGTATTACACCCCCCACATACTATATAAAATTATCTTCTCCTACTTGGAGAAGGTCCAAAATTAGCAACCCTAGCTGAAACTCTGTCCAAATATACAGTAGAGAGAGAAAGCTTGAGAGATTGTATCTATGGCCATTAGAGCCCACATACAGTGATATTCATCACACACTTGCACAGTGGACGTAGGCCTGATTGGCTGAACCACTTACATGATTGTGTTCATCTTCTTCTCCTCACCCCCTTCTACTGTATACTCTTACTCTTATACTGCCAATGTTAACATTGAATTGAGCTTAAGAACACCTTGAAGCGTGGTGTTGTTTCCAGCATAGAACGACCTTGAGTGAGTGAGAGGTGATTACTTTTATGAATGAGCTTCAATGTAATGCTTCAACTTCATCGAATCGATCCCTAGGGCATAGGCGAGCTTTTTCATAGGCATGTACCACTGTTCAGCATCCTCTAGCGTCTTGCTAACATAGTAAACCGAATGTTATTCTCCCTCTTTTTTTATAAACTAAGAAGGAGCTCATAGCATGGTCTTATACTTCTAGGAAACGGTGCAGTTGTTCTCCATCGTCAGGAATTACCAATAGTGGGGTCTTACTAAGGTAAAACTTGACCTCTTCCAAAGCTTTCGATTAGTATTCATTCCATACTAGGCCTTTAACTTTCTTTAAGAGCTGGAAGACTGATTGGTAGAGCTCATATGACTTATAGATGAAGCAGTTGAGTGCAGTGAGCATTCCAGTAAGTTTCTAAACATCTCTCAGTATCTGAGGAGGCTGGACCTTGGTGATAGCATCGATTTGGTCTGGGTTGGCCTCAGTTCCCTTTTTACTCACTAGGTAGCCTAATAATTTTCTTAATGGGACCTCGAATGAATGCTTACTTGCATTAACCTTTATTCAGCACTTCTTGAGGATTTCAAAGATCTCTGCTAGGTCTGAGAGGTGATCGGCCTTGTTCTTACTTTTGACGAGCATGTCATCGATGTACACTTCCATCGTTTCTCCCATTTATTTGTTAAACATCTTGGTTACCAATCTTTGGTAAGTTGACCATGCGTGCTTGAGGCCAAAAGGCATGGCCTTATAGCAGTACAAACCAACTAAGGTTATAAAGGAGGTCATGTCTTGGTCAGACCCGTATAGCGAGATCTGATGATATCCTGAGTAAGCATTAAGAAAGAAATGGCATCGACCAATTGATCTATCTTTGGGAGAAGGAAGCTATCTTTAGGACATGCTCGGTTGAGGTCGGTATAATTGACACACACCCTCCAACTGCCATTACTTTTGGTCACTACCACTAGGTTGGATATCCATGCAGGGAACTCAACTTCCTTGATGGATCCTGCATCTAGTAACTTCCCTACCTCTTTGTCCACTGCCTTAGCATTATTGAGTGACGTTCGGCGATCTTTTTGAGTAATTGGTTTGAAGGTAGGATCGACGTGTAGATGATGACATTCCAATCCGGGGTCAATCCCAGGTAACTCATAAGGCTCCCATGCAAAATCATTTATGTTACTTTTAAGAAGTGCAACCAGTTCCTTTTTTTCTTAATCAGTGAGAGCAGATCCAATCAAAAACTTTCTTTCTATCAAGTTTTCATTAACTACAACTTCTTCCAGGCTTTCGAAGACCTTGTCTACGGGGTGGACCCTAGTCTTTTCCACCCCCAGTCGACCATACTTTAGTTGTTATTTGGAGAGAATGTCCCCTTCCTGGGCCTCCTCCAAGGCATCTTCAGGCTCCATCTTTTTATTTTTCTTCGAGCGGATGGCTGCAATAAAGAACCTTTGAGTTGAAGCCTGGTCATCGTGGATCTCGTCCACTCCACGATTTGTGATATAATTGATGGTACGGCCTTTATGGCGTGGAGCCAACCTCTACCTAAAATAGCGTGATATAGGTACTCGATGTCCATAACTAAGAACTCGATTAACTTTGAGATGTTTGCCCTGACTGGCAAGGTGATCTTTCCCAATGGCATGGTAATCCTTCCTGCAAAAGAAACTAATGGAACAGTGGCTTCTTTAAGGTCGACGGCATGAAATTTTAGCTTATGGAATAGGTTCAGATACATCATTTCGGATGAACTCTCCTGGTCCACCAGTAGCTTGTCAACATCCCAGTTAGCAATCCTAAGCATGATTCTAATGTGTCATGATGTGAGGTCCTTACCCCGACCAAATCCTCTTCGGTGAACACGATGTGATTCGTGTAATCAATATCTTCTGATCACCAATGTTTTTCAGCTTGAGTCTTGGTTGGGTCGATCTGAAAATCTTCCATCATGAGAGTCTCCTTCTTGAGTTCCATTCTAAACGCATTGCCCTGAATCTGTTTGAGGTTTGATGCCCCATGAATGACTTCAAACTCGTGTCTTGAGTAATTATCAAGGCTGTTATTTGACTTCTGGTCGCCATTGGTTACGACCTTCTCTATTTTATTGTACATGTACTTGATAAGGAACCCTGCCTCAACTATCTCGTTCATATGTGACTTCAGATCTTTACAGTTTTCGATTCCATGACCACCCTCCTTATGGAATGCACACCTCAGTGCATTGTTTCTCTTGGTCGGATCTCCGCCCATGACGAAGGGTTCATTCTTAATCTTGCTGAGAATTTTGTAAATGGGTTCCTTAAAGACGATGTTAATAGCCTGGAATGTCTTAGAGGGGTCATTCTTACCTCTACCTTTGTATCTATTCTTCCCCACGTCCTTTCTTCCTAGGGGTGTCAATTCAGGTCAACGGGTCGTGTTTTGGGCCGACACGACAAGGTTTTTTTTTAACACGACACGAATTCGTGTTTTTTAGTTAACACGAACACGCCCCAAATAAAAATTAACACGAAACAACACGGATACCAAAATTTCTTAAATTTTATGCCTAAAAAATACGATAACACGACATGACATGACTCATAATTCATACATAAACACGACACGAACATGACATATCGTGTCAATTTCGGGTCAATTTTGTGTCGTTTATAAAATTTCCACCCTTATTGCTTCCCTTTTCAGGGTGTTATTCTTCTCTGTCCCCTTATTCACCTTTGCTCTACCATTATCTCCCCCATTAGGAAGGACCGCATCCTCGACCTTGGCGTATTTATCAATACGGACCATAAGATCATTCTTAGTGAGAGATTGGTGCAGTAGGAAGGTGGTTGGCAAGCCAATTTTGAAGGATTCTATGGTAACTTACTCCGAGTAGTTCTCGATCTCATTAAAGATCTCCCAGTATATCTTGGCATAATCCCTAAGGTTTTCCTGAGGCTTTTTCTTCATAGTGAGCCATGCATCTTCCACTTAGGATTGGAGCTACTTGTTATGAACCGTGTCATGAAAGCCTCTATCAATGCTGCAAAGTTCTTGATTGACCTGTACAGGAGCCTCTCAAACCACTTCTGTTCTACATCGTGTAGGCTAGAAGGTAATATTTTGCGCATTAGTGCATCATTGTGGCTACATAAGGTCATTTCCTGCCGATATTGCCTGACATGATCTATGGGATATGTCTTCCCTTCATAGATCTTGAACCTAGGGACAACGAGTTTCTTGGGGGGATCATCACTTTAGATTTCCCTTGTGAAAAGGGTCTTCATATGAGAATTTAGATCTCTTCTAGCAATCTATCTGGTCGATCTGGCTCCTTGGTGTGGTGGATGTTGGTCCATATCCCTACGGACCATAATCCTTAAATCTTTAATTGGTTAGTCATTATTCATGTGGTGCCTCTCCTGGTGGCCATGCTCTGATTGTTCTAGCTCTGATCTCTCACATTCGATTCTCTCTTAGTCATGCCTATGGCTCTTTCCTCAGCTGGGTTAATTTCCCCCCAAAGGACTAGGAGTCATATCATGCTACCGCATTGTGTTTCTAGAGAGAGATCTCTCCATTATTTCTAGTCGCCTCTTAAGGAAAGCATTATCTTCTTCTTGGTGACATGTAACCTCTTCCTGTTCTCAAAGTCTGGATTCATAGTCATCAACCAACCTAGAAATCTGGGTGGACATTGGAGGTACGTGACTCTCTTCCGAGGGTTGCCTTTCCTGGCGAAACCTTGGATTTGAATGTTGACGAACTTCAGACCTGACCCCAGGACGGGCAGGATCTTCCTAAACATCACCGGCTTGTGGAATGCTACTGATGTGGTGAGACATTAATGGCTTTCTAGTAATGAATGCTTTCGTAGAAACACAAGTTGATTCCCACAAACGGCACCAATTGTGAGTGTAGAAAAATTCAAAATAATAAGATTCACGAAAGTAATCACAAAAGGCATAAACTAAATGAAATCACACACAACAACGATGTACATGGTTAGGTAACTTGCCTACGTCCACCTAGAGGTTACTTATTTTTTATTAAGTTTCTCTCAAAGATTACAAGTTTTTTGTCCCCTTGCCCCGGGTCAGGGAGTACAATTTATACACATGTTTGTTATAGAGTTTGAGTTGTTTAAGGAACTCCACCATCGTAAGTGGATTGGCCATGAGGTGCTTGAATATCTTAATCGAGATTCTTGGCACCTTATTTGACCATATTTGCAAGTATCCTTCTCTAACTAGACTGTCCGTGTAAGAGTTAAGCTATGATTTGGAACGGACCAAATAACTCAAGTTATCTTGGTTAGCTAACTTTCATGGGCTTGTAAAAAGTGTGCTCCCATAGCAATATTGCTATATTATTTATAAAAGCAAAGCACAAGTTGTCTGCCACTAAAAAGAAGCCCACCATCTTCATTAACTAGAGACCCACCTTGCTTAGCATGTTGCTCTGACAACATTCCCCTGCCAAACCAGTAAATCCCCCATAGAGAAACCCACCCCCATCATCCTCATTCTTCTGTGCCACTCCACTAGTAGCCCCGTTCAAGATTGGGACAAAAATAGCTAAAAAAATTCCCCTGCATCAACACTAAGCATACATATATATATTTTTTGAATTTGTCTACGTTAATCGACATAAAGATAGAATTCTCGACCTTATTATTATCTAAATACATCCTTTTATCTATCGTAGTAAATTCACTAAGAAGTTTCTTAACCCTTGTGGGATGAGTTTTAGATAAAGACTTAGTTGGATGTTTATACCCTTTTTTAATCATATCCCAAACATCATCACCAAGAGTTCTTCGAATGAAAACAACCATTCGTACTTTCCAGTAATAAAAGTTGTTTCCATCAAAGAGAGGTGGTCGTCAAAGGTTACCTAACTTCTCAAATCTTTCATCCTTATTCAGAACTAAAAGATTTCGAAAACGGTTTCAAGAGTTTTAGGATCAAAAAAAATATTTGATAAACTCGATCTGATACCACTTGAAAAACTTGTTTACTAAGTTAATATCAAAATGTTATTGATTAAGAAAACTCCAAAAATAAACTCATTGAACAAAACTCTTTTTGAAATATAACACATCATGTGTTTTTAACAGTGTTTTGAATATGTATTCTAGATTTGTTAGTTTGATTACCTTAGGTTTTTAAAATTAAAACCTATGACTATGTCTTAAATAAGAAACCATTCAGATAAGAAATTAAGAACATTCAAGAAAAAGAACATAGGATTTTTAACGTGATAAAACCCAAAAGTAAGGGAAACATCCACGGCCCCCTCTACGGAGAAAAACGAAAAATCCACTAGAAACAATCATAATACAAGTTACAACACTAAGCATGCAAGTCAAGATCCTTAATCTAAGTTAAGAAAATATACCTACACGAGTTACTCCACTCTCAAAGGCTTCTAACATCATTTTGAGATCTCCCAAAGTAGCTTCCTTGATTTGTCCATGTCCACTAAATGTAGTAGCTCTTACAAAACCCAGTTTCTCAAAAAGAACCACTATACTAAGTGTTCGTGTAAGAACGTAGGTGGTTGTGATGTGAACTAAATGCATAAATGAAAATCACACCTCTCAAAATAGTTATGTAGACAGAATTGTACGAATCATATAACTTCTATATGACATGTAAGAACTTATTTTTGAAACTTAGACTTCTTTTTCAAATCAGATCAGAAAAACAATCTTGCTATCAAAAACAGCCAAGATCCTATATGTCTCAAATATTATTGATGTACAAATTTATTTTGCAAAATGTGAAATAGAATCTGAGAGATATAAACTTTATTAAGATCTCTTTGAAAAATCAGAAGTCTATGTTTAAAAAAACAATTTGAAAAATAGAGAAGGATCTTTTTGAAAATAACAAAAAATTTAAAGATCCAAGAGAGACAAAAACCTATAAATGGTCGTGTGATATTCTCTTTTGAAAAACTCAATATTTCTACATAGAAACTCAAGTTTTTCTTAGAGATAGGTTCTAACAGAGACAACTGGTTTTGAAAAGGTCTTCAAATGCCAAAATAACCCAACACCCTTACTCATTGAAACCCTAAATCAAACACTCAAGTTAGGGATTTCTGGTATATGAAATAAGAAGGTTTGGATGTATGGTGTTTAGGAGGAAAACACTGGAGATTTTAACTTTGGACAAATAGGGTCTCCTCACTTCTATCTATTTTTTTTCTCTTTTCTCTATTTTTTCTCTCAATTTAGATGAATGATCAAAAGCTCCCAAATGAAGACCAAAGGCATCCTTTTATACTGGTCGTGGAAGGATTGAGAACACCGACTCAAATCAATGGCTAAGATTAAGGCTAACTAATTGACTCTTAATCTCACGGTTGAACATAGACGATGATTAAAGTGTTGACATTTGGTCCATTTAGGTTGACTTGGATTAACTAAGGACGCATGCAGAACGCTCATTAATTTGATCTAAAGGCTACGATCACTTCTTCAAACTGAGTCTTAAAAGAAACACAAATCCAACTGTTGAATGACCAAAATGTGTATGGCTGAGATGCAATAGAAAATGCGTGTATCTCTAGCGCTTTCGGATTCTAACCTGAGCAAGTTTTTTTAGGAAAAATAATATTTGCAAATCAACCCCAAACATTTAAAATCACGATTTAATTAATTTTGAAAAATCATTTTTAATTTTCAAAAATTAGTTTAAGTGATTTAAAAAAGGTTTAAAAAATCCCTAAAAATCAATATGACCGTTGTGCACACATAATATCAATAATATGCAGTGTAAGTGTCCTAAAGTGGTTATGAGGAAGAAATAACTTCCCTTTTAGGTGGATCATGAGGTTTTTGGACTGGTTTCTTCTTTGATGCTTGCATACTTTGAGAGAGAGAGAGAGAGAGAGAGAGACAACTCTTGAAAATCTAATCCTACTTTGTCTCAAAGTCGAAACTAGTTGGAACTACTATATGATATAGACTCAAGTAAGTCAATCATATAATGTGTTCTTAATCTCCCCCTTTGGATATTAGAGACAAAATTGCCTTGAGTAACCTATACTCGTGGGTA
Organism: Sambucus nigra; assembly: GCA_949130495.1. Lineage (NCBI taxonomy): Eukaryota > Viridiplantae > Streptophyta > Magnoliopsida > Dipsacales > Adoxaceae > Sambucus > Sambucus nigra. The sequence goes on from OX422209.1 coordinate 191,571,234, forward strand.
AAAAAGAAAAAAACCTAGATTTCCTATACAAAGTATCTAACTACCCTTTTCCCATCCTAGAATCGAAAATAAGAGAAAGAAAATACATCACTCAACTACAATACAGAACAATGCCCTAGTAAATAGGACAAGCTATACAAACGAGTCTGAAAAAATGCCTGAAACAAATAAACACTCAATGGCATAGTAGTTGAGTTAGTACAAAATAAGATATGAAGTATAAACCAGGTACATGAAATATAAGCCAGGTACTTAAGTTCCTCTCCCCCAATTTTGCTCAAATATACAATGGGGTAAGAAGATATAAAGCAAGAGAATATGTATGATGAAAACAACACAAATAATATCATAATCAAAGGAAGATGTAAGGGTCTCCTACATTATATAGATGTTAGGAGGCACCTTTTGTCATTTGAGAGACGTCCATACCCTAAATCCTCAGGAACCAATTATTAACGTGCAACTACTGAGGTAATGATTGATGTGTGAATTAAGTAAGAACTATCATACCTATTGAATTACGAAGATACTCAAACCTAATATTATCAAGAGGTTTAGTAAACAAATTATTTTTCTATACTAAGATACTCAATGTCTAATTCTTTAGACTCTACAAGATCACGAATGAAATTATGTCTAATTTTTATGTGCTTAGTTCAAGAGTGATGGAATGGGTTTTTATATAGGTTGATGGCACTCTAGTTATCACAATACATTATCAATTTTTCTTTAATGATACCGTTGTCACTAAGCATATTCTCGATCCATAATAGTAGAGAATAACAACTGCAATATATTCAAATTCAACAAATGAGAGAGAGATACAATTATGTTTCTTACTAATCCATCCTACTAAATTATTTCCTCCATAATAATAGGTGTCGAAAGTGCTTTTACTATCTTCTGAACATCCTGCCCAATCGGCATCTGTGTATCCTACAATAGCATTAGTGGTGTATTTAGTGTACCAAATACCATAATTTTTGTGTACCCCTAACATATTTGATGATACGTTTGACACTTAACATGTGTGATTCCTTGGGTGCACATTAGTATCTTGCACATACATATACGGAGTAAGAAATATCAGGACGGGAAGCAGTAAGGTATCATACTTCTATTAAGTTTGGGTTAACATTTTTCCCATTTTCTTCTTTGGATAATTTGGTAGTTGTGCTCATGGGAGTTCGCACAGGTTTAGAGTGTTCTAACCTAAACTTCTTACTGAGATCAGAGGCATATTTTGACTGATTTATAAAATGACCATAATTGAATTGTTTAACTTGTAGTCCTAAGAAACATTGTAATTCACCCATTAACGACATCTGAAATTCAAAATGCATTTTCGCAGAAAAATCTTTTACTTGATTAGGACAGGTTGAGCCGAAAATGATATCATCTACGAAAACTTGGCCAATCAGGACATATTTGTCTAATTTCCTAACAAATGGGTTGGATCGTTTCCACCTCGAATAAATCTGTGAGAGACTAAAAACATAGATAGGCGTTCATACCAAGCTCTAGGAGCTTGCTTCAAATCGTATAAGGCTTTCTTAAGTCTAAACACGTGATCTGGATAGGAGGGATCGATAAAACCTTTAGGTTGTTTGACGTATACTTCCTCAGATAAAATTCCATTTAAAAATGAGGATTTAACAACCATTTGAAAAAGTTTGAATTATAAATGACATGATATATCTAAAAGAAGACGAACTGACTCAAGACGAGTGATAGGGGAAAAATTCTCGTCAAAGTCAATTCCTTCTATTTGAGAGTAACATTGTGCTACTAACCTTGCCTTATTTATAATGACCTCCCCATTTTCATCAGTTTTGTTTTTGAAAATCCATCGAGTGCCGATAACCTTCTTATTTTCTATCCTAGGAATGAGATACCAAACATCATGACCCTGAAACTGGACAAGATCTTCTTTCATAGCATTAATCCAGAATGAGTCACAAAGGGCATCATTTATGTTTTTCCATTCTACAAGAGAAACAAAACATGCAAACTATGCTACATTTTGAAGTTGGGATCTAGTTCTAACTCGATCAAAAGGATTACCAAAATTTTTATCTATGGTATGGTCTTTAGAAACCTAGGTTGGTACAGAGGGAGTTTCAGGTGGCAGTGAATCAGTTATCTCGAAAAGGCAGGGATGAAATTGGTTTCTTCCTCATCTAGGATGACTGGTTGACTAACACTACTCTCAGCACTAGTATCATATACAATTACATTAAAAGATTCCATAATGATTTTGGTTCAAAAATTAAAGAAACGAAAAGCCCTACTGTTTTGAGAATATGCAAGAAAAATTCCTTTTTCTCCTCAGGTGTCAAATTTTGAAAGATGCTCCCTATCCTTACAAATATAACAGACTCTACCAAAGGTTTTAAAATATTTTTGGTTAGGCTTTTTTTGCCACCAAACTTCAAATGAAGTTTGTTTGGAATTTTTCCTATGGTATACAGGATTAAGGATATGCCAAGCGGTTTGAAAGGCTTCAACCCAAAAATACATAGGGAGATTTTTTGCATGTAACATCACTCGAGCCATTTCTTGTAGGGTTCTATTCTTACGTTCAATAATTCTATTCTGTTGTGGTGTCTTAGGCGCACTAAATTCGTGTTTATCACCATTGCCTATACAGTATTCTGAAACACCAGAATCTTTGAATTATCCACCTCTGTCACTTCTGATGCGACATACTTGGGTGTCCTTCTTGTTCTCAATTTTTAAAAGAATTTTTAAGAACTTAATGAAGGTATAGAATTTATGTTTAATAAAAGCCACCCATGTATACCGTGTGTAATAATCCACAATAACAAGTATATAACTGTTACCACAAAAACTTACATTTCTAGAAGGACCTATAAGGTCCATGTGAATTAATTCCAAAAGTTTTGTAGTTAAAACATCTTTAACTTTCTTGAGAGCAGGTTTACTTATTTTCACTTATTTTGACAAGGACCACAGACAGGATTAAAGGAGTTTTTAATTTTTGGTAATCCTCTAACTATTTCTTGGGAACTTAACCTATAAAGATTATCAAAATCTGTATGTCCCAATCGATTGCGCCATGGATCAACATCTTCTATTCTGGCAATGTTACAGGATTCAGATTTAGGAATGACCGTGTAATAGGTATCTGTAATACCCCGTATTTTTATGGCTTTTAAATTTAGGGATTTATTAAATTTAATTGAGATAAATTAATTTAATTTTAATCCGGAATGTTGTTTTAAATATTTACTAGCGTGACGAGAATTAGTAATTATTGGAAATTTGTTGAATGTTACTGGATGAGTATAGTAATATATGAGTTTTATTTTATAATATTGTCACGTGTGAATAAAATGACAATTATGGAAATTTAAGTCGGGACGCGCCTGTGTCGTGTCGCGACTAAATGTTGATAAATAAAAGTGAATAAATTATAAGTTGCTCGTATGGTCATTTTGAGTGCGCCAAAGTGTCTGTAAGGGTCGAGATAGTTAGAAAAGTGTACCCGGGGGTTTAGTTTGGGTCTCGGGGCATTTTTAGGCTTAATTACCACCCCAGGAGGGCGTTTTGGACATTTGGTAATTATGGGTAATTAAACCCACGAATTTGCAAGGGTTATATCAGATGTCAAGTGTTATCTTCTAGGTTTAACACAATCAAATACTAATGACGGCCATTGGAGAGGAAGAGGAGAAGCTCTCCAAGGAGTTCTAGGCCAAGAACACCTCCGATTGCACCGCCGTCACTGCCAAATCGTAGATCGCGCGAAGATGATCACAACCACACCTTTTTCTTCCTCAAATCAGAGACTAAATTTCCAGGCAAGTATCTATCTTGATTTTATCAAGTTAATGCATTCTTTTATATTAGTCTTAGGTTGATTAGAACTAGTGTTCTTGAAGAAAAATGTTAATTGGAGATACAAATTTGCATGTTATAGTGATATAAATCATATTTCTGGAAATCCATTTCATATGTAGAAGTTGAACCACGAATTTCCATGGTATTAGCGATAGAAAATCTGGAAAAGAATGGAAGAAAAGAAGTTAAAGGAAAAATTAGGGTTCTTGAGACTTATAAAGATTTTTGCCTTTTATCGTGTTATAGATGATGAAAATTTGCATGTGTTACGTAGGATACCGTTTATATGGGTATACAACACTTATAGTATAATTGGTTGGGAGTTTGGGACTGAAACATGATGATTTGGAGGAGTTTGGGGTAACATTTCCGTAGCTGGGTTTTCTGCAGTTTCGCCATAACTGCTTGATCGATCGATCGAGCCCAGAGCATCGATCGATCGATAGATCGATCGATCGACCCCCTTTTATCGATCGATCGACCCCTCCTGGAAACTTTCACTTTTGCTCGTGTTAGCTTAATCCGATTTTATGCGTAGTAAACCTTGATTAGGGTTGCTAGAACATAATGGAACATAAAGAGGACCCATAGGGTCAAGATAAACCCCGTTAAGTAGGACTTTAATATGAAGCGAAATAAAAAGGGTAAACGGGGAGACATTCATACTTAAGAAATCTTACGTGCATTGATTAAATAATCGAAACATCTGATAAGTTGGATTAGAAGGCGAGAGAGGGCCTACTGAAATTGTACTTAATTAAAAAGAATACTTCGAGTGGCGAGAAGTGAGTTTAGAATAAATTAATTACGAGAATAAAAGGAATGAGTCCGTTATACGATATAATTGAGTAAAATGTGTAACAACGGATAATGATAATTATGGGTCGTGAGAGTACCTAATTTTATAATGTGGATGTGAATACATATTTATATATGACGGTGTGATTGTGCATATATTATTTCTGTGTAAAAATCATACCCACGCTACTTGCTATCCCTGAGGTTACCGCGCTGGGACAGTCTTATGTCGATGTGACCTTTATGGGGGATATTGACTCGTATCCTAGAAGATAGATATCCTTGGTACAGGCTATCTGATCGATGGTCAGACGGTCCTAAGAGACGTGAGGGTATGTACTGACCTCTTAGAGACTTGAAATCTATGCTTCGCCTCAATATTGTTTGTGTATGTGTTAATACAGTTCGAGAGTGATTCCAAACTTGTATTTCCCTTAGTACGAGTGAGACGGGGATTGGATAGCATAGTATGCCAGCACCATAGTTTTTATGTGGGGTACCGTTAGTATATATATAATTTATAAGTGATTGGTATATATATACTTATATATGCAAGTCTAGCACCATAGATTTTATGTGGGGTGCTGTTTGTATATATATATATATATATATATATATATTACGAGTAATTAATATATATACGTGTATCTATATGAGAACTTTCTACTGAGTGAAATAGTAGTTAAGTAAAGTATGAAATTCCTCAACTTCACTGTAAGTATTCGGAAACGTTACAACAATACCGAATTATTCTAAATAATGTAAGAAATCTTGAAGAGATAGACTTTTCTAAAGTGAAAATTTATAACCTTAATTTCACGTGTTGAGACTTATGGAGAATATGTTAGATAGGTATATGGAATCCATTAGTACGGTAGACGTGCACACTAGATGAGAGGTGAGAATTCTCAAGAGAGTGTCGCATACTAATATGACTGTTGCATTAGCCGGTAATCATTTTAAATACTTGCTAAACTGTTTTACATTCGGGCCGTTTGTTGTCATCTCTTCTCTCTTGTGTCTATATATATATATATATATATATATATATATATATATATGTATGTATTACAGGTGCCCAGCCACAGGGGTGTCTTACTTAGGATTCTTTGGATGGAACGCGCTGTAGCTTTTGTGGGAGTTGCAGGCCATTCCTTAGACGACCTCATTGTTGACTCTACTTCTAGTTCATCTTTATCCAGTGGGGGCATATGTGTCGCCCTTTTTCCATTATTTAGTTGGTATTGTCAGAGATTGTAATTCTTTTAATTTCAGTATCTTTATTTCAGGATTTAATACTGCCAGGATGTTTTCCTTTAGTGTTGTAAATGTTGGGATTTATTATTGATGGTTAAATTCTTGAATGTTCATTTCTATTCTCATTCTTAATGTGTGACTCTTAAAATGTAAATGGTTAAAGGTTTTATAATTAGATTTAAATAAAATGGAAATAAAGTTTTAAATGGTTTTGACACTTAGCTTAATTATTTAGGGTGTTTAATTGGAAAAGATTTTTATTTGCGACAGTGATGATAAGAATGAACCAACTGTTCACCTTGATTTTAATTTAATAAAGGAGTGATCGCCTGGTATTTAATTAGGCGGGGTGTCACAGTATCCTCGTTTATGTTTCCTATCAAAATACAGTTTCCCTTTCATCAAGAATTTTGCAATTAGTTTTTGAAAAGGTAACAGTATAATTGGAATCACAAAATTAAGATATACTCAGTAAGTTAGCCTTGAGACCTTTAACTAAAATAACATAATTTAGTTTAGGAAGACCTTGCTCATGTAATGTTACCTTACATATGATCTTAGATGAAACCCCATTACCAAACACAACACTACCTCCAGAGAAGTCGTTTTTGTTTATTAATTTAGTTTCATCCCCGGTCATATGTTTAGAACATCCAGAGTCAAGGCACAAACCAGGTGAAGTGCGTTGTCCTTAAAAGATTTTATGACAACATTGCACTTAAGGTGGGGTCACAAGTCATCTTTTCTAATCCAAATAGGCCTGGTTTTTAAAAATTTGTTGCCCTTTGATTTAGAAAAGTTTTATTTGGTCTTTCTAAATGGTTTCTTTTTAGTTTTAGATCCTCCCTTCTTTTTGTAGTTAGACTTCTACGTGGTCTTTCTTGGGAGAATAAAATTATTCCTACTCTTCCTAGAATAGTTATAATTTGAATAAGTAGGTGTATGCAGTCTCTTTTGAAAACATTCGGTAACACTGTAGCCATAGACATCACAGTATGAATAGTACTGAAGGGTGGAGGACTTGACTTCACTATTTAAGTCTTCGAAAATTGATTTATCCCTAATAGGAATGGTTGTCCAGGTGTCATTGGTTTAGGGTTTCTGACATTGGATTCTAACAAGAGGACATACATACTTAGCTGGACCATTAGATATGGGCTGTTGAGTACAGACACTTTGTTTACCCTTAGAGACATTTTTGAAAATATGTTCTTTTGAGTATCTTAAACTTTCTGGCATTTCTTAAAAAAAATAACATTTTCAGGAGAAACATCTTTACTAGTAATGACCTTTTCTCCAAAACCTAAGCCAGATTTGTCTTCATAATCAAACTTACTTACTTCAATAATTTTTTCATAATATTTTAGTTGTGTTTCAAAATGTAAACATTTTTTAAAAACATTTGAAGTTTTTTATTTTGATTCTTCCAATTCAAAAAGAGCAGCTTGATATTTTTTCTCTAAAACATAATTTATCTCACACAAATCTTTAATTTTTAAAGAAAATTCTTTTGTTTCAGTCTCTTGGGAAACACATTGTGTTGTAAATTCTTCGTCGTTCTTCCTAGTAGTCTGGTTAAGTAAATCTACACATTCATTTAACAGCTTCATCATTTTATCAAGACGGGCACTTTTCTTAAGTGTTTTTGTGTATAGCTCTTGAAGATCTGGAAGATCATCATCGGACTCACTATGTGTCTCGTGTGTAGTGTCGCCTATGGAGATCATTTCTTCTATGGAACTCACACACACTTTAGATTTGTCTACAATGTTCTCATTCAGACACATCTGTATACTATCGTTTTCAGTGTAATTTTTATCACCAACAGACACTATGTTATCATTTGCAGATACAATAAGAGCATTATTGACATAATAGGATCATGAGTAATCAAACATTCATCATCATCATGGTATACGATCTTAGCAAAGAATGACATACAAGACTCATCATAATGGGTTGACACAATTTCATCTGAATTAGAATCACTAGAGTCATCCCATGTCTTACATATATTTGCCCAATTGTTCTTGTTCAAATTTATTTTGCATCTATTAGCATAGTGTCCCATTATACCACATCTATGACATTTCACATCTTTTAATCCCATCACATGTTTATTTTTGTCATAGGGTTATTTGTCATTGTGTCTCTCATGGAGTTTGCGATTTTGATTACGTTGATAATTTTGCCTGCCTTATTTAGAGGCTATTGCATTTCCGAATTTGATAATCTTTTTAAATGCTTGCTCATAAGAGCTATTTGATTGTCAAGGTGATCTAAATCAAAGTCATCACTTAAATCAAGGTCATAGTCTAAGGTACTGACTTTAGGTGAAGTCAATTGAGATGAAAACACAACATTAGAACCAGTGGATCTCTTGTTTTGGGCAGTCAATTGTTTCTTAAACTCTAACCCCATCTCAATAGTTCTTAGTTTGCTACTTAGCAACTCAGGAGTCAGGTTTGGTTCATCCATTTCATCTATGGCATATCTCTTATTATCAAACTTAGTAGGTAATGACCTGAGAATCTTTTCAGAGATTTATTTTCTACTGTAGGTTATACTGTTTGCATGTAATTTTGTAAAAACATCAGTTAACCTTATGTGGAAATCATCAAAAGATTCATTGTCATGCATGATCAATGTATTAAACTGTTGGATTAACATTTGGGTTTTACCAGCCTTAACATGTTCATCACCTTCGTGGGCGGTGACTAAGCTGTCCAGGCCTTCTTAGAAGTAGAACAGATAGATATTCTTTTGAATTCATGTTCGTTAATGGACATAAAGATAGCGTTCTTTCCCCTATTATTATCCAGAGACATCTTTTTATCTGTCGTAGTAAATTCGCTAAGAAGTTTCTTAACCCTTGTGGGATCAGTTTCAGATAGAGACTTAGTTGGATGTTTATACCGTTTTTCAATCATATCCCAGACGTCATCACCAAGAGTTCCTTGAATGAAAGCAACCATTCGTACTTTCCATTAAGAAAAGTTATTTCCATCAAAGAGAGGTGGTCGGGAAAGGTTACCTAACTTCTCAAATCTTTCATCCATATTCAGAACTAAAAGACTTCAAAAACAGTTTCTAGAGTTTCAGGATAAAAAAAAATATTTGATAAACCCGCTTTGATACCACTTGAAAAACTTGTTTACTAAGTTAATATCAAAATGTTATAGATTAAGCAAACTCCGAAAATAAACTCCTTTAACAAAACTCTTTTTGAAATTTAACACAACATGTGTTTTGAATATGTATTCTACATTTATTAGTTTGATTACCTTAGCTTTTTAAAATTAAAACCTATGACTAGGTCTTAAACAAGAAACCATTCAGATAAGAAATTAAGAACAATCAAGCAAACGAACATAGGATTTTTAACGTGATAAAACCCTAAAGTAAGGGAAACATTCACGGCCCCCTCTACGGAACAAAACTAAAAATCCACTAGAAATAATCGTAATACAAGCTACAGCACTAAGCATGCAAGTCAAGATCCTTAATCTAAGTTAAGAAAATATACCTACACGAGTTACTCCACTATCAAAGGCTTCTAACTTGATTTTGAGATCTCCCACAGTAGCTTCCTTGCTTTTTCCTTAGCCACTGATTGTAGCAGCTCTTACAACACCCAAATTCTCAAAAAGAACCACTATACTAAGTGTTCGTGTAAGAGTGTAGGTGGTCGTGATATGAACTAAATGTTGAAATGCAACTCACACCTCTCAAAATATTTATACAAGCAGAATCCTACGAATCATAGAACTTCTACATGATATGCAAGAACTTATTTATGAAACTTAGACTTCTTTTTCAAATCAAATCATATAAACAATCTTTCTATAAAAAACAACCAAGATCCAATATGTCTTAAATATTATTTATGTACAACTTTATTTCACAAAATGTGAAATACAATCTGAGGGACATAACGTTCTTAAGATCTCTTTGAAAAATCAGAAGTCTATTTAAAAAAAAAAACAGTTTGAAAAATAGAGAAGGATCTTTTAGAAAATAATAACAAATTTAAATATCAAAGAGAGACAAAAACTTATAAATGTTCGTGTGATATTATCTTCTAAAAAACTCAATATTTCTATAGAGAATCTCAAGTTTTTCTTAGAGATAGATTCTAAGATAGATAACTAATTTTGAAGAGGTCTTCAAATGCCAAAATAACCCAACACCCTTACTCACAGAAACCCTAGATCTAACACTCAAGTTAGGGTTTTCTGGTATATGAAACAAGAGGGTTTGGATGTATGGTGTTTAGGAGGAAAACACTGGAGACTTTAACTTTGGGCAAATAGGGTTTCCTCGCTTCTCTCTTTTCTCTAGTTTTTCTCACAATTTAGATGAATGAGCAAAAGTTCCCAAATGAAGACTAATGGCATCCTTTTATATTGGTTATGGAAGGATCGAAAACACCCTCAAATCAATGGCTGAGATTAAGGCTAACTAATTGACTCTTAATCTAATGGTTGAACACATGTGGTGATTATACAATTGATAATTGGTCCATTTAGGTTCACTTGGATTAACTAAGGATGCATGCAGAACGTTGATGTAACACCTCGTATTTTTTACGATTTAAATAATTATGTGATTAATTATGGGAATAAGTATGCGATTAATTATTGTTGTTGGATTAATTAAATTAAAATGTGAGAAATTAATTTGTTATTAATCCGGTTAAAATAATTATTAACTAGCGTGCCAAGGGTTAATATTTATTATTGAGAATTATTGAATATTACTGTGTGATATGTAATATGGAATTATAACATTTGATAAATTGTCGAAAGTGAGAAATACGGCAGTTTGGTAATTTAAGTCTGACACGCCAGTGAGTCGTGTCGGGACTAATTGAATAGAATAAAAAGAGAATTTATTTTTAGTAACTCGTATGGTCATTTCGAGTGCGCCGGAGTCCGGGAGGGTCGAGATTGTCAAAATAGTATACTCGGGTGTTTAGTTTGGGTCCCGAAGCAATTTTAGGCCTAACCGGCATCCCGAGAGGGTATTATGATAAATTGTATTTTTGGGTTTAATTAATGGATGAAATTGAGAGTTATTTTATCAGCCAAGAAAAGTATTTTAGGGTTGGGAGACACAGGAAAGAAAGAACGGCCATAGAGGGTGTGAGGGAGAACCAAACTCCAATAGGGAAGGCCAAATTATCCTCACTTTGCACAACCGTGACCACCAACGCGTAGATCGAGAAGAGAGGAACGAGTATATACCAACATCGCCAATGGATCAGACCGTCATATTCGAGGCAAGTGTTTATTACATACTTTCTTTTATCAATAATCATGCTCATGTTAATGTAGGTGAAATTAATTATGATTTACATGTTAATTGGGTGAAAATTGGAGATTTAAATTATGATTAAGGACTGGATTAATTAGTGGTTGAAATTCCTTCATGTATGTAGAGGATTAATCATGAAATTGAATCACATCTTGATGAACAAATCTGGGTTGATTAGGTTCTTTAATTGGAATTTTGGAAACTAGGGTTCATGTGAATTAATTTGGGGGTTTTATGTAATTATGATGATTATTTACGAATTAAGGATCCTAGGATGGTAGAAATGATTTATAACCTGTTAGGTGTTGATATGTATTGATGATGAGGCATTGGGTGTTGAATCTTAGAGGTTTTTAGGTCCAAAAGTGGTAGAAAACGCTGAAATTTGGTGAAGAAGACGAAACAGTAGGTCTCGCGCGAAGTGGTTCAAACGAGATGGGGATCTCGCGCAAAGTCGTTCGAACGGCATGTGGAAGTTGTTCGAACGACATGTCATTCTGGTTCGAACGAGAGGGTGAATTTCTGGGAATTTTTTTAGAGTCCAGTTTTGAATTTGTCGATTTATTGGAGTGAGAGAAACTGCCAATTAGTAAATTCAAATAGGAAAGAATTTTGGGAAAATTATGTGAGAATTAATACTTTAATTATTTCGGTATAGAGAGAATGTTCCTTGGAGATTACGAGAGAGATATTAATCTAAATATTTATACTATACGTAGTGATGAGGTTAAAATACGTATGAGGAGTATATATGTAGGTTGGAGAAATACCTGTAAATTACAATAGGATGTGTATACGCCTATTATGTGATATTACTGTAAGAGCACTAATGGGTGATAATCCGGGGGTGCAAGAACCTTATAGTTAAACGCACTAATGAGTGATAACTCGGGGGTGCAGAAACTCTATTGTTAAGTGTCTTAATGGGTGATAACCTATGATACCCCGCCCTAGAAAAGAAATATTGAATAATAAATTGATGATTTTATTCGAAGGAAAAATTTTAGGAATAAATATATAAGGAAATTATGCCAAAATGGCACGAAAAGTAATTAAGGAAAAAAATAATCTCCACGCTGTATGGTTCGTATGGATGAGCATTTAAATCCTAATAGTCCTATTAAGTATGTTGGACAAGTTTGATGCAAAAATTCCAATGAATGATTGTCACACGGTCATGTTTAATATAACGCGACTTTTGTCAGCATGTGTCGCGCAGGACGCGAACTTGCGTGATTTTTGTAGGACATTTTATTAAGGTTAAAAATAATTGGACCATAATTATGGGATGCTAAAAATAGGCTTAAGAGTGCCATGGGATCAAAAGTCATAAAATGAATAAATAAATAAAATATTATTATTTTTCGTCAAAAAATAAAAGTGCTCAGAAAATTCTGAAAAATTCACGATTGACTTGAAATTTAATTTTGAGCAACTTTCTCTTCTTCGACATCTTCAGAAAATATCATTTTTATTTATTTTAGAGCTATTTTAAGTTGTAAAAATAGTAAAATATAAAATGAAATAAGAATTAATGCAGTGGTTGGTGGGTTGCATTAATGGAGTGGTTGGTGGGAGTGGTTGGTGAGAGTGGTTGGTGGCACACCATTAATCTCAAAAATCCAATCTTGTTTTGATTCAACGATCATGGTGACTCTCAAACAACTATAAATAGACCTTGAATTCTCTCATTGTAAACACACCAAAAATATCAAACACTAAGAAGAGATAGAGAGTGAGCTAGAGTTTGAGTTTTGGAGCATTTCTTAGAGCTTGAATAAGGAGTTACTAGAGCACATATAGCTCTCATGGAGGAAGCATTTGGTAACCCCTTGAGGCCACCTTTGAAGGTGGAGGTTGCTCCTCCCACATCACCATTTTGGAGTCTTAAGATGTGGAAAAATCTTACTTTGATTGAGGTTTAGAATTTGATAATTTATAGAATAATATTTACATATAGTATACTTGATATATGTAAAATTTTAGCTACTTTACCACTTTATGTTGTTTAGTCATCATATAATCATTTGATGTGTAGAAATGAGTTTTTAAGAAGTAATTTTGATGGGTTCAAGAGGTCAATAGATTTCAGAATATTAGCCTTGAATATTTTATGAAATAAAATGTTTTAAAATGATGTTTCAAAGGTAAATAATGTAATTTCATATTTAGAAAAATATTGGGCTAATATAGGCCATTTTTGCGAATTAAAAATGGGACTTTCTTACCAAAAAGATGAAGTAGAAGAAGAAATTGGACTTTTACTTAAATGTGTATTTTTGAGATGCATAAACTCATAATAAGAAATATTTGGGGTTGATATGTAAATAATCAAAGTATAAAATGGTTACTTATAAATTGATACTTAAGTGTAATTAAATAAAGTAAAGAAGTCAAATGTGTTGATGGTGATAAGTGGATATTTAAAGTGTGTACAACTTATTTTGAAAACATAAATGAAAATAAAGTCTTTTTATAAAATTTGGATTTTATTACTGAAATTATGTTGGAAATATCAGAAATATACTTTGAGAAGTTATAAATTGGTTTTTGGCAAAATTAGTATGTTTAAACCGATTTAAAAGTATAATATTTGTGTAAAACAAATAGTAGTGGTATTGTCGTAAATACAGTGAATAGTGTGCTGTCAAGAAAATATTTGGCAATAAAATGTAGTAATTAACTTTTGATAAAAGGAGATTAATGATATATTTTTGCTAAGTGAAAATAATGAGTTTCACTAAGATGATAAGTGTAAAATATGGGTAAAAATATAGTTTTTTTGACAACTCTTAAGTGGTTAAAAGTGTTTTGAGAATTAAGTTGGAAAGTTAGTAGTAACTATTTTGGGAACAACACTTGTTAAATGGCTAAATGCGTATTTGATAAGAAATGGATAAATTGAAAAATTTACGTAAAGCGGAACATTTTTATGAAATAAAAATGTTAATGAATAGTTTGGAAGAAAAAAGAAAGAATTGATTTTTCATGTGAGAATAAATGTGAACATTGAGAATAATGTTGAAACACACGAAAAAAGATAAGAAAGGATACTTGCATGATGCCAAGAATTAAGGAGGGCATGACGTCCCTAGTGGTGAAAGACCCCAAAGCCTGTACAGATGGGCATATGACGACTGGAGACCGATGGTGTAGAGCCCGTGAAATCCAGGAATAATGGCTAGACTCCAAGGCAAAGATTGATAATTCTTGTAATAAGAAATGAAGAATGAGAATGTTCTTAAAATTCATGCGAATAAATCTTTGAGATTTGCAAAAGGTTGAAAATGGGAAATAAACAAGTTTTCGTGAAACAATAAATTTTTTGTGTCGTGTGGAGTATAAGTTTCTCAATGAAAATGAATATTTTCCAAACACGAGGTGTGCGTGTCATAAATATTATTTTAATGAGAATATTAAAATAATGGCAAAGTAACTCTAGCGTGAGTTAATAAACGTTGAATAGATGAATATTTTCAAGAAAAGAAAGATTTTTCTTATAAATGATAAACCGTGTGCGTTAATGGAAAAGAATGTGATTTTAAAGAAAGATTATCCAAAATGACACTTTTGGGAAAGACAAAGAGGATGAATGGGGATAAATATATTTTTAGAATAAAATGATTTAATACATCAGAGCATGTATTTTCAAAAGTATATATGTAGATATATACATATTTTCATGAGCATATAGTGAGTGAGTATTCTTTTCTGCCGTTCGTTTCTATGTTGCATTTGTATAAATCCCACTGAGCCTTTCGCTCACTCCCTCCTCTTTGTTACGACAGGTTGTATTCGGTTTCGTACTTTGAGAGCGTTATGCATGTAATATTTACTTGCATTAATGTTAGTAGCTCTGTTTACTTGTCCTTGGGGGCACTTCTCTTGGGTCCCGCACGTAGTTTATTTTAAATTGGAATTGCATACTAAGCAAGGCATAATATTATTTAATAATAAAACTGGAATAATATTATTTAGATTGTTCATTGCACCCCACACCTGACACTCGGATCAGATAAGGGTAGATCCTATAATAACCCTTAAATCCGGTTTAGGTCGTCACATAACCCGGGGGTACAAGGATGATTATTGTTAGGCGCACTAATGGGTGATAACCCGGGGGTGCTGGATTATTATTGATAGGTGAATTAATGGGTGCTAACCCAGGGATGCAGTATGTTCTTGATAGGTGCACTAATGGGTCTTAGTTCGGGGGTGCAGGATTAGTATATATATATATATATATATATATATATGAACTTGAAAATGTTTCTACTGTGTGAAATTAGTAGACTTGGTAATAATAATAATCATTACATCGCACCAATTGGTCTTAACCTAAGGGTGCAGGATTAGTGTATCTATACAGGGATGATGAGACTATACATATGTATGAGTGTACTTGGGTAACTTTCTACTTTATGAGAATAGTAGATAAAATGGAAATGAGAAATGAAATAATCTTAGTAGATAAAATATTAACCATTCAAACGGTGAATAATGAAACTTAGTATGTGAGATAAACTATCTGAATAGCGTATTGTATGGACGATACGGGAATACTACTAGTGAGCATAGTTAGTATTAGTATGGGTTCTGACTAGTTAGACTGGGTGGTATAACTAGGGAGAGATTAGATGTACGTTAGTCGTGCACAACAGATGAAAGGTGAAAAACTCATGTGAGAGTGCGATAACTTACATGCGTATAAGACTTGTTTTAAGAACCAGTTTTAAATACTTGCTAAATTATTTTTACACCTCGGGCTCTGACCCGTTTCTTGTATTGCTTCTCTCTTTCTCTCTATATATATATGTATTAGTACAGGTGCCTAGCCACAGGGTCACCGGTTCTAGATACTTGGATGGTTTGCCGAGTTGCAGCTGTTGTGGAAGTTGAGGGTCATTGAGATAGACGCTTCTCTCATTTTATTCAGTTCCTAGTTCAGATACTTCAGTTCGGGCATGTGTCACTCATCCTCAGTAGCGGGATTGTATTAAGTTCCTTTGTAGTTCTTTTCTATTGGATTGAGTATTTATTTTGGTTTTGTTTGTGACTTTGAACTGGAAGGTTTTATCCAGTCTTAACTATTCAGTAGTTAATTCAATCAGCATTTATTTCTTATGTGTGGTTTATAATTCAATGTTCAGAAATTAATTAAATTAATTGGTTTCGAATTAAATTGGGAAATGTTTTGACACTAGCTTAAATAAATGTTAGGTAATTAATTGGATTTTAAGTTTTCGACAATGATGCTAAGAATGAACCAACCGAACATTCTATTATAAATTTTATAAAGGACTGATCACCCAATATTTAATTGGGCGGGGTATCACAGGTGGTATCAGAGCATCAGGTTCTAGTGTCCTTAGGATCTGTGCGGCTTATTACGTTTCAGCTCATCGTTCTTTGATGTAGAGCCTTACGATTGGATTGTTGTGTTCCCTTACGTATGCGACTTACATTCTCCTACTATGAATTATAATGGATGTGACTCATTATACGAAATTCTGTGTGATTCAAACACCGAACATTTTAGGACGACCAGCGAGGGCCGTAAGAAGAGCTGTGGGAGAAGAAGCCCAACGGAAGACATAGAGTAATCGGGAAAGAGTGATCATGACAAAAATCATCATGAGGATTACTTAAGCAAGATATAGTAAAATCGTCACTTGGGAACTGTGGATTCCCAGGACACAGTCATAGATAACGGTGGAGTGATTGCAGGACCACCTAGCATAGTCGATAAAGGGGAAATCAGAGGGACTCTTTTAAAAACCCATCGGTGAATATGCGGAGAAGAAAATGAGAAAATGTAACAGACCAATGAAAGTAGGAAAATTCGAAGGTAATGGTGTAGAGTGGGGTGTGACGACACTCAGAATTAAATTTGGAGTTAAAAGCTATAGCTCTTAGGAGCATCATGTAGTGATTAGAGGCAATCACCATATTTGAAGAAGTGTGTTTGAAATTTAGAAAGAAATTTGGGTACGATTTGACCATGAGGAGTTCCATTTGATGTGGTAACAAAATGCGAGTGAAATTTTGATGTTTAGCACAATGGGTAAAATAGAAACTGATCGTGAGAGAAAGGTTAAATTGCATAATGAACTTCGTACCTAGCAGAGGGGCATAAATTATCCAAAGGGTTTATAGTTGATAAAGAACTCGTGAGTAGAACACAAGCATAGATGAGAAATCCAGCTAGGATGACTAATGTTGATGTCATCAAGGTTATATGGCGACTAGTTATTGCGTTCCTTCCAAAAGAAGTGAGCCAGAAAGGTTAAAGAATCTGGCCGAAAAGCAAAACTGAACTTAACGGTGTTAGTGAAACCCCACATGAGAGTATAACCAATAGGGAACACGTTTAGATGATTTTAAGTTGATTAACTTCCTACAAAGTGACGATAAAGTCAAGCAGGGCTGTGGAGGCCAACCATAGTTTCGAAAGGCAAGTGTAGCCAGCAAATTAAGACTACTCGGTCCGAGAGAAGGACATTTCTAAAATGGTCAGTGGAACCAGTGATGGGGAAATGGTTCGTGAAGTTTTCCTTATGTGAAGGAAGTAGAACTATAAGTCTTGAAGGTGTCCACAACTGAGAAGTGAGACCGAAAATATTAGAAATGGTAAACCGTGCCAGTTAGGCATAACAACTGGAGGAGTGAGACTTCCAGCGGAAGAATTCGGGGTCAAGAGAATTAGGACAAGGAAATTTATAACCCGAGAATGATGGGTTTAGGCTGGACCAGTAGAGTCCTTGTTAATATTAGCATAGAGTATGTCAGGGTTTACAGGACCCGGGATGTAAACGGGAGTTCATTAAAGCCATAATTGAAGCCTAGAGAGTTTGGGCCTTTCAATAATGGGCGTGAAATCCACATGATGGAATAAATTGTCCATGATGAAAGAGGACAAATATGGGATGAAATCCTAGGATGTATGACGATTGCAGATGTTCATGGGTCGTGATGGCAGCCAAATGCTGAGACCCTGTGATTTGGCGAGACTGGTGAGGTTTTGCTTCTTCCTTGTGAGTAAATGATAGATTCTAGTGACATGGGTGTGCCACAACTTTTATGTAAATTGGAAACCCTAAATTTCGCGTTTGGGTCGAGTTTAGTGGGAATGTTAGTTTTAACAGTCTTGTTACAAACGTATTTCTCATTGTTAACAGGGCATTTTGATGATTACCCGTGAACAAACCGGGCGGGCCCTAAGAATATATTTTGTTGTTATAATTTACTATTGCATTGAATCAGCTTTAGTAGATTTTATTATGGTAATGTGTAGTGATTAATTATCGTATGGTTAAACGATAGTAAGAATGTAGTGATATGACTGTCGTGACGGATACTCCGGGAGGAGAAATCCTTATTTTGTACGGCGCCACCTGAAATAGGGTTGGGGCCAGATATATGAATATATCAAAATTTTGCATGGCATTATATACCCCAGCGAGTATGTTGTCTAGTTATATGTGATTTCGGTGCGTAGGAAATTATTTTACTGAGGAGACTCAGGTTTCATTGTGTTCTTCTTCAAGCAGAGAGATAGAACCCGTTATATTTATTGCACTGAGTACTTGGGTTAGTAAGATCGCCATGCTTCATGTTACATTTTAGGGACATGAGAGTGGACGATTAGACTTTTATGTCACGATACGTAGATTGTGGGAAAGTACATAGTATGTACTGAAGGCCTTACGGACCTCGACAACCGGCAAGGTTAGATAGTAGTGTATCGGGGGGGTTCCTTGTTTGGATTTCTCTTTGCGAGACATCCCACGTATGAAACTAGCGAATGTCGGGAGTTGGAGAGAAGTTTGGTCGATAGTACATAAGTTTTGTATGTGGGTTATTATACCTATAAAGGAATATAATTGAGAGTTGATAATTCTTTTATGACTTAAGGCCAATAGAGTCGCCTAGCCTTAGTATCATTCTGAACAGAGCAATGATACCATTGAAGGATTGATTAAGTTTTGACTAGTGGGGTGGGTGAGTGCACCCCTACCATATCAGCATACCGAGTGTGAAAGAATTGAAGTAAGAAAATTTTATCTCTTTTGTATAATGATGCGCGAGGCATAGGCTGTATGGGCGCCCTATGGGATTGAATAAAACGGTGGATTATGATTATCTTGTGAATTCGATAACATGTAATCGGGTAAGACGAAGATTACTCCGTAAGATTTGTTAGAGACTTACGTTTCAAAATAAACTGAGGTTTTTGAGCGGGAAAAGAGACTTGTGTCACACGATACGACATAGTCACACGTATCATGATTAGAAGTACATTCAAGAGAGTATAAAATGTATCAGGATACAAATAACAGTGGTAATGGGTTTAATGTAGAGTAATTTTCAAATTTAGTCTTGCAGTGGATCAGTTGACTGTTAGAAAAAGGGAGGACAATTCGAAACCAGTAGGTGCTCCTTCCATTAGAGAATGGAAGAGTATCCCCAAGGATCTTCTCATGTAGATGAGATAGTAAGATTATAGGTACTAAGATGCGATTGAGTACGGCCTAATACCCACAGAGGGATGGGAAGGACAAGCGGTCTAATCGGATGCGGGAGAGAAAATTTTAGGTGAACCCTGAGATCTTAGAGGAGGACGGGAGCAGTACCTTCCACTAGTGGAGTTTGTGTCCAAATAACCCCTATAAGTTCACGTTCGAGCACAGTGCCAGTAGAAGTATGTCATGGTAAACTTTGTTATTGTCCTACTTGAGAGTTAAAGGTGGGGGACCAATTATGATTACAAATGTCGGAGAAGAATCGATATTATCGTATATATTGTATGTGAAATATATATTGCACAACCAATTTACTTATATGAATGACACGAGGCGAAGTCGTATGTATCTGAAAGGAGGATAAATCTACTAAGGTGAAAATAGTAGAAGGCCAGATAGTGAATATCTAAAATAAAGTTGAAGAAGTAAAACTTAAGCAGAAAGTCTTGGGCAAGAGCCTATATGACAGGGTAACCTGGAGTTTAAAGAAAACACATGTGAAGTGTTCATTATTAAGGGTATTCGATAGCGTACTATATGGGTGGTACGGAGTAGCTTACTTGTGAGCGCCGGGATGCGATGCGCAATATTTTTACAATATTGTATGTACATGGTATACTTTTTCTGAATTTCGAGACAAAATTCTGTTGTAATGGGGGAAGTATGTAACACCCCGTATTTTTGACAATTTAAATAATTATGTGATTAATTATTATTATGGGAATAAGTATACGATTAATTATTGTTGTTGGATTAATTAAATTAAAATGTGAGAAATTAATTTGTTATTAATCCGGATTAAAATAATTATTAACTAGCGTGCCAAGGGTTAATACTTATTGTTGAGAATTACTGAATATTACTGTGTGATATGTAATATGGAATTATAACATTTGATAAATTGTCGAAAGTGAGAAATACGGTAATTTGGTAATTTAAGTCTGACACGCGTGTGAGTCGTGTCGGGACGAATTGAATAGAATAAAAAGATAATTGATTTTTAGTAACTCGTATGGTCATTTTGAGTGTGCCGTTGAGTCAGGGAGGGTTGAGATAGTCAAAATAGTATACCCGGGTGTTTAGTTGGGGTCTCGGGGAAATTTTAGGCCTAACCGGCATCCCGAGAGGGCATTATGGTAAATTGTATTTTTGGGTTTAATTAATGGACGAAAAATGGGAGTTATTTTATTAGCCAAGAAAAATCTTTTAGGGTTGGGAGACACAGGAAGGAAAGAACGGCCATAGAGGGTGTGAGGGAGAACCAAACTCCAAGAAGGAATGCCAAATTATCCTCACCTTGCACAACCGTGACCACCAAGGCGTAGATCGAGAAGAGAGGAACGCGTATATACCAACATCACCAACGGATCAAACCGTCATATTCGAGGCAAGTGTTTATTACTTGCTTTCTTTTAGCAATAATCATGCTCATGTTAGTGTAGGTGAAATTATCATGATTTACATGTTAATTGGGTGAAAATTGGAGATTTAAATTATGATTAAGGATTGGGTTAATTAGTGGTTGAAATTCTTTCATGTATGTAGAGGATTAATCACGAAATTGAATTACATCTTGATGAACAAATCTGGGTTGATTAGGTTCTTTAATTGGAATTTTGGAAACTAGGGTTCATGTGAATTAATTTGGGGGTTTTATGTAATTATGATGATTAATGACGAAGTAAGGATCCTAGGATGGTAGAAATGATTTATAACCTGTTAGGTGTTGATTGGTATATATGATGAGGCATTGGGTGTTGAATCTTAGAGTTTTTTAGGTCCAAAAATGGTAAAAAACCGCTGAAATTCGGTGAAGAAGATGAAATAGTAGGTCTCGCGCGAAGTCGCACGAAGTGGTTCAAACGATATGGGGATCTCGCGCAAAGTCGTTCGAACGACATGTGCAAGTGGTTCGAACGGCATGTCATTTTGGTTCGAACGACAGGGTGAATTTCTGGGAATTTTCTTAGAGTCCAGTTTTGAATTTGTCAGTTTATTGGAGTGAGAGAAACTGCCAATTAGTAAATTCAAATAGAAAAGAATTTTGGGAAAAGTATGTGAGAATTAATACTTCAATTATTTCGGTATAGAGAGAATGTACCTTGGAGATTACAAGAGAGATAGTAATCTAAATATTTATAGTATACGTAGTGATGAGGTTAAAATACATATGAGGAGTACATATGTAGGTTGGAGAAATACCTATAAATTATAATAGGATGTGTGTATGCATATTATGTGATATTATTGTAAGAGCACTAATGGGTGATAAACCGGGGGTATAAGGATGATTAATGTTAGGCGCACTAATGGGTGAGAACTCAGGGGTGCTGGATTATTATTGATAGGTGCATTAATGGGTGCTAACCCGGGGATGCAATATTTTCTTGATAGGTGCACTAATGGGTCTTAGCCCGAGGGTGCAGGATTAGTATATATATATGTATAGGGATGATGAGACTATATATATATATATATATATATATATATATGTATATGTATATGTATATATGAACTTGAAAATGTTTCTACTGTGTGAAATTAGTAGACTTGGTAATAATAATAATCATTACATTGCACCAATTAGTCTTAACATAAGGGTACAGGATTAGTGTATCTATATAGGGATGATGAGACTATATATATGTATGAGTGTACTTGGGTAAATTTCTACTTTATGAGAATAGTAGATAAAATGGAAATGAGAAATGAAATAATCTTAGTAGATAAAAGATTAACCATTCAAACGGTGAATAATGAAACTTAGTATGTGAGATAAACTATCTGAATAGCGTATTGTATGGACGATACGGGAATACTACTAGTGAGCATAGTTAGTATTAGTATGGGTTCTGACTAGTTAGACTGGGTGGTATAACTAGGGGAGATTAGATGTACGTTAGTCGTGCACAACAGATGAGAGGTGAGAAACTCATGTGAGAGTGCGATAACTAACATGCGTGTAAGACTTGTTTTAAGAACCAGTTTTAAATACTTGCTAAATCATTTTTACACCTCGGGCTCTGACCCGTTTCTTGTATTTCTTCTCTCTTTTTCTATATATATATATATATGTATTAGTACAGGTGCCTAGCCACAGGGTCATCGGTTCTAGATACTTGGATGGTTTGCCGAGCTGCAGCTATTGTGGAAGTTGCGGGTCATTGAGATAGACGCTTCTCTCATTTTATTCAGTTCCTAGTTCAGATACTTCAGTTCGGGCATGTGTCACTCATCCTCAGTAGTGGTATTGTATTAAGTTCCTTTGTAGTTCTTTTCTATTGGATTGAGTATTTATTTTGGTTTTGTTTGTGACTTTGAACTGTAAGGTTTTATCCAGTCTTAACTATTCAGTAGTTAATTCAATCAACATTCATTTCTTGTGTGTGGTTTATAATTCAATGTTCAGAAATTAATTAAATTAAATTAAATTGGGAAATGTTTTGACACTAGCTTAATTAAATGTTAGGTAATTAATTGGATTTAAATTTTCGACAGTGATGCTAAGAATGAACCAACCGAACATTTTGTTATAAATTTTATAAAGGACTGATCACCTGATATTTAATTGGGCAGGGTGTCACAGTTGATTAATTTGATCCAAAGGCTACGATCACTTCTTCAAACTGATTCTTAAAAGAAACATAAATCCAACTGTTGAATGACCAACACGTGTATGGCTGAGATACAACAGAAAATGCGTGTTTTTGTGTTATTAAAAATATGATTTGCACCCCCAGAATTCTTTAGTGCTTTCGAATTCTTCCCTGAGCAAGTATTTTAGGAAAAACAATATTTGCAAATTAACCCCAAACATTTAAAATCACAATTTAATTAATTTTGAGAAATCATTTTTAATTTTCAAAAAATAGTTTAAGTGAATTAAAAAATGTTTAAAAAATTCCTAAAAATTAATATGACCCTTGTACATACATAATATCAATAATATGCACTGTAAGTATCCTAAAGTGGTCATAAGGTAGAAATAACTTCCCTTTTAGATGGATCATGAGGTTCTTGGACTAGTTTCTTCTTTGATGCTTGGATACTTTGAGAGAGAGAGAGAGAGAAACCCTTGAAAATCTAATCCTACTTTGTCTCAATGTCTAAAGTAATTGGAACTCTTATATGATATAGACTCAAGTAAGTCAATCATATAGTGTGTTCTCACCAAACCCATGTTTGCATGATTAGAGCTAGACATACCAACTGCCTCTGGCAGTTGCTCGATGTCGATAGCTGCTAAAGCCGTTGGTTCATTTTTCTTATGGTTTTGACGGACCAGTGCTTTAACCCAAAATTTGTCCCCACACACACGGGGATGAGGAGGTGTTTACCCCTTAGAACATGCCTTGTCAATAATATCCACATCTTCTACCAATTCTTCACCAAAAATTAAGGTTATGTTTCTTCAATAACTTGAAGAACAAAACCCCAATACCCAACTGTGATCCTTAATTTCTCGAGCATCTTCTCATACACAGTAATAAAGAGCCGATCATGCAATAGTTCTACTCCCTCTTGGGTAGTGTCGTCCACCTTCACGAGTCCTCCAAACCCCTAGCCAATTACATTAAACATGTCTTCTCCCTATGAATGTAATGGGATCCCCATGACTTGTATCCAACGCACTTCATTCAATTGTCATGAGTTCACAGAACCCTCTAGGGGGTTCCGTTTTTTGGGGTTCAAACATTTAGAAGGCGATTTTGGGATTGGGAATTAGAGGTGGAATAGGATTTTTTACTGGCTTTAAATAGCCCTTATCCCGGGGGGAGGGGAGGATCAGTTAGCTTGGGATCTAGGAAAAATGGGGTATTTGCAGTGAAAAGTTATTACAATATTTTGAGAATGCTGGGGAGTATGCTTTATCCTTGGAAAAATATGTGGAGTATGAAGGCTCCTCCTAAAGTTAATTTCTTCGCATGGACTGTTGTGAAATAAAAAATACTAACTACGGATGGTCTACAAAGGAGGGGTTATAGGAAGGAAATTCGATGTTGGTTATATAAGGTGTATAGGGGGCTTAAAGGTAATCTTGAGATTAGAGATAATCCCCCCATTAATAACAGTGTTTGGCATTAAGAAAGCAAGGCAACTCAGGCGTGGAAGCTCAAGTGAGGTTGCTTAGTGTGATGACTCAGCGTGGAAGCTCATACTTTAGCTTTGTTGCGTTACTTAATCATGTTGTATCTTTTATCTACATTGACCACGAGATATAACTATTGTAATAATGTAACGATTATAATGGCATTCAGCGTGAGGCCAAATGGTACTTGCGAGAGACCAGGCTTGGCAGGGCCTGGGAGAGCTTTCACGCTCTATCGAATGACCTCATCGTGGGAACTTTAGAGGGACTTAGTTTGGAGGATTGAGAAGTGAGGAACCATTAAGGCTTGTCCTGACCATCGTAGATACACCTGGTAAAACACCAAAAGACCCTAACCGTGGAACCTCAGGCGAATCAGTCTTGAGTTCCATCGAGCGTTGATTTATGAAACAAATAACCCTCTACTTAATGTCACGTCTACTTTATGTGATGTCACTAATCGTCTAGGCAATGTCAAATATGCATTTGAGCAAACCACTGTGGTATTTAGGGCTGTCAGACAGTTGGTGAGCCACCTCTGTAACAATAGCCCCCTGGCACTCAGTGGTTAGGAAAAAGGCATGTCTTGGCATTTAATGTTTATGACGTGGAGCTAACTAGTGCATCAGGCATTTAATGTTTGTGACATAAAGTATGAGGGATGTCTTTCACAGTTATTAATGACTATGTTATCTCGGGAGTGGTGTAGGGGCTATTTAAGGGCATTAAGAACCTCTGGTGAAGGGATGTTCTTTTGAGAGTTCATAAGTTATTGTTAGAAAGAAAAATATACATCAGGAAGAGAGATATATTACGAACCAGAGTTCACTCACCCACCATTGCCATTTATTACGAAGCTTTTAATACTTGACAGGGATCTTTTGAGGGTGGTTGGGGTGTTTGGCTGTCTGCCAAGGTGTATCTAGGATGCTTACTTATTTTTCCCTCTGAATGAGTTACCTCTGAGTTTCATTATTATTCTTTGAGTTATACACGAGAGTTCTTGTGACTTCAAACTGAGTTTATCTTCACGAAGTTGTGATTGCGTGTCTTGTAATTAATTAATAGTGTTGCTGGTTAACTTATCATTGTTGTACTCAAAAGGGGTTACGCCTATATTTAATCTAAACTACCCTCTTAGATTTGGCGACTCTGCTGGGGAGGTATTCTTCTAATCAAAGAGTATGACGCAGGATAATATTAATCGAAGACTTAACTTTGATGATATTCAACACAATGAATAACAAGCAGCGAGGGAGATGGAGGCTTATAGAGATGGATATTCTCAAGTGGAGGCACCTCCAGTTCAAATGGTGACAGGTGTTCTAGGGGTGACGCAAGCTTCCGCGAGCATCGAGTTGGGACCATTTGAACTTGAGTTAGAACTGCCCCAGCAAGCTTCCATGAGCACCGAGTTGGAACTGCCCCAGCAAGCATACCCCCTATTGCGGTTCCGATAATGGGAGCCTCAGGAGTAACAAGCGTTCCAACTATGGTGGTTATTCCAAGTGCAGGAGGCATCCCACCTGTGGCCCTCTACCCGTTCCTTCAACGGTATCGACAATGGAGGAGATGAGAAAAAAGATGCTGAAGGAGATGCTGAAGTTCATGCAAGCTTCCTCGCAATCTGCTGGCGAGGTAGCTTCAGTTTATGACGAATTTCGAACGCCTTACCCTCGGGAATATAACGATGAGCCTTACCCCAAACATTATATTCCTCATATCTTTGAAAAGTACATAGGAAAGGGTGGGAACTCGAAGGAGCACATTAAACTCTTCGTTGAGCATTTGGGGGCTCACTGTAACGACAAAAAACTCAGTTTAAGGGAGTTTTCCAAATCCTTAACCGATAAGGCATATACCTAGTATTCTCATCTAGATCCTAAGAGTGTTTCCACGTGGCAGGAGATGCGCATTTTTTCCATCCAGAAGTTCTTTCTGGCAGAAGATGAGTTCACCTTGACCCAACTGGGGAGAGAGAAGCAACAACCAGGGGAAGACATGGTGGCGTATGTACCAAGGTTAAGGGAAAGGTCCCTCGATGTGAGGGAGGAAGATAAAGAGTCTAAACTACTATAGATCTGTGCGGAAGGACTGCTTCCTAAGTACATCTGCCATCTCATTAACGAGACACGGGAGGGGACTTTTACGGCATTCCTAAAAGAAGCAGGGAATATATCATTGGTGGTACGACCAAACCCGGTGGTGTTCCCATGATGTTTAGGCAGACAATAGAACCTGTGGTAGGAAGGTCTCAGCCCCGACGGGTGGGTTCCCTCGATACGGGAAAGGATGGGACTTGTGAATGGACAGAATGACAAAACTATAAGCGACAGAGGTGTAACAGAAGAAGACCTCCAAGTAGTCCCTCGGCCTGAGAAAATCTCGAAGAATCTAAAAGACAAGATGCAGCCTAGAATGGACCCGATGGAACACGGGTCACACGGCAAAGTGTGCTGAGTCGATTCTTTGAAGAAGAAGGGCAGAGGCTTCAAGGGAAAGTAAAAGAAAGGAAGTTACAAGAGCCAGTAGATAATGAAAGAAGATTGTTACTAAGGAAGGGAAAGTGGGTTATCACCTATGATGGTGTGAACGGGAAGCGGAAGGAGCTATGACAGAGACCGAGGAGGAGGCTGACCCGATATTTGAGTGTTTTTTGGTGGATCAACAGGAACAATATATGATGATAGATAATTATAACATGTAGGAATTCATGAAGGATGTTGTTGAAGAACCAGACTACATGACAGACCAACAGAAGCCACAAGAACAAGAACTAGAGCAGCTAAACTTGGCAAGAGAAGTGGACGACCCAAGGCCTATCTTTCTCACGAAGGATCTTTGTATGGAGAAATGGGAGGCTCTTATTATGCTAATCCGGGAGTTCATAGACATTTTTGCATGGAAGTATACGGAGATGGAGGGGATAGATGAAGAAGTAAGCTGCCACAAATTAAACGTGATACCTTAAGCCATTTCGGTCAAGTAAGCAATGAGGACCTACAAGACTGAGCTGGACTTAAAGATAAAAAAAGAGGTCCAACGCCTGTTAGCAGCAGGATTCATCAAACTGATACAACACCCACTCTGGCTATCTAGCATTGTCCTGGTGGGTAAAAAAGATAAGAATCAGATAAGGATATGCATGGACTTCAGAGACTTGAATAGGGATTGGACCAAAGATAAGTTCCCTCTACCCTCTATCAATAGCTTGATAGATGCAACGGCTGTACATGAGATGTATAGTTTCATGGATGGGTATGTAGAGTACAATCAGATCAAGATGGACCCCACAGATGAAGAGAAGAGGGCATTTAGAAGGTAATGCCGTTTGGACTCAAATACGTTAGGGATACTTATCAGGGAATAATGATGGCCATTTTCCATGACTTCTTTCATAAATTTGTGGTGTTTTATGTGAATGATTTGGTCATCAAATCGAAGAAGGAGGGGTCCCACCTGAGCGATTTGAGGAAAGTGTTTACCATATGTAGGAAGTACAAACTGAAGATGAACTCGCTGAAGTGCATTTTCAGAGTAACCAGTGGCAAGTTTGTAGGTTTTATAGTAGATCGACAGGGAGTACATATGGATCAAGACAAACAGCGAACGATCTTAGAGATTCCAAGTCCAATAACGGTGAAGGAGCTCAAGAGTTTCCTCGAAAAAGTCTCCTACCTTAGGAGATTTGGGCCTGGATTGGCCGAGATAACACACCCATTGATGTAGCTTTTATGAAAGAACACAAAGTTCAAGTGGGAGGAAGCTAACCAAGAGTCTCTCACCTGGCTGAAGAAGCTGCTCATTTTACCACACACCATGATTCGTCCAACGGAAGGAATACTGCTGCAGTTATACCTCATGTCCACCATGAAGTTCGTTAGAGATCTATTAGCACAGGAGATTCACGGGTAGTAACGGCCAGTCTACTACATTAGTAGAATCATACACGGGCCAGAGGTCAGGTACAGTAGCTTGGAAAGGAATTATTTATCATTGGTCTTTGTAGCACAAAAGCTTAGACATTATATGTTGTCTTTTACAATTCATATTGTAACGAGATGTGATCCTATTAAGTTTTTTTTTTTTGCAAAAACTACATTAATTGGTAGGGAAACTAGGTGGTTCCTCATTCTCTCAGAGTATGACTTGAAATGCGTGGTCCCTTGCGCAATTAAAATCCAGGCATATGCAGACCTCTTGGTAATCTTTTTGTCTTGGATATTTGATCCATCACGAGAGAGCATTCCAGGATACAATTTATAAGCTAATCACTTAGACGCAAGCAAAGAGGAATGGACGATGCAGTTTGATGGATCTTAAGCAGAGAAGAAAGGAGGAGCAGGAGTTATTCTTTCAAGAGGTACGAAAGAAATTTGTCTTTCCTACAAGTTAGACTTCCCTTATTCCAATAATGAAGAAGAGTATGAGGTGTTGGTACTGGGGTTATTAGAGGCCCTTCGAAGGGGAATTCGTTCACTCTGCATCAAAGGTGATTCGAACTTGGTGATTCAGTAAGTAAATTGAGAATAAGCGTTGAAACGCCTCAATTTGTTACCTTACAAGACAATCATTCATAGGCTTCATAACCAGTTCCATCGAACCAAGATCAAGAGGCATCCCCGAATGATGAACCTTTATCCAGATGCTTATGCCACCATCACTCAGAAGATGATCATGAGAGACGATGCAACTACAGTCGTGATTCAATGAAGAATGGCTCCCTCAGTGGTATAGTCAATTCTACTGATGGAGGATGACTCTGACTGGAGGGGAGAGATTAGAAAATAATTAGAGTTCGAGGAAGGAGCGATGGAATGGAGAGAATTAGCCCAATACTTTACAAATCAGGGAAACCTTTACTTCATAAATATGAGAGGATGGCTGTCGAGATGCATCGACCCAGAAAAAGCAGAGCGGAGACTAAAGAAAGCACAGGAAGAGCACTGAGAGACAACTGAGATCCCTATTTACAGAAGAATTCATAGGGAGTGATACTTTTGTCCTAGAATGAAGCAGGATGTAGCAGAGTTACAACAGAAGTGTGACAAGTGCCAACTATTCTTTAAGGCAGTTGAATGTCATTTCGTTGAAGCTCAATCAGATTGGAGGCAGCCCTATATTGACTTCATTAAAGATGGAGTTATCCCAATAGAGAAGATTGATGCGATGGGACTCAAAAGAAGGGCCTCAAGGTTCTACGTTCAGGAGGGCCAGCTTTATCGAAGAGGGTACTTCAACAGGCCATTGCGTTGCATCACAAAGGAGGAAGTAGTCGAAGTCCTCAAACAAGTTCATGATCCAGCTCACATAGGAGGGGAAAAATAGTATGATCATCTAATGATGTTAGGGTATTATTGGCCGACGTTGGAGAAAGACTCTGCTGAGTTCGTTTAAAAATGTAAAGCTTGCCAACTGCATGGAAATATAATCCATGCTCCATCGGTGGATCTACACTCTCTGGCCACACCTTATACTTTTCACACTTGGGCATTTAACATAGTAGTGGAAATACATCCTTCCTCGAGGGGGAAGATCTGGATACTAATGGCAATGGAGTGCTTTATAAAGTGGGCTGAGGCGATACCACTAAGAAGTGAAACTATAGGGGTGGTGAGCAACTTCATCAGAGAATACATCATTTGCCATTTTGGGATTCCAAAGATTATTCTCTCTGATAATGGAACCCCCTTCATCAATTTGGAGGTAACAATGCTCACAAACAAGTACACCATTGTTCATCACACTTCAACGGTGTCCTACCCAAAGGGAAACGGTCAAGCCTAAGCAATTAACAAAACATTAGTTAACATTTTGGCTAAGATGATGGAGTATTTCCTAGTATCATGGGATGACAAAACATCAGCTGTATTGTGGGCTTATCGAACAACTAAAAGAAAGCCCACACGATATACCCCGTTCTCCCTTGTGTATGGAGCTGAAGCGATTCTCCCGATAAAGTTGGAAGTGCCCTCATCCCGATATGCCTTGCGAAGTAGAATGCTCGCTCAGAACAGACATGTGCAGTTAGAAGTGTTGGACGGACACAGAGACAATGCGATGCAACACCTTCAAATGTACATGAGGCAGCCCTCCAGGGCGTATGACAACTTGGTGAGACCAAGGAAGTTCGTGGAGGGAGACATCATTTTAAAGGCAGCAGTAAAGCACATCAGGGGGCTTCCTCTGCCTAAGTTTGTAGCAAATTGGGAGGGACCTTTCATTGTAAAGGAGGCTCATGATTCAGGTTATTGTCTAATTTCTAATATGGAAGAAGATAAACCATTTGAGATTAATAACCAATGGTTGAAGGTCTATCATGTGTAAAGTAAGTAACCTTATAACATCGATGTATCTAGCGTTTTGTTATGAATGTATATAAAGTCATTATTTTTCTTCTCGAAAGAGGTTTATTTATTGTAACTAGGGTGAGATGGAAGATGGAAAAGTTGGTATTTTATGCAAATAGTTATAACACAAAGAAGTGATAAGAAAATAAGACATAACTAATCTTTCATTCATAAATTGGGAGGTTTTACAAAAATGGGAACTATTGTCCAGGAGTACATAAGAAGGAAAACTGAAAAATTTATACAAGTATGAGAGAGGTCATTTGCCTAGGAGGTACCACAAGTCTGGAGTAGAGAAATTATCTCCAGGCAGACCCAAGGAAGCTACTAGGTAGGCTTGCTGAGTGTTGATGGAACCTTCCAGACTTGTCTGAACTTGGGCACTGTGACGCCCCGAACCGGATTTAAGGGTTATTATAGGATCGACACTTATCCGATCCGAGTGTCAGGTGTGGGGTGCAATGAACAACCTAAATAATGTTATTATTCCAATTTTATTATTAAATAAGATTATGCCTTGCTTAGTATGCAATTCCAATATAAAATAACCTACGTGCAGGACCCAAGGGAAGTGCCCCCAAGGCCAAGTAAATAGACCTACAAACGTTAATGCAAGTAAATACTACCAGTATAACACTCTCAATGTACGAAGCCGCATACAACCTGCCGTAACAAAGAGGAGGGAGTGAGCGAAAGGCTCAGTGGGATTTATACAAATGCAACATAGAAACGAACGGCAGAAAAGAATACTCACTCACTATATGCTCATGAAAATATGTATATATCTACATATATACTTTTGAAAATACATGCTCCGTGTATTAAATCATTTTATTCCAAAAATATTATTTATCCCCATTCATCCTCTTTTTCTTTCCCCAAATAGTCACTTTGGATAATCTTTCTTTAAATCACATTATTTCCCATTAACGCACACGGTTAATCATTTATAGGAAAACCCTTTCTATTCTTGAAACAATTCATCTATTCAACATTTATTAACTCACGCTAGAGTTACTTTGCCAATATTTTAATATTCTCATTAAAACAATCTTTATGACAGGCACACCTCGTGTTTGGAAAATATTCATTTTCATTGATAAACTTATACTCCACATGACACAAAATATTTATTGTTTTACGAAAACTTGTTCATTTCCCTTTTTCAACCTTTTGCAAATCTCAAAGATTTATTCGCGTAAATTTTAAGAATATTCTCATTCTTCATTTCTTATTACAAGAATTATCAATCTTCGCCTTGGAGTCTAGCCATTATTCCTGGATTTCACGGGCTCTACACCATCGGTCTCCAGTCGCCATATGCTCATATGTACAGGCTTTGGGGTCTTTCACCACTAGGGACGTCATGCCCTGCTTAATTCTTGGCATCATTCAAGTATCCGTTCTTATGTTTTCCATGTGTTTCAATATTATTCTCAATGTTCACATTTATTCTCACTTGGAAAAATCATTCTTTCATTTTTCTTCTAAACTATTCATTGACATTTTTATTTCATAAAAATGTTCCGCTTTACGTAAATTTACCAATTTACCCATTTCTTGTCAAACACGCATTTAACCATTTAACAAATGTTGTTCCCAAAATAGTCACTAACTTTCCAACTTAATTCTCAAAACACTTTTAACAACTTAACACTTGTCAAAAACTATATTTTTACTCATATTTCACACTTATCATTTTAGTGAAACTCATTATTTTCACTTAGCAAAAATATATCATTAATCTCCTTTTATCAAACTTAATTAATACATTTAATTGCCAAATATTTTATTGACATCATACTATTCACTGTATTTACGACAATGCCACTAATATTTGTTTCACACAAATATTATCCTTTTAAATGGGTTTAAACATACTAATTTCGCCAAAAACCAATTTATAACTTCTCAAAGTGTATTTCTAATATGTCCAACATAATTTGAGTAATAAATTCCAATTTTTATAAAAAGGTTTTATTTCCATTTATGTTTCCAAAATAAGTTGTACACACTTTAAATACCCATTTGGCCACTATCAACACATTTGGCCTTCTTTACTTTCTTTAATCACACTTAAGTATCAATTTAAAAGTAAGCATTTTATACTTTGATTATTTACATATCAACCTCAAATATTTCTCATTATGAGTTTCTGCATCTCAAAAACTCCCATTTAAGTAAAAGTCCAATTTCTTTTTCTACTTCATCATTTTGGAAAGAAAGCCCCATTTTTATTTCGTAAAAATGGCTTATATTAGACCAATATTTTTCTAAACATGAAATTAAATTATTTACCCTTGAAACATCATTTTGACACATTTTATTTCATTAAATGTTCAAGGCTAATATCCTAGAATTTATCCACCTTTTGAACCCATCAAAATTACTTCTTAAAAACTCATTTCTACACACCAAATGATGATATGATGACTAAACAACATGAAGTTGTAAATTAGCTAAAATACTACATATATTAAGTCTAATATATGTAAATATCATTCTAAAAATTATCAAACTCTAAACCTCAATCAAAGTAAGATTTTTCCACCTCTTAAGACTCCAAAATGGTGGTGTAGGAGGAGCAACCCCCACCTTCAAAGGTGGCCTCAAGGGGTTACCAAATGAATCCTCCATGAGAGGTTTATATGTGTTCTAGGAACTCCTTCTTTAAGCTCTGAAAACTTCCTTAAGTTATATACTCCTTGAATGGTTATTTTGAGATGTTTTTGGGCATCATTAATGGTGCTTTGGTGGGTATTTGAGGGGTGTGAAGTTTAGCTACGTTTTTTGAAAGAACTCTAAGGCTTGGGGAGCTCAAACGGGTGAGAGGAAAGTGGAGAAATCTGATGGAAAATGAATAATGAAGTCTAAGACCATTCCCCCCTCTTTTATAATTCATTTCTAACTTACAAAAAACAAGAAACCCATGTGATACATCCCCCCCCCCCCCCCCCCCCTGCTCCACACACACACACACACACACACAGTAAGCCAAAAACTCTTCAACCAAGGTCTTAAAAGGAGTGAGACAAGCCTAAAAATAAGTAGGAATAAAGGCATAAAATAAGGAAGAGTTGTTGGATACATGCCAACCAAAATTTGTTATTATTATTAATATTTTTACTATTTTTACAACTGAAAGTAGCTCTAAAATAGGTCTAAATGACGTTTTTTGGGGATGTCAAAGAAGAGAAAGTTGCTTAAAATTAAATTTTAAGTCGTTCTGAATTTTTTCAGAATTTTCTGAGAACTTTTATTTTTTGACGAAAATAATAATATTTTATTTATTCATTCATTTTTTTTTACTTTTGACCCCATGGAACTCTTAGGCCTATTTTTAGTATCCCATAACTATGGTCAAATTATTTTTAACCCCAATAAAACATCCTACAAAAATTGTACAAGTCTGTGTACTGCGCGACACGCGCTGACAAAAATCGCGTTATATTAAATATGATCGTGTCACAATCATTCATTAGAATTTTTGCATGAAACTTAACCAACATACTTACTAGTACAATTAGGACTTAAATGTGCATACATACGAACCATGCAACGTGGAGATTCTTTTTCTCCTTAATTATTTTTCGTGCCATTTTAGCGTAATTCCCTTATATATTTATTCCTAAAATTTTTCATTCGAATAAAATCATCAATTTATTATTCAATATTTTTTTTCTAGGGTGGGGTATCACAGACACGCTCAATGAGGAGTTTTTCTCGCCTCAGCTTTGCTAGACGCAAAGCTTCTTCGATATCCTTCACCTCTTTGTTAGCAGCTTCAAGTTCAGATATCAGTTTGACCAGCCTAGCTTCCTCGGGACGTTGAGCATCTCGGTGCTTCTGTAGTAGCTCCCTCCGACTTACGAATTACTGGCTCTTCAAAGTTTTCAAGTGTCTAATCAGCTAGCTAAATTGGAATCCATCTCGACCCAACTCCTTTACATGGCCCAAGAATTGGTTGAGGAGGGGCCTGGTAACGTTTACAGTAGGAGTATTGACGATATCAGCAACAATTATTGCCATACCTTGAAGCATGTGGCTCATCACCGCAATGTTTGTCCAAAGACAATCGACAGTGTAAGTCTCAGGGTGATGGTTTACAATCTGCTCAATTACCAAATGATGGCTGGCAGGCATTTAGGGAGATCATTGAAGGACCATGAGATAGAATTTATGAGGAGCCAGGTTAGGCAGAGGAAGCTCACAACTAGATTCTCTATCGGATGCAGCACCTATCGTGGAACCATGGTTGTTGTGACTAGATTATTCCAAAATAGCCTGTTCATGATGGAGTGATGCGATGGGCGAAGGGACTGATGGAGGTCTCTCTCCAGTTGGAAGGGATGCGCCAGCAACCTGGAGACAGATCAAGCAAATAATGAGTTAAGTGAAAAATTCTTAACAAGTGTTTTTATTGTTAAGTCACCGTTACTGGTGGAGTTTGACGAAAAATCTTAACAAGTGTTTATCATTGTTAAGTCACCGTTACTGGGGGAGTTTGATGAAAAATCTTAACAGTGTTTATCATTGTTAAGTCACCGTTATTGGTGGAGTTTGACGAAAATCTTAACAAGTGTTTATCATTGTTAAGTCACCGTTACTGGTGGAGTTTGACAAAAAATCTTAAATAAGTGTTTACCATTGTTAAGTCACCGTTACTGGTGGAGTTTGATGGAAAATATTAGCAAGTGGTTATCATTGCTAAGTCACCATTATGGGCGTCAACATTATTGGTGGAATTTTATAAAAGGGAAAATATTAACAAGTGTTCTCATTGTTAAGTCACCATTACCAGTGGAGTTTGAATGTTTGAAAAATGAGACTCTTCTAGATTGTACATTGTCAAGAATAAAGGACACACATCAATAAACAGAGAGAAACTAGGAAAATATATTAGCAATGGTTGGAGCAATGGTGGGGACTGCTGGGCGCAGGTTCATCTCCTCAAAAGCCTTAACGGAACCCTCAGGTAGAGGAACCTCAATGTTCGGTAAGGGTCATGCGCCAACAAAGGGTACTAAGGCCAATATTGGGGTGGTGTTGGACAAAGAAGTTTGACCGTCCATGGATGCACCCACACTTTTGGTGCCAGAAGAAGAACTATGCTGGGCAGAGGGGTCAACGATGGCTTTAGGGATGGGAAGAGTCCCGATAGACGTTGGTGGGATTAGACCTGAAGAGAACTTCAAAATTAAACTAAGTGTTAGAAGTGGGGAATAAATACAGAAAGAAAGAGACATACTTCATGATTATCTTACCTCAATAATGTTACTAAAGAGAGGAACTACAGTGATGCGTCTTGTCAATACAAATGGAAGAAGAATGTTAGCCAATAAAGAGGCCACTTCAACCTAACGCATCCCAAGAGGTTAAAATTCAGCAAAAAAAAAGAGAGAGAAAAGACGTCAAACCTAACAGTGTTCAGAATGTGCTACCTCTGGAGAACTTTCAACGATGGGAAGAGAAACCTCGGGTTGGGTTGATAATTCAGAGTAAGCTGGGGGAGCTTCCTCTAGCTGAGAGGAAATTCCCATAAATTCAACGGAATCACCCCTGTAGTAGAATCCTTCGTACGTTGGGAGGAAAAATGGCGAGAGTAAGTAATCCCGATCGTGGGGGAACGGGAGGAGTTAAAACGGTTTGAGAGGAACCAAAATGTCCCCCCACCAAAGGACTCATAGGGGGGCTAGGCCTTTCTTCTTCAGCTTCCTGCACCAAAGTTCCTAAGAGTTAGACAGATGAAGTTTGTTATAGAAAAAAATGATAATTGAAAAAAAAACACATGCATACCTCCGATCTAGAGGGAGAATGGGATAATATCACCATTGGCGAGGAAGGAAGGGAAGCAGTAGCAGAAGGAGCTGGGGAGAGATGTACATCGGGAGCCCGTTTCTTCTGGGATTTAGTACCCAGAGTCTTTTTCCTCGCACTCGTAGCACTAACACTTTGAGGAACCCTTGATCTCTTCTTCCTCTTTTACCATGGTCCCGATGGATCTACTAAGATAGTGGGGAAGGTAGTAGCAGGAGGAACGACAAGAGCGTATCATCGAAACTCAGAATTTATTCACTCAACCTCAACTTGAATTTTCTTCCTCAACTCCTCACTCACTTCTGTAGACATAGGAGGAGGAACAAAAGTAATGGGGAATGCCTCTAAATGAGCTTGAGATTGAGGTTGGGACTTAGACTTTGAGTAAGTCACACTCTTAGACCCCCTAGTTTTTTTAGCTAGTGGCTTGGAAGGTCCTTCATCAGAAGCTGCTTCGGTTGGAACCCCTTCACTAGAGACACCTCTAGAAGGAGCATGTAGTTTGGGTGCTAGGGTTTTTTTCGGCTTTGGAGTAGAAATGGAATTATGTAACAGTATGGAGGAAGCTCAGTGGGAGGTTCCTTGAGAGTTTTTCTCATAGGCAACTCCATTCCCAGAACAAAATTTCCTTTTAAATCCAATTCCTGTGAAGAAAACGAGAGAACCGGGGGATATACAGGAGTCCCCCAATAAATTCAAAGATTTGGGCCAATTAATTTGGCCAATACTTGGTGGCAAATAAAGAAGTCACATATCCTTGCCTGAAGATACTGTGGATGGTGACTCTATCTGACATTGTGGAACTCACCCCCCACGCAACAGTGTAAATGAAGAGAGAACAAGCCTCGTTGAACGTCACATTGGGGTGGTTTAGATGGAAAATGGGGTGATTAACCCCTTGGTCAAAATCAAATTGACGGGCACACCGATAGGGGTTGTAATGTTCGCATGTGTATCCCCACCTGGTGTACGATGGTAAGTAACTTAGAGAGAACAGAAGAACCATAGCAAGCAAAGGGTCTTCTTCCATAAGGTCCACAGTTATTGGTTGAACCACCCTTGGCTCATTTTTAAAAAAAATCACAAGTATGGAAGAAAACTTCCACTTCATAGTTCCGCATCACAAAACAGTATCGTTTGTCAATAACAGAGGTTAACTCCTTTCGACTTTGCCTCTTGTGATAAACGTAAGAACGAGGAGGTAGAATTATTTCTCCCGAAGGAGGACGGTTGGTTTTAGCTACTACATCGGGAAACGAACATAGAGGAAGCCCATCATAAGTAGGCAGTTGGCCAGGTTATAACGGCCAAGAGACCGTTCCATGTCAAAGTGGGTTCTATCAAGCCATGTATAGAGTGATCTTAGGGCAATTACAGCGAGAGGAAGTTTGATACCCCAGGCCAAATGAAGGGATATGTTAATGAGGTCCCTTCGGGGTTGGTCATTAGGTTTCCTCATTAAAAGGAAGCGAGAGAGGATGACAAGGATAAAAGCAGGTAGTTCTAATGATGTACCTTGACCAGGGGCAGCCTTAGAAGAGCTACCCTTAGAAGGATCTCGGAAGAAATAGTTGATGAGGGGAGTGAAGGTGGCTTTGTTTGAAGAACTAATGCACCATCGGCATATACGGTCCAACTCTAAACGGTTAGCAGCCTCTTGGGCATTTAAAACTTCATCAGAATAGGGATCATGGCCTATGAACTCAAGGCCTAGAAATTCATAAACGTCTTCCAACGTTACTGTGAACTTACCCATACAACAATGAAAGTGTAAGTGGTAACATTCCAGCGAGACACCAGGATGGGGATGGCAGCATTATTCTTTAACAGAGTAAATTCACCGAATCACTTGGCCCGATGAAGCCTAATTTTTATGAGGATGACAGCGTGGGAACTCTGCACGTGAGCGTTCTAGGTAGTAAAGTGAGCAGGAGAACCCCCAGGCCCTTCGAAGTCAATATGGGACCATGGGAAGTCCTCTCGCTCAAGGCAAAATCAGCTGCATTTTCATCCTCATCACCGAGTACCATATCATCAAACTTGGCGTTAAAAATGCAAGTCTTGCAAAACCCAAAAAAATCATCACCCTTGACAAAAATGGGGGATCGACGGTAAAAACGCAGTTGCTCTTGACGCGCGACAGTCAAGGAGGTGGCGTCCTCAGTAACAGTGGTGACAAAAGTGGTGGCAGTAGGGGTGGCAGGTGGAGTGTTGGCGGCAGACACACCAGGGTTGCTTGAAGAAGCCATTACAGATGAAACCGAGGTATAAAAAGCTTAAAAGAGCTACCAAATGATTAATAATGGAGTAACCAAAGGTTGAAGGTGATTACAGAGGAAAGCGACGAAGAAAGGCTGGACAATAAAGGAGTTTTTGCAGACTTTCTCTCTCTAAAGTATGTCTGGGGTTTGAAGAAGACAAAGAAAATAGCTGCTAAGTGTTTTGAAAAATAGACGTTTGCAATCCCTTAAACCCGTCTTTTGAATTTCCCACAAACACACGTGCAAAGTCGCCTATAATCATTTCAAGTGGACATGTGTCACTTCGGGGAGTGTCCTGACAGTTGAAAAGATAGCAACACGCCATTAATGAAGTGACGCATGGGGAATAGAAAGGGTTTTCTTCCTAGGCAAGTTTAAGTTTTGACGCCAGAATTTTTGTTAGACATATCCAATCGTTCCCAACACAAAAACTGTCCCAACGGTTCAAAAAGATACGTTGTCCCCTCACCATAAGTCCAAATGTTGTTTAATTTGTGACTCAGGTACATCGGGGAGAATTTTTCTACTTTTTTGAACATGAATAAATGATGATACAACAGAGCCCAAACGAAGTAGCACCTTTATGTAGGGAGAAATTTCAGAAGGAGAAGTTTACAACAAAAAACCCACTGCCTACAATTATACTCAACAATAGCACAAACGGGAGAATTTCACTTGCCAATAGTCAAAACGGGTATTCGAGAAAGTCAGCAGGTGTTTCGGGAGAATTCCAAATTAGCCAAGGGAGCAAAGACAGAACGGTTGAATCTCAGCAATAGGAAAAAGTGGCGATGTCCCTTCGCCAAATCATCGACAATCCGCAGCACTTTGGTTCAGGTACACTAGGGAGAATTTTACTTTTTCCAGGCAGTAATATTGGAAGAGGTCGTAATGAAGATAGAGACACCAAGGTTCATCGGATTGAGAAGTTTTCATGCAGATATTTCTTATTCCCACAACAAATCCCTCCACGAAGGGAAAAATATAGAGCGCGCTTGAAGGTAATCTTGAGATTAGAGATAATCCCACCATTAATAACAATGTTTGGGATTAAGACAGCGAGGCAGCTCAGGCGTGGCAGCTCAAGTGAGGCAGCTTAGCATGATGACTCAGCGTGGCAGCTCATACTTTAGCTTTGTTGCGTTACTTAATCATGTTGTATCTTTTGTTTATATTGACCACGATCTATAACGATTGTAATAATGTAACGATTATAATGGCATTCAGTGTAAGTTCAAACGGTACTCGCGAGAGACTAGGCTTGGCAGGGCCCAGGAGAGATTTCATGCTCTATCGAATTACCTCGCCGTGGGAACTTTATAGGAACTTGGTTTGGAGATTGAGAAGTGAGGCACCGTTAGGGATTGTCCTGACCACCTTAGATACACCTGGTAAAACATCAAAAGACCCTAACCGTGGAACCTCTGGCGGAGCAGCCTTGAGTTCCATCGGTCGTTGAGTTGCGAACCAAATAACCCTCTACTTAATGTCACATCTACTTTATGTGATGTCACTAAATAGGTAGGCAATATCAAATTTGCACTTAAGTAAACCACTGTGGTATTTGGGGCTATCAGACAGTTGGTGAACCACCTCTGTGACGACAGCCCCCTGACACACAGTAGTTAGGCAAAACGCATGTCTTGGCATTTAATGTTTATGACGTGGAGCTAACTAGTGCATCAGGCATTTAATGTTTGTGATATAAAGTATGAGGGATTTCTTTCACAATTATTAATGACTGAGTTATCTCGGGAGTGGTGTAGGGGGCTATTTAAGGGACCCAACCACCTCTGGGGAAGGGATGTTCTTTTGAGAGTTTAGAAGTTATTGCTACAAAGAAAAATATACATCAGGAAGAGAGATTTATTACGAACCAGAGTTCACTCACCTACCATTGCCATTTATTATGAAGCTTTTAATACTTGATAGATATATTTTGAGGGTGGTTTGGGTGTTTGGTTGCCTGCCAAGGTGTATCTAGGATGCTTACTTCTCTTTCCCTCTGAATGAGTTACCTCTGAGTTTCATTATTATTCTTTGAGTTATACACGAGAGTTTTTGTGAGTTCAAACTGAGTTTATCTTCACTAAGTTGTGATTGTGTGTCTTGTAATTA
Source organism: Sambucus nigra (assembly GCA_949130495.1). NCBI lineage: Eukaryota > Viridiplantae > Streptophyta > Magnoliopsida > Dipsacales > Adoxaceae > Sambucus > Sambucus nigra. The sequence continues at coordinate 191,612,626 of OX422209.1, forward strand.
ATCAATAGTGTTGCTGGTTAACTTATCATTACTGTACTCAAAAGGGGTTACGCCTCTATTTAATACAAACTACCCTCTTACATAAGGAGGTAGGAGAGACTACCAATCACTTCTGCATTGCTCGGTGTCGAGGGGGTTATAGGGTATTTTTCTTTATATGATCAAGGTGGAATGGGTTATTTCGACGATGGTGAGTGACCTATTATTTTCTTGGCATATTCCTAAAGGGTGGAAGGGCACAAGGAGGGTGTAGAGGGTGGTTTCGCATTGCATTTTTTGGATGGTCTAGCTCGAGAGAAATAAGAGGTGTTCCGAAGGAGTGAGCTTAGCCCCATTTATATTGAGATAAGTGTTCTTAAGTTTGTTGCTAGGGTGGCATGGGAAGGTCCCTTCACCTTCTCTCTAATTTTTTATGGACTTTCTAGAGGAGTTACACAAGCTAGAGTAAACTGTTTTTTATTGTTTGGTGTTTTTTCTTATATGGGTTCGGATATATTTCGTGGATATAAGTTTTCGCCCCCTTAGGAGGATTGTTCTATTTAAAATTTTACTCATTAAAATAAACTTACAATGAAACATTCAGTATGATTATCTTGAATGGGGGTTCCGTCCATCTACCCTAAAAAAACATATGATTATCTTGAACCCAAATTACTATATCGCAATCCTATATGCATTAGTTCAATGACATTATTCATGTAACAAAAAAACTCATAACTTTTTTCAATACCACGTGAAAAGATATACAAAGATGGTTATAAACTTAATGAAGAAGGATGAGTTATTTTCTCCCCAAGGAGGACCCATCATTATGGCTGAGATTTCCTTCCACTCTAGTCACCATTATAAATAAAAGAAAAATGAAGCTAATTTTTTAATCTTAATTTTTCTTTTATTTTTAACTTCAAATTGCATACTGAAAATGAGCACAATATGGTCCAATGCTTGTTTAGAGAAATGGGTAATAAATAAGTTAAGGGGAAGCAGATATGGTCTAGCGCTCGTTCAAAAACATGCAATCGAACGCAATATAGAATATTGTTCAAAAAAATGCAATCGAAGGCAATGTTGAATATTTCATTTTGGAATGTATATATTCTAAATCTCATTATTCATATGCCTCTATGTTGAATGTTTTATTAGCCAATAATTGTAGGTATCTTAACAATTTATAATTTCATCTTAAAAAAAGTTTCTGGAAGGCTTGTGAACATTTAGAGTTGTGTTGAAAATTTGCAAAGACATTTCAATAGTCTCATTTGAAGTTTGGGGTCTATACACGTGACAGAGTATGCAGACATCACTACAAGAAATTGTACATTTTGCTGCGAAAAAAATCGTAGCCAAATGTTCAGTCTTTGTTGCTAAAGATATTTGGCAGTGATTTTTTTTCGTAGTAGTGTCGTGGCCAAAGCCCCGTGGCTAAAGGTATATGAGAACGAAAATGAGTTTCGTGGCCACTAGTAGACTTATTGTCCACGAAAAAAATCGTATCCTATTGTGTACCTTTTTGCAATGATTTTTTGTCGTTGTTGTTTGTCAAAAAAATTTGTAGCAAATAGTATAATTTCGGGCCAAATTGTCTCCCATATATTCTTCAAAATTCGTGTCTAATTAAGTTTTCAGCGTTTGCCACCACTAAAAATCGTTGCAAATAGACTTTTCTAACACATCTGTCCACAAATAAAAATCGTGGCTAATGTTATATATTATTATTTTTTTGTGGCTAATGTTATATATTATTATTTTTTTTACTAGTGTTATTAGCATTTTTAATATTATTTTCACTATTATTACTAGTTTATTTTCATTACAAATAGTTATCACAAATGTCATTTTCATAATGACAATTAACTAATAACATTAATACTTTGCGACATTTACATGTTCATCCGCATACTCGAAAAATAATTAAAATGTAAAATCATGTTCACAAAGTACATCTATTTAAAATGCAAAGTGTTACCAACATATTAAAATGCAAAGTGTTAAAAAAAATCGGCAGAGTTTCCTTTGTTTTAACATTAAAACTAACCTGTTCAATCCATTTAAAAATAAACTTCAACACAAAATAATCCACCATACTTAATCCCACCCTCCAAATCAACAAATAAAACTCAACCTACTTAACATCCGCCTCCAATAACCAAACATAGTTAACCCAATAAGATTGCGGCATAAAATAAATCACAATTTTACTTACATAGATTTCTTCGACTTCGGGAGATGTCCAATTCCCATTTTTACAATGGGTTTCTTTATAAAATTCGATCCTATTAGGCTCAACACCGCTAGCCGCCTTTACTTTTTGTCAAAATATAATAAGTATATAACCAGAAAACATATTTAAGGAGAAAACATTTGAATCTAAAGTAAAAAATATTACCAGTTCGTGACGAACAACCACAAATGCCTTAGATCCCTTGTTGTGTCTTACAGTCTGCTTTCCTTTATTATTTTTGTTTATCTCACATCATTTCTACAATATATATATATATATATATATATATATATGATAAATCATTAAATCAGATATAAAAATTGTCATATTAGATTATTAAAATAATTTCAATAATCTTGTACCTCATGTTTTGGATCAGTAAATAAATCACACAATTCGTGGCAATTTGCCTTGGTACAGCTACTATGTGGATTTTCTCGTGCCACCTCCTTTGACTCCAATGTCAAATAATATTGATGAATCTTACTTCTTGGATCCCTACTCCTCCCTTTCATTAACTCTTCGCAACTTCGTTTTCCTTGTTCATCCAAGTCAATTTCAAATATCTCCTATAAATACAAAATATTAATTAATCAAGTTAAACATAAATGTATAATACTGATAGTCACAGGACTAAAAATATATATACTTACACTAATTCTATCAAAAGCTTCATTCTTATCACGCTCACTAAGTGCTTTCCATTTAGTTGGCACCGGAATAAGATTTCGAGTTACAATCCCTATCTCACTGGAAAGTTTGGCAGACTGCTCATGCTCAAGAGGCCTTCCTTTCTCTTTGGAAATTTCTATCTGCATCTTCTTCCCAGTTTCTTTGACCATTTTTTCCAACCCTCTACCTTTAATAGGTCCACAAACTCTTTGTTTCACCCTAGTCAAGGCTATGTACATGCAATGATTAGTACACTAATATAAAACTAAACATCACATTGATATAAAGAATGCAACAGTAATCATTTTACTATAATAATCATCAACCAAAACTATAAATGATTTGAAGAAGAATAGGAACAACCATTTTCATTCATTAGCCTCGCACATAAGTATAAAAATGTGTACTAAAACAGGACATATAATTTAAATATACTTAGCAAATTAGTGTTATCTTGGATGCTCTCAAAAGAAAATAGAGAATGTGACATGATATAATTTGTAGCCTAATAGCTATAGTTGTAATTTTTTGTCTTATGCTCTAATATCAAATAGGCTCATATTAGCTCTATTCAAATCAATCACATTTTTGTTCACTAATGTAGGCATAGATTTTTCACTTATAGTTTCACACACAAAGACGTTCACACTGCACAAATATAGCTTCACATAGACACTGCACAATTACAGTTTCACATACACCATGCACATATAGCTTCACATACACATTTCATAAACATACATACATTACAGAGAGTTTCACATAATGCACTCACAGTTTTACATGAAACTGTATGTGTGTAGTGTGTGCATGTGTGAAACTATGGTGTGAAACATTGTGTGAAGTGTGTGCGTGTGTGAAACTGTGTGTATTAGAAATTGTTAGTCATTGTGTGCAGTACTTGTTCAATTTATGGGATTAGAATTCTTTGACTAGGAATTCCATCACAATTTTGAATTCAATTTTAATGAAACAAACAACGGAATTGAAATTTAATTCCAATTCCAAAGCTTGGAACTTGGGTTGGCAAAGACATCCTTAGGGCCCGTTTGGCAACCCAATTCGAAGGTTTGGAATTGGAATTGAGTTGCCAAACAGACCCTTAAGGCTCGTTTGGCAATCCAATTCCAAGGCGTGGAATTGGAATTGAAATGACAATTTCAATTTCGTGGAATTCAAATTGGCCTTTCAATTTCAATTCCAAGCCTTGGAATTGGATTGACAAACGGGCCCTTAGAGTAAACCGAATTCTCAACAGATCAAAGACACCTTTAGGCACTTAACATGTCTACTCAGTCTTTTGTGTTCCATTAAAGATGTTTGAAGAATCTATCATTGTTTCCCCCATTTTCCCGTCTCTATATCCCATTACAAGTACGAAGTGAATTAATATCATTTTAATAAGTGTTAACCTGTAAATTGTAATTCAGGGAACTCAGTCCTTTTTTAGTCACGATAATTAATCAAGAAAACCTGCCCAGATGCGCTGCCTGCTCGGGACTTTGGATTGGAAAAATGGGGTTGGTGTATTTTTTTAGACAAAACTCCACACAATTATAGGACAACAGGGGAAGCAACGAAATGGAAGAGATCTGTTTGTAAAAAATGGGTTTTGGATGCGTTTGACTTGTAAGTCCTCCCTGATTTCCTACCTTATAGGACAACAGGGGCAGAAATTATTCCATATATTTCTTATGGTTCATGGTAAGGTGAATACTTTCTTAAGGAAAAAGTGGAAACAAAAGATTCGCGATGGAAATTATATTACATGATAACCCATTTTACTGAAACAACTCAACTGTGACCCAAATGCGATGTTATATACATTAAGAGTTTTTTCCTGATTTAATCTCCATTTACTCTGATTTGGGTTCAAACTCCATTTTCTCTGTTTGAACTTTGAAGTTTAACTAAGGGAATGTTGGATCAGATAAATAAAATACCAAGCTTGCACTCGAGGATATGCCAGGTTTGAGAGAATATTATATGGATCAAGCTTGCACTCGAGGATTAACAACGAGGGGTCATCATACCATCCAAATCATGCCATATTTGTTTGAAGTTTAACTTCAAACACTCAGTTATTGGAGATGGCACTACCCGTGGTTGCCTCTGTTTGAAGTTTAACAGAGTGTTTTGGTACAAGCCTGCTAAAATTGAGGTGGAGCTTCCACTTTCCAAGAACAAAGAAAAAATTTATTTTACTATATTGAGCTCCATGACCAGTTTCTGTTGTGGCTTATAAAGGGTAAAATAATAATACTATGTAGCCTTGGTATTGTCTTTGAGGCCATAGATGAACCCAAAAATCCTCTCTGTAATGTCTTGGCCTGACCTCTACTTTCAATAAACCATTGAGCCTATGATTATCCTATAGGATTTAGGGCTGATTTGGGTAGGGGTAATGACATAAGCTCTCAAAATACCACTTATGTAGGGATACAGAGGCAGACAAAGTCCTACTTACAGAGAAGATAGAGATATTTCAATCTCAACTCAGTAATGTTGTAAAAATCCTTGTATTCTAGGAGCTCGCCTGAAAAGATATCATAGGGGTAATTTTTTGTGTCATTCCTAGTTGGGTTATAAAAAAACTTAGCCGAGGATGATCTCTCACCTCCAATGTCAATAATAACCACAACTAGGCCCTTCAACCACTTAGGTAGGGGTGTTTCTGTTGAACTTTCATCAGCCAAATTATTTTGACTTGGACTACTCCTAACCATGTTAGAATTATTCAATTTGGATACCATGTATCCAGGATCATTGAATTGAAAATTTGAGGGGTTATGGAGAAGAACTTGCACACTTAGCTGATGTAAATCACACGTGATGTCTGCTACAAACATGTTTATGGTATTGTTTTCTATTATTTGATATGTGGGAAGACACCTGTGTGAGGACAAATTTCCAATCGAGTCATTTGTAGTTTTGGGTACATTCCGTTGGACAAAACGCTTTTGGGTCATTTTTAATCAAGCTTCATACAACCTTAGAGAATCGGGCTTTCAAAGTTCAAGCTACATCAACTTGCATCTCAAATCCATTCTCCTAAAAAGGTATATGACCAAAAATATTTTTATGTGTTGGAGTATTTTTCATAACGAGAAATTTTCATATAGAGTAACGTTCATAAAAAATTAATTTTCATAAAAACCATTTTTGAAATTAATTTTAACTTTTTTTTACTGAAATAAGAAATCTCGTTCGAAGTTCCTCCGGGTCGTTCGAACGACCTGGATCTAACGACATTGCCCAGACCTCACTGATAACTCGTTAGAATCTCGTTAGAAATTTCGTTTGAATGACCTCGTTCGAATGATATTTCTAACGACTTATCTAACTCTACACTGGACTATCGTTAGATAACTCGTTCGAACGAAAGGTCGTTCGAACGAGATCTGTTAGTTTTGAAAAAAAAAAAAAACTGTTTTCCTACAGTTATTTTATATAACTGCTATGGTCCACTACTTTTCCAGTTTTATTATATGGATGAAAATCAGTTATTTTTCATAAGGAAGTTTTACATACTCTTGAGAGCAAAATTTCATATCTTCCCTTTTTGGTAAAAATCCTTCTCCAACACAATTTAACCTTTGAAGCAAAACCCCATGGCATCAACTTGAAATTCAACAAGCACACTTGCGGTGGATCTCTGCAATCAAGCTTATTGAAGACGGTAGTTTGGGATTCGGTGGATACCGCGACACGAGTAGTGTCGAGCAACGCGTTGGAGCTTTGCGTACTATAAATGCGGAGGTAGAGGACGGCATCAGCTTGTCATGATTGAGTCAAAGTCTGTAAGTCTTTTGAATCCTTTGTAAAACCTATTTGTAGTGGATTTGTCTAGGCCCAGCCATCCGAGGTTTTTCCCATTTGGGTTATCCTCATACATTGGCGCGTTGTGGTTGTGATTTTCGCACTTTACTTTATTAAATCATCTAGATGCATGCATAGGATAACAAGGATAAAATATGATAATTTTATTTCTCTTAATCAAGTTATCAATCCCATCGCTTTAACTGGAAATTGTTGATGTTAACTTTTAAATTTGCAAAAGAAATTAAAATTGGAATATATCTCTACTTGGAAAAATTTTAATAGTGTTGTGTGTATTCTACGAAATAACCTAAGTACATATAACCTTACAACTTCAACCTGTGGTATGAATTTAATAATTGTGCACTGCTAACTGGAGAGTCATTGATTGGGTGAGAAGAATGTGTGGAATCTATTGGTTTCGCATCCCGCACAATAGATTGTTGCACATCTTGTATATCAGCAGACTGCACATGTTCTACAACATTTGTTCCTATACTTGATCTAGATGACTTGAGACGCCTAGAAGACCTCGGTGCCATGCTAAATTACCAATAAGAAAAGAAAAAGAGCAAGTTATGATGTGAGTGGATAGTAATTTTTTTGAAATATGAAATTTCAAATTTAAGGGTAAGGTATAATACCATATTATACCAAACATAATGCATAAATGCATATACAAATCACATGTAAATGATGGAACATATAAGTACAAATAAATACATTTCATTAAAAGTTAGATTGGATTGAAATGAGAATTGTATGAAACTAAAATTACATTCCCATATTGCTATCGTATATAAATAATGCAAAATATAAGTAAAAATAAATCCATTTTCAACATGTGAAATTAAAATTACATTCTCCTATTGCCATCAACACATCAATTTATATCGATTCCATCACTATCCCTATAAGCGAAATATTCTTCGTCATAGTATTCAATTAGTATCTTGTCGTCATCATCATCACCGTCACACACGAAATTATTTTTATCAGCTACAACTTCGACGTTTAAGTCTACAACAATTGCATCAACAGCATCAGCATCCACATCATTTCTATGCAACACATCAACATTAACTTAGTTAACTTCAATAACCCCAGATGGTACATTTTTCTCGTAAACCAAACTTTCATTCGCTTTCGTAACACCCATGTCCGTCCATTCCACGTCTGGATCATATAAGTTTCTATGTTGAAACTCTTGAACAACTTTCAAATTTTTCCCCAACTTCGTGTCATCGACATAAAAGACTTGTTTTGCTTGAACGAATAGAACATAAGGATCACTCTTATACCACCTACCATTAACGTCCATACTTGTGAATTTCTCGTCTATTTGTATTCCTGACCTTTTCTTCTTAACAGCTTCAAACCACTCACACTTAAAAAGAAGGACTCGATTTCCTTTAATGTATTCCAATTCAACAACTTCTCTCAAGATGCCATAAAAGTTGATCTCTTGATTCTCATGATCCCCTTTGACCAACAAACCGCAGTTATGACTTTTTCGACGATTGTCCTGATCCCAAGTCTGAAACCTAACTCCATTAACAATGCAACTCATATACTTCTTTACTCATACGTCGGGACAACACGCTAATTCATATAGTTGTTCCGTAGCTTCTGGAGACTTTGGGTCATAAAAATTTCCCATCTATTAAGAAAATATGTGGATCAGTTAAAAGTGACAAAAATGTTTCATCTTTTTATTTATTAAAGTGATAATAAAATATTCTCGTTCAACTTATATGTGCTTTGAACCAAGAAGGAAATTGTCTCCATTGTCTCTCCTCCAAATTCAGGGGGCTTTTTTTCTTAAGTTCTTCCATGTGTTCACTACATTACAAAGGTATAATTGAATTTATTAAGCTCGTTACTAATTACAAATTTATTTAAAATAAATAATGGCTTACTCGATATATGTCGCAACTTCCTTGCAATTATTCAATGTATACCAACTCATCATTTCAAGCTCGGCCCCGGTAAGAAAATCATATGAACATGCCCCAAAAAGACACACTTTTTTAGTGAACACATCCAATCCATCCTCTTGAGTATCTCCATCGTAATTTCGTTCCACAAGATTTATTTTAGTTTCAATTCCATTAAGATACATAGAACAAAATGTTAAGCATTCGTTAACAATATATTCTTCCGCTCTGGAGCCTTCAGGTGGGCTTTATTACGAACATAACCCTTAAGCGTTCCCAGGTATCTATACATATAAAATATCACATCATGTCAAAATAAACCCACAAACTACAACACAGAGATACAATAATGACTATATATATATATATTTATAAACACACCTTTCAATAGGATACATCCACCTGTATTGAACCAATCCACCGAGCATAGCCTCTCACAGTAAGTGAATAGCTAAGTGGAACATTATATCAAAAAATGCCGACGGATAAATCATTTCAAGTTTGCACAAAATTAGGACGATGTCTTTTTCCAATATCCTTAGTTTTTCTTCATCTAGCGTCTTACAACACAAGTCATTAAAGAACTTCCCCAATTCAACCAATTTGGTATCTACGTCCTTAGGCAAATATCCACGAGTACCAATAGCCAACAATCGTTGTAATATAACATGATAGTCATGACTTTTCAATCCTGATAACTTACCATCACTAACATTTACACATTGAGAGACATTGGAAGCATAAGCATCAGGAAACTCAACAGATCTTAGGAACTCACAAAACACCTGTTTTTCTAACTTCGAAAGGGTATATGAAGCTAGTGGCATCATATATTTATCACCATTCCGCTTCAAATGTAACTCATTTCTCATTTTCATATCCTCTAAATCATGTCTCACTTTATACGTGTCTTTTGTTTTCCCTTCAATGTTTAATAATGTCCCAAGTACACTCTCACAAATATTTTTCTCGATGTGCATGACATTAAGATTATTGCACAACTCCAGTGTCTCCCAATATGGCAATTGGAAGAAAATGCTTTTTTTGGTCCAATTCATCTCTTCGGGAGTACATTTTCGCTTCGTACTGTCGGAGTGTTTTCCAGGGATACAATAATTAAGATAATTCAATTGTTCCAACACATCTTTCCCATTAAACTCCGTAGGCTTTGAACGAAGCTCATGCATGCCATTAATTTTTTTACTCTTCCGCCATTTATGGTTTGGCTCCAAATATCGATGGTGGCCCATATAACAAATTTTACTTCTTAATTTTTCTGAAGAAGTGTGCTTATTACAAGTAAGGCATGCCATATATCCTTTAGTGCTCCATCCGGATAAGTTACCGTAGGCTGGAAAGTCATTTATTGTCCATAAAACCGTCTCATGCATTTGAAATGTCTTTTCTGCAGACGCTTCATATGTCTCCACACCAACATCCCATAATTCCTTCAATTCATCAATCAATGGTTGTAAATACATGTTAATGTCCTTACCAGGTGCCTTGGGTCCAGGAATGAGCAATGACATCATGAAAAATTCTTCTTTCATGCATTTCCATGGAGGTAAGTTGTAGGGCATGAGTATAACATGCCACATACTATATGAGTTGTTCATGTCACCAAACGGGTTGAACTCGTCGCTCGCTAGGCCAAGCCGCACATTATGAGGGTCTAGAGAGAACCACTCATGCTCCTTATCAAATTCCTTCCAAGCATTAGAGTCAGCGGGATGTCTTAACACATTGTCATTTGCACACTTCTCTTTGTGCCACACCATATCCTCAGCTGTTTTTTTCGACATAAACAATCTTTGGAGTCTTGGTGTTAGCAGGAAGTAACGAAGCACCTTATGTGGAATCCGCTTACCCTTTCCATCATTAATCTTCCATCTAGACTCCCCACACATTGGACACTCTTGCATATTCTCCAATTCCTTCCGAAATAACGAACAATCGTTTTTACAAGCATGAATCGACACATATCCTAATCCCAAATCACGCAAAATACTTTTTGCCTCATAATATGACTTTGGAAGGGTCCCGCCATCCGGAAAAGCTTCTTTCAATAGCTCGAGCAACATGTTGAGTGATTAATTACCTTCAAGTGTATCAACTTGCTAAGAAAATCCAATGTAGAGATTTTTTTACAATTGGGGTAAAGTTCACGTTCAGCTTCGCTCAATAATTTTTCAAAGCTTTTCTTCTCCCCACCACCAACATCTATGGGAGAATCACCATGAGACTAATAAAATGTACCACTAGTATCTATGAATGTTCCTCTATATATGTCTTCTAACTTATCACGCATTTCGTCACCATTATCCTCTTCATTATCTGATATCTCTTCATCAACATCATCACTATCTACATCGGCATTTACACTACCATGCACCAAGCGTTTAGAGCGCTCCCCATGATATATCCATTGAGTATAAGTTATGAAAAAACATTTCAAAGATAAGTGATCCTCCACTTCATCAATTTTTCTAACAACAATATTCAAGCAATCGTAACACGGACATCTAGTTTCATTCTTTTGCCTCATATGATTCTTCGCAAATTGAATGAATGATCTAACTACCATCACATAATTCTCACAAAATCGATCCTTTTCGTGCATCCAACTTTTATCCATCTAATTTTAAACAAAATAACAAAAGAAACTCAATTTATTTACACATAGATATGCGATAACAAGACCATATATTTTGTAATATTGATTCTAGGCATGCTAAAAGTGTGTCATATATTCCAGTCAAGCTAAAAATGCATGCATATGGAGTCGTATCGACCTCATAGCAGTTATAACTTTTAAAGAAAAATCAAAGTAGGTACATATGGGAATTATAAATAATAGAAATAAATATTAAGGTCTATAGTGTGAATTATGAATTACGAATGTTTTAAAATCGAGCCTCGTCTCAATCACTGATATACTTCAGTTCTATTTGGAAACTAACAACAATTAATACACATGATGATCATAAAATATTTTGAAACCATTCATATTATGCTCTCAAACAAATTTCAAAACCAAACATTAAATTCTTACCTAACTTTCTAAAGCTTAAATTAGAATTTCAGAAAGTTTTAAATCAAAGTTACATTACATAAATTCTATAAGTTTAAATTTTATTTTATGCATTATTTTTTCATAAATTATGTTGTGTATAAATGTGGGCATATTGTGAATATCTAAAACAACATTTTTTTGGGGGTGGGGGGTGGGGGGGGGGGGGGGGGGAGGGGGGGCTATACACAACACTAGACAAAGGACAATATAACTACTTTTTAATCTATCTAAGGCGTGTAATGGCCTAGATATTATTCAAAATGAAAAATTAAAGTAGATACGATCTACACGAGTATAATTGACATTTAAATATGTTTTATAGGGTCTATCATCATATAGTTCCAATTGCAAAGGTACAATAGTGAGCAATATCAACCATTAATTATTAAATGTAGCTCCATTTGGGGAAAAATCATGGGAGATAACAAACTTTTCATTTTTAAATGATGATTGGTGTATATGTTTACACAATAATAGCCTCATGTCACCCTCAACTAATAATTCTCAACAACTAAACTGGAAAATAAATTTAAAATGTTTATTTACAAATTTAGAAACATTCACATAAATTTTTTTTGGTGATTTAGAATCATTTACAGAAAATTTAGAATCATTTACAAAAAATGTTTACACAATGATGATTGACCCCCGGCTTTTCAAAAAAATAGACTTAACACCCATCTTTTCCAAAAAAAGTTAGAATCATTAACCCCTGACTTTTCAAAAAAATGGACTTAACCCGTGCATGTGCATCATCCCACTTGTACCTTATGCATTGACTCGCTTGTATTGTACCTTATACATGATAGGTACGTCTAATTATTGAACATATAAGGGGTATCCTTATATAAAAAATTATCTGAGGGGGTAAAAGTAAAAAATTATCAACACTAACAATTTTGGCATCCCTATTTAAGTTTCAGTCCAGATGTTTGCCCTCCAATCTCAAACTGATTCTTATTTTCATTCACAAATACCACTAGGTAGCTAATCAAGTTAGTTTTATTAAACCACTTTGGGACTTAGATACATTTGCAATTATATATTAGAACATTCATCCCAATACAACAGCAATCAGAATCTACAAAAGAACAAAAAATTGTCCCACATTATAACTGAGAGATAACTATATATATATTATGTTTTGGTGTGCGTGTGTGTGTGTGAGAGACAAAGAGGGAGTGATAATTACGTTAAGATTAGATGGGCAGAGGAGCGATGGCGGTGGCGGAGCAGAGGACCCGAGGAGGAATGGAATAGGAGATCGGGGGTGAGGGAAGGGAACCAAAAGAGGGAAACGAGGGTTGGGGAATGGGAATGTGGTGTTTTTTAGGTTTTAGAAAAAAAAATTGTGTTTTGCCTCCAAAATTTAACTTTTGACTACAAAATAGTAAATCAATTACCAACGAAATATTTCTTGGCTGACTTTAATTATTTCATTGGTAAAACATTCTTATTTTATATCTTATGCGGGAAAAAATGGCGCCTAATTTTATTGACAATTTGACAACGAAATTTGCTATTTCATAGCCAATGTTTAATTAATGACCACAATTTAAATTTCATTGCTAAAAGTGATCATTTAGCCACGAAATCATCTTTGTAGCCAAATAAATCGTTGTTAAATGTAATATTTGTTGTAGTGTAGATACATGTTTTATTTTATTGAAAAATATTTTAGTGGTGTTTGGCAGCCTACGTGGTGGAGTGTTGGTGTTTGAAACTATATGAGCTAGAATAGTGGTGTTTGACATCCCGCATGCTGGTGTGGTGGTGTTTGGGTAATATTTTTTATTTTTTATAATTAATATTTTATTCAACGATTCATAAAAATACAAATAGGAACATTTTTTGTTTACATATACTATTTCTAAGTGTTATGAACCGATGTAAAATAATATATGTTTAATTTTTTGTAAGTGTTAGAAACCGTTGTAAATAAAAAAATGCATATTACATATTACAATTGTTCTTAACCGTTGCAAATAGTGAATAGCAACGGTTTTTAATCGTTGCAAAATTGAATATTGCAACGACTTTAAACCTTGCAATTTATTTTGCAACAATTATCCAACCACAACAAACTTTCCCAAAAAACTTGGGGTGACAATTCGGGCTAACGGACCGTGTTTGGTCTTGACACGACACGATGTTATTTTTTCCTAACACGAACACTACCCGTTAAGAACATGACATACCTCAAATGGCACGATAAATCAATTTCATGCCATTTGGCACAATTCAACATGACCCAATATGATAATCATCTTATTTTTTTATATAAATGTCATTTTTTAAACTTTATATTGCATGAAATATATTAATTATTGAGGGATGGTAATCCGACCAACTCGAGTTGCTTAATCGGGTTCTAATTGGCCCAAAATAGGATAATTTTGGGTCAATTTCGTGTCAAACCTGTGGTTCGAACACGGAAGGATTCTCTATCTCGCCACATAATATCCTGGTCCAAACAAAGCAAACTTTATTATGTAATCCACACTAGTAAACTTCTGAATGCAGAAGTTATTTTACTAGTTAAAACCCGATCAATGTATGTTAGTTTCCATATATTGAACGCGTATTAAAATAGTAAAAAAAATTAGTGTACCAGCATGCAAAGCGCATAACAAGTTTTGTTTTTATTTTAAAAAAGACTATATAAGTTTAAGTTTAGCATTTATACGAAGATGATATTCCTGAGAAAATAACGTCAATAATCGATTCAATATTGCTCCACATTGTATGTCAAAGATATTGAAATTATGATATATTAACAAAACATGTATATGATTAATTACCAGCACCAGATATAGAGGATCTGCTATTACCGAGTGCATTCATCCACACAGCAGTAATCGTAGAATCAAGTCATCTCAGATTATAAAAATCAACCATTCTTTCAATTTATTAAAGTGAGTATAAAGTAGTGGAACAAAAAATAAACTTACTAATACTTTTAAGACCAAACTATAAGCTACTATCACTAATAATGCAAACTACAAGTTATGAGCGCCATATGGGGTTGGGTGCCCACCCGGAATGACCAGAGCTGCACTGTGACACCTTCGCGCCATATGGGGTTGGGTGCCCACCCGGAATGACCAGACCTGCACTGTGACACCTTCCCTTAGGCGGTTGATCTGCCTCTCCACAATATACCTCCAATTGATACAAAAGTTGTAAGTGTGTCTAGACATGCTAGTCCAGGGCCAAATTATAAGTCCATGTACGCAAAGTTGGATCGATTAGTTGGACCTCTAGTCGAGATTTATGCAGACTTTGCTTCTCTTGTGGGGTAAGAAATTCAGTTTCAATTTCTCTCATGGGCATTGATAATCTCCCGTGGGCTTGGTTGGTGTCAGTGGCAGTCAACCTCTTCTCTAAAAGAAACTCCACGCTAGAACCACCCAACTCCATGATTTTGTTCTGGTATCTTAGGGGCTGCTTTTTGTCGCTGGAGTTGTTCTTCTTGTTGGAATTGTTCTTGAAGTTGTTTACTACGTGACAATCTGCATGTTGCTCACCCGGAAGACGGTTCAACACCCGGATCATCCAGGGAGATAACTCTGTCGGATTACTCTTATCATAACCGGCTTTATCCAGTAATTCAGTCATGGCTTCTCCGAGGGATTTGTCGTCCTCCCCGGAATACAGCCTTACCACAAAGTTTGATACTAAAGCAGCTTGGTCACAAGTTATTTAGTTGTTGTTTTCCATGTTGATCGAGCAAGAAATTATTTGGTTGTTGTTGTGCATGTTGGTCGAGTATCCAGACGTACTTATATATAGAGAGAAAAGAGAATAGAGAGATTTATTAATCCTAAACCAAGAGGGAGTAGGAGTAGGAATAGGAGTAAGATTTAGCGTAGGAGTAGGATAATGCGTTGTAATGTTCAGGAGGGACTCCATTTCCATTTCCATTTCCATGTAGGTGCGTCTAGGTCTCACAATCAACCATTCTCAACACATTCGTAACAAACTAAACCAAGGAACCCAACTCATTCCAAACACTTTATATATATATATCCGTTTCAAACACAAATGGGCTTTCCGATAAATTAATATCTACTAAATAAATAATTTTACTAAAGTAATTTTAGGTTAATAATCTCTAGGCGTTTTCATTTAAAACCCCAACCCATATTGTTTGGTTATGTTAGTGTGTCATATAATATGTGTCAAAATGGTAAGTCTTGCCCAAGAATTTTTTATTTTATTCGCTCATTATTTTTTAGGAATTATCTTTGTTTCACAGTTAATAGTTTATTTTCCTTATATTATTTATGAATTAATTAAAGTGAGTATAAACTACAGCAATAAAAAATAAAATCGTTAATAGCAGCTGTTGGATCTTGTTGTCTTATAGGAGTTATCTGGAAACAGACATTATATGCTGCTACTCTGGGTGATTCTAGAATTGTACTACGTTTTAAAGAGGCATCAATGAATATAGTAGCACAGCAGTTGACTCATGTTGATCATAATGCAGCCATACAGGAGGTTAGACGAGAAGTCATGTCGATGCACCCAGATGATCCAACCATACACTATAAATACTACTAGAACACAACATACTACCATTGATCACAGTCTAACGAGAACCATATGGAGTTAGGTGCCCAACCGGAATGGCACTACAAGAAAAATGGCATTTTGCGACTAATTGTTTTTGCGACGTATTTTATTTCTCGTTATAAATGTGTTTTTACGAGGAATTATTAACTTCATCGCAATAGTTATGACAAATAATTTATTTATTTACGATGAATTAAATAAATCGCAAAAACAGTACCTATTGCGAGGACATTGTAAATTCATCGCAAAATATTTGGTACCAAATATTGGCACCTACTTTCCCACATTTTATTTGACTTATTACGATGAATTGGATTTTTTCTCGTAAAAAAAACACCAAAATTAATTATTTCATCGCAAAAGACCCTTATGAGTTTAAAAAAATTAATTAATCAATTAACCCTAATTAACCCACTCTGCCTCACGTCTCTCCCCTGTTCCCTCACGTCTCTCCCTGTTCCAAGCTTCTCACAGCTCTCTTCCCCTCTTCCAATCCACACCCGCCTCTCTCCATCTCTGTTTCCCCTCTCACCCGCCTCTCTCCATCTCTCTCGGCAGTTTCTCCATCCCTCTCAAACGGATTTCCTCATCAGGTATTCATCTTTTCCATGACAACAATATATATATATACATATATATATATATCGCCCCTAGCCATGCCCCTATTTCTCGCCCCTGTTGTGTGTGTGCGTGTGTGTGCATGTATGTAGCCCTGCCCCTGTTTCTCGCCCCTGTTGTGTGTGTGCGTGTGTGTATATATATATAGTATACTGTAATATATATATATATATATATATATATATATATATACTGTATATACTGTAATATATATATAGTATACTTGTAATATATACTGTATAAGGTTTTAGAACTCAAAAATGATGAAAACGCAAGTTCTAGAGGTTAGAGACGAAACATGCCAGGTCATTTGAAGTCGCGTGAAGACACAATTAAACGAGATGGCATCTTGCATGAATCTGTCATTCGGGCGAACAGTCTTCTCCTTTAAAAGAGATGCAGTCTCGTTCGAACGACGTGTCAAAATTCTGGAAATTTCCAATTTGTTCAAATTTATGCGACGTAGTTAATTCGAGTGAAATAGAATAATATACGATGAACTCAATACAGTATAGAGATATTGGGAATAATTGGGTGCAATAATTTAAAGTATTTTCGAGCGAAGAATTATCCTTGGAAATTACGAGAGAGAAAATATTTGTAATTTAATAAATATATTGTAAGTAGTAACGAGAATAATACTACACATGAATTATAATATTTGGGTTGTGTGTATACCTAATGATCTTGATAGGTTGTGTGAATACCTATAGTATTATTTACTATATGTTTGACATACCTACGCTACTTGCTATCGCGAGAGTTGTTTTTAAATGGGCCAGTTTTATCCTGATGAGCCCAGTGGGGGGATTTTAGATTGTGTTCCTCAAAACATGGAACCTAGGTACGGGCTATTTGTGATAATGATAGTGATGACGGTCATATAGGTGCGTAGGTATGTGCGTAGCCCATAGTCTTGGAACTATCTTCACCTCCAATATGTGTGATTTTTATATATATGGTTCGAGAGTTATTATGAATCAATTCTCCTTATTCAGTAAGAGATGTACCAGGACTTGATAGCAGAGTATGTACGCACCGCAACTAAGTCTAGGGGTTCCATATTAGTATTTATTTATAATAGTGTGATGAAAAATAAGTACTTGTGATTTAACTTACCGTGTGAATATGTAGATGACAATGATAATGGAATCCGAATTAAATGAAGTATGGGCATACTTAACCTTATTATGCGAATCTTACTTGGGATAATAAATAGAGAAAAAATTAATAATATACATTATGTGAAAAATACGAGATATTACTGTGGGTGATGGTAGAAGGTTTATGACTAAGATCCAGTTAGGTGTGGTAACGATAATTAGAATGGTCTAGAGATACAGTAGGCGCGCACAATAGTTGAGAGGTGAGAATCTCAAGAGAGAGAAGTGAAGATAACATGTATATAATATTTGTTTTACCGCATTTTAAATACTTTCTAAACTGTTTTTAAACTATTTTGCACTCGGGATTTGACCCGTATCTTGCAAATCTATTTTCTCTTGTACAACTATTTTAGGTGTCCAGTCACGGTGATGTTAGGCATAGTTTTTCAGACGATTTGACGTGCTGCGACTATTGTGGGAGTTGCAGGTCCTCGTGTTAGACGCCTCCACTAATATTCCTTCAGTCATTGACGATAGTGATTTCATTTAGGGCATATAGTCATTCTTCGTTATCATTTATTTTCAGAGAGACTTGTACTCAGTTACCTTATTTTGGAGGGATTTAGTTTTATGAAGGATTTGGTTGGGTTCAGTCTTTATTATTGGTTATTTATATTGAGGCATTAAACTGGGATGTTATTCCGGTCTTATTTATTTAGCCTGATGGATTCTCAATTATTCTTATTATTTAATTTATTGTAATGGGCAATGTTGTTAATTTTTGAAATTGTCTTATAATAATAAAACGGTTAAAAGTTTTTGACACTGGCTTAATTAATTCATTAGGTGATTATGGAAGTAAATGTTTTTGAAAGTGATGCTAAGAATGAACCAATTGGATATTCTGATTTAATTCAATAAGGGGCTGATCACTCGGTATTTAATTGAGCAGGGTGCCATAGGTGGTATCAGATCATCAGGTTCTAGAGTGTTTTAGGATCTGTACATCTTATTATGCTTTTAGCGTATCGTTCTTTGATATAAAGCCCTATTATTAGGATTATTGCATTTATGATTATGTGTTTACGCCTTCAGTTATTTTTAGGTTTATTGACTTAAAGACTTATGAAAATTCTTTCTTGTTTCCTATGCCTCCCAGACGTGTACCACAGGCCGCAAGGAATGCCCATCCCGAGCCTCGACCAACTCCAGCCCAGGGTACTATGAATGCAACAGAAGTTGCCGCCATTGTTGCACAAGCGGTTAATTCAGCATTAGCGGTGGTACAGAAGGCCGCACTACAGGCGCAGGCAGTGGCACCTGCCCAGGCACATGTGTTCCCTTCTGCTTGGGAGCAAATCAATGATGCCTTTCAGAAGGCACATCCTCCAGAGTTCTAGGGCAGTGTGGATGTGGTAGCTACGAGCCAATTAAAGAAGGATATCCAGAGGCACCTAAGGATGTATGAGTGCACAACGGTAAAAAGACAGATACTATCTATGTTTAATCCAGTAGGGGCAGCATTCCAGTGGTGGGAGTCCACTTTCACAGTTGATGAGAGAGACAGCATGACGATTCAGGACTTTTGGGTGCGGTTTGACAACAAATATTTCCCTTACTCCGTTCAGACTGAGATGAGGCAGAAATTATTTACCTCACCTAGAAGGGGAAGACCATAGCTAAATATAAGGAGGAGTTTACCAAACTGACGAACCTGGTACCAACAGAGGTACCTACTAAAGAAAAAAGAATACAGTTGTTTATGGATGGCCTGACCTGCAGAATTCGACAGCATTTTTTGGGTAACCTTTTCTTCCAGTCCTATACATATGTAATCAATGTTGCTTTACTACATTGTTAGGACCATCACTTTTATGTTAAAGGGATCAAGCGAGTTAGAAAGTTTAACCAGCAGGGCAGGACTGGGGGAGGTAGTGCCAGTGGGCCACTAGTAGCTCAGAGTCAGCAAAGACATGGAGAGAAGGGTTCCCAATAGGGGGATGCTGCTATGAGATTCAGATAAGGGGGTTTCCATCATGGATAGGGACATTTCAGGCATGGCTACCCGTGTCAGCATGGCCATCAGGGCCACCAGGGCTAGCAACAGTTCCAGTAGGTCCATCAGGGGCAAGGGAGAGGTGGTAACGGACAGTAGGTCCAAGGAAAGTAGGGTCAGAAAGGAGGAAGCTTTACTGGTATGTGTTTTATTTGCAACAATACCGGTCTCAAATGTCAAGACCTCCCATAGAAGGATAGGGCCTCGTAGTAGCAGCAGGGCGCTCGTTAGGAGCCCCAGCGACGGATGTTTCCTGTCGCCCTCCTAGCACCATCACCAGTCCAAGCTTTTCCTGCCATTCTAACAGCCCTAATTCAGTAGGGCAGTTACAATATTTATTCCTTATGACTGTATGTAAATTATCGAGAGTTGAATAAAATCACGATACGGAATAAGTATCTATTGCCCAAAATTAATGACTTATTCGGCCAGCTGAGGGGAGCAGCCTAATTCTCTAAGATAGGCTTGAGGTCAGGGTACCATCAGTTGAGGATCAGGGAGCAAGATTTGTCTAAGACTGCATTTTTGAAGAGATATGGATCCTATGAGTTTTGGGTTATGCTATTTGGGCTAACCAATGCACTGATATTATTCATAGACTTAATGAATAGGGTGTTCAGAGAGTTCTTAGATCAGTTTATCGTTGTCTTTATAGATGACATCCTGATTTATTCCCAGACTGAGGATGAGCATGTCGAGCATCTGCGTATAGTTCTACAGACCTTACGAGAGCACCAGTTGTACATCTAGTTCAAGAAGTGTCGGTGTTGGCTTTGTGAGGTACAATTTTTGGGGAATGTTGTGTCAGATAGGGGGATAGTAGTGGATCCGAGCAAGGTGTTAGTGGTGAGGGAGTGGGGATAACCCATGACACCGATGGAGGTACGTAGTTTCTTGGGCCTAGTCGAGTAGTACAAGCAGTTTATTCAATTTTTTTAAGATGCGAGTCCGATGAAAAATCTGCCCCGTAAGGGAGTATCATTTGTTTGGGATGAGGCATGTCAGTAGGCATTTGATGAGATGAAGGTCAAGTTGACTTCAGCGCCCGTACTAGAACTTCATAGAGCTGGTGTAGAGTACCTTTTATTTATTAAAGCATCTTTACAGGGACTTTGTGGAGGTTTGAAGCAAGAGGATTAGGCTATAACTTATGTTTCCCGCAAGATTAAGTCTCACAAGAGAAATTACTCCATCTATGACTTGGAGTTAGCAGCAGTCATGTTTTCCCTTAGGATTTGGAGACATTATTGGTTGGGGGAGAAATCCCACCAATTCATAGATCACAAGTCACTACAGTATTTGATCACTCAGAGGGAGTTGAATATGCGTCAGTGCAGGAAGGCTGAATTTGTGAAAGACTATTAGTTTGAGATTCACTATCACCCGAGGGGGGGCTAATGTAATAGCTTATGCATTGAAACGTAGGCTAGTGGGGGAGGTGTCCGAGGTGTGGAAAACTAAATGGAAGGAGTTGCGACATCAGGATATAGTTGCCCGATCATTTATATTAATTATGACCATTACACCCCATATTGTGACGAGGGTGGTATAGGGCCAGGCAGCGGACCCATTCGGTCACGAGAGGATTAGACAGCTTATAGCTGGGGGAGCAGAGTCTTACTCAGTAAGATTCGATGGAGGCTTAATCTTCAATGGTAGACTGATTTTTCTCGAGGGGGGGGGGGAGTTGTGATACGCGGTGATGACAAAATCGCATGGATCTCTATTTGCGGTACATCTCGGCAAGAATAAAATGTACAATGATATGAGGCGGCAATATTGGTGGAACGGGATAAAGAGGGACAATGTTGAGTTCGTTTCGAAATGTTCCACCCATCAGCTAGTTAAGGTGGACCACCAAAGGCCAGTCGGGCTTCTGCAGCCACTAGAGATTCCGTGGAAATAGGAGAGAATTTCCATGGATTTGATTACAGGGTTGCCTACTTCTCAGAGGTTTCACAATTCCATATGGGTGATAGTGGATCGATTGACTAAGGTAGCCCACTTTTTACCAGTCCGAACGGATTATACAACGTCATAGTATGCTTAGATTTTCATTGTCGAGATAGTGAGACTACATGGGGTGCCCCTTGATATTATGTCTGACTGGGACAAGATCTTTGTGTCTCATTTTTGGGAGAGCTTTTGGGAGGCCATGGGCATCGAGTTGCATTTGAGTACGACCTATCACCCGTTGACGAACGGGCATACTGAGTGGAGTAATCAAATGTTAGAGGATATGCTGCGGATGTGTGTCCTTGATTTTTGAGGAGGTTAGGAGCAATATCTTCCACTAGTGGAGTTCTCATACAATAACTCCTATCATTTCACTATCGGCGTGGTTCCATTTGAGGTGTTGTACGATAGACCTTGTCATTCTCCTACCTATTTGCTAGAGGTTGGATACAACAAGATACTTGGGCTAGAGGTGATCCATGATACATCATCCAGGAATGAGATAATTTTAGGTCGCATACGGGTAGCTCGGGATAGATAGAAAAGCTACGCCGACACTAAGCGATTCTTCCGACAGTTTAATGTGGGGGATTAGGTGATACTGCGAGTATCTCCTGTGAAGGGATTATGATATTCGAAAAGAAAGGTAAATTGGCACAGAGATACGTGGGGCCATTTCATATCATCGAGAGGACTATATCAGTAGCGTATAGACCGGGGTTGTAAGAGAACTTGCACGTATTCATGATGTGTTCCACATTTATTCACTGCGTTGATATCTCCGAGATGAGTTGGATCACACTCACATTGCATTGGATGAGATTGACTTGCAGCCTAATAGTTCTTATGAGGAGAGATCGATGGCTATCTTAGACCATAGATAGAGGATATTAAGGTCGAAGGTAGTTTAGTGGAAGCACCATAATGTCGAGGAGTCTACTTGGGAGCGTTAGCATGATATGCGTGAGAAATATCCAGAGTTGTTCTTATCAGGTATACTTTTATTTTCCAAATTTTGGGATAAAATTTCGTTATTAGGGGGGAAGTATGTAAAACCGCGTATTTTTTTAATGATTTTTAAATGTGGGATTAATTGAATTAATTAGTTGATAATTAATATGGTTTAAGAAATATTAACTAGTGAGATAAGGATTAGTATTTATTGATGAGAATTATATTGAATATTACAGAGTGATTAAGGTAATATGTGATTGTGAATTTATAAAAATTATCGCGAGTGATAAATACGATAGTTATGGTAATTAAGTCGGGACGCGCGTGTCAGTCCTATTGGGACTAATTGAATGGAATGAAGAGTAAATATATCTTGTTGTCACTCAAACGGTCATTTTGAGTGCACTAATGTGTCCGAAAGGGTCGAGATATTCAAAAAAGCATGCCCAGGGGTTTTGTTTGGGTCTCGGGGTAGTTTTAGGCCAAATCGGCATCCCGAGAGGGCATTTTGGTATTTGTATTTTTGGAAAATTATTAACTATGAAAATT
The DNA here is from genome assembly GCA_949130495.1 of Sambucus nigra. NCBI lineage: Eukaryota > Viridiplantae > Streptophyta > Magnoliopsida > Dipsacales > Adoxaceae > Sambucus > Sambucus nigra. The sequence continues at coordinate 191,636,165 of OX422209.1, forward strand.
AGAAGGATAAAATAGCTTGTATATGGGATGAGTTAGGGTTATCAGTTGTTACGCACAAAGATGCCAAAGGACAAAGGAGAAGGAGAGGTTTCAAGGGCTAGAACCTCAATTTCTACACCTTTTACACCACAAACAACAACACCGCATAGACTGGAGATAAGGGATCACATCTATATCATCTTCTTCAACGGATCAGATCTTCATTCCAGAGGCAGGTGTTTAATCTTGTAAACTTTTAGCAATAACTACGCCCTTGTAAGTGTAGGTGAAAAACACACATGATTTGCATATGAATTGGGTGAAATTATAAGATTTAATTCTTAACTTAGGACTGAATTTATATGAGTTTAATTCCTTCAAGTACGTAGACTATAACCTATAGAATTTTGCCTAATCTTGATGAAAAAATCTGGGTTAGTTACGTTCTTGAATTGAAAATTCATGCACTAGGGTTTATATGATTAGATTTGGGGATCTCGAATTTAATTATTGATTCTTGATTATTTAATGATTCTGGAGTATTAAAAATCATTCTTACATGTTAGAATAGTGAATGGAATTAATTATTGGGAGTTTGGGAATGTTTTGTAGAGGTTTAGAACTCGAAAATACTGAAAACGCAAGTTCTAGAGGATAGAGACGAAACAAGCAAGGTCGTTTAAAGTCGTACGAAGACACATTCGAACGACATGGAATCTCCCATGAAGCTGTCATTCGAGTGACATGTATTCTCGTTGAAACGAGATGCAGTCTCATTCAAACGACGTGTCAAAATTCTGGAAATTTCCAATTTGTTCCAATATATGAGACGTAGTTAATTCGAGTGAGATAGAATAATATACGATGAACTCAGTACAGTACAGAGATATTGGGAATAATTAGGTTCAATGCTTTAAAGTATTTTCGAACAGGGAATTATCTTTGGAAATTAAGAGATAGCGAATATTCATAATTCAATACATATATCGTAAGAACTAACGAGAATAATACTATGTATGAATTATAATAGTTGGGTTGTGTGTATACCTAGTGATCTTGATAGGTTATGTGAATACCTATAATATTATTTATTATCTGTATGACATACCTGCGTTGCTTGCTATTATGGGAGTTTTTTTTAAAGGGGGCAGTCTTATCCTAATGATCCCATTGGGGGGATTTTAGATTTCGTGCCTCAGAACATGGAACCTAGGTACGGGATATCTATGATAATGATAGTGATGACGGTCATATGGGTGCGTAGGTATGTGCATATCCCATAGGCTTGGAACTATGTTCGCCTCCAATATATGTGATTTGTATTTATATGGTTCGTGAGTGATTCCGAACCGATTGTCCTTATTCAGTACGAGATGTACTGGGACTTGATAGCAGAGTATGCACGCACCGCAGCTAAGTCTAGGGGGGTCGTATTAGTATTTATTTATAATAGTGTGATGAAAAAGAAATACTTATGATTTAACTTACCGTGTGAATATGTAGATGAGAATGATAATGGAATTTGAATTAAATCAAGTGCGTGCACACTTAAGCTTATTGTGAAAATCTTACTCGGGATGATAAATAGAGAAAAATTTAATAACATATATTATGTGAAAAATATGAGATATTACTACGGGTAATGGTAGAAGGTTTATGACTACGATATAGTTAGGTTTGGTAACGATAAGTAGAACGACTTAGAGATACATTAGGCATGCACAATAGTTAAGAGGTGAGAATCTCAAGAGAGAGCTGTGAAGCTAGCATGTATATAATATTTTCTTTACCGTATTTTAAATATTTTCTAAACTGTTTTTAAACTATTTTACACTCGAGCTCTGACCTGCCACTTGCAAATCTATTTTCTCTTGTACAACTACTTTAGGTGTCCAGCCGCAGGGACACTGGGGGCAGATTTTCAGACAATTTGACGTGTTGCAGCTGTTGTGGGAGTTACAGGTCCTCATGATTAGACGCCTCCACTATTCTTCCTTCAGTCATTGATGCAAGTGATTTTATTTAGGTCATGTAGCCCATTCTTAGTTATCATTTATTTTCAGAGAGACTTGTACTCAGTTACCTTATTTTGGAGGGATTTAGTTTTATTGTGGATTTGGTTAGATTCAATCTTTATTATTGGTTATTTGTATTGAGACATTAAACTGGGATGTTATTCTGGTCTTATTTAATTAGCCTGATGGATTCTTAGTTATTCTTAATGTTTAATTTATTGTAATGGTGAATGTTGTTAATTATTGAAATTTTCTTATAATAATAAAAGGTTAAAAATTTTTGACACTTATTTAATTAATTAATTTGGTGATTAGCGAAGTAAATGTTTTCAACATATGATGCTAAGAATGAACTAATTGGAGATTCTGATTTAATTTAATAAATGACTGATCACCTGATTTTTAATTGAGCGGGGTGTCACATTACTTTGACCCGGTGGTGTCATTTTTGGTATCATTAGTCTGGCACCGTATATGGGAACGAGGATTATCATCTCTTCCCTTCTCTAGCTTATACTCACTGGAGTCTCTGGTGGTGAACCTGTCCTCCCCTCTTGTGGAGTTGTTTCACCATTGAAAGAGCTCTTGTTGAGCTTCTAAGCTTTTACTCTTTAATTTATAGCTTATCCATCAGATTTGAAACATGGCATCAAAATTTCCACCACTAGTTGGTGGTCTTAGCTCTATCCATGCGGCTCCTCAGTCAGAGATGGACGAGGTAGTGGAGGCATTGAAGTCATTGGTGGCTAGTCAACATGCAATGCATGAGTAGCTGGCTGCCTTCAGCCAAAATGTATTAGTGAGACCCGATGGAGTTATGCCGGAAATCATTACTCTGAAAGCCATGGAGCAGCATCCAGAAGCTAGTAAATCACCCTAGGCACCGCGCAAGGAGTTACCACCTCTTCAACAATGGAGAGATGTTTTCGGACCTTAGGCGTTTACGCCTGGGGAGCCAAGGTTAACACAACCTGGAGGATAAGTGTGATGACTATGAGGATGAAGATGCTCAAGCTGAATGCTGGGAGCCATATGAAATATCAGGAAACATTGTACACCCTATTCAAGTTAGTCGAGGACACAGTAGGAGGCCTTATAAGGATGATGTTATAGTAGTGGCCAAGAGGATCAGTCTTCGATCGGCTAAGCAGAGGGTTGGCCTTTGAAAGGATCAACCCAGTGGGCGATCTCAGAGATCGACTGTCCAGGTCAAGGGGTATTGTTGGCTCTAGAGGAGAAGGAGCAGGGTACCAGCCCCATACAATCGAGACGATGGGCTGAGAGAAATGAATAGTCGACAGAGGTTTATGGCAAGGGAGCCTTTGGTTCGATCGACCGAGGTGGGAGGAGACAATATCGTATAGGCTGATGTTATAGCAGTGGCCAAGAGGCCCTAGAATGATTAAATCTAGTGGTTAGAAGACAAGATTGGAGATATTCTAAAAAGCCGAGGTTCCTTACAGAGGGGCTACTTAGAAGGATATCCTTTCGTGGCTAGGATCATCAATTTTCCAACCCTGACCAAGTTTAAGCCACCAATGGTCACTCCCAAGTATGATGGGAGAACTAATCCAGTTCATCACATCGAAATGTACCGGTCGGCTACAGACATTTACTCAGTTTCAGATGAGATGAGGTTTCGTGCCTTTTCAAGCACTTTAACTGGAGTGATCCATGTATGGTTCACCTCACTCCCAAAGAGTTCAATTGAGAATTTCAAGCAGATCGCAGAAAGATTCATACACAACTTCTTCTTTGGGGTGAGACCCTAGAAGAAGACAACTCACCTGTTGTACGTCAAGCACGGGAGAATGAGAGTCTCATGGAATATATTACGAGGTTCAATAAGGAAAAGCTAGAGGACGAAGATTATGAGGAAAGTAGGGCAATGGCAGCTTTGATGGGAGGTTTGCAGAAGGGGAAGCTACTCTGGAAGCTTGCTGAAGACCCATCGAAGTCCATGGCTAAGTTATTGGCGATGGTCGATAAGGTCATGAACGCCTAAGAAGCTATGGAAGCCAAGTATGAGGATGAGAAGGATACTAGAAGTTGGGATAAGTTCCAGAAAAAGAATAAATATGGAAATAAGAGATCAACAGATGATAAGTTTTCATGCTACACTCCCTTCATGGTCAGTTGCAAGCATATCTTGAATGAGATCAAGAATAATCGCTCCCTGAGGTGGCCTGAAAAAGTTAAAATCTCCTCCTCACAAGAGGAACAAATGTCTATAGTGTGAATTCCACCATGACCATGGGTACCTGACTGACAAATGTTTTGATCTAAAGGATAAAATAAAAAAGATGTTGAAGGATGAAAAACCGAGGAAGTATGTAGACAAGAGTAGTTTAAGGGGTGGCCGAGATAACACCCAGAAGAGAAAAATGATAAGTGTAGACCAGATGCTACACTCGATCGAGATGATGATGAGTTGGACAATTGTGATGAAGACGACCCTGACCTCCCTCCTAGGTTTGCTGATCCAAAGTGTAGGCTCAATGTGATCTCACATGAGGTCAAGATGATCTGTCGGGGGCTTGATGGAGGAGGAAAGGAAGTGACTGACAGCGAAGCACATGTAGAAGAGGCAAAGGCTCTCCCACCAAAGCCTAAGACTGTCAACTAAGCTAAAATTCAACCTGTTAAAGGTAATAGAGACAAGGTTTATATGAACACTTTAGTAGTTGGCTTTTCAAGGTTAAATTTTAAAGGAATTTTAGCTCCATATGATGACCCTTTTGTTATCACTACTCTGGTTCATGGCTATGAGGTACCAAGGATTCTGGTAGATGGAGGAAGCTAAGTTGACGTTATGTTTTGGGATTATTACAAGGGTCTAGATCTAAGAAAGAAGATGTTGATTCCATATCACCAACCACTTATTAGCTTTAGTGGGGAGAAAGTACAATCTCTGGGCATATACGAAATGGAAGTAATAATGGGTAACATCTGGTCGAAAAGTCTTACAAGGAAGATCATATTCTTCATCATGGATGAAAACATCTACTCGACCTATAATATGATTATCGGAAGGGTATCCCTTAAGAAATTTGAGGTCATACCCTCAACAGTCCACCAAGTGATTAAATTCTCGACCCCATATAGGGTAGGAAAAGTTCAAGGGGACCAAGTTGAGGCACGCAAATGATACTTTAACTCAGCTGAGGAGAGAGAATCATATAAAAGGGCCACTACAACCTACAACATTGATACCTTAAACACTAGAGATGAAAAGAAGATGAAGAAGGGTGAGGTCACTAAGGAGGTGTAATCCATCGTCCTCAATGAGGACGAGCCAAAAAAAAAACATCCAAATTGGTAAATACCTAATGAAAGAGATCAAAGAGGAGCTGGTTAAGCTGTTAAGGAAGAGACATAGCATCTTTGTTTGGAGCCACAAAGATATGCCCGACATTGATCCAAAAGTCCTCTATTATAAGTTCAATGTGGTCGATAATGCGAAGTCGATCCGATAGAGAAGAAAAGTTTACTCGCAAGAGAAGTATGATGTCATCAGAGAGGGGATCAAGAAATTGGAGAAGGTCGAATTCATTCAAGAGGTCATTTATTCCAACTGGTTGGCGAATGCAGTTATCATCCCCAAGGACAATGGCAAATGGAGGATGTCTGTTAACTTCATGGATTTGAAAAAATCATGTCCTAAAGACAGTTTCTCATTTCCATGGATTGATCAGATGGTAGACACTACAGCCGACCATGAATTAATGAACTTCATGGATGCTTATTCAGGATATAACCAAATATTCATAGATCCGGACAATGAAGAGAAGACAACCTTTATAACCGACAAGGGGACCTATTACTACAAGGTCATGCCCTTTGGATCGAATAATGTCGGTTCCACATACCAAAGGCTGGTCAACAAAATATTTGAGGAACAAATTAGGAAGATGATGGAAGTGTATGTCAATGACATGTTGAGGAATAGCCTCAAATCCGACACTCACGTGGATGATCTTGAGCGTACTTTTGACATGATGGATGAATATAAGATGAAGCTTAACCTTACCAAGTATGTCTTCGTCGTTGGATAAGGCAAGCTATTAGGCTTCAGTGTGAATCAAAGAGGGATCGAGGATAACCCTGAAAAGATTAAATATTTTTTGAAGATGAAGACTCCCACAACAATAAAGGATGTGCATAGGCTAATTAAAAGAGTGGTAGCATTAAATAAGTTTGTGTCTAGAGCCACCGATAAATGCCTTCCTTTCTTTAAAGTATTAAGAAAATATTTTGAATGGAATCATGAGTATGATAGAGCCTTTAAAGATTTGAAGTCCTATGTCGGCTCTCCACTCCTATTATCCAGAACAGTTGAGGGAAAGAAATTGTATCTGTATTTAGTAGTGAATAATCAACCATTAGTACCGCTATTCTAAGAGAAGATGATAAGGTTAAAAAACTAGTGTACTTCAATAGTAAGGTACTTCAGGGGGGCGAGTAGAGGTACCCCAAAATGGATAAGTTGACCTATGAACTGATCCTTGCCTCGAGGAAGATAAATTCCTATTTCCAGGCATATACAATGGTGGTCATCATCGACTTTCCTCTCATACAGGTCATTCACAAGCCTGAGAAGTGAGGAAGACTTATGGTTTGAGAAATTGAATCGGGGGAGTTCGATATCATCTACCAGTCGAAAACAGTAATTAAGGGGCAATACCTAGATAAATTTATAGCCGAGTTCACCTGGGATGAGGCCGACACTAAAGATGTTGAAGCCACACCTTATGAATAACAATGCAGAGTGTGTCCTCCCCCGGTCGAGCCCGAGACAAGTTCAACAAGAAATAAAGTGTCTGAAAATGAGGAAGAGCGGTATCTTTTCAAGAATGGAACCCTGAAAGGGGGTAGTTTTTCAACAAATGGTACTGTGTGGATCCTCTTTGTTGATGGATCTTCATGTGAGAATAGAAGCGGGGCAGGATTGATAGTGTCAATGCTAGATGGGATCGATATTGAGTATGTATTGAGATTCAACTTCAAAGCTTCTAATAATGAATCCGAGTACTAGGCCCTCCTAGCAGGTATCTCCCTTGCTCGGGCACTTAAATATTGGCCAACTCCTTGTTCATAGTGATCCTAGGTTGGTTGTTAATCAAATTTTAGGGGCATACGAGGCTAAAGATGATAGAATGGCAAAGTACTTGGGAAGGGTTAAGACAATGTTGAATCATTTTACTGAAGTAAAATTAAAGAGGATACCTCGACTGGAAAATGGTCGAGTCGATGCTCTGACAAGGTTAGCTTCAACCACCAGAACTAAAATCAGAAGAACAGTCTGGGTAGAGATTCTCCATCGGCCGACGATCGAAGGAGAAGAAAATATTATGGATTTTTATTTCAATTTGAGTATAGGAGCCTCCTAGATGGATCCCATCATCTTCTACATCAGAGATGGGGAACTTCCTAAGTCCAAAGCTGAGAAAAAAAAAGTTGAGGTATAAAGCTGCCAAGTTCTCCCTCATAGGAGACATTTCCTGCTTCCTCTACTCAGATGTTTCCACCAATCTGAGGTAGAATATATCTAAAAGGACGTGAATGAAGGGTTATGTTCTATCCATATTAGAGGAAGGCCGCTGGCTAAGAGGATCATCACCCAGGTTTATTAGTGGCTAACGTTGGCCAAAGATGCAGCTGTATACGTCAATAGGTGCAACAAATGCTAGAGGTTTTCCACTATACCCCGTCAACCTCATCAACCTCTTACTTCCATTATATCTCTCTGGACTTTTGTGTTCTGAGGATTGACCTGGTAGGACCACTACCAAGATCCATGAATAATTATCGTTACTTGATTGTGGCGGTCGATTATTTTTCAAAGTGACGATGATAACAATCACAGAGAAGAAGGTCTTCCAATTTATTTGGAAAAATATCATATGTAGATACGACCCACCTAATACCCTAATTTCTAATAATAGGACGCAGTTCAAGAATATCTACCTAGAGAAATATTATGAACGAGTGGGCATTAAGTAGTGTTTCTTCACTCCTGGGCAACCCAGGGCAATGGGCAGAAAAAAGTAATGAACATAACGATCCTTGATGGAATCAAGAAGATATTAGAAGATTATGAAAGGAGATGGATTGAGGAGTTATATGTTGTCATATGGGATAACATGATGATGGAGAGGACTCCTAACGGCGAAATTCCATTTATGTTGGCTGAAGGCTCAGAGGAAGTAGTGCCGATAGAGGTAGGTCTCCCTACACACAGGGTTCAGACCTATGACTCGGAAGAAAATATTATTGAACGAATACTTGATTTGGACCTTGTGAAAGAAAAGAGAGAAGATGTTGAGGTTAGGCAAGCTGCCTACCAATAAAGGACAATGAAGTTCTATAATAAGAGAGTAAAAGTGCGCCCATTGAAGGTAGAAGACTCGATCATGAAGATGACATGGAAGAAGCCTAACATGCTTCATCCTAATTGGCCTTGTCCATACAGAGTGGTTGAAGAGGTAGTTCCGAAGACGTATTGATTGGAGAATTTGGAAGGAGAGCCATTCTCCAACTCATGGAACTTCGACCACCTCAAAAAATATTACCAGTAAGATTTCACTTTTTCTTATTTCTTTTCCTTCGATCGTAATACATGTATACGATGTTCAGATGATGAATGAAATATGAGCGAAATAAATAAAAATCTCAAGTGTTCTCTCATACTTTGTATATTTGTTTGAATATTCATTGTTTGCTTGTATGAACTCATCTTAAGCTATAAAACATCATTAGTGGCGAAGTAGCCTTAAGTTGCTCTCGGTGACACGACATTCCAAACGGGGTTGACCTCATCCATGGGCTATCAATAACATCGAGAGGGATTTATTATTAAACATCATTAACTTGGTGGTTATACTCTCTCGATCGAGATGACAATGCATGGATAAGAAGACACTCATCCATGCACTGTCAAAACTACGAGAGGGGACTTATGCTATTGTGACACCCCGCCTAATTAAATACCGGGCGATCACACCTTTATTAAATTAAATCAAGGTAAACAGTTGGTTCATTCTCAGCATCACTGTCGATAAAAATAATTTTTCCGATTTAAAACCCTAAATAATTAAGCTAAGTGTCAAAAACCATTTTCATACATAACTTTCCAAATTTTATTTAAAGAAAACATTTATTTTATTAACAACATTCCAACAATTAAGAATCACATCACAATAACCTGGAACACAAAATCCAATGAATATAATACATTTGTCCATCGAATGTCCACATACGAAAACTAAAGTCACAAATCCAAACTGAATAAAAACCCATAGTAACAATACTGGAAATAATTGAAATACAAATATCCCAACAAAAATGAAATAATGGAAAGGGCGACACATGCCCAATAAATGAGAATGCTAGAAGTGGAGTCAATAAAGGAAGCCGTCTACGCAAGTGACCTGCAACTCCCACCTAAGCTGCAACACGTTCCTCTCAAGGGATCCTAAGCAAGACGCCCCTGTGGCTGGGCACCTGAAATATATACATATATATACAAGAGAGAGAGGGAAAAAGAAACGGGTCAGAGCCCGAAAGTGTGTTTGATTTTAAAATACGTTTAGCAAGTATTTAAATTGATACAGGCCAATGCAACAACATATTAGAGCGTCACTGTCTTGAGAAATACTCACCTCTCTTCTAATGTGCACACCTATCACACTAACCTTCCCAACGGTTTATCTTATCATTTTATCATACTAACCTTCCCAATAACTTAGCGTATCTAAACTTACTCATAAGATTTCAAAACCGAACAATATTATTGTTTAGAAAGAATACTTCCAATTAGCAGCACAACTCTCGTTTTAGCTTTTATTAATTTATAAAGTTTTCCAGTGACATTTTATACTTTCACAAAACAAGTATTTACTATATGAGTCATCAACCATGTCCTACTTATCAAATCACAGTAGACAGTTTCAAATTTCCAAATCTTATATATATATTAACTACTCGCATAATATATATATAAAATAACAGCACCCCACATAAAACTATGGTGCGTGCATACTTCTACTATCCAAACCCCATACCACTCATATCAAGGGGAATACAAGTTCGGAATCACTCTCGAACTGTATTAACACATATACAAACAATATCGAGGCGAAGCATAGATTCCAAGTCTCTAAGAGGATGGCACATACTCGCGTCTCTTAGGACCATCTGAACTATCAATTCGATAGCCTGTACCAAGGATATGTATCTTCTAGGGTACAAGTCAATATCCCCCATAAAGGTCCCATCGAGATAAGACTGTCCCAGCGCGGTAACCACAAGGATAGCAAGTAGCGCGGTATGTTTTTCACATGTATATAATATATGTATACACAATCATATAATTATACCACTTTATCATATTAATATAGGTTCTTCTCGTCACCCATAATTACAACATTTATCCTAAATTTCACATTTTTAGTATTACATATAAGGTTTCATCTCTAACCTTAACTCTAAGGGTTTTCTCACTTATTACGTGACATTCATGGACTCTATCCTTCCAAGTAGAAAATTCAGTAAGTATACCTCTATTTACTATCGTAGTTTTTCGCCGTAATCTCTCACTTGAAATACGTAGCTTCATCGTTCATTATACAATTACCCCAAAAGTAAACTTCTCCTCTTATAATAAAGTTCCCAACACTTATTCATAGGTCCTACTGGTCTTTCCTATCTCCCAAAACATTTTATTAAGAATACCCAAGAATTATTTCACGATAAATTTAATTTACCTAATTAAACAAGGGAAATAGGAGTCTGCCAGGAGGGGTCGATCGATCGAGGTCTGGGGCTCGATCGATCGAAGCTCTAGGCTCGATCGATCGATCAAGCAGGTTTGCGAAAATTCTGCAGAAACGCAGTTACGGGTTCTACCAAATTTCTTCATACAAAACCATGTTTTTCCATTCTAAACGTCCCAAAAATCCTACTACTATCATTATAACAATATACCAGATGTTTTCAACGTAAAGCATGCGTATATCTAACATTCAACATGGATAATTAACCCAAAATCCCATCTAATCATCAAGAACCCTAGAGTTTTTCTTAATGAAGGTTCTAATCTATTTTTATCAGAAATTCCTTCTAATATATCATCAAAATTTCGTGGGTTATATTCCTCTACATGGCAAGGGTTCCAGAATTTCCATATAATCAATACTACATGCATTTTCCTAACACAAATTGGGTTTTCTTCCATAGTTTTCATCTCTAATCAATCCTAAACTAATATGAGATTGCACTAACGAAAATACGCAAGTTAAATACTTGCCTGGGATTTTCAGAAGTCTGGTTTGTAGATGAATCCGGTGTGGTTGCGTTCCCCTTCTCGCGATCTACGCGTTGGTGGTGGCGGCGGTGCAAACCGATGACTTTTTTTTGGCCTTAGATTGCCTTGGAGCTCTCTCCTCTCTTCTCCAATGGCCGTCACTTGTGTTCTGAATATTATAACCCTAAAAACTAACCTAAATGGCTGATATAGGTTGCTGAATTTCGTGGGTTTAATTACCCAAAAAGGTGAAATGACTAAATTGCCCTCCCGGAGTACCAATTAGGCCTAAAAATGCCCCGAGACCCAAACTAAACCCCCGGGTACAGTTTTCTGACTATCTCGACCCTTCCGGACGCGTTGCCGCACTCAACACGACCATACGAACAACTTATAAAATATTCACTTTTTATTTAATAAAATTAGTCCCGACGTGACACGGGCACGTCCTGACTTAAATTTCCGAAATTGTCATTTAATTCATTCATGACATTCAATATAACCAATATAATATATTATTTTGCTCATTAGTAATATTCAACAATTTTCCCATAATTACTAACTCTCGTCACGTTAATAATTATAACATAATTAATTTTCGGATTTTTTATTAAATAAATCACTCACATTAAATTTAATAAATCCCCAAATTAATATAGCATAAAAGTACGGGGTATTACATACTTCCCCCCTAATAACGGAATTTCGTCCCGAAATTCGGAAAATAAGGCATACCTTGTAAAAATAACTCTGGATATCTCTCGCGTATATCTGCCTCGCGCTCCCAAGTGGATTCCTCCACATTATGATGCTCCCACTGGACCCGCACAAGTGGAACTATCTTCAACCTCAATCTCCTCTCACTATAGTCTAGGATAGCCACCGGTCTCTCCTCGTAAGAGCTATCAGGCTGTAAGTTGATCTCATCTATCGCAATGTGAGTATGGGCCATATCATCCCGAAGGTATCGTCTCAACGACGAGATGTGGAATACATCGTGGATGCGATGTAAATGCTCTGGCAGTCCCAACCTGTATGCAACCGGCCCAATCCTCTCGATGATGGGAAATGGTCCCACGTACCTCGGAGCCAACTTCCCCTTCTTTTCGAACCTCATCACTCCCTTCATAGGAGATACACGTAATAACACTTGGTCCCCCACACTAAACTCCCGAAAGACCCGTTTCGCATCGGCGTAGCTCTTCTGCCTGTCCTGGGCTACCCGGATGCGACTCCTGATCATCTCAATCCTCGCGGAGGTCTCCTGAATCACCTCCGGTCCTAGCAACTTGTTGTCCCCCACTTCGAGCCAACAAGTTGGAGAACGACAAGACCTGCCATATAAAGCCTCAAATGGAGCCATGCCAATAGTGAACTGATACGAGTTATTATAAGCAAACTCTACCAGTGGAAGATGTGACTCCCAACCTCCTCCAAAATCAAGAACACACATGCGTAGCATATCCTCCAGCATCTGATTGGTACGCTCTGTCTGTCCATCCGTCTGTGGGTGGTAAGCTGAACTCAACCTCAACTCAGTACCCATTGCCTCCTGAAAGCTTTCCCAAAAACGTGAAATGAAGATCTTGTCTCTATCTGACACAATATTCAGGGGCACCCCGTGTAATCTGACAATCTCAGCGATGAACAACTGAGCATACTGACCCGTGGTGTAATCTGTCCGCACTGGCAGAAAATGGGCCACCTTGGTCAAACGGTCTACAATCACCCAGATAGAATCGTGGCCCCGCTCTGATGTAGGCAACCCTGTAATAAAGTCCATGGAAATACTCTCCCACTTCCACGCGGGTATTTCCAATGGCTGAAGCAATCCTGACGGTTTCTGATGGTCTACCTTTATCAGCTGGCAGGTAGAACACTTGGACACGAACTCAGCAATGTCCTTCTTCATCCCACTCCACCAGTATTGCCTCCTCATATCCTGGTACATCTTATCTCCTCCAGGATGTACTGCAAATCGGGACCCATGAGAATGAGTCATCACTGCATGTCGTAATTCTGCTTTTTCTGGAACCACCAATATCCCATTAAACCGTAAACCTCCATCAGAACTAACAGAATAGGACTCAGCACCCTCGGCTAGAAGTCACACAATCTGCTCCTAGCAAAACGGGTCTGTGGTCTGTGCCTGTATCACCCTCGTAATAATCTCGGGTGTGACTGACATCACGGATATGAAAGAACGGGCTACTGCGTCCTGGTGGCCTAACTCCTTCCACTTTGCTTTCCAGACATCCGCTACCTCGTCTACCGGTCTACGACTCAACGCATCAGCAACTACGTTGGCCTTTCCCGGATGATACTCTATATCGAACTGGTAGTCCTTCACAAACTCTAACCATCTGCGCTGACGCATATTCAGCTCTCGCTGAGTGAACAGGTACTGCAATGACTTGTGGTCTGTGAACAAATGGAATTTCTCTCGCAACAAATAGTGCCTCCATATCCTCAATGCAAAGACGACCGCTGCTAGCTCCAGGTCGTGGTGGGGTAATTCTTCTCATGCGGCTTAAGCTTGCAGGAGGCAAAAGCTATAGCCTTCTCTTCCTGCTGAAGTACTCCCCCAAGTCGCCATAAGGACGCATCGGTGTAAACCAGGTACTCCATACCCGGCTGCGGTAACGCAAGGACTGGCGCTGAAGTAAGCTTATCTTTCAGCTCGTCGAAATCCAACTGACAAGCGTCATCCCAAACATATGGTACTCCCTTGCGAGTCAGATTCGTCAATGGACCCGCTATTTTGGAGAATCCCCGAATGAATCTCCTGTAGTATCCGGCTAACCCCAAGAAACTATGCACTTCCGTCGGTGTCGTGGGTTGTCCCCACTCCCTCACCGCTGACACTTTGCTCGGGTCAACTGCAATCCCCTGCTCAGAAACAACGTGGCCCAAGAACTATACTTCTCGCAACCAGAATCCACACTTCTCGTACTTAGCATACAACTGATGCTCACGTACAGTCTGAAGAACCTGCCTCAAGTGCTCGGCATGCTCCTCCTCGGAGTGTGAATATATCAAGATGTCATCTATGAAGACGATGAAAAACTGATCCAAGAACTCTCTGAATACTCGGTTCATCAAGTCCATGAAAACGGCTGGAGCATTTGTGAGTCCGAACGACATCACCCTGAACTCATAAGACCCATATCTCGTCAAGAAAGTAGTCTTCGAAACATCCTGCTCCCTAATACGTAGCTGATGGTACGCCGACCTCAGATCTATCTTCGAAAAGAAAGTTGCTCCCCTCAGCTGGTCGAACAGATCATCGATTCGAGGCAACGAATATTTATTTCATATCGTGACCTTGTTCAGCTCCCGGTAGTCCACACACAATCTCAGTGAACCATCTCTCTTCTTCACAAACAAAACTGGAGCGCCCCAAGGTGAGGTACTCCTACGAATGAAGCCCTGACCTAACAGCTGCTCTATCTGATCTCGTAGCTCTCACATCTCTGCCGGAGCCATACGGTACGGTGCGCGTGCTATAGGTCTCGTATCTAGCAATAAATCTATGACAAAGTCTATCTCACGACTTGGGGTAGGCCTGGTATCTCTTGGAACACATCGGAATACTCCCTGACAACTGGGATCGAATCTAAGGGGATCACAACCTCCTTAGAGGTATCCTCCTCTATGTAATACAAATGAGCGGTCGAACCTCCCTCTGAGCGAGGCATCGCCACTATAAACATCTCTTTCCCCGGAATGGCAAAAACAATGCTCCCACCGAAGCAATCAATCATGGCTCTATAAGCTGCGAGCTAATCCATACCAATAATCACATCATGCTCGTGCATGTCTAAAACTAACATGTCCGCAGGTAATACCAAACTACCAATCTCTACCCCCACTCCCCGGAATATAAAGAAAATAAGTGACCCACTCCCTAATGGTGAGTCCACACACGTCACTGTGCTCTCTGTTGTGGCTAATAACCCTAAGGCCTTCGCAAAATGCGTAGCTATAAAACAATGTGTTGCCCCCGTATCAAACAAAACCCGACCCATAGTACCATGGATAGGAAACATACCCTCAATTGCGGGTGGTCTCTGTGGAGCTGCTGGCTGGTGGACGTTATAGACACGTCCATATTGTAATTGCCCCTGCTGCACTAGAGCTGCTGGAATGGCTGGCAGGGCTGGCACCTGGGCTGGAGCTGGGAGGGCAGGTGGAAAAAGTGGTCTCTGAGGCTCATTATGGGCTCCCTGCTGCTGTGGGGCCCTATCTCCCTCTGGACAATCCTGGCGCCTATGGCGTGCTTACCATACCCAAAACATCGGCCCTTGAAGTTGCCTCCCCTCTGTCCTTCTGCCCACGGCCCTGTTGGTCGTTACCTCCACGCCACTGGCCCTGTTGGCCCTAATGTGCACACTGTTGGCCCTGATGGCCCTGTTGTTGACCCTGCTGATTAGGCTGGCCCTGCTGGCCCTGCCTATAGCCCCTATATCCCTGCCTAGAATCACCTGAACGGAATCGCTTAGTAGGGTCCCCCTGATGGGAACTCTGCTCGTGCTGACGAGTCTGTCCCTGAGATGGTGCCCCACTGGCACTATTTCCCCCGGTCCTGCCCTGCTAGCTGGACTCTCCTGCTCTCTTGCTTCCCTGCAGATGGAAGCGGTGATCCTGGCAATGTAGCAATGCGGCATTGAGTACATCAGTGAAAGTACTCAGGGATAAATTCCCAATAAGGTGCTGATGGATCCTCCAAGCTAACCCGTCGACAAACAACAAAATCTTCTTGCTCTCAGTAGGTGCCTCATCTGGCACAATGGTGAGAAATCTCGTGAACTCCTCCTCATACTCCGCTACGGTAAGACTCTCCTGCTTCAGGTTTAGTAATCTCCGCCTCATCTCAGTCTGAACGGCGGGTGGAAAATACTTGAGTCAAACCGCTCCCAGAACAACTGAATATGGATCGTGTCCCTCTCCTCCAATGTGGTAGTGGACTCCCACCACTGCAATGCGGCTCCCACCAGCTTAAAGGAAGCTAATAACTGCTTTTGCACGTCAGTGCACTCATAAATACGGAGATGCCGCTGGATGTCTTTCTTCCATTGGCTAACTGTGACAATATCGGAGCTACCAGAGAACTCAGGGGGATGCGCTTTCTGAAAAGCATCCCGAACCCTCTCCCATGCAGATGGAAGCTGTGCTGGTACTGGCGCCGCTGCCTGAACCTGGGGTGGAGCCTGCTGAATCACCGCAATCACGGCATTCACCACCTGAGCAACAATGGCGGCTACTTCATTTGCATTCATTGTGCCTGGTGCCGGAGCTGCTGGCTGCTCGGCTTGGGCACGCCTATCTTTCGGAGCACGTCTCGGAGGCATCTGAAACGTGAACAAGTTTATTAGTCTAAAGTTATTATCAAATCTCAATAGCTGAAGACTTAAACGTAAAAGCAAGAATACAACAATCCTAAAAATAGGGCTCTATAGCAATAACGTTAAGCTCAAAGCGAAATAAGCCGTACAGATCCTATGGACACTAGAACCTGATGCTCTGATACCACCTGTGACACCCCGCCTAATTAAATACCGGGCGATCACTCCTTTATTAAATTAAATCAAGGTAAACAGCTGGTTCATTCTCAGCATCACTGTCGATAAAAATAATTTTTCCAATTTAACACCCTAAATAATTAAGCTAAGTGTCAAAAACCATTTTCATACATAACTTTCCAAATTTTATTTAAAGAAAACATTTATTTTATTAACAACATTCCAACAATTAAGAATCACATCACAATAACCTGGAACACAAAATCCAATGAATATAATACATTCGTCCATCGAATGTCCACATACGAAAACTTATGTCACAAATCCAAACTGAATAAAACCCATAGTAACAATACTGAAAATAACTGAAATACAAATATCCCAACAAAAATGAAATAATGGAAAGGGCGACACATGCCCAATAAATGAGAATGCTAGAAGTGGAGTCAATAAAGGAAGCCGTCTACGCAAGTGACCTGCAACTCCCACCTAAGCTGCAGCACGTTCCTCTCAAGGGATCCTAAGAAAGATGCCCCTGTGGCTGGGCACCTGAAATATATACATATATATACAAGAGAGAGAGAGAGAAAAAGAAACGGGTCAGAGCCCGAAAGTGTGTTTGATTTTAAAATACGTTTAGCAAGTATTTAAATTGATACAGGCCAATGCAACAACATATTAGAGCGTCACTCTCTTGAGAAATACTCACCTCTCTTCTAATGTGCACACCTATCGCACTAACCTTCCCAATGGTATATCTTATCATTTTATCATACTAACCTTCCCAATAACTTAGCGTATTTAAACTTACTCATAAGATTTCAAAACCGAACAATATTATTGTTTAGAAAGAATACTTCCAATTAGCAGCACAACTCTCGTTTTAACTTTTATTAATTTATAAAGTTTTCCAGTGACATTTTATACTTTCACAAAACAAGTATTTACTATATGAGTCATCAACCATGTCCTACTTATCAAATCACAGTAGACAGTTTCAAATTTCCAAATCTTATATATATATTAACTACTCGCATAATATATATATATAAAATAACAGCACCCCACATAAAACTATGGTGCGTGCATACTTCTACTATCCAAACCCCATACCACTCATATCAAGGGGAATACAAGTTTGGAATCACTCTCGAACTGTATTAACACATACACAAACAATATCGAGGCGAAGCATAGATTCCAAGTCTCTAAGAGGATGGCACATACTCGCATCTCTTAGGACCGTCTGAACTATCAATTCGATAGCCTGTACCAAGGATATCTATCTTCTAGGGTACAAGTCAATATCCCCCATAAAGGTCCCATCGAGATAAGACTTTCCCAACGCGGTAACCTCAAGGATAGCAAGTAGCACGGTATGTTTTTCACATGTATATAATATATGTACACACAATCATATAATTATACCACTTTATCATATTAATATAGGTTCTTCTCGTCACCCATAATTACAACATTTATCCTAAATTTCACATTTTTAGTATTACATATAAGGTTTCATCTCTAACCTTAACTCGAAGGGTTTTCTCACTTATTACGTGACATTCGTGGACTCTATCCTTCCAAGTAGAAAATTCAGTAAGTATACCTCTATTTACTATCGTAGTTATTCGCCGTAATCTCTCACTTGAAATACGTAGCTTCATCGTTCATTATACAATTACCCCAAAAGTAAACTTCTCCTCTTATAATAAAGTTCCCAACACTTATTCATAGGTCCTACTGGTCTTTCCTATCTCCCAAAATATTTTATTAAGAATACCCAAGAATTATTTCACGATAAATTTAATTTACCTAATTAAACAAGGGAAATAGGAGTCTGCCAGGAGGGGTCGATCGATCGAGGTCTGGGGCTCGATCGATCGAACCTTCGATCGATCGAAGCTCTAGGCTCGATCGATCGATCAAGCAGGTTTGCAAAAATTCTGCAGAAACGCAGTTACGGGTTCTACCAAATTTCTTCATCCAAAACCATGTTTTTCCATTCTAAACGTCCCAAAAATCCTACTACTATCATTATAACAATATACCAGATGTTTTCAACGTAAAGCATGCGTATATCTAACATTCAACATGGATAATTAACCCAAAATCCCATCTAATCATCAAGAACCCTAGAGTTTTTCTTAATGAAGGTTCTAATCTGTTTTTATCAGAAATTCCTTCTAATATATCATCAAAATTTCATGGGTTATATTCCTCTACATGGCAAGGGTTCCAGAATTTCCATATAATCAATACTACATGCATTTTCCTAACACAAATTGGGTTTTCTTCCATAGTTTTAATCTCTAATCAATCCTAAACTAATATGAGATTGCACTAACGAAAATACACAAGTTAAATACTTGCCTGGGATTTTCAGAAGTCTGGTTTGCAGATGAATCCGGTGTGTTTGCGTTCCCCTTCTCGCGATCTACGCGTTGGTGGTGGCAGCGGTGCAAACCGGTGACTTTTTTTTGGCCTTGGATTGCCTTGGAGCTCTCTCCTCTCTCTCCAATGGCCGTCACTTGTGTTCTGAATATTCTAACCCTAAAAACTAACCTAAATGGCTGATATAGGTTGCTGAATTTCGTGGGTTTAATTACCCAAAAAGGTGAAATGACTAAATTGCCCTCCCGGGGTACCAATTAGGCCTAAAAACGCCCCGAAACCCAAACCAAACCCCCGGGTACACTTTTCTGACTATCTCGACCCTTCCGGGCGCGTTGGCGCACTCAAAACGACCATACGAACAACTTATAAAATATTCACTTTTTATTTAACAAAATTAGTCCCGACGTGACACGGGTACGTCCCGACTTAAATTTCCCAAATTATCATTTAATTCATTCATGACATTCAATATAACCAATATAATATATTACTTTGCTCATTAGTAATATTCAACAATTTTCCCATAATTACTAACTCTCGTCACGTTAATAATTATAACATAATTAATTTTCGGATTTTTTATTAAATAAATCACTCACATTAAATTTAATAAATCCCCAAATTAATATAGCATAAAAGTACGGGGTATTACAGCTATAACACCATAATTTGGTGGATTAGAATTTGAAAATCACTTAGTTATTGTTCATTTATTAAAAACCATTAACTTGGTGGTTATACTCTCTCTACCAAGAAGACCGTTCATGGACGAGATGACACTCAGCCATACACTCTCAAAAGGACAAGATGGGACTTATGGTATAACACCATAATTTGGTAGACTCAAATTTAAAAATCACTTTGTTATGGTTCATATTTCTTAGACATCATTAAGTTGACGAAAGTAAGGAAAAGACTTATGTCAAATTCAAATAATGTTACCAATGAAAAGATCAGAGCAAGCACAACACAGAATAATAGAAACAAAAACTTCATTCGATACAAAATGAGATTACAGATGTTCAGTACAACGAAAGTACAAAGCCATGAAAGGTTGACTGTCACAGCAAAAAGCAAAAATAAAAAGTTACAAGAGATCAAAGCTGCAAACTCCCATCACCGCCTGCTTTAATGGCCCCATCAACCCTAACATTAGTAGTCCCGGCCTCATCATCATTAAGGCCCAACTCGATTGCATTTTCATTGGTCTCTGTGACCTCAAGAGGGTTGGTCTCCGTAGGGTCAGCAGGATTTTCTACCTCGTCCAGGGCTGGAAATCTCAATCTTTTGTGTTGGTTCAATTTTGAGACAATATTTTTTATTTTCTCCTGCATTTTTTATCATTAAAATCTATTTTTTATGAAAATCATATTTATTGAACTTTATTTTCTATACATATAAAATATTTTTTTATACTATACCTTTATTGTGTATTTTTAATTTAATTTTTTTCTATGATTTTTTTTTAATTTTTACTTGGATTAAATGTCATGAGATTAAACATTAGCTTTTGTTTAATTTAAACATTTATTCCAACATTAAAACGACAGTTGTGTGTGTCATTTTTGGGGTTAGTCGTTGTAGTCATTTGGGGCTTTGCATTTTTTTAACCTTTATATACTTTGGTTTGTTGTTTTTGAGACTTAGGGTTTTAAATATATTGATCATCTCTCTCTCTCTCTCTCTCTAAGAAAAGAGACCATCATATTTTCTTTACCCTCTGTTTCTCTCTCAATTTTTTTAACGAAATACACATAAGTTTCTTGAGAGATTTGGGGATATATTGTTATACATTTTGTACAAAGATCGTTGGTTCTCATTTTGTTTGGTTCCCATTTTGAAATCCATTCATTCCATTTGGATTTTTTTTTTGTTTGGATCTGTTCCGGTGTGGATTTCGTTTTGAAGGTTTGATCGACTAGTTGTGTTGATGAGAGATGGTTGCTTTGTGGAAGTTTAAAGGGTATTTTCCGGTGGTGGTGTTTTCTAGTTCTGGTGTACTTTCCGGTGGAGGTATTTTTTTTCCCGATTTGGAATCTTCAACAAACAGTGGCCTTGTGCTTATATAGAATGAAGCTTGTTGGCTTGGAGTTCGGTTTGTTGAAGCTCTTTTCGTTTGGCTTGATCTTTCCCTTTGTACGCTTCTGCCAAATCCTTTGAGGCTTGTTCTGTAAGTATATAAATATATATACACACACACACATTTGGTAGTAGTGTATTTGATGATGCTAAGAATTAGCACCACCAGGTGAGGTGTTTCCAAGCTCGATATATGAATAACAATAGCAGCACAGTTATATAAAGAGATAAGAGAAGGAGGTGAGGATATGAGGAATCAACACCGGAATATGAGTGGTTCAGCCAATCTGGCCTACGTCCACTGTGAGTGTGTGAGTAATATCACTGAACAAAGGCACTAATGGCCATAGATACAATTCACTCAAGCTCTCTCTCTCTCTACTGTATATTTAGACAGATTTTTAGCTAGGGTTTTAATAGCTGGATCCTTTTGCAAGGTAGGGGATGATCCCTATATATAGTGCCTAGGGGGCGTAATGTACCCCCCATGCATGCAATGAGCATGTGTGTGGTATCCTCACCAATGTGGGAATGCCATCTGTCACTGTCACATGTAAGCAATGATGATGAAATATTCTCCCACATGTGGAGAATAATCTTGTTACAACTGATTTGTGCCCAGGTGTCCTTATCCAAATGTCAACAAATGCTCGGCAGTCATGTTGGTGAATGACCTCGGCCTAGGAGAGGCCGAGCTGTAAAGGCTTGATGTTCGTTCAATTCGAGTAATGTCATAAGGAGTCTCGGCCTGATCTCAGCCGAGACATTATGCTAGGTCGGCCCCAGCCGAGGTTGGGCATATACATTCTGATGATTACTAATGCTTCTCGCCACCTCGGCCAAGGCCGAGGTAGGATTAGTTCCATATTGAAGATGATCAGGTCTCCTTGTCACCTCAGCCTACTATTGGCCGAGGTTGCTATTCCCAGATACTTAAGGTTGCTATTTCCAGATGTAGTGTCCATGGAAGTGAATATGGTAGTGTCGGCCTGGGCCGAGGTAGGTCTGGCCGAGGGATGATATCGTGGGCCCTGCCCCCCATAGGGTCGATCAATGTCTCGGCCATCATCTTGGCTGAGGTAGATATCTCTGGGCCGAGGTTATACTTGGGCATATCAATTACCCCCAGCCCTTAGTCATATGCGAGAGCAAGTGGCTAGGGGATTGCTTCACCTCCGAGGCCTGTCCGTCCCAAGGCTAACACCTGCATGACACCTGTCCCAGGCTAAGGCGTGCCCACTTGGCTTGCGTGCGCTGTCAGTTGTCCCTTGGGTTTCCCAAGGCAATGATGGGCCTTGGGAAGTGTGCCCAAGTATTTAAGGGTTTAAACCCTTTCTCTCTCTTTCTTCTTCCTCATTTCTTTCCCGCGCACTGTTCTAGCGAACTCTTCTTCCTCATTTCCGGTAGTTCTTTGAGTTTTCCGGCGAGTTAGGTTTTCTTGAAAACTTCTTAGTTTGATCTTTAGCCTTCTATATTTTACAAGCCAAACGTGTTTGTAGCTTTAGAGATTTCCCAAGTTTAGGGTCGTCCAAGGTTTTGGGTCGTCCTCTGATGCTCAGACCCTTGTACCAACTTCTTGAGGACTTCCCCTCTCTCAGAGAGAAGACCTTAGAAAAAATTAGGCAAATAGAGAGAGCTCAGGAAGAAGCTCATAGGTCTCAGGAGTTCCCTATTAGACCTCTCTTTCCCCCACCTCTGAAAGTGGTATATCCTGATCCTCCTGAGAACTTTTATCAAACAGACGTCTCTGCCAACCGTTTGCCGATGTCTGAGTCTGAGTCCTCCACCTCAGACCCCATGTCTGTGGACTCTTTCCAGGAAGCCATGGACTTTACACCTCGGCCTTGTCAGGCCCCTGACCAGGCCGAGGTCTCTAGCCGAGCCTCATTTCAGAATGGTTCAAGAACCTCAAATTATTCTTCAGAGGTCGAACTTGTTGTGCCAACTGTGGCTGTGCCACCCATTCTAGATGCCATCCCTTTATCGGCCGTTACCGGGGCCGAGTTTGCTCAGAGGTTCCCTGGTCACCCGTCTGCTCCAGCTGACGTTGAGCTTGACGACGATGATGAGGATACCAAAAGTGATGTTGACGTCTCTGAGGAGGACGAGTACGAGAGCACAGTCACTGAGGTGGATCTGTTGCACTTCAGATACTTATACTCCATCAGTCCCTCAATCAACTTAAGGAGACCTCTGAGGGAAGAGAGGGCCTACCACGGCTGAGATGGAGAAATCTGCTTGTATGAGCATATGTTTAAGTTAGGGTTTCGTCTACCCATTCATCCTGTCATCAGGTCTATTCTTTCCTTTATCAACTTGGCCCCCTCGCAGCTCTCTCCCAATGCTTGGAGAGTCATTATTGGATCCATCATCCTGTGGAGGGCTGTCCACCACTCTGACCTTCCAGTTCAAGTCTTTGCTAGTTGTTATGTCCCTACCTCGGCCAAAAACCATCCGAGCTACTATCACTTCGTGGCTCGAAGGCCTGAGAAGAAGATGCTTCAGGTCACTCAGACCTCGAATCACAACTGGAAGCCCCGGTATTTTTTCGCCTCAGGGCCATGGGAATTTGGCTCATTTGTTCCCTCTTCCACTTTTGAGCCGAGGATACCCCTCAGATGGGGTAAGGTCACCATGTCTGCTAGGGCCGATCCTGGCCTAAGTCTTCAGATCGAAAAAAAGGGGAAGGCCCTGCAAGACCAAGGGGCACATGGTCTGTTCGTCAAGTTCGAAAATCTGCTGACCCCCCAGTATCTCTCGGGGACGAGCCTAGGTAGAAGTCCCCTTGTTGACTTTGGTAAGGATTTTTCTTTTTGTTCCAAGTCTAACCTCTGATCATTCATGTTTGATTTCTGATTCTTATCTTTTCACTTTTGCAAAGAGACCTCCAGGTGTCCCGGACGAATTGTGGGAGATGGCATCTCCGAGTTTGGCTAGACTTGCAAAGAGGACTGGTTTGAACGCTCCTCCTCCAGCTCCCTCAACATCTAATTCCAAGAATAGGGCCCCTGAGGTCCCGGCCTATGAGGATCAGAGGCCGACCTCAAGACAAAAGAGGACCTCAGACGCTGCGATCCCCATCTCAGCCGACACCCTGTCGGCTCGTCTGGACCAGCTGAAACTTACCGATAGCGTGGTCGGCCACAGCAGACAGGCCATGGACGCACTTGCCAACATGATGACCGAGGCCGACAAGCATTTTTACAGGGCCATGGAAACCCCTATGATGGTTGAATTCGGCCTTTACAGAGTCATCCAGGTATAAATTATTCCTGTCATAATTTTATAAGTGCAACGTCTGATTTTGCTCTCACCTAACCTCTTCATTTACTGTGAAGGGTGCGACTGCCATGTACCAGCTATCTAACTGGGCCATAAGGAAATTGCCTCTCATTCAGAAGGGGCAGGAGGCTGAGAAGGTCGAGAGCGCCCTGAAGGCCGAGGTTGACCGTCTGAGGTCTGAGTTACAGAATGCCGCGAATAAGGCCCAGACCTCTGAAAATAAGGCTCAGGGTTTGGAAAAAGATATCTCTGTGCTCGTCCAAAGCCACGCCCAAGCCCTGAAGGATAAGGATGACGCTCTTCAGAGGAAGGTCAACGCGGCTGTGAAGGTTGCCCTTGCAGATGCCTCAGAGAGAATAATTTCTGACTATAAAGTCTCTGAGGAGTTTGTAGATTTTGGTTTTGATTACCTCGAAAGAGGTATCAAAGCCACTACCATATGGGCCGAGTTCAGAGAGAAGGAGGTTGGCACTATAAAGGCCTCCGACTTTGTGGGCCTCGGATTCGCCGACCCTCAGTTTGCCCAGGCACTGCAAGAGATAGAAGACGAGGCTGCTGCCCCTGGTCAGACGGCTACTCTGGAAGGGACTGATCTCGGAGGGATTGACCCTGCTGATGATGTGGCTGAGGTGACCAATGTTGATCAGGTCAACCCAGCCGAGACTGTCATTGCTCCCCCCTCAGACCTTTAACTTGTAACAAATTTTTGTTTTGTAAATTGTAATTGAACTTGATTTGTAACCCCCCTGAATGTTATGTAATCTCTTCTTTTTATTGAATGCCAATCTTCTTTTATTTTGACCTATGAATGTCTCTGAATGCTATATAATCTCTGAATGCTATATGACCTCTGAATGCTAAGAGGTTAGCCTCATAATTAGTGTCACCAAATTAATGATGTTAAGGGTCTGAGGTCATCTAACCCAGGTGTCTGAGCTCAGACCTCGTCACCACCGAGTGATGTTATGAGGGTCTGAGGTCATCACCTAAGAGGTTAGCCTCATAATAAATATCACCAAATTAATGATGTTAAGAGTCTGAGGTCATCTAACCCAGGTGTCTGAGCTCAGACCTCGTCACCACCGAGTGATGTTATGAGGGTCTGAGGTCATCACCTAAGAGGTTAGCCTCATAATAAGTGTCACCAAATTAATGATGTTAAGAGTCTGAGGTCATCTAACCCAGGTGTCTGAGCTCAGACCTCGTCACCACCGAGTGATGTTATGAGGGTCTGAGGTCATCACCTAAGAGGTTAGCCTCATAATAAATGTCACCAAATTAATGATGTTAAGGGTCTGAGGTCATCTAACCCAGGTGTCTGAGCTCAGACCTCGTCACCACCGAGTGATGTTATGAGGGTCTGAGGCCGTCACCTAAGAGGTTAGCCTCATAATAAGTGTCACCAAATTAATGATGTTAAGAGTCTGAGGTCATCTAACCCAGGTGTCTGAGCTCAGACCTCGTCACCACCGAGTGATGTTATGAGGGTCTGAGGTCATCACCTAAGAGGTTAGCCTCATAATAAATGTCACCAAATTAATGATGTTAAGGGTCTGAGGTCATCTAACCCAGGTGTCTGAGCTCAGACCTCGTCACCACCGAGAGATGTTATGAGGGTCTGAGGCCGTCACCTAAGAGGTTAGCCTCATAATAAGTGTCACCAAATTAATGATGTTAAGAGTCTGAGGTCATCTAACCCAGGTGTCTGAGCTCAGACCTCGTCACCACCGAGTGATGTTATGAGGGTCTGAGGTCGTCACCTAAGAGGTTAGCCTCATAATAAGTGTCACCAAATTAATGATGTTAAGGGTCTGAGGTCATCTAACCCAGGTGTCTGAGCTCAGACCTCGTCACCATCGAGTGATGTTATGAGGGTCTGAGGTCATCACCTAAGAGGTTAGCCTCATAATAAACTTCTGATCTTAAAGAACGAAACAAGAACTTGATATGGAAACTGATCTTTATTAATAACCTCCTCTTAGTAAGATAGTACATTTTCATAAAATTCTATACATCATATGTAATATCTCTTGAGATGGTCAGCATTCCACGGGTTAGTGAAAGGTTCTCCTTCTAGGTTTTCTAGCCTGTAAGTGCCAGGTACAACCTCTTCCGTCACCTTGTAGGGGCCATGCCAGTTTGGGTGTAGCTTGTTTGCCTTCTGTAGTGTCTTCTTTAGAACTAGGTCTCCTACTGTAATGGGTCTTGACTTCACCCTCTGGTTGCAGAATTTTGCTGTCCTCTGCTGGTAGGCTATTTTCTGACCTCTACGTCTTCCCTTCTTTCTTCGATGAGATCCAGGTCTATTCTTCTCTTCTCCCCATTGCTGTCGGGGTCGTAGGTCTGAATCCGATGAGTTGGCAGTCCTACCTCCGTTGGTATGACTGCCTCTGAGCCATGTGCCAGCATGAATGGGGTTTCTCCTGTGGGTGTCCTTGCCGTAGTTCTGTAAGCCCATAGCACATCGTAGACCTCTTCTATCCATCTCCCCTTCGCGTCTTCTAACCTCTTCTTGATTCCATCCAAGATGGTTCTGTTCGTGACCTCGGTCTGGCCATTTTCTTGAGGTCGACCAGGAGATGAGAAGAACTGTCTGATCCCCACACTTTGGCAATACTTCTCCAAGGAGGCATTCTTGAACTGGGTCCCATTGTCCGAGATGAGCGTGTTCGAGAGGCCATATCTACATATGATGTTCTTCCAGATGAACTGGAAGGTCTTCTGCCCTGTAATGGTTATCATCGGCTCTGCCTCTACCCATTTTAAAAAGTAGTCAATGGCAACTATCAAGAATCTATAGTTGTTGACAGCTCTTGGCAAAGGTCCTACTAAGTCAATTCCCCATACCGCAAATGGCCATGGAGAAGAGATCGACGTCATAGACTGATGAGGTTGGTGAGGGATGGTGGCGAACCTTTGACATTTGTCGCACCTCTTCACATAATCTGCTGCGTCCTTAGACAGGGTAGGCCACCAGTATCCCTGAGTGATGATCCTCTTGGCTAAGGGTCTTCCCCCAATGTGGCTAGAGAAAGAACCCTCATGAACCTCCCTTAAGACCTGGGGTACTTCCACAGGGTGCACACATCTGAGGAGAGGCAGTAGAAACCCCTTTTTGTACAAGACGTCTCCTACCAATGAGAACTTTGCATCCCTGTATCTCAACTTTCTTCTTTCCATCTTGGACTCGGGTAGTTCCCCCTCTCTTAGGTATCTGACAAGCGGGTCAATCCATGAGTCTCCCAGGTTCACATTGTGACAAGGGCTACACACCTCGTCCTCCTCGATACTTGCTTTTCCTAAGACCTCGATTGGAATGGTCCTTTCCAAATCTGTCTTCATTGCCGAGGCCAGTCTTGACAATGCATCAGCATGGTTGTTGCTCAGCCGAGGCACTCTCTTCAGCTTTGCTTCTTCAAAATACTCTAGCAATCCTCTTACCTTCTTTAGGTATTTGGTCATCCTTTCGTCTTTGGCCTCGTATGCCCCCAGCACTTGATTGACAACCAACCTCGAGTCACTGTGGAGTAGGAGCCGCTTTACCCGAAGAGTTGTTGCTAATAAGAGACCTGCTATCATGGCCCCATACTCAGACTCGTTGTTGGAGGCCTTGAAGTTGAATCTCAAGGCATACTCAATGTTAGCGCCATCTGGAGCCGAGAGTACTAGCCCCGCGCCGCTTCCATTGTCACAAGAAGAGCCATCAACGAAGAGGCTCCATACGTCTGCATCTGATGAGAAGACCCCTTCTCTCATAACCCCCTTTTCGAAGAGGTACCGATCCTCTTCATTTTCTTCTACTCTGCTCTGAGCTTGGCCTGGGGCAACCTCTTCTCGGCCTCGGAAGACGTACGGGGCAGTCTCTTCCGAATTTCGAAAGACGCTTCGGTTCATCTCTTCACCACCATCCAAGCCCTTCTCTGTCTCGGTCTCTTCCCAAGTGAATTCTGCGACAAAGTCTGCCAGGGCCTGCCCCTTGATGGCTGTCCTGGGCTGGTAGGTAAGATCATACTCTCCTAGCTCGATGGCCCATATCATCAATCTTTCAGACTTCTCAAGCTTGTGCAGAACCTGCCGTAGTGATGAGTCGGTGAGGACTACCAGTGAGCTTGGAAGTAAGGCTTCATCTTCCTAGAGGCGTGTATCAGGGCATAAGCCAACTTCTCCATCCGGGGATAATTTTGTTCAGACCCTTGAAGGGCCTTACTGTTGAAGTATACAGGCCTCTAGATTCCAACCTCTTCCCGTACGATGGCTGCGCTGATGGCTGACTCAGATACTGCCAGATACACAAATAACCTCTCCCCCGTGATGGGCCGAGACAGCAATAATGGAGATCCCAAGTAATACTTGAGTTGCTCAAAAGCTTTTTCACACTCTTCGTCCCACTGGAAGGCCTTTCTCAGAATTTTAAAGAACGGAAGACACTTGTCTGTTGCCCTGGAAACAAACCTATTAAGGGCAGCCACTCTTCCGGTGAGTCTCTGGATATCCTTGATACTCCTAGGAGTCTTCATGTCGAGCAAGGCCTCGATCTTTTCTGGGTTTGCTTCAATCCCCCTTTGATTAACGATGAACCCCAAGAACTTCCCGGCTCCTACCCCGAAGACACACTTTGCTGGGTTGAGCTTCATCCTGTACGAGTCCATGACATCAAAGATCTTCTCAAGGTCTGCTACGTGAGTACATGCTTTCAGGCTCTTCGTTAGCATATCATCCACATACACCTCCATGGTCTTACCTATCTGCTCCTCGAACATCTTATTGACAAGACGTTGATATGTTGCCCCCGTATTTTTCAGACCAAAGGGCATTACCTTGTAACAGTACGCCCCTTTATCAGTAATGAAGGCTGTCTTCTCAGAGTCTTCGGTATCCATGAAGATTTGGTTATAGCCTGAATAAGCATCCATGAAACTCATAAGCTCATGCCCTGCCGTTGCATGCACCATCTGGTCTATCCTAGGTAAGGGATAGCTGTTTTTCGGGCAAGACCTATTCAGGTCTGTGAAATCTACACACATCCGCCACTTTCCATTGGCCTTAGGCACGATGACTGCATTTGAGAGTCACTCTGGATAAGTAACCTCTCTTATGAACTCGTCCTCTTCCAACTTCTTCACCTCTTCCCGGATGACCTCATACTTCTCTCTGGAGTAGACTCTTCGCCTCTGTTTAATAGGCCTAGCATCTCTGTCTACGTTGAGCTTGTGAGTCATGATCTCAGGGTCGATACCAGGCATGTCTACGTGACTCCATGCGAAGACGCTCTGCCTCCTCCTAAGGAAGTTTATCAGCTCTTCCTTGATCCCTTGCTCTAGGGCTTTGCTGACCTAGACGGTTTTTTCCGGCTCGTCCTCATTGAGGACGATGGATTCTACCTCTTCCGCGGGCTCGCCCTTCTTCAATTTTGTTTCGTCTCTGGGATCAAGAGTGTCAATGCTATAAGTGGCGATTGCTCTCTTATGGGCCTCTCCCTCTTCGGCCAAGTTGAAATAACACTCTCGCACCGTGGTCTGGTCCCCTTGCACTTCCCCTACCCCATAAGGAGTCAGGAATTTTAGCATCTGGTGGACCGTTGACGGCACGGCTTCAAACTCTCTGAGGGACACTCTTCTGATGATGAGGTTGTAGGCCGAGAAGACATTTTCGTCCATAACAAAAAAGTTTATCTTCTTGGTCAGCCTCTTAGGCCACTCATCTCCCATCCGTACATCCATTTCATACATGCCCAATGGGTGTACCTTCTCACCACTGAAGCCTATCAATGGGTGATGGTAGGGCACCAGCCTTGCCCTGCTAAGACCCAAGCTCTTGAAACAAGGCCAGAACATCACATCTGCTGAACTTCCCCCATCTATGAGGATTCTCCCTACATCGCACCCATGCACCCTTGTTGTTATGACTAAAGGGTCATCATGGGGGGCTAAGATGCCCTTGAAGTCGATTCTGGAGAACCCCACTACGAGGGTGTCCATGTCCACCTTCTTCCTCTTCTGCACTGCGTCAGAAGACGTTAGATTTACAACCTCAGGTTTGACCACTGACTTGGCCTCCGCTACATGAGCTTTCCTGTTGGCTACCTCAGAGCCACCTCCTGCGAATCCCCCACATATGGTGCTAACACCAAAGGAGATCATCCCTACCCTCTTCACTGGGGTGTTGTCATCCTTAGGTGGGAGATCCGGGTCATCTCCATCATCACCCTCTGAATCATCATGCCTTCTAGCCGGGACATCGCCACGGCACCTGTCATTTCTTCTCTTCCTAGGGTCTTCTCTGCCACCCTTTGGGGCCTTGCCATCCATATACTTTCTTAGCTTCCCGAATTTCAGCATCTTTTCAATCTCATCCTTCAGAGCGAAGCATCTATCTGTGACATGGCAGTGATCTTGATGGAACTCACACCAGAGGTTTTTATTCCTCTTATGTGGTGGGGCCTTCAATTTCTCTGGCCACCTCAGAGCCCGATCAGCCTTGATCTCATTAAGGATGTGCTCACAGCTCACAGTCAGGGGAGTGTAATGAGCGAACTTGTCATCTGCTGACCTCTTCTTCCCCTCTTTCTTACCGTGGGACCTCCCAGTGCTACCACGGTTCTCCTCCTAATATTTGGCGGCCATTGCCTCTTCCGCATTCATCACTTTCCCTGCGGTGGACAACAGCTCTGCCATAGACTTGGGGGGGGGGGGTCTTCCGCCAGCTTCCACAATAGCTTCCCCTTCTAGAGGCCTCCTAACAGGGCGATCATGGCTATGCTCTCCTCGTAATCCTCTACCTCCAACTTCTCCTTGTTAAATCTTGATATATAGTCTCTTAGGCTTTCACCCTTAACCTGTTTGACATATAGGAGGTGGGTAGTCTTCTTTTGAGGTCTTACCCCAAAGCAGAAGTTGTGGATGAACTGCTCAGCTAGGCCTTTGAAGTTCTCGATCGAGTTCTTCGGAAGAGAGGTGAACCAGCTGTGCGCTGCCCCTGTCAAGGTTCCTGAGAAGGCCCTGCACTTCATCTCATCGGGTATCGAGTAAATATCTGCCACCGACTGATACATCTCGATATGGTGCACTAGGTTGGTGCTGCCATCATACTTAGGCGTCACTGTAGGAGGCTTGAACTTAGCTGGGGTTGGGAACCCCACTATCCTAGCTACAAACGGGGAGCCCTCCGAGTATCCCCTCTGTAATGGGTCCCTGCTCTTTATGAGGCCCCCTATCTTCTCCTCGAGACGTTGGATTGAGTTATTCCAGGGTCTTCTCTCTTCAGCTTGGCCGAGGTTATCCCCTGCCACCTCCCTACGATGGACAGAGGGTTCCCCAGCCACAACACGTTGACTATTGACCTCTTCCTGCTCCCTGGCTCTTCTCTCCAAGGGTCGGCCTTGATCTGGCCGAGCCTGCCTATTCCCTCTTTGAGAGCCTGCCGCGCTCCTTGACCTCGATAGCCTCTGCCTTAGGTCATTGACTGGGCCTAGCCTATCGAAGGTCGACCCTCTGCTCAACCTGTTAAAGGCCGACCCTCTCTGCTGGGCCTCATCTCTTCCTCGACCGACACATCCTTGACTCTGCCTATCAAAGGCCGACCCTCTTTGTTGGGCCTCGTCTCTTCTTCGGCCGACACATCCTTGGCTCTGCCTAAGGGGTCGTACGGTGTTATCTGACACCTCATACGGCTCCCAGCAGTCTTCCGGGGCCTCTTCAGCTTCTAGGTCATCATACCTGTCCTCTGGGCAAGGGTTTCCCTGCCTCCCCAGGCGCAAGCGCCTAGGGTCAGCAACGTCCCTCCTCCGCTGGGGTGCAGGTTGGTCCTTTATGGGCGCCTGGGGTGGTCCCCTGGCATCGGGATGGGGCTGAACTGCCGCCGGAGTTATCATGTCCGGGGAGACTCCAGGTGGCCTCATCATCATGGTTTGGATGAGCTGGGCAAATTGCTCCTTCATGGCTTGTTGTGTTGCATCTAAAGATTTTAAAGCTGCTGCCACCTCCGCCATTTCGGACTGGGGAGGAGCCTGACTGGAGCTAGCCCCTCCACCTCCGGGCGGCGGAAGAGACGGTGGTAATTCTAGTGCCATGTGTTAATAATAAAGAGCTTGAACAGTAAGTGAGCTTAATACCTTAAAGGACCTCTTTCAATGGTGAAACAGCTCCACACAAGGGGTGGTTCCTGGTTCACCACCAGAGTCTCCGGTGAGGTAAAGCAGAAAAAGAGGAAGAGATAGCCTCTTGTTTCTCACAGACGGCGCCAAAATGATGATGCTAAGAATTAGCACCACTAGGTGAGGTGTTTCCAAGATCGATATATGAATAACAACAGTAGCACAGTTATATAAAGAGATAAGAGAAGGAGGTGAGGACATGAGGAATCAACACTGGAATATGAGTGGTTCAGCCAATCTGGCCTACGTCCACTGTGAGTGTGTGAGTAATATCACTGAACAAAGGCACTAATGGCCATAGATACAATTCACTCAAGCTCTCTCTCTCTCTACTGTATATTTAGACAGAGTTTTAGCTAGAGTTTTAATAGTTGGATCCTTTTGCAAGGTAGGGGATGATCCCTATATATAGTGCCTAGGGGGCGTAATGTACCCCCCATGCATGCAATGAGTATGTGTGTGGTATCCTCACCAATGTGGGAATGCCATCTGTCACTGTCACATGTAAGGAATGCTGATGAAATATTCTCCCACATGTGGAGAATAATCTTGTTACAACTGATTTGTGCCCAGGTGTCCTTATCCAAATGTCAACAGATGCTCGACAGTCATGTTGGTGAATGACCTCGGCCTGGGAGAGGCCGAGCTGTAAAGGCTTGATGTCCATTCAATCCGAGTAATGTCATAAGGAGTCTCGGCCTGATCTCAGCCGAGACATTATGCTAGGTCGGCCCCAGCCGAGGTTGGGCATATACATTCTGATGATTACTAATGCTTCTAGCCACCTCGGCCAAGGCCGAGGTAGGATTAGTTCCATGTTGAAGATGATCAGGGCTCCTTGTCACCTCGGCCTACTATTGGTCGAGGTTGCTATTCCCAGATACTTGAGGTTGCTATTTCCAGACGTAGTGTCCATGGAAGTGAATATGGTAGTGTCGGCCTGGGCCGAGGTAGGTCTGGTCGAGGAATGATATCGTGGGCCCTGCCCCTCATAGGGTCGATCAATGTCTCGGCCATCATCTTGGCCGAGGTAGAGATCTCTGGGCCGAGGTTATACTTGGGCATATCAGTATTGATCTAAAATATTTGGGACTGTTTGTGTGTTTTGTTTAAAAAAGAAGCTATACTCGTTTGTGACTGTGTTAGGACTGTTTTTGGTTTAGTCATTTATTGGTTGGTGTTTAGATAAGTTGACATATATTTGGTTGTTTTATTTTTATATTGAGTGGCTGTTGAGTTATTTAAATTTTGACTAAAAATATTTGGATTGATTTGTTCGAAGTCTGATTTTTTTAGGGGGTTGTTGTTGTTGAGACTGTATTTACATGGAACTCCGTATGTGTGTGTGTGTGTGTGTGTGTGCACTTGTTAAAGTAGACTTACTAAACTTAAGTTTTTTGTGTCACACAATTGTTTATTAAAATATATTTTTTTATAAATTTGATTTAATTTAATTTATTTGGGATTAATGATAATATGATTTTTGCCACTAATTAGTTATATCCTCTAAGTTGGATTTTTGCGTGTTCAATTTATTTAGTGGGGTTTAATAAGTATGTGGACTTTAAATCATATCTTTTATTTATTTAATTTGTATTCAGTCCTAATTTATATGAGCTAATTACTACATGCTTTATCTTTTGCTCATTTTATTTGGACTTGATATTTTAACATAACACCTCTTTAAATTGATTCATATTTTATTTGGTGTTTTAGTTTAGTTGCGCAACACAATTGTTGGAAGTTTATCTCCTATTTTATTTTTGGTCATTTGCGCCAACTAAATTGTTTTAGGATTAATCTTTACTTGAATATTAATTATTAAGGAAGACCTTGTATGTGTCTTGCGACTTAGTATTTAATCACTCTTCTAGTACCTATTAATTCAATATCATCTTATTATATTTCTTGTGTGTTAGTGTACATCTACACGGATCTCGGGTGTTGAGTGTGTAGTGTGCGTGTGTAGTCACTATTAGCTGGGTGTTATTGGGTTCATTGATTTTCAATGAAGTTGGGTTGTATTTAAACTAGGTTGGGTATATGGTCTTGTATTTTCTTAGTTTAAATCATTATAAACTGGTGGACTGTAATATATAATCGGTAATTGGTAATAGTGAACTTGGGTGTGTGAGTTGTCCTGGGACTAGGGACACAGGGTTTTTCACCATGGTGGTTTCCTCGAGTACATATATTGTGTCACTTCCACTTTTGCTCGTATCATTCTTAAAGGGAATTATTTTTATATCTAGCATCACCACTTTTACTTATTAGTGTGCGTGAATATTTTAATTTATAAACTTTAGTAGATTTTATATCAAAGAGTTAAAAGAGTTTTTTAAATAACATAATTCACATTAGCGTGATCCTTAGGTTGTTTCAAGTGGTATCAGAGCTTTACGATTTACTTTATAAAAGTTTTTATGCCGTAAAGATCCTGAACTTTTTTTTAAATCTATTGTTATATTTTTTTCAAATCTATTTTTCTTGTATGGGAAAACAAATTGGTGATACAAAATTTTCTTTGAGAAAATCCCTTTTATGAATGTTCTAAAGAGGCAATGCTTTGTTCACAATATAATATTAAAAGCAAAAATGTCATTGGCCAAGCGATGGGTGCAACTGAATTTAAATGTTTTTCGTCTTGCACCACATCTTTAGAAGATTGGAACATTTCTAACCCTTCTACACTTTTGTCTAAATTTGGGAGTATTTTTTATGATGTAGATGAATGTGATGATTTATATGATTCTACCATTTTAGAGGGGTGTGTTATAATTCTATTGATATTTGCACTCTTGATGACAATACACACTTGGGCGAAGTAAATTCTAGGTTTTTATCTAAGATTGATGCTTTAAATGATCAAATCAAATTTATGAGTGAAGAATTTGCCATGCATATTGATGATTTTGAATCTAACATTATTTTACTTGAGAAAAATATTTGTATGTTGACTAAAACCAATCTTTTACTTGAAAATCAACACAAGGATGCTATAAATAGGTTTGGTGAATCTCAATTTGAACTTAAATCTATTTTGAATAAATATGATGAATGTAAAAAAGATCTTAAGGTCGCTTTGAAAAAGGTATACCGTCTTTCAAATTCGAATTTAAGTGTTGACAAATTTGTTCCTTTGAAAGCAATTGAGCTTAAAGGCGAAACATTTGTTGAAACTAATTTTGTGAGTTGTAGTGAACAAATTCCCGAGTTTAGTGATATTAAAATGAGTATTAAACATGCCGAAATTGAGGATTCGTCTATCGCATTGTTAAGATGATATTTGTTTGTAACTTTTGTCATAAAAATGGTCATTTAGAAAAAAATTGCTTTAAGAAATTAGGACAAAATAAAACTAAATTAGGCAAATTTAAACAAATTCAAAATGTTTGGAATGCTCAACATGTCAAACGTAGTTTTCATTGTAGTCTTTGTTCGAAGAAGGAACATTTAGAGAAATTTTATTTTAAAAGGTTGGATTTAACTAGGTATAATGAGAATGCTGAACAATGCAACGTGCCTTTTAATGCGAAATCCAATGCTAGGCATGTATATCGGTGTAACTTTTGTCTTAAAATGGGTCATTTAAGACGATTTTGTCATATGCGTTTAAATTTGAATAGACAACAATGTGGTGGTAAAGATATTATGCCTAGGAGCCCTTTAAAACCAAACGTTCTCAATTTTTTTTGTCATGCCTATATGAACACTGTTTTTCCAAAAGTTAAGAATAGGTGGATTAAGAAAGATGACTTGTGTTACCCAAAGAGGTGTAACCTTATTCCAAATTAATTTGTTCTTAGTTTGTTTGTTAGTACATTTTATTTTCATATTTGTGTTGTACTAACTTTATTTTATAGGATTCTTATCTACCCTTTGTCCCTTTGAGACAAACAGGGGGAGAATTTGAGAATCTTTTATTATTATTTTTTTTACATTTTTGTTAAGTCTTTTAGGAATCTTTGTTGTACTTGAGTTATGAACTACTCTTCTATTTCTCTCTTAGGATGCCTTGTGTTTAGTTGAGTTATGTATTCTTCTATTCTTAGGACTCATGTGTGTAGTTGAGTTATGTAATTTGTCATTCTTTATTTCTTGAGTCTCAGTTTTGGTCTATCTCAAAATTTGCTAAAGGGGGAGATAAAAAATCTCAGCCTTTTTATGTTGGCTTAATTTTGAGACAAATATTTTTTATTTGCTCCAGCATTTTTTTATCATTAAAATCTATTTTTTTTATAAAAATCACATTTACTGAACTTGGTTTTTTTATATATATAATTTTTTTATACTATACCTTTATTGTGTATTTTTAATTTAATTTTTTTATGATTTATATTTATTTATTTTGAATTCTTAATTGGATAAAATGTGAGGAGATTCAACATTTTCTTTTGTTTAATTTAAACATTTATTCCAACATTAAAATGACTTTGTGGGGTTAGTTGTTGTAGCCGTTTGGGGCTTTGCATTTTTTTTAACCTTTATATTCTTTGGTTTGTTGTTTTGAGATTTGGGGTTTTAAATTTCTTGATCATCTATCTCTCTCTAAGAAAATCGACCGTCACATTTTCTTTACCCTCTGTTTCTCTCTTAATTTTTTTTTAACGAAATGGACATAAGTTTCTTGAGAGATTTCGGGATATATTGTTATACATTTTGTACAAAGATCATTGGTTCTCATTTTTTTTGGTTCCTGTTTTGAAATCGGTTCATGCCATTTGGAATTTTTTTTGTTTGGATCTATTCCGGTGTGTATTTCATTTTAAGGGTTTGATCGACTGGTTGTGTTGATGAGACGTGCTTTGTGGAAGTTTGAAGGTTATTTTCCGATGGTGGTGTATTCTAGTTCTTGTTTACTTTCTGGTGGAGGTATTTCTTTTGGTCCAGTTTGGAATCTTTAACAAACAGTGGCCTTATGCGGGTATAGAACGAAGCTTGTTGGCTTGGAGTTCGGTTTGTTGAAGATCTTTTTATTTAGCTGGATCTTTTTAGATTTAGTGGTTGTTCAGTTATTTAAATTTGGACTCAAAATATTTGGATTGATTTGTTCCAAGTCTTAACTTTTTTGAGGGGTTTGTTGTTGAGATTGAATTTACACCAAACTCAGTGTGTGTGTGTGCACTTGTTAAAGTAGACTTAACTTTTAAAACATAAAAACTAAACTTAAGTTTTTTGTGTAACACAACTTTTTATTAAAATATATTTTATTATAAATCTTATTTAATTTAATTTATTTGGGATTAAAAATAATCTGATTTTTGCCACTAACTAGTTATATCCTCTAAGTTGGATTTTTGTGTGTTCAGTTTATTTAGTGGGGTTTAATAAGTATGTGGACTTTAAATCATATCTTTTATTTATTTAATTTGTATTCAGTACTAATTTATATGAGCTAACTACTACACGCTTTATCTTTTGCTCATTTTATTTGGACTTGATATTTTAACATAACATCTCTTTAAATTGATTCATATTCTATTTGGAGTTAACTTAATTTTATTTTAGTTGCGCGACACAATTGTTGGAAGTTTATCTCATATTTTATTTGTGGTCATTTGCGCCAACTAAATTGTTTTAGGATTAATCTTTACTTGAATACTAATTATTAAGGAAGACCTTATATGTGTCTTGTGACTTAGTATTTAATCATTCTTTTAGTACCGATTAATTTAATATCATCTTATTATATTTCTTGTGTGTTTGTGTACATCTACATGGATCTCGGGTGTTGAGTGTTTAGTGTCCGTGTGTAGTCACTATTATCTGGGTATTATTGGGTTGACTTATTTTCAGTCAAGTTGGGTTGTATTTAGACTTGGCTGGGTATACGGGCTTGTATTTTCTTATTTTAAATCATTGTAAACTGGTGGAATGTAATCTGTAATCGGTAATTGGTAATAGTGGACTTGGGTGTGAGAGTTGTCCTTGGATTAGAGACACGGGGTTTCTCACCATGGTGGTTTTCTTGAGAACAAATATTGTGTCACTTCCACTTTTCCTCATCTCATTCTTAAAGGGAATTATTTTTATATCTAGCATCACCACTTTTACTTACTAGTGTGCGTGAGTATTTTAATTTATAAACTTTAGTATTTTTTATATCAAAGAGTCAAAAGATTTTTTTAAATAACCTAATTCACGTTAGCGTGACCCTTAGGTTGTTTCAAGGGAAATTTCAAGGAGGGGATTGTTGAAGTCAAGGCCCAAGAAGTCATCAGGTGATAGAGTCATAGCCTCACGATGCTTTAAAACGACCCATCGGCCAACAATATTGATGCCCCGTTCATGGTATTCGAAGTTATTGCCTCCAAATTCATCGAATTCTTTGAAGTAGGCTATGGATTGCGTCTTATCCTTATCCAAGTAAACTCCAACTGCATCATCAATTTTGTCATGTTTACTTTCGGCCAGGAACTTCATATTGTTGTTAGGCTCAGTTTTTTGTTGGTAACCTTATTTGTCGCCTCTTGCAGAGCCGATTTAGCCGTCTGAAGCGCTTCCCTCAGACTATTCTCCATGGTTACAGCATCTCTCCCCTTTTGAAATAAGGGCAGCCTATTATTGGTCCAGTCTTCCATACGGTGAAGAGACTGCACTCTGCAAAATAAAGGGAGATAAGTCAGTATGAGACATAAGTAAGTAAGAGACTACACAGAGAAAGTTTTTAAAAAGTACATGAACAACCCTATGAATATCATATTCAATCAACAGAGAGATGTCCATTGACTGGAGGAAACGTCTTTTGGCCTCAAAGATGAGAGAGACAATACCGTCAATGGCTTTCTTACCATGGCCGATGATTCTCTCGTCATCGATTTTTAGTTACGATAAACGAGCAGTCAGAGCGTCGTCAGTTGAGATCAAAATCGCCTGTCAGAACGATCCTGCTTCGTGGGAAGAGTGGTGGTGGTGTTGTCGACTCGGCCTTTTGTTTTCTTCCCCGCATCATCGGCTCTGCTAGCTACAATAGACTTTTTGGCCTGAGCAACAGGGAGTCGGTCTTTTTGTGCTTATTGATGAGCTTACTTAAGTTAAGGGCCACCATGTTCCAAAGCTCGTCTGATATACCTTCTGGACGATCTACAAGAGGTAAACCTCAAGTTAATTATGGGCAATTACAACGTATGAGACAATAGTCGGCAAGGATAATTACTTACGTAGCTCGACCAGGGGGTCAACCCCCAGACCTGTTTGATTCAAATAATACAGAGTCATTAAATTCTCAAACATCACGAGACGACCATTTTCACCTTGATTACGAAGCATATTAACCTTTTTAAAGGCACCAGGGTTCAATCCTGGATCAATTTTAGCAGATGCACAGACTTTGGGCCACCTGAGAGGGGTCCTGGGCTCAGAGGTCCCACAGGCTTGGTTAGGACCAAATTCCCAAGCCCTAGAGATAAAGAAGTATCGGGGTTTCCAATTGTGGTTTGAAGTTTGAGTGACCAACAAGACCTTCTTCTCGGACTTCCTAGCTACGAGTTGATATCACCAGGCTGAGTCTTGGAAGACGAAGGTTTATAGTAGGCAAGGAATATGTTAACTAGAAGGTCGGTTTGATGGAAAACCTTCCAAAGGGCAATGAAGCCAAGGATAACCCTCCAGGCATTCGAAGAAAGCTGATTGGGGGAAAGTCTATGAGCCAGAATAGCTCGGATCGTAATGTGAATAGGTAGGCTGAAGCCAACCTTAAACATCTTCTCAAAAACATAGACTTCGCCCTCTCGACCAAGAAAAGTTGTCTCGTACTTAAGAGGCTTTCTTATTGAGATAGAAGAATCTATGTCGTAGAGATGTCTCCAGACCAAGAGGTCGACTTCAGATATGGTGCTCTCATATTCTTCAGTAACAGACGTGTCAAGTTCATTCTCATCACCATTATTTTCTGGTGCCTCGACATGGGGATTGGTCGGGTCACCATTAGGAAATCTTTGTGCAAACTAGGCCCCAGTTGTTGTCGAGAGAGGAATTTCATTTATTGGAGGAGGGATCTCTACACTAGGCTCAAGTATCTAAACAGAGTCAGATCGAGCCGATGTCTCAACCCCTTGGGAAGATGAGACACGAGAGTAAGACTCATCCATCTCAGACCCTTCGACTTTGGATGTAGAATATTTCATGGCTTCCTCGTATGAATCAACACTCTTGACTGGTTGAGAGGTAGACATAGGGTCGTCGTCTAATGAGGACGACCCATACATGGGGTCATAAGCTCAGTAATTTGGGGTTATATGACAACTAGGGGAGGTGGATAAATAGGATGAATCGAGAAAGCCTCGGATTGAAGACTCTCGACTTCCACAACCTCTACTCTCCCGATCTGTTCAGAACACTTCTCTTTTAAGATGGGAAACTCCTCGGCATGCTTATACAACCGCCTTAACAATAAACATGATGAGACTCAACTTGTGTGAACACTGAAAAAGGAGCAAACAATTTGCAACTTTGACTCCAATTAACTAAAGATCATACTCAAGAAGTTGAAAAGATTTCACCAAGAACACATCTTTGTAGCAGACCGAAGAAGATGGTCGGAGATGGGTTGAAAAATCCAATAACGGCATGTAAACCCCTAAAACTCTCTAATTAAATCCTAACCACCGCTAATTACCTAAAATAGCCACACGATAGAGGAGCTAGGCCCTAATCGACCAAACACACTCTCTAAAAAATCAATAACCCTCGTAAAAAATAGTAATTAATTGAATATACTTAAAACAGTGAAAAAAAACACAAGAACGGTAGAAGGGGGTTACCTTATAGTGGAGGCAACTGAAAATTACCTAAAGACGGTTGGAAGTCGCCTGAAAATGGAAGAAGAAGGCAGCAGAAGGAATTTTTGGAAACTATAGAGAGAGAAAGAAATAGTGGGAGTTTCTTGGTAAAGAGGAGAGAGAAAATGTTTTTGGGTTTAAATATAAGAAAATAGGTATGCACGTTTCCCCAACATACATCATCATTTGAGGTGCGAGACCCAAAACGCTCACTTATCAAATCAGTTTAGGGATAGATGCTAACCAACCAGAATAATGACATGTGTCACTCCCTTATCCATCAAGTTACATCCAATCAACATGTCAGAGACATCTCATCAAAGTCCTTATCAACACGTACCCCTCAACCTCCTACTCACTCAAAAGACTAAGGGCTAGGGGTGATTGATATGACCAAGTGTGACCTCATCTGAGGACGAGGGACGTAAGGTATCACAGTCGAGTTGCCAAGGGAGGACCTCACCAAGGTCATTTTTTAGACTCGTCCAAACTAGTGTCAGCCTCGTCTTTCTCAACCTTGGACATCCAGCAAGCCGAGACCTCATGATAACATTTCGCCAATAAGGACATCTATCGTCCTCTTCACCAGCCGACACCAGGGAATGACTTGTATAAATCACTTTGGCCTGATGCCCTCGGTCGATGCCACACTTATCGTTTATCAACATAAAGTCATGCACTACATCAGCTACCTCATACTCAGCCAAGCCGAGACCTCTATAGACGATATCTATATTACGAGCAGTATAAGGTTCTAAAGTGGTGAGTCCCACGTGGACAATTCCGTTCCAACCAAATTATCTCCTCACGTGAGGGAATATTGCATTATCATTAGTTACATGTGCAATGGACAGTTGTCATAATCCTATTGGGAGCCTT
This sequence comes from Sambucus nigra, assembly GCA_949130495.1. Classification (NCBI taxonomy): domain Eukaryota; kingdom Viridiplantae; phylum Streptophyta; class Magnoliopsida; order Dipsacales; family Adoxaceae; genus Sambucus; species Sambucus nigra. The sequence continues at coordinate 191,678,554 of OX422209.1, forward strand.
CATCATCACACGCCTACTATATGTAAAACTTGTCTTCTACCTCATGTAAAGGGATCACATTTTAGAAACCCTGTTGAAACTCTGTCAAATTGACTGTAAGAGAAAGAAAGCTTGATTGCATGTATCCATGGCCATCAGAGCCCATATTTAGTGGATTTCACACACTCACACAATGGACGTAGGCCTTTTAAAGGTTGAACCACTTATATCTGGTGTCTTCTTCCTCTTTTCCTCATCTCTTCTTACTGTAATATTACTTATTTTTTTCCATTGTTATACATGTTTGACCTCACTATTACTTTGACCTGGTGGTGTCATTTTTGGTATCATCATTAACCAATCCAAATTTGTATTTTAATTGAAAATTAGCCTTTTAACACATGCGAACACCGTGTTAGAAAATATTTATTTAGCCTTTGAAAACCATTCACAGCATACCCTTGTGTCAATTATGGGTTAAACCACATAGGTGGCTTAACAACTTATTTAATCACTTAAACTTTTTTGGTTCTTCACCTTATGGACATTAATCAGTTTTCACATTTACTTGTCCATTTTATTGTTTACTGAAACATTTATTAATTCATTCAAGTTAGGTTTTCTTAACACATTATCACCACACAACCCATTTATTGACATGTTCCTTATTCCTTTATCTTTTTCTCAAAATCTTCCAGTAAATGGCTACTTTAAAGGGTTGCACACCGCCAAACACGCCACCGTATGCTGTGACCAGTGTTTTGGGTCTTTCACCCCAAGGCTCTGTGCCCTCCATAATTTTCTCAGTGTCATTTGAGTTCCTTTTTAATGTGTTTTAACATTTTGAAAATGTCCACATTATTCCACTTTTCATTTTACCCGGTCGAATCTAAAGGGGGTTTCACGCCAACTTGTGTTAAACTTTGATAATTATCATTTCATGACCTTTACACTTTAGCCTTGATTTTATTCCACAAATCATGTTCATTAGGACTATCATGTGTAAAACCTTTTCCAACATTTTTATTTCATAAAAATTTTCCATTTTACCCATTTGTTTTGAAAATCACCTTTTAATCTATTTTGACAAGTGTTAATTTTCAAAAATACCATTAAGTTATCAACACTAACTTCTTAAGTGTTTTTAACACCTTAACACATTTTTAATCCTTTGGAGTAATATTCTTATCAACTGAAAACTTATTTATTTCAATACTTTTACTTTTAAGAATCATTGAACATATAAGACTACTTTATAAAAAAAAATACCATTTTCTTTATTAACAAATCTAGTGTTAAGACCTTCTACTTATCACACTTACAACCCCTTTTTCACACACTTTGGATACCAGAATTTCCATTTTACTTATTTTATGTTTAAACCCAACAAAAACTTATTTAAACTTGTTTATGTGTCCATCATCAAAATACTACAAGTTGATATGCATGAGAAGATGGATTTTAAATCCTGAAATCCTAGTTAATTGGTTAAACATATATTTCATTCTAGAAATTCTTAATACTTTGCAAAAATGCACTTTCAAGACACAAAGGAATTTTAGTATATAAAACTCAACAAATGATCCACTTTCATAGAATCTTCATTTTATCAAAAGAGTTTGGGACATTAATTCACCAAACATTTTTAGCAAAATCAACATCATTTTTCAAAATATTTTATTTTATAAAATGTTTAACTTCAAACTTCTATAAATGACATTTTTCACAAAAGGCCCAAACTTAGTTTCTTTTCAATAAAACTTAGAAATATTTATTCATCCTTTATTTTCAACAAAACAATATTTTTTGCCAACAATTTTATTCAATACAAATGCTTAATACAAATCTATTAAAACCCATCATTTTTCATATGCATTATACTCTTAAATACTAACAATAAGAGTACTAATATACAAAATAGAGTCTTAAACTAAGAGTATATTTTTCCACCATAAATGAAGCTCCAAAAGTGGAAGGCATGAAATGTCTAAGAATATGGCAACCTCCCACCTCCTAAGGTGGCCTCAAGGGACATTTCTAGCTCCACCAAGCTTGTCTCTATGAAAACTCCATCCAAAAACCCTCTCCAAGCTCCATAAATCTCCCACGTTCATATTCTCCAAAACTCTCCAACAAAATCTCCAAAATTCATAGCTATTTCCAACAATGGTGGAAATGGGTATATAAATGTTTGGATATGGTGAAGAAGAGAAGAATATGATGGTTTAAGGTGAGCATTAGGTGGTTGAATGGTGGTTGGAAGACCCTCTCTCTCTCTCTCTCTCTCTCTCTCTCTCTCTCTCTCTCTACCCCTCTCCTTCCAATTATAAATTACCAAAATGAACCCAAACAATTCTTATAAAACCCTCCAAGACTTTCAAATAGCCTTTTTAGCTTAATCTAGGTTAACTAGAAATCAACAACTCAATCATCCAATGGTAAAAAATGAGGCAGCGCACAATGGCAACTTGATAAAAAAATCTGAATGGCCTCAATCGAACGTGATTCGTCCCTTGTTTAAACAAGAAAGTCATCTCGTTCAAACCTCGTTCGATCACCACATCAAATGACCTTTGAATGACCTGGACCTGTTATGTGGTGGAATCTTGTTCGATCCCTCCTTGAAATGAGACTTGATTCTCATTCTAAATGACCTAAACTTTGTTCGGACTACCCTTTACTATTATTTTCTCCAAATTTCCATTTTTTACCCGCAAATTTCCAACAATTACCATTAAGCCTTCAAACCAGTCAAATAAGTATATAAACCCAACCATAATCATCTAAATCTCAATGTCTTCATGTTATTGCAACTCATGCCAGGAAAAATAAATAAATATTGGGGTGGGGTATTATAATATTCCCTCCTTAGGCAATTCCTTCCTCGAAATTACCGATCTTTTAATTCTTCAAATTCATGGGGTTTATCGATTCTCATTCTAAATCATAGAAACCTCCTAAGATAAAATCATCGAAGTCTTCTATATCTAATATCACATCACATGTCATTACACGGGGTTTGTCGTCAAATTCTCAATATGTTACATACTCTGACGCACAACATTTTTGCTAACCATCAACGTTAAATAATCGACTCAAAGTCTCCACTCACTTGATGATCATGCTAAATTAAGTCCTAGGACTACCTTTGCTAATACCGAAAGCATATCGGCGCCTTCAAGGGAAACCCTCTCTATTGATCGACACTCACCCTAGAGCGAACCGTAAGACAACCAATCACCAAATTCATCATCAAGAACCATTTCTAGTCTTAGGACTACACATCCTGCGCCTTACAAATTTTCAAGTTATCCTAACTACATAAATTTTGCTTGAGCTCGACATTAACTTTACAGTGCTCACCACTCACTCTGAGGAGAAATACACCGACCAAATCATCACCCACTTTTCGTTGTACCACTCTCATGACCCTAGTACTATTCTAGACATCTAACCTTTGAGAACTTACTTGAGCCTCACGCCAATCCACTCACCGTGGCAAAGCAACACCGTATGCCAAGTTTCCTTAATTTCTAACACTATATAGTATCCTCAAGTCATCGTCTTTCCCTTCACAACCAGAGCCACTGACTACAATGCCGGCCAGTTAAAAGGTCTCTAATCCTAATAAAATCAACTACTATGAGCAAACCTTGAGATCGAAAGTGAAATCACCTGCACACTGAACTTTGTGAAATAAAAAGAATACCTCATATAGGGAAGTTACCGAGATGCATTGACCATACAAGGTCCACCCGTGCTGTACCAAGTCCAACCACGTTATATGATGACGTGGTACCAATCCGAGCACCACACACGTGATAATACTGAACCTCGATTATCGAAACCAAAAGGAAAATATAAGAGCCAGAAGGAACATGCAACCATTTCGAGAAAATTTCTCCCATATGCGTCAGACCATGATTTACGAAAAATGAATCTAAGTTATGCTTGAAGTCTTATCACTCATCCTGAACATTCTCAATGGGTACCAACCAAGCCAAATACCCCGGATTGAGTCACCAACTGCGACAAAATGAATCATAACATTTCTTCCTTGCAAGATGAAAGCAACATACGAACTTGTCATTATCTAGAAGTCAAACGCTCGACTTCCCTCCTTAGGCGTTAGGCCCTCCCCTCACATCTTTGGCACATATGAATAATTCCGATCGGCAGATGCCTAACACCCTTGTCTACACTAACCTTGTCCATTTACTAGTAACGACATCACCAACCTACTAGTCTTAAGTTACTGTCTAACTTATTATATCATGATCGCAACCCTAATATTCCCCTAGGCAATATTCTGTTCAAGAGAGACATTCACCTTATTGTATACTTTGATTATACGAGATTATCACTAAGCTTACTTCTAGGTTCTACCCAAACTGGACTCACATGATGGCCATGCCGATCGCCATTGGCACACCACGGGTAGTATTATCTCATAGGGCTATATATTATAATCCGTACCATCTTGGAAAAACGTGCCAAGAACTTATCCTTACCTTCCTAAGTCTATCCTAGCATATAACGTCGAAACATGCCAAAATTATAATCATAACTCGATATTACCCCACCATAGTTGCCATTTTTAAGCCTCCCCGTGGCGTCATCAAACTATGCCTCAAATAAATATCATAATACTCCTCAAAATCAAGTGTCACACCTCCACTACTAGTCATTCCATGACTCCTCGGCATCACACTCCATAAACGACACAAGGTTCTAATTTTCCTTAGAGGGTACACCACCCACCTGTGTCGATTTGGGAAATCTCACTCGACACGTACGCTATTCGACCAGTGACTTGAGATCATCACCTGATCCTCAACACAATCATTACTAAGATGTTAACACTTTTTAATACCAAAATCATCTGGTCTCCTAAGGACACCAAACACATTCCATGTAAAAGTCTCTAAGACTCGACAAGATTTCATCATCCATACCTTTATCATTGTAGGTTCCCTCTAAAGACCTTTCAATACACACATCATGATAACTAAATGCTCACAAAGATACTATTCTACAAGCTTGTGCATAGAGCGCACCTTAACCATTGAATACCTTAGGACATCACAACAAGTCCTATGGACATTCCAAGATTCCTCTAACCACACTCACAATAGGATTACCATGAACAAAACCATTACTTTGTTGGCTAAAATGAGCCTTGGCACTTAGGTTATAATCTTATCTTTTTTTCCAAACGGCTGTGACAACATGCCATGTACAAACCACAACTAACGCTAATAAGGAGTCTAGTTGGATACAGGACGTCACGTACATCATATGAACCTCAAGATTTGTATCATCGACGTCACTAAAGACCTATTCCTTGAAATCATGTCACATCTACTAAAACCTCGATATAGTAGACTATCTAAAACTTTCACCTAAATATCCTCAATCATCATAGTTGCCTATGTAACATACTTATCGTAATTTTCCTTAAACTCTCATCATACCCTAAAAGATACACCCTTCAATCAAGAATCACCAGGACACTGACAACGACATGATCTTATTGACTCATACGGAGTACACATCCCAAGTATTGATCAACACTATTCATTATTCCCACTAAATATCAATTGCCTTACAACGTGATATTATCCCAAGGATGAAATTCGCCTAACCACATCATTGGTACTAACTACCCGAAGTACCTAGTCATAGAACTAGATGCATTCCCATAACGAAACAATATATTTTAGGTATGATGCACCAGACACCTAATCTCCACAAATGGCTTTACACGATTCATGTTTCTAATTCAACAGACGTCATTCCCCATTCTCTCAATCTCATTTGGCTTTTAATACCATCACAGATTGACACATAAGCACCTCATACTAAAAACCTGCGGTGTCACCACCACTGGCTTGCATGGACACTCACAACTTACTAACATATTTAAATCAGAAGCGCAAAAGCGATTATTGACAACTAACTTAGTCACCTGTCACTTAGCAATGAATTCACTCGTCGTGCTAATCTATTTGACTTCATTATTGAGGACACAAACTAATTCGTCACCAAAACTGTTGTGATTGGCCCAAGCCAGCATCGACGTCAAAAGATTGAATACCGACCTCACCGCGTCACTCCCGAAAATAACCTTAAACCTAAAGGCCTGATACCATTTATAATGTCCCGACCCAAATTTATGGGTTACCCGTAGTTAACCCAGCCCAACCCGAATGTTAGGTGTGAAGTGAAATGAGACAACCTATATAAGGATGCTAATCCAGTTTTATTTTACTAAACATTTCACTTGTTTAGCATGCGATTCAAATTTCAAATCTAACTACACGAGGGACTCATGGGGAGCACCCTGGAGTCCAACCATACAGAGATACTAACGTAAAATAAAATTGAGTACTTATCTATGTAATGATCTTAAAATCAAAAATCGCACCCAACCTGTCGTAACAAAATGAGAGAGCGAGCTAAATGCTCAGTGGGAAATGTACAAATGCAGTATAGAATCGAACGGTAGAAAGAAGACTCCAACACGACATACCTACGTTCATATGAAATTACCTTATATATATATATAATGATACCGTTTTACTTTCAAAAATGTCATCTATCTCTATTAATTCACCTTAATCTTGTAAAAGACTTCCTCTTTCTTAGTTTGACATTTATCCTTTTATTTAACACACGCGGTTAAATACTTCAAACAACTACACTTGGTTTGACCAAAAGCCATTTATTTATCGAAATTACCTTTATCATTTTAACCAATCCAAATTAGTATTTTCATAGAAAATCATCCTTTCAACACATGCGAACACCGTGTTAGGAAATACTTATTTATCCTTTAAAAACCTTTCACAACACACCCTGTATCAATTAAGGGTTAAAACACTTAGGTTTAATGATGACACATTTAATCACTTAACTTTACCCTTTCTTCACATTATGGACATTAATCAATTTTCACATTTACTTGTCTATTTTATCCTTTATTAATTCATATAAGTTAGGTTGTCTTAACACATTTCAACCACACAACCCATTTATTGACATGTTCTTTATTCCTTTATCTTTTCTTCGAAATCTTCCAATAATCGGGTACTTTAACGGGATCCACATCACCGGTGATTCCATCATATGCTCTGGCCAGTATTTTGAGTCTTTCACCCTAGGGATCCGAGCCCTCCATAATTTTAGTAGTGTCATTCGAGTTCCTTTTTAATGTGTTTTAACATTTTGAAAATGTACACATTATTTCACTTTTTCTTTTACCCAGACGAAGCCAAAGACCCTGGGTTTCACCCCAACTTGTGTTATACTTTAACAATCATCATTTCATATCCTTTACACTTTTGCTTTGATTTTATTCCAACAATCATGTTCATTAGGACTATCATGTGTAACACTCTTTTCGACATTTTTATTTCATAAAAATGTTCCACTTATCGTAAAAATTATCATTTTATCCATTTGTTTCCAAACTCGCATTTTACTTCTTTTTCTCAAGTGTTAATTTTTCAAAACACCATTAAGTTACCTACACTAACTTCTTAAGTGTTTTAAACACCTTAACACCTTTTGTAACCCTTTGGAGTAATATTCTTCTCTATTAGAAATATCTTTATTTCAAAACTTTTATTTTAAAGAAACATTTAACATATAAGACTGCTTTACAAGAAAACACAATTTTCTTTATTAACTCATGTAGTCTTACAACCTTACACTTATCCAAATTACAACTCCCTTTTAACACACTTTCAAGACTAGAATTTCTATTTTTCTTATTTCACGTTTAAATCCAACAATACCTTCTTTAAACTTATTTATATGTCCATTATCGAAAGACTAAAAGTTTATATGCATGAGAAGATGGATTTTAAATGTTAAAATCTTATTTAATGGGTTAAACATACATTTCATTCTAGAAATTCTTAATATTTTGTAAAAATAAACTTTCAAGACACAAGGGCATTTTAGTTCATGAAACTCAACAATTGTCCAACTTTCATTAAATCTTCATTTTATTAAGAGACGTTGGGACATTATTTCACCAAATATTTTTATGAAGATTAACTTCGTTTTTCAAAACATTTTATTTCATAAAATATTTAACTTCAAACTTCTAGAAATTCCCTTTTTCACAAAAGACCCAAACTTAGTTTCTTTTCAATAGAACTTTAAAATATCTACTCATCCTTTATTTTCAACAAAAAATACTTTTTGCCAACATTTTTATTCCATAAAAATGTTTAATAAAAATCTATTAAAAACCCATAATTCCATCATATGCATTCTACTTCTAAATTATAACAACAAGAATACACTACACCAAATCCTGCGAATGGTCACGCCCAGTGGATCACGGCCCAATTCCGTGACCAGCTCGTCACGGACTTGGGCCGTGACCCACTCCATATTTGGCGTGACCATATTTATTACCACACTAAATTATCGATGCTCTGGAAGTGGTCACGGACTTGGGCCGTGACTACAGTGGTCGCGGACTTGGGCCGTGACCAGGTCGTGACCATCTTGGCGCCAAACTCGCGCCAAAATTCCCTCCAAGCTTGGTCGCGGATGGGTCACGGACCAAGTCCGTGACCCATGGCATGAGGAAGAAGTGAGTACACACATTAAGGGTCACGGCTTAGAGCCGTGACCATTTCTGGGCCTGGGTCACGGTTATGGGCCGTGACCATACCTCATTCAAGCACTATAGGTTGGATGAGAAGGGTCGCGCATCACAGATCGAGGGTCACGGCTTTGGGACGTGACCATGTCTTGGTATGGGTCACGGCTACGAGCCGTGACCATACCTCATTTGATAGCTGCTGTAGGTCGCACAAGGGGGTCACTGCTGTAGGCCGTGACCATTCTTCGTCAATCAGGTCGCAGGCAGAGCTCCAAGGGTGTGGTGAGTTGCGATGGTGGGTCACGGCTTTAGGTCGTGACCAGGTCATTCCTAAAAAATAAAGAGGCGCGCTAATTTCTTTTTTCATTTTCCCGCTTCTCTCTCTCTCTCGTCAGATGTTGATGACCTAGCGCTAAAACATGGCGATTCTCTCTCGTCAATTAGTTGGAGTTCTAAGGAGGTTAGTCAAACACGTATTCCTCAGCTTCAACCTACTAGCAGTAGCCGCCCCAGCTCCGCCCTAGCTCCAGCCCCAGCCCCAGCTCCGCCCCAGCCCCATCTCTCTCCCAGGTAAATTTTATTCTTTTTCTCCATTAATTTATGTAGATTCCATTAATATATGTATATATATTTTACATGTCTTTACAATTTATACACAGTACATATAGTATATATAGATAATTTATATGATTTGAATTTGGGATAATATTTTTTATCTATATATATAGTATATATAGATAATTTAATGTAAAAGTAAAAATAGTGTGAGATAATGTTTTTGAAACTTTAGTCTTACAACCTACTTAGTTGTTAATATTAGTAAAAAAAACTTTGGGTAAGGCAATTTATATCACATATTTAGATTTTAGGATGTTAATATTCATATTAATCGATTTTAGTATATTTGGTATTTTAGTCCTAATTTTTATTTTTATCGTTTTTTTTTCCTTTTTGTATTATATGGTTAATGGAAAACCTCGTAGAAAGTACATTATAGGAAATGATTGCAGAGTTGATTACTCAAGTTCCTGAATCTACTAGGTCTCTTTTGAGGCAAATTGAAACTATGCAGGTTCATAAGTAAATTATATTTACATTTGTTTCTTGAATATTATGATCTACTATACTAACTTTACAGTCATTTTCTTTGTTTCATGTTCCTGACTTGAGTCCTTTCTCTACTGGATTAACCAGACCCTCAGAGTGCCCCTGTAATTAACCTAACCAGACCCTCATAGTGCCCCTGGAATTAACGGTTCAGGGGGAATATGTCGTCATAGTGACCCTAATATTTTAACGGCATATTGTCCCTAAAATTAACGGAGTGTTTAAATTAACCAATTATTTTAACGGAGTGTAAATATTTTTTCAGATTTGGTATTTCACAGTGAGTGAGCATCCGGATAGAGGTGCAACGCTACTACCTACACATATCATGGTAAACTTTATGATATTTTTTTATTTGTTCATCCAATTTTATAGAAATTGAATGCTCACATACATTATTACATACCAATTAGATACCACTTCTTCATTACATACAAGTTCTACATTACACACCAGGTACTCTTTAATTTAACTAAAGTAGTTATATAATTGATATGCATTATTTATTAAATCTTTTAGAAGATAGAAGGAGTACGGGATAATTATTGGTTGTTGGCTTGTTGTTGGATAGTATGTTTGAAGGAATATGTGATAATTAGAAGGAGTACGGGATAATTATTGGTTTGATTGTTGGATAATATGTTGAAAATATTTTAGACACCCGATTTTAGAATACGACGATAAGCATAAAAACATGCCATCGAATGATGAAAATGTAAAACATCCACAAAACGGTCCCGTAAGAGTCACGAACACATCGTAGGGGATCAATGTAAATCGTAGGAACGGATCGTGTAGTCACGGGGCTCCCGGTTTGAGTGTACGACGTAAATTTACAAAAAGTTAGACTTAAGCATAAAAATATGCCATCAAAGGATGAAAACCTAAAACAAACACCAAACGGTCCCGTAAGAGTCATGAACACCACGCACGGGATCAATGCGACTCATAGGAACAGACCGCATCGTCACGGGACTCGCGATTTGAGTGTACGACGTAAATTTATAAAAAATTAGACTTAAGCATAAAAACATGCCATCGAAGGGTGAAAACGTAAAACAACCACAAAATGGTCTGGTAAGAGTCACGAACACCTCACACGGGACCAATGTGACTCGTAGGAACCGACCGCGTAGTCACAGGGCTCCCGGGTGAGTGTACGGCATAAAATTGCAAAAAAAAAAACTTAAGCATAAAAACATGCCATCGAAGGGTGAAAATGTAAAACAGCCTTAAAACGGTCCAGTAAGAGTCACAAACACCTCGCACGGGACCAATGTAACTCGTAGGAACCGACCGCATAGTCACGAGGCTCCCGGTTGGAGTGTAAGACGTAAATTTGAAAAAAAATTAGACTTAAAGCATAAAAATATGCCATCAAAGGGTGAAAACGTAAAACAAACACAAAACGGTCCCGTAAGAGTCACGAACACTTCGCACGGGACCAATGTGACTCGTAGGAATCAACCGCGTAATCACGGGGCTCCCGGTTTGAGTGTATGACAGAAATTTGATAAAAAATAGACTTGAGCATAAAAATATGCCATCAAAGGGTGAAAACGTAAAACAGCCTTTAAACGGTCCCGGAAGAGTCACGAACCCCTCGCACGGGACCAATGTGACTCATAGGAACCGACCGCGTAGTCACGGGGCTCCCGGTTTGAGTGTACGACGTAAATTTTAAAAAAATTAGACTTAAGCATAAAAAACATGCCATCGAAGGGTGAAAATGTAAAACAACCTTAAAACGGTCCCGTAAGAGTCACGAACACCTCGCACGGGACCAATGTAACTCGTAGGACCGACCGTGTAGTCGCAGGGCTTCCGGTTGGAGTGTACGACGTAAATTTGCAAAAAGTTAGACTTAAGCATAAAAACATGCCATCGAAGGGTAAAAACGTAAAAAAACCATAAAACAGTCCGATAAGAGTCACGAACACCTCGCATGGGACTAATGTAACTCATAGGAACCGATCGCGTAGTCACGGGGCTCCCGGTTAGAGTGTACAGCATAAATTTGCAAAAAAATTAAACTTGAGCATAAAAACATGCCATCGAAGGGTGAAAACGTACAACAAGCACAAAACGGTCCCGTAAGAGTCACGAACACCTCGCACGGGACCAATGTGACTCGTAGGAAGCGACAGCATAGTAACGGGGCTTCCGAGTTGAGTGTACGATGCAAATTTGCAAAATATTAGACTAGAGCATAAAAACATGCCATCGAAGGGTGAAAATCTAAAATAGACACTAAACGGTCCGGTAAGAGTCACGAACACCTCGTACCGGACCAATGTGACTTGTAGGAACCGACGACATAGTCACGGGGCTCCCGGTTTGAGTGTACGACGTAAATTTACAAAAAGTTAGACTTGCATGCCATCGAAGGGTGAAAACATAAAATAACCTTAAAACGGTCCCGTAAGAGTCACGAACACCTCGCACGGGACCAATGTAACTCGTAGGACCGACCGCGTAGTCGCGGGGCTCCCGGATGGAGTGTACGACGTAAATTGCAAAAAGTTAGACTTAAACATAAAAAAACATGCCATCGAAGGGGGAAAACATAAAACAGCCATAAAACGATCCCATAAGAGTCACAAACACCTCGCACGGGACTAATGTAACTCATAGAAACCGACCGCGTAGTCATGGGTGTAAGGACATTTTTGTCCATTATCATTTTGTATGTCGTACGCCGTTACACCGTTGAAGAAACTCAAGATTGCATCTACGTCAACGGGTCCGAATATCAAAGTGTCTTCAACATCATAGCCTCTGCAAGAATGAACTTGGTAAAATTTTGTTTCTACGTTCCTTAAAGTTCATATTTAGTATTGGGAAATTTTTATAAAATATTTTTTTATAAAAATAAGAAGTAAGTTTTTTCGAGCAAAATGAGGCTTTTAAAAGGATTTTATGTTTCTGGGAAAATCGGACCGGTCCGCCCTCTACCCGGACCGATCCGCCTTGCTCGAAGTCCAGTAGACCCCGGATCGAATGTAAACCGATGAAGCAGAAATACCCGAACCGATCCGTCCTCATCCGGACCGATCCGCCTCTTAATAAAAGAACCGATCCGGTCAAATCGGACCGATCCGCCCTCAATCCGGACCGGTCCGCCTGGGATAATTACGGACAGTCCCAGTTTTTGAAAACTCTTTCCTTGGTTTTCTTATTTATACCAACTTCGGGAGAGTTATTTTTAAGACTTTTCAACACGATTTTCAGAGTCCTAAATACTCTAAGTCTTCACCTTTTTGATGTGCAAAACATCTTTTTGATTCACACACAAAAATCCCAATTACTTTTGTGAATCTTTTGGAACCCTAGAACACAAACTTTGTTTTTGTTCATCTTTGTGGAGAGATCTTTGCAATCGAGGGCTGCATGTCATTGCTGAGGGAGTCTCTACAAAGTTTTATGGTTGCGTGTCATTAAGGAGAGCTGCGGTTCTTTCTTCGTTGTTTGGGCTGCGAGTCCTTGGAGGGTGCTGCGTGTATTCTCTTGCTGAGTTGAAGACTGCGTGTCTTTGTGGGTTGGCTGCGCGTTGATCCATTGCAGATTTCTCTATGTAATTGTAAGTTGCGGCTTGTATATTCATAGTGAAATAAAGGTTTTACCCGAAAGGGTTTTTTTTTCCTGAATTCTGTGTCTCAGCATACTTTTGTGTCACATGCTTTATTTATTTATGGATTGACACACGCACCTTAGATGCATGTTTAGGGGCTGAAATTAAATAAGTGTGCTATATTAGAAAGTTGCCAAGTTAATCAATTATCACACGTTCTCAAATTGGTATCAGAGCGGGTTGCGCTAATTTATTGCGTATTCCCATTTTCCGCAAAATCGTGTGATATTGATTTTTTTAAATCAGTTTTGTGAAAAATCCCAATTTTCCTATGGAGCACTTATATAATCAGATGCCTATTTTTGACGGGTCTAATTATGCCTACTGGAAAGCTCGTATGAAATCGATTTTTAAATCTATTGACGAGCGTGTTTGGTTGCTTTGCGAAAATGGTTGGACTCCTCCCACGGTCACTGTTAATAACATCACCACTTTAAAACCCGTGTCATCTTGGACTAAAGATGATTATAAATTGTCCAATTTTAATTCCCGTGGTCTGAGTGCTATTTCTGGAGCTGTCTCTCCTGATGAGTTTCGCCGAATTATGACGTGCACCACGTCTAAAGAGGCTTGGGATGTTTTGAAATTGACACATGAGGGTACGAACGCGGTTAAAGAGTCAAAATTACAAAATTTGGCCACCCAATTTGAAACTATCACCATGTCTGAGTCTGAATGCTTTGATGATTTTTATGCTCGTTTGTCAGACATTGTTAACACATGTTTTAATTTGGGTGAGGTGATTGATAACACGCGTGTCGTTAAAAAGATTTTGAGATCTCTCCCAAAACGCTTTATTCCTAAAGTCACTGTTTTGAACTCTTTGGGAAATTTGAAATCACTTAAGTTGGAAGAACTTGTAGGAGATCTTCAAACCTATGAGATTGACATGTTTCCCAAAACCATTAAGGCTAAGGATAATGGCATTGCTTTAAAGACTCATTTTAAGAAAAAGAAAGAAAAAGTTTGTGAGTCCGATTCTGAGGGAGATTTTGATTTTAATGATATGGCCTTGTTTGCAAAAAATTTTAAAAAATTTCTCAACATGAACAAAAATAATTCTTCCAATAAAAAGAATTTTTTTGAGAAAAATAAAAAGAAAGGAAAGGCCAAAGAAAGTGGTGAGAGGGAAAAAGAGAATAAATTCGATGAGGAGTGTGAGGAAGATTTTGAGAACATCACTTGTTTTGAATGTGGGGGTAAGGGACATAAGTCGTTTGAGTGTCCTACGTGGCTTAGAAAGAAAGGAAAGAAAGTAGCTATGCCCGCCACACTTAGTGATAGTAGTGAAGGTGAGGGTGATGAGACTAGTGGTGAGAAGTTTGTAGCTTTTTCTAGTCATGTGAGCACACCCACCTTGTCCCACAATATTGCACACGAAAGTAATAGTGATGGTTTGAGCGCTTCAAGTGAGGGAGAAAGTGAGAGTGAAAGTGGAGATGAAAGTGAGCTCCAAAAAGCTTTTAGAGATTTGTACACCGAGGCCTTGAAAACAAAGAAGTATAATAGGGATTTAGGTCATCGGGTTTTAGATTTGGAGAAAGAGAAGGAGGTTTTGAGAAAGGAAAAGTGTGATTTGGCCGATACATTGTCTAGTCTGACGACACGTGTATCCCAACTCGAGAGTGATCTCGAACGTGCCCGGGAGGTCAAAGTCAAGTTTGAGAACACACCTAAGAAGGTTGAAAAGGTGGTTCTTAAGGGTAAAGGTGAGAAGTTAGGAATAAGTCATGACGGTGCTTCTTCTTCCCAATTAGCACCCGAGCCGGTTCCCACTTTAGTGACAGTTTCACATGTGTCTCACCCTAACCCACCTAGGCGTCCCATTCCTATTAGGAAAGTGCGTCCTAGAGTTTTTGAGAGAGGTGTTCCTAGGCCTATTTATGTTTGTTCCCATTGCAAGAGGAGAGGACACCTTAGGGAATTTTACTTTAAGTTGGGTTATGTGTCATGTTTTGCTTCTACACGTGTTTCTGGCACACATGCACCCACACATGATACTTTACATGCTCCCGGAGACTACATGAGAGAGTTTGCACATTTAGGTGAGCAAGTTAAGTTCTTAGTCAAAACTTCACAAGAATTGATGGAGGTTTTTCATAAGTTGTCACCACCTTTGGAAAACCCCTCCGCACCTAATGATTGAGGTTTGACTTGTTTACTAGCATAGGGTGATTTTCATGATGTCATTGTTTGCCTATTGCTAGTATGTATCATTTTTGTATATAATTTTGTTTTGAAAATTTTTGAAAAATACAAAAAGATTTTATTTTGACAAAAATTTTGAAAAATCCAAAAATATTTTTGTTTTTTGTTTGCACCGTTTATGGATGAACACTTTGGATGACCAAGTCACAACATCATTCCATTTTCATGTGACTATTTGATAGTGTTTTGAGACAATATGTCAATTCATCCATGTGCTTTATAATGTTTGGAGTCATTAAGATGTAATTAAGTGTTACTTCCTACATGTTTGACTCATGTTTCCTTTATTGCACACATGCACGGATTTATTTGATTATTGTGCTTGTCGTATCACATGTTGGTTGGGTGTTTTCACTTCAATCCTGTCCTTAAAACGAACCAAGCGCGATAAATTTTGATAAGGAAATTGTGCATATAAAAACCGTTTTGTGAGTTTGTGTGCTTTGTTTAATAACGGGGAGGGGCTGCGAAAGGTAATTATCTATCCTTTGCGTAAAAGCCACCATTAAAAAGGACCTAAAAAATTGAGGAATTTTATTATCCGAGGTCCAAAGAGGTTAAAGAGCCCGAAAAAATTGAAAGGCAATAAAAAGAAATTCATGCCAATTATGGGCCATTCAGGTTTTTGCACCAATTCTCCAAAGTTTGAGAATTTAGATCACCTCTAAAAGAAAATATAAATGAGGGAGTTTGGTTGGAGAATTTAAAACGGGTTTGCACGTCCTTGAAATTCTTGAAAATGCGCTATATAGTTTTGGACGTTATTGGGGTGGAAATCATTTGACTTTGATTTGTTGATTTGCATAAGACGATGTCATCTAAATTCAACAAATTTTTACACCTAAGGATACCTTTGATGTTCATTCGTTAGGAGTACACGTATGCATCGTGCACATATGATTGATTGAGTTGATTTACCTATCGAATGTGTTCACACCCATTCATTCCGTTTCCATGACTTGGTTGTTTGTGTCTAAATCCATGGTGTGATTTTGTATCATATTTGTTCAAATTGGTATCTTTTCTTTGTATGAAAATTTTGAAAAATCAAAAATAGTTTGTGTTTTTTTTGTATACCGTGACACCCCGATTTTGCTTATTTGATTCATTCTTCTCATTTGTCTATTTGGGGACATCATAAAAAGGGGGAGAAAGAATTATCATATTATGGGGGAGTTTGTATTTTGGGGGAGTTTTTGAGATGTAGCTTATGTTTTTATCATATATTGGTATCCATGTTTATCTCATTTCAAACTCTATATGTCACGTGGTATTTGCTTTGTCTCATGTGTGTAGGTATAAAGATTGAAGATCAATATGTTGCACACCCTGATGAGAAAAGCTTTGAGATTTGATGATTGTTGAAGATTGAAGAACAAACGATGAAGATTTAAACATTTGTATCTTTCCATCTTTAGGGTTCATGGGAGGGTAGATTTGTATAGATCATTAGTTGATAATTCGGATATTTTTTATGTATGTACCGGCATAGACATAGGGGGAGATTTGTAAGGACATTTTTATCCATTATCATTTTGTATGTCGTACGCCGTTACACCGTTGAAGAAACTCAAGATCGCATCTACATCAACGGGTCCGAATATCAAAGTGTCTTCAACATCATAGCCTCTGCAAGAATGAACTTGGTAAAATTTTGTTTTTACGTTCCTTAAAGTTCATATTTAGTATTGGGAAATTTTTATAAAATATTTTTTTATAAAAATAAGAAGTAAGTTTTTTCGAGCAAAATGAGGCTTTTAAAAGGATTTTATTTTTCTGGGAAAACCGGACCGGTCCGCCCTCTACCCGGACCGATCCGCCTTGATCGAAGTCCAGTAGACCCTGGATCGAATGCAAACCGATGAAGCAGAAATACCCGAACCGATCCGTCCTCATCCGGACCGATCCGCCTCTTAATAAAAGAACCGATCCGGTCAAATCGGACTGATCCGCCCTCAATCCGGACCGGTCCGCCTGGGATAATTACGGACAGTCCCAGTTTTTGAAAACTCTTTCCTTGGTTTTCTTATTTATACCAACTTCGGGAGAGTTATTTTTAAGACTTTTCAACACGATTTTCAGAGTCCTAAATACTCTAAGTCTTCACCTTTTTGATGTGCAAAACATCTTTTTGATTCACACACAAAAATCCCAATTACTTTTGTGAATCTTTTGGAACCCTAGAACACAAACTTTGTTTTTGTTCATCTTTGTGGAGAGATCTTTGCAATCGAGGGCTGCGTGTCATTGCTGAGGGAGTCTCTACAAAGTTTTATGGTTGCGTGTCATTAAGGAGAGCTGCGGTTCTTTCTTCGTTGTTTGGGCTGCGAGTCCTTGGAGGGTGCTGCGTGTATTCTCTTGCTGAGTTGAAGACTGCGTGTCTTTGTGGGTTGGCTGCGCGTTGATCCATTGCAGATTTCTCTATGTAATTGTAAGTTGTGGCTTGTATATTCATAGTGAAATAAAGGTTTTACTCGAAAGGGTTTTTTTTCCTGAATTCTGTATCTCAGCATACTTTTGTGTCACATGCTTTATTTATTTATGGATTGACACACGCACCTTAGATGCATGTTTAGGGGCTGAAATTAAATAAGTGTGCTATATTAGAAAGTTGCCAAGTTAATCAATTATCACACGTAATTCTCACGTTCTCAACGGGGTTTCCGGTTAGAGTGTACAGCATAAATTTGCAAAAAAATTAAACTTGAGCATAAAAACATGCCGTCGAAGGGTGAAAACGTACAACAAGCACAAAACGGTCCCGTAAGAGTCACGAACAGCTCGCAGGGGATCAATGTAAATCGTAAGAATCGACCGTGTAGTCACGGGGCTCCCGGTTTGAGTGTACGACGTAAATTTATAAAAAGTTAGACTTAAGCATAAAAATATGCCATCGAAGGATGAAAATATAAAACAAACACCAAACGGTCCCGTAAGAGTCACGAACACCTCGCACGGGATCAATTCGACTCATAGGAACAGACCGCGTCGTCACGGGACTCGCGATTTTAGTGTACGACGTAAATTTGCAAAAAATTAGACTTAAGCATAAAAATATGCCATCGAAGGGTGAAAAAATAAAACAACCACAAAATGGTCTGGTAAGAGTCACGAACACCTCGCACGGGACCAATGTGACTCCTAGGAACCGATCGCGTAGTCACGGGGCTCCCGGGTGAGTGTACGGCGTAAATTTGCAAAAAAATAAACTTAAGCATAAAAACATGCCATCGAAGGGTGAAAATGTAAAACAGCCTTAAAACGGTCCGGTAAGAGTCACAAACACCTCGCATGGGACCAATGTAACTCGTAGGAACCGACTGCATAGTCACGAGGCTCCCGGTTGGAGTGTACGGCGTAAATTTGAAAAAAAATTAGACTTAAAGCATAAAAACATGCCATCAAAGGGTGAAAACGTAAAACAAACACAAAACGGTCCCGTAAGAGTCACGAACACCTCGTACGGGACCAATGTGACTCGTAGGAATCAACCGCGTAGTCACGGGGATCCCGGTTTGAGTGTATGACAGAAATTTGATAAAAAATAGACTTGAGCATAAAAACATGCCATCAAAGGGTGAAAACGTAAAACAACCTTTAAACGGTCCCGTAAGAGTCACGAACCCCTCGCACGGGACCAATGTGACTCCTAGGAACCGACCGCGTAGTCACGAGGCTCCCGGTTTGAGTGTACGACGTAAATTTGTAAAAAATTAGACTTAAGCATAAAAAACATGCCATCGAAGGGTGAAAATATAAAACAGCCTTAAAACGGTCCCGTAAGAGTCACGAACACCTCGCACGGGACCAATGTAACTCGTAGGACCAACCGCGTAGTCGCAGGGCTCCTGGTTGGAGTGTACGACGTAAATTTGCAAAAAGTTAGACTTAAGCATAAAAACATGCCATCGAAGGGTGAAAATGTAAAACAACCATAAAATAGTCCGATAAGAGTCACGAACACCTCGCACGGGACTAATGTAACTCATAGGAACCGACCGCGTAGTCATGGGGTGCCCAGTTAGAGTGTACAGCATAAATTTGCAAAAAAATTAAACTTGAACTTAAAAACATGCCGTCGAAGGGTGAAAACGTACAACAAGCACAAAACGGTTCCGTAAGAGTCACGAACACTCGCACGGGACCAATGTGACTCGTAGGAACCGACCGCATAGTAACGGGGCTCCGAGTTGAGTGTACGATGCAAATTTGCAAAAAATTAGACTAGAGCATAAAAACATGCCATCGAAGGGTGAAAATCTAAAATAGACACTAAACGGTCTGGTAAGAGTCACGAACACCTCGTACCGGACCAATGTGACTTGTAGGAACCGACGACGTAGTCACGGGGCTCCCGGTTTGAGTGTACGACATAAATTTACAAAAAGTTAGACTTGCATGCCATCGAAGGGTGAAAACGTAAAACAACCTTAAAACGGTCCCGTAAGAGTCACGAACACCTCGCACGGGACCAATGTAACTCTTAGGAACCGACCACGTAGTTACGGCGCTCCCGGTTGGAGTGTAAGACGTAAATTTGTAAAAAATTAGACTTAAGCATAAAAACATGCCATCGAAGGGTGAAAACGTAAAACAGCCACAAAACGGTCCCGTAAGAGTCACGAACACCTCGCATGGGATCAATGTGAATCGTAGGAACTGACCGTGTAGTCACGGCGCTCCCGGTTTGAGTGTGCGACGTAAATTTGTAAAAAATTAAACTTAAGCATAAAAACATGCCATCGAATGGTGAAAACGTAAAACAGCCATAAAACGGTCCCGTAAGAGTCACGAACACCTCGCACGGGATCAATGTAAATCGTAGGAACATACCATGTAGTCACAGGGCTCCCGGTTTGAGTGTACGACGCAAATTTTCAAAAAGTTAGACTTAAGCATAAAAATAAGCCATCGAAGGATGAAAACCTAAAACAAACACCGAACGGTCCCGTAAGAGTCACGAACACCTCGCACGGGAGCAATGCGACTCATAGGAACAGACCGCGTAGTCATGGGACTCGCGATTTGAGTGTACGACGTAAATTTGCAAAAAATTAGACTTAAGCATAAAAACATGCCATCGAAGGGTGAAAACGTAAAACAACCACAAAATGGTCTCGTAAGAGTCACGAAAACCTCGCACGGGACCAATGCGACTCGTAGGAACCGACCGCGTAGTCACGGGGCTCTCGGTTTGAGTGTACAATGTAAATTTGCAAAAAGTTAGACTGAAGCATAAAAACATGCCATCGAAGGGTGAAAACGCAAAATGAACACAAAACGATCCCGTAAGAGTCACGAACATCTCGCACGGGACCAATGTGAGTCGTAGGAACCAGTCGCGTATATATATGCAGTATTTTTATACATATGCAGTGTACTGCAGAGTATATATATACTGCATATATATACACTGCAGTATATAATCTGCATATATGTATATATATACATACTATATATACTATATAATATATACTGCAGAGTATATGTATACTGCATATATATACACTGCAGTATATAATCTGCATATATGTATATATATATACTATATATACTATATACTATATACTGTAGAGTATATATATACTGCATATATATACACTTCAGTATATAATCTGCATATATATATATATATATATATATATATATATATATATATATATATATATATATATACTGTATATATAATGGTATATATATGCATATATATATAAAATATATATACTGCATATATATACTAGTATATATACTGCATATATATACAATTATAAACATCCATATACAGTTATATATATACATATATATACATGCATATTAGTCCAACTTTTAATGTTGAGATTGCTAACCACACTAAGAGTCTCCTCTTCATCTAAGCTAGTAATGAACATATTACTTTTAGAACGATTAGGCCTAAGCCCTGATAAACTACTAAATATATCCAAAGCTTCCTTGGTAACCAAACTTTAGTTCACATCCCCAACACAAAGCAGAATTGAATACTTTTTCTTGGTAACCAATGTGATAAGACTAGAAGAGTTGAATGAAGAGAAAAATGTTTGCTCATGATGATGGATACTTTTTCTTCAAATATCACAGCCCCACTTACAGAGATGAGGTGGTGGAAAATGGCCCTTGGAACTTCGTGGGGAACCCCAACATTTTGAATAAATGGAAACATGGCTTCAAGTTCTTTAAAGAGGATACTATTATAGTTCCAGTTTGGGTGCTCTTCCCCAACATCCCTATGCAATATTGGACTGTTAAAGGCCTCAATCACATTGCTAGTGCCATAGGAATCCCCATCTATGCTGATTCAGTCACTAGAAATATGAATAGAATTAGCTTTACTAGGATTTGCATTGAAATGGTGCCAAAAGTTAGCTACCCAAACTCCATTAACCTCATTTTGGAGGATGGTTCTTCCACTTGTGTTAAGGTTAAATAGAAAGCTATGACCAACTCATGTCCCCACTATGTTGCCTTTGGCCATAATATATCCAAATGCCCCAAAATAAAAAGAGTGTGGATGATAAATCCTGACACTAAAGCTACCACCACTAATGTAACTGGAGAAGAAGAATGGACTCAAGCGAATAGAAAAGGCCCCAAAGCTCCTCATATTGAGAAATCGACTTTACAACCTGATAAGACTCTTCCCACCAGTCCCAGTTCTATCCTTCAATCCTGTCTGTTGGAGAATAAAGAAATCTTATTGATATGACTCTCACAAGCTCTATTCGTGTAATTACTTTGCCACAACCCCCAATTATGGAAATTTACAACCCCCAGTTAAACTTAGGCTTAAAAACACGACGTTAGAGGTTAAAGGGCAAACCTAGTGCACGAGGCTACCACGGGGCTAATGTAACTCGTAGGAACTGACCCCGCAACCGCGGGACTCCCGGTTTGAGAATACGACGGTAATTTGCATATTTCTAGACTTAGGCTTAAAAACATGGCGTTAGAGGGTGAGAACTCGAAACAGCCCTCTAACAGAACCGTAGGTGGCACCAACACCTCCCACGGGACCAATGTAACTCGTAGGAACTGACCCCGCAGCCGCGGGACTCCCGGTTTGAGGATACGACGGTAATTTGCATATTTCTAGACTTAGGCTTAAAAACATGACGTTAGAGGGTGAAAACTCGAAACAGCCCCCGAACGTCCCCGTGGGAGGCACCAACACCTCCCACGGGACCAATGTAACTCGTAGGAACTGACCCCGCAGCCACGGGAGTTCCGGTTTGAGAATACGACGGTAATTTGCATATTTCTAGGCTTAAGCAAAACATGGCGTTAGAGGGTGAAAATCCGAAACAGTCCCTGAACGGCCCTGTGGGTGGCACCAACACCTCCCACGGGACCAATGTAACTCGTAGGAACTGACCCCAGAGCCGCGGGGACTCCCGGTTTGAGAGTTCGACGATAATTTGCATATTTCTAGACTTAGGCTTAAAAACATGGCTTTAGAGGGTGAAAACTCGAAGCAACCCTCTAACGGTCCCGTGGGTGGCACCAACACCTCCCACGGGACCAATGTAACTTGTAGGAACTGACCCCGCAGCCGCGAGACTCCCGGTTTGAGAAGACGATGACAATTTGCATATTTCTAGACTTAGGCTTAAAAACATGGCGTTAGAGGGCGAGAACTCGAAACAGCCCTCGAACGTCCCCGTGGGTGTCACCAACACCTCCCACGGGACATTTGTAACTCGTACGAACTGACCCCTAAGCCGCAGGAGTCCCGGTTTGAGAATACGATGGAAATTTGCATATTTTTAGACTTAGGCTTAAAAACACGGCGTTAGAGGGTGAGAACTCGAAACAGCCCTCGAACGTCCCCGTGGGTGGCACCAACACCTCCCATGGGACCAATGTAACTCGTAGGAACTGACCCCGCAGCCGCGGAACTCCCGGTTTGAGAATACGACGGTAATTTGCATATTTCTAGACTTAACCTTAAAAACATGGCGTTAGAGGGTGAAAACCCGATACAGCCACCGAACGTCCCCGTGGGTGGCACCAACGCCTCCCACGGGACCAATGTAACTCGTAGGAACTGACTCCGCAGCCGCGGGACTCCCGGTTTGAGAATACGACGATAATTTGCATATTTCTAGACTTAGGCAAAACATGGCGTTAGAGGGTGAAAACCCGAAACAGCCCCCGAACGGTCCCGTGGGTGGCACCAACACCTCCCACGGGGCCAATGTAACTCGTAGGAACTGACCGCGCAGCTGCGGGACTCCCGGTTGAGAATACGACGGTAATCTGCATATTTCTAGACTTAGGCATAAAAAGAGGGCGTTAGTGGGGGAAAACCCGAAACAGCCCTCGAACGGCCCCGTGGGTGGCACCAACACCTCCCACGGGACCAATGTAACTCGTAGGAACTGACCGCGCAGTCGCGGGAGTCTCGGTTTGAGAATACGATGATAATTTGTATATTTCTAGAATTAGGCATAAAAAGAGAGCGTTAATGGGGGAAAATCCGAAACAGCTTCCGACCCTCCCCGTGGGTGGCACCAACACCTCCCATGGGACCAATGTAACTCGTAGGAACTGACCCTGCAGCCGCGGGTCTCCCGGTTTGATAATACGACGGTAATTTGTATATTTCTGGACTTAGGCTTAAAAACATGGCGTTAGAGGCTGAAACTCGAAATAACCCCCGAACGGCCCCGTGGGTGGCACCAACACCTCCCACGGGGCCAATGTAATTCATAGGAACTGACCACGCAGCCGTGGGTCTCCCGGTATGAGAGTACGACGGTAATTTGCATATTTTTAGACTTAGGCTTAAAAACATGGCGTTAGAGGGTGAGAACTCGAAACAGCCCTCTAATGGAACCGTGGGTGGCACTAACACCTCCCACGGGACCAATGTAACTCGCGGGTATCCCGGTTTCAGAATATGACGGTAATTTGCATATTTCTAGACTTAGGCTTATAAACATGACGTTAGAGGGTGAAAACTCGAAACAACCCCCAAACGGCCCCGTGGGTGGCACCAACACCTCCCACGGGACCAATGTAACTCGGAGGAACTGATCCCACAGCCGCAGGCCTCCCGATTTTAGGATACGACGGTAATTTGCATATTTATAGACTTAGGCTTAAAAACCTGATGTTAGAGAGTGAAAACTCGAAACAGCCCCCAAACGGCCCTATGGGTGGCACCAACACCTCTCACAGGACCAATGTAACTCGTAGGAACTGACCCTGCAGCCGCGGGTCTCCCGGTTTGATAATACGATGGTAATTTGTATATTTCTAGACTTAGACTTAAAAACATGGCGTTAGAGGGTGAAAACTCGAAACAACCCCCGAACGGCCCCGTGGGTGGCACCAACACCTCCCACGGGACCAATGTAACTCGTAGGAACTGACCACGCAGCCGCGGATCTCCCGGTATGAGAGTACGACGGTAATTTGTATATTTCTAGACTTAGGCTTAAAAACATGACGTTAGAGGGTGAAAACTTGAAACAACCCCCGAACGGCCCCGTGGGTGGAACCAACACCTCCTACGGGGCCAATGTAACTCGTAGGAACTAACCCCGCAGCTTCGGGACTCCCGGTTAGAGAGTACGACAGTAATTTGCATATTTCTACACTTAGGCTTAAAAACATGACGTTAAAGGGTGAAAACTGAAAACAACCCCCGAACGGCCCCGTGGGTGGCACCAACACCTCCCACGGGACCAATGTAACTCGTAGGAACTGACCCCGCAGGCGCGGGAGTTCCAGTTTGAGAATACGACGGTAATTTGCATATTTCTAGACTTAAGCAAAACATGGCGTTAGAGGGTGAAAACTCAAAACAGTCCCCGAACGGCCCCGTGGGTGGCACCAACACCTCCCATGGAACCAATGTAACTCGTAGGAACTAACCCCAGAGCCGCGGGACTCTCGGTTTGAGAATTCGATGATAATTTACATATTTCTAGACTTAGGCTTAAAAACATGGCGTTAGAGGGTGAAAACTTGAAACAACCCCCGAACGGCCCCGTGGGTGGCACCAACACCTTCCACGGGACCAATGTAACTCGTTGGAACTGACCCCGTAGCCGCGAGACTCCCGATTTGAGAATACGACGATAATTTGTATATTTCTAGACTTAGGCTTAAAAACATGGTGTTAGAGGGTGAGAACTCGGAACAGCCCCCGAACGTCCCCGTGGGTGTCACCAACACCTCCCACGAGACCAATGTAACTCGTAGGAACTGACCTCGTAGCCGCGGGTCTCCCGATTTGAGAATACGATGATAATTTACATATTTCTAAACTTATGCTTAAAAATATGGCGTTAGAGGGTGAAAACTCGAAATAACCCCCCGAACGGCCCCGTGGGTGGCACCATCACCTCCCACGAGACCAATGTAACTCGTAGGAACTGACCACGCAGTCGCGGGACTCCCGTATTGAGAATACGACGGTAATTTACATATTTCTAGGCTTAGGCTTGAAAACATGGCGTTAGAGGGTGAAAATCCAAAACAGCCCCCGAACGGCGCCGTGGGTGGCGCCGACACCTCCCACGGGACCAATGTAACTCGTAGGAACTGACTCCACAGCCGCGGGACTCCCGGTTTGAGAATACGACGATAATTTGTATATTTCTACTTGGTTACTGATAATTTTAACTCATATATGCAATTTTTCAGCTTGATGAAATTTTTTGTAAAACTACTTGGCTACTGATATTTTTTTTATGTATCCTGTCATTTGTAGGATTTTTGCACGCGGATCAAACGAAGGAGGCAATGGTCTACAGCATGAAGATTGTTTATATGTTGTGGACAATCAGGATTTTGTCAGCCATGCGGGCTTTTATTGTTTAGTTTTATGGCCGTGCAGGCTTTTATAATTTGATTGTTGAATTTTATGGCCGTGCAGGCTTTATAATAAGTAGGTTTTACATTTATAGGTTTTGGAATGTCAAGAAAATAGAGGAAACTCTGCCCAATTTTTCTTTTTGGTCTGTGAATTATTAAGACGTGTAATATTTATAAGCTTGTACATATATTTGTTTATTAACAACGTCCTCGATTCGCAATTTGTGATTTTTTTATTGTTTTGCCAATAATAAATATTTGTAACACCTCGTACGCGTCAAACGTTACACGTAGCAACTGATGGTGCACTCGCAGGACCCCCAGTTTTAGGATTGGACCAAAAAAATACATTTTTTTAAAATTATAGTTAAATATGGTCATGGACTTTGTCCATGACCATTTTTATTTTTTCGTCACGCATAAAAATGGCGCGGCCAAAGTCCGCGACCATTTTTTTCGTCACGGTTGTGGGTCACGGACTTGGGCCGCGGCCATTTATTTTTATTTTTTTTGTCACGGTTGTGGGTCGCGGTATTTGGACCGCGACCAATTTGTTACGGTTGTGGGTCACGGATTAGGACCGCGACCATTTTTTTTAATATTTTTTTGTCAGGGTAATGAGTCGCAGACTTTGGTCGCGACCAATTTGTCACGGTTGTGGGTCACGGATCAGGGCCGCGACCAATTTTTTTTAATTTTTTTGTCACGGTTGTGGTTCGCAGACTTTGGCCGCGACCAATTTGTCACGATTATGAGTCACGGATAAGGGCCGCGACCCGTCACGACATGGGTCACGGCCTAAGTCCGCGACCATTTGCCGTGACCCCTATCGACCGTGACCATTTTTTGGTCACGGACTTGGGCCGCGACCCACGAAAATGGTCACGCCCGAAATGGTCACGGCCCAAGTCCGCGTCCCACAGCTTTGGTCAGGGATTTTGGCCGTGACCAATCGCCAGTTTTGGTGTAGTGATTATAATATACAAAATTGAGTCTTAAACTAAGAGTTGATTTTCCCACCTCAAATGAAGCTCCAATAATGGAAGGTATGAAATGTCTAAGAAGATGGCAACCTCCCACCTCCTAAGGTGGCCTAAAGGGGGTTTTCTAGATCCACCAAGATTGTCTTAATGAAAGCTCCATCCAAAAACCCTCTTCAAGCTCTATGATTCTCCTATCTTCATCTTCTCCAAAACCCCCAACAACATCTCCAAAATTCGTAGTTATGCTCAACAATGGTGGATATGGATATTTAAATATTGGGTATGGTGAGGACTAGAAGAATATTATGGTTTAAGGTGAATATTTGATAGTGGGATGGTGGTTTGAGGTCAAGAGATGCTGAACAATCGTGGAAGTCCCACCCTTCTCTCTCTCTCTCTCTCTCTCTTATTTTAACTCTAAATGACCCAAATGAAGGAAAAAAACCCTTATAAAACCCTCCAAGACTTTTAAGTCCAGTTTTTACCCAATCTAGGCTCATCAAAACTCAAGAACTCATCCATCCAACAGTCCAGAACTAGACGACGCATAAAGGAAACTTGATCTAAAAATCTGAATGGCCTCATTCGAAAGAGATTCTCCCCTTGTTTGAATGAGCAAGGCATCTCGTACGAACCTTGTTCAATCTTCACTTCAAACGACCTTTAAACGACCTAAGCATGTTAGGTAGTGGGATCTCATTCAAACCTCGTTTGATCCCTACTTCAAACGAGCCTTGATTCTAGTTCGAACTACCTAAACTTCGCTTGAACTACCCTTTACTATTATTTTCTCCAAATTTCCTATATTTACCCACAATTTTTTGTATATTACCATTAAGCCTTCAAAGCAATCAAATAAGGATATAAACTTAGTGATAATCATCCTAATGTTAATGTCTTCATGTCGTTGAATTCCAAGTCATAGACATCCCAGCTTGTTTCAACATGTTGCTCGGTTGACCCTGGCTCCACAATATCAAAGGTGTGTCTTCCTCACTCCATCAGAAATTGAAGTTCTTCACCGACGGGCGAGCCATCACTATTTTAGGAGACAACAAAAATGCCGAGGGTGTGAGCTTCAGGAATCCAATCCTTGAGATACAACACGGGTCAAGGGATATGCTCCTATCATGATTCCGAGTTGAGGTACTCCCGGCAAGGGACGGTTTCAAAGAAAGTGTTTGTCCAGAATATGACCCTCATGGCAATGTCAATGTGATTCAGATGTTCAGAAACATGCACTTCATTTATGGACTGGGACTAGGGCAAAGGCATCAAGGGATACTCGAGCCCATCAAACTGAAGAAAGCTTTCCCTCCTTGTGGCTTGGGGTATTAACCATCAGAACAAGAGCTCAGAATGATCCACCAGTCTCGACCAAAGAGAAGATTAGACTACATCTCGAATATCTCAGGAGGATCCTTGAATGGACGATTCATCAAAGAAGGCGAAGATGATTCATTCAGTTGAAGTACAACCGCTCATCAAAGATACCGAAGATTCCTTCAACTTACAGACACTGGGGCTGGCACTCTGCATGGTTCGTTCAGGCACTACATCAATGGATCCATCCCATCTGATTAATGCTACTGATACACCTCTCCTCAATTGGCATGCTGCGCCAGTTCTGCCTCTTGAAATCTCCCCTAACCTCAATGTTTACCCTAATTCTTCTTCTGTTGTCTATCCTTGTTCAAATGTAATCGAGACCACTTTTGACGAGGTTCTCAATGTTGTTTTTCCTATCAATGAAATAAACGAAGATTTTGAGTATCTTGTTGTGCCTTACATTAACTTCTTGGATTCTAATCAAACTTTTGATGATGATAATAAATAACATAACCGCTTTCAAGTTAATGAAGAAGAGACTGTTGTTATTAATCTCGGTTCTAGTAGACAACTGCGCGAGATTAGGATAGGGGCCACCCTTGACGAGCATTAGCGCGCACAACTCGAAGAATTGCTGAAGGAGTTCATGGATGTCTTCGCATGGTCCTATGATGATATGCTCAGCATTGATTATGAAATAGCTTAGCACGAGATCCCCACACTCCCATATTACAAGCTGGTTAAACAAAAATTGAGAAAACTATGCACCGAATGGTCTCTCAAGGTCAAAGAAGAGGTTGTTAAACAGTTAAGCGTGTGATTCATTCGTCTGATCGAATATCCCACGTGGCTAGCCAACATAGTACCTGTGCCGAAATCAGGGGGGAAGGTTCAAATGTGTGTAGACTACCGAGATTTAAACAAACTTCTCCAAAGGATGATTATCCGCTACCCAATATTGACATGATCTTGGACAACACAACCAGTCATGCTCTCAAGTAATTCGCCGACGGGTTTGCCAGATACAACCAAATCAAGATGCACCCAGACCACCAAGAAAAAACCGCATTAATCACCCCATGGGGAACCTTTTGCTACACCATTATGCCATTTGGTCTCAAGAATGCTGGGGCTACCTACCAAAGGGCTACCACAACCATCCTTCATGATCTGATTCACAAGGAAGTCGAGGTCTATGTGGATGATATGATTATCAAATCCAAAACTAGAGAAGGTCATGTTCCCGCTCTCCGGAAGTTCTTCAAATGACTGCGACGGTATCAGATGCGACTTAATCCACAGAAGTGTGTCTTCAGCGTTACAACGGGAAGACTCTTAGGATTCATGGTCAGCGAGAAGGGGATAGAAGTAGATCCTGCAAAGCTGAAGGCCATACTTGAGATTCCACCTCCCCGAACAGAGAAAGAAGTCTGTTGTTTCCTTGGGAAATTGCAATATATCAGCCTGTTTATCAGCCAACTAGCCTCCATCTGTGAATCAATCTTCAAGCTCATCCGAAAGGATTCAACCAAGGTTTGGAACGAGCCCTGCCAAGATGCTTTTGACCGAATCAAACAATATATGACCCAACCTCCAGTGCTCATGCCATCACAACCTGGTATCCCTTTGCTCCTATACCTAACCATAACCGACACTGTAGCTGGGGCTTTGCTAGCCCAATACCATGAGGACTCTCGCAAAGAAAGATCTATTATGCCAGTCGTAAATTAGCCGGGTACGAGGTCAACTACACTGCTTTGGAAAAGGCGTGTGTCTCACTTGTCTGGGTCACCCAAAAGTTACGACACTACATGATCGCCTTCCCCATCAAACTTATATCCCGAATGGACCCCATCAAATAACTGCTTGAGAAACCTGCCTTATCCAGTCGAATGGCCCGATGGTTGATGCTCCTAACCGAGTTCGATATTGTGTACGTCACACATAAAGCTGTTAAAGGAAGAGCCGTCTCTGACTACCTCGCTGATTACCTCGTAGAAGAAGAAGATGATTGGATCTCCGAATTCCCAGATGAAAACATCCTTTGCACCACTCAAAACCTCCTTCGATAGAAAATGTTCTTTGACGGCACTGCCAACAAAAAGGGATTTGGCATTGGGATACTTCTGATCGCCCCAGATGACTCCCACACTCCCATCGCCATCAAATTGGATTTCCCTTGCACCAATAACATTACGGAATACAAGGCATGCACAAATGCACAATAGGCCTCAAGGTTGCTCTCGAAAAAGGTATTCAATACCTTGATGTCTACGGGGATTCTTCCCTTATCATCGGTCAAGTGCTCGAAAAGTGGAAAGTCAAGGACAAAAAGCTCCAACCCTTTCATGCCCAACTAGAAGAGTTAGCCTCCCGATTCTGAGATATCACCTTCCATTACCTACTCCGAGTAAAGAATAACCTAGTCGACGCTCTCGCTACCTTGTCCTCCATGGTCGACATGCCCGAACGAATAACAATGACCCCTTTCCTAATTCGAAAGCAAGACAAACCAACCCACTGCTACCATATTGAGTTTGCCTCCACCGAAGATCCCGAACTAGCCGACTGCTGGTACTATGATATCCGGTGCCTCCTCAAATATGGTAGGTATCCCGAGGGTTCCAACAAGAAAGACCGAACAACCCTCCGAAGACTGGCCGCCCAGTACATCATCTGTCATAAAGCTCTACTCAGGAGGAACTTCGATGGAACTCGTCTACACTGTATCGCTGGGGCTGAGATTGAAAAGATAATGCAGAAAATCCACAGCGGGGAATGCAGGCCCCACATGAAAAGTCACATGCTTGCCAAGAAAATCATCTGACAGTGTTACTACTGGACCACCATTACCCAGGACTGCACCGCTTATGTCCGGAGATGCCTCAAATGCCAATATTTCTCCAATCTTCAGCACCTGCCTCCGCGAGAATTATACAACATGACCTCTCCTTGGCCGTTCTCCACCTGGGGTATCGACATCATATGGAAGGTTACGCCAAAGGCTTAAAATGGACATGAGTTTATCCTAGTTTCCATTGATTACTTCACCAAATGGGTCGAAGCTGAGTCATACGCAGTACTGAACGCCAAGAAAGTGGCCAAATTCCTCAAGAAAAATATTATCTCCCGATATGGGGTCCCGCACGAGCTAGTGTCATATAACGGGTTGCATTTCGAAGTAGAAGTCACAGAAGTAGTCAACGAGTACGGGATTCAGAGACACAAATCTTCTCCCTACCGACCTCAGACCAATGGTGCAGTCGAAGCCGCCAACAAGAACCTCAAAGCCATTATCAGCAAGATGACTGAAAGTTGTAGGGATTGGACCGACCGGATCCCGTATGCCCTCTGGGGCTACCGAACCTCAATCCGAACCTCTACTAGGGCTACCCCTTACTCCCTGGTCTACGACATGGAGGCGGTCCTACTTGTGGAGCTAGAAATATCCTCGCTACGCGTCATGCTCGAAAGCAAAGTTAGGGAAGAAGATTGGTGCCAAATCCATCTTGAACCTCCTATATGAAAGAAGATTAAAAGCTCTTTACCACTTAAAAGGGTATCATCGCCGAATAGTGCGATCATTCAACAAGAGAGTCAAGGATCGCGGTGTCCGGGAGGAGGCTTTAGCCCTTAAAGAGATAATAGAACCCATCTGGGACCCCAGAGGGAAATTCAAGCCTAATTGGAGTGGCCCCTACATTGTGAAGAAAATCTTATCCGGTGGTGCCGCTAAGATCACTGACCTAGATGGGGAAGAGATGGCTAGTCCAGTCAATCTGGACCGTCTCAAGAAATTCTACCCCTAAGTCCAAAATCTCGGCGCGCTACGACTCTTCTCATCCCCCTTTTATTCTAAAAAAAGAACAATCTTAATTTTCTTCTACCCAGAACTACGTGGGCCTGATCCTATGTAAAAATTGTTTTCAAACAGATACAAAAAAAACTTTTCAAAAACCCCAGAGGTACGTAGGTAGCTCATACACCTCACATGAGTGTGGCCCTTTCTTTCTCACAAAATACTATTTTTTTCTTACCTCCGAGAACGGTGATTCATTCTAAAAATGCTTGAATAAAAGGATTATGTATGCCTTAGCGATCGGTATAGATAATTCAAAATACAAAATTCATCGAAAGGCACGGCTGGATGATCAGAAACTTGTTTATTTCTTCTCTTCTTTTTTCTTTCTCCTCTCATTCAAAAAGAATGTCAATACTTCATATATATTCGAAAGGTGAAATTAGTTGGTTGAAAGACTCAAAAGTCTAGTCTAGAGGAGTAAGAAATTACAATACGGATTACATAAGAAAAGGAACGGATAACTCCCTTCCCCCTACTACCATAAAAGCCAAATAAAAATCCCCACATCTATCACACAAATAAACTCTCCAAGAGTCCTACCCACAGTTACCAGAGGAGCCTGCACCCTCATCATCTACATCCTGAGGTCCCCAAGTTTCCCCTGCCTGAATAGAGTGCCGTAAACACTCCATGGACCGATAAGCCTGAACCATCTTTGAAAAGACCACAACGCCCCCTTCCATGGTGTTAGATAAAACAAACCATCTTTGTCCAGTCTCTACTGCCAACATCTTGCTAACTACTTTCCTCCACAACCATTTCATATAATCTTTGGGGACATGCCAAACTTTACCGACAGACTGGAAGGGACGGGTCGACGGACGCCGATTTTCTCACAGAGATCTAAGCAACAGACGTAGGCGCTCAGTCAAATCTTCTATCGGAAAGAAATTAGAGGTCCGAGGTGGCACGGCCTGTGCCTAGCCAAATTAGCGCAGAAGCCGCCAAGGGAAATAAAAGGAGGTCTGCCTGAGACCAACCAGCCGCACATATGAATATTCTCCTAGCTCCAGAATAGGCTGAAACTGCCCCCACCAAGGCACTGACCAATACAGACCACGAGTCCCATGCTCCACAAGCCAATTCTCCCAGTTCTCAACATACATGCCAACACCGAGGAAGTGGCGCGAAAAGAAGTTGGGTACAACCGACAAGGGATACTCTGGAGGAGTCACCAAGCGGAACCTTTTAGATAACCACATGAACAACATCACGGGGCTACCCTTCAAAAAGTCAGAATGACCTTCTCCCCAGGCATCCAAGTCATTCAGGGTCTCCGCCAGTATCACTGCCGCAGGATTGCGATGGTATGACATCCACGAAGTAATGGCTGCAAGTTGCGGGTCCACCTGTAGTTCTCTAGTTACCAGTAATAATTTTGAAATCAGGCCCAGAGCAATGGCTCCATCATAGCCAACATCAGCCACTTCTCGCAAATGCACGGACTGCAGCACCGCCGGGAGGGAGATCATTCCTCCAACAACCAATAATCTGGCCGCCGAAGGCGAAATATGAAGAAGCCTGGCCAACAAATCCCTGGGAGAATGAGAAAATTCGAGCAAAGCCGTAGCAACACTGGGATTTACACCCAACATGGCAGAAAACTCCTCGTAGGTAGGACAAACTTCATCCAACCCAAAGTGGAATACATGGTCTTCGGGGTACCAGAATTGTACCGCCGCTATCAGTACGTTCCACTCAAGAGGACGATTGCGCCATAAGGAGACTCGACGCATGTTGAAAGCATCGTAGTCGACATTATAGGAGCACATTGCTTCCATGGCTTCAAGGTAATTGGCAAACTCAATGCTACCTGGGAGAGCCATCTTGAAAGGCTAAGAGATAGTGGGCAAGTAAGTGAAAATGCCAAGGTGTGGTGAAAACACACCACCATTACCCCTTTTTATACTTGAGAACCCACACAAGAGACATAATCCTTGCATAAATCGGAGGGAATCCTACCCCACAAGGTACCAAAGGCTGAATAGGGTACCATTCAAAGCTTTAAATTGATGGGACTGGACTGAACTGTCGATAGGCAAGTCAAGGTGCTTGCCGATTGGCAACCCCCCATTTTTAGAAATTTCCCTTTTTCCTCTTTTGTCAAACCAGAAAACTCAATAAAAATAAATTGATATTCTCAATAGAATTTCAAAATCCCTTTTCCTCCTTATATAGTTCCCCTTTTTAATTAAAAATTTTCCTTCAAAAAATATTCCTTTTTACGGTCTCAACAACAAAGTAAAAAGCGCATGTGCATGTATTCATTCATCATTAAATAAAAGATAATAAAAAAACTACATTGCATTGCATATATCTATTTTCTATGTTACATCACTTTTGCAGGAAATAAAAAGAAAAAAGTAAAAACAACGAGACTCAGCCCGAACCCACATTCTCTCTCTCTCTCTCTCTCTCTCTCTCTCAAGAGCTTTCAGCCCTGCGACGTGCTCTCTTACCCCTACGACGAGATGATGCGACACCACTACACGAGCTAGAATCCTCTCCAGATGAAACAAACGGCACCAAGCAAGAAGGGACAAGAACCACATCCCGAATACGGGCAGTCGCCGAAGATATCCAGTCTCTGATGTCCCTTAGCCAAGTGTTCGACACCCGGACTTGCTGTAAGAAAAAGTGAAATCAGTATCAAAACAGAGATGACCAAAACAGAAAATAAAGAAAGAGGGGAACATAAAGGTATACCGTAGGTCGGAGGACCTCCTCTATCAAACCCAACTCCTCCGGATCCATCGCATGAGGACGGTGCAGCATAGGCACTATCCCTCCATCAGCCCGCCTAATGTTATACGAAGGGGTATGCAACCACACAAAAGGGACCTCTGAGGTCGCTGCAGATGCCGATGGACCACCGCCGTTGTGGGAAGATCCCACCGCCAGAATCGAACCCACCGAAAGGAAAGTCAATGCATCATATATGCTGGGCGCCATCAACCATCTCGTCACAAAGTCCATATAGTCATACGGTGCAGCCGTATCGGTGTACAATAAGTAGGACTCGCCGATCATCGTCACAATCCTCTCATCCTTTGACAGCAGTCGCTCCCGCCTCATAGACGTAGGTGGCTGTGCAGGTGGCACCACCGCCTCCTACTCAGCAATCTGATGAACCACCCGCTCCCCGAGATACCAAGAATGTCCGAACTCATGCACCAACAAACGCCTCATTCGCTCTTTCACCCCGGTCGCCCCCGCATCCTGAATGGCTGTCCCCTAGGGATAAAAGGTCACCTGAAAATCTCTAAGCATGCATAAATAAATACAAGATCAGAAGGTGACTGAAATGGAAAGTGTCTTACCCTACCACTGGTCAGGTCATTCAAGACCTGATGCACCGCCTCCAGAGACAGAGATCCCTTCGACTGTCGATTGGCCTTACACCATCGATACAATCGACAGAAGTCCCCAACAGTGTCGTCCTTCAAAGCGATCAACGGGGTATTACAACCAATCACCTCGTAAAACCACGTCTAAATTTACAAAGCAAAAGCGACGCATAAGGAAAATGCGAATGCATGAAAGGAAAATGCGAATGCATGAAAAGAAATGCGCAAATCAAAGAATACCTCAAGAAGGTACGTGGCTCCAGTAAAGGTCTACCGACAGCACCGGATGAATGCATCCAGAGAAGAATAAAAGGTCGCCAAAGTCAGACTCCCCCAACCATAGAAAAGGATGTTAGAAAACATCCTCAGATACGGCAAGAACCATAAATGGATGACGTCGCCGCTCGACGCCACCATAAAACCGCCCAACACCAGTAAAATAAATAACCGGGCCATCTGCCTCACTTGCAGCCCGTCCTCCACATCAATCACCCTGCTCAGCAGAACATCCTTCAGCAGGGACATCCGAATAAAATCCCCAGAAACTATCCTCCTTACATCACCAAGTGCCGCTTGCACTGCCCCCGGTCTCACCCGCAAAGAGCGATCCACCTCTATCTTCTCTCCATCACAATCCAACCCCAGCAGCTGCTGCACGTCTATGGGAGTCACAGTCATCTCCCCGAAGTTGAAATGGAAGGTGTGGGTAGTATCCCACCACCTCTGTCCCAAAGCGCATAGTATCGCTGTCCAACGAGGCGTCTCATCCAGCGCAGATGCCAACCTCCCAAAACCCGCTGATGAGACCACCCAACGCACCACAGGTGGGAGATGCTCCCAAACATCCCTAAGCCCCGTCGTCCCGCTAGCGCGCATGTTCTTCAAAGAAATATTAGCCTGGCAAAAAGGAAAAGTCTCATCAAAAGTCAAGAAAGAAAGAAAAAATCACCAAAAAGAGAAGAATGTCAAAGGTCAGGTTACTTACATAACCGTCGGGAATCACTCTCGAAGAGCGATGATGCGATGATTCCCGCAGCAAGGTCCGCTCATCCGCAACAGGCTCAAATGCAT
The DNA here is from genome assembly GCA_949130495.1 of Sambucus nigra. NCBI lineage: Eukaryota > Viridiplantae > Streptophyta > Magnoliopsida > Dipsacales > Adoxaceae > Sambucus > Sambucus nigra. The sequence continues at coordinate 191,715,533 of OX422209.1, forward strand.
CAAAGGAGTTCTCACTCCCCAAAGAAAGAGGCACCCTGTCCCTCCAATCCACATTCGCCCAGTCATCAACGGTCAACCACTCCCTATGGACTGCGGTGCTCATAAAGATGACCATTTCTTAAAGATCAGAATGCTAGAACGACTTGCAGAGGAATCGCAAAAGGAGATAAATCAAAAGAAGCTGTGAAAAAAAATGAAGGGATTCGCCCCCATTATATAGGACGCCAAGCGCCATGCCGATCGGCACCTCCCCCCACCATACCGATCGGCACTGACTCCTTACCTTCCCGAGGGAGCCCAAAAGTCCGTGCCACTGACGAATAGCATCCCTCTTACCATGCCGATCGGCACCCCCCTTAAATTTCGTACAGAAATTCCCAAAAAATACCAGAAAGCCTCGAAAAATCCACGAAAAATTCCAAAAAATCCCAAGATGGATTTTGAACATTTTCACTAAGAAAATTTTGCATTCCCTCAAGCGGAACCCCTCTTCCCCAGCAGAATCCTCAAAAATCAAGTGAAATCTCCTCCCGGCAAAGCTCCGGAGGATCTCTAAGGATCGCCTGATCACTTTCTCAGCGGAGTTCTTCCAGCACCACAATATGTTGTTCCCTCCATCGCGACGTCTCCTAAAGAAACAAAAGCTTCCCAAGCTATCAGCTTCCCAGCTCAAATCAAAATCACAAGGCACTTTCTCCAGAAAAATCAAATCCAATCTTCATCTACTCTTAGGTCAGAATTGACCTCGGCCTTGGATCGTCACCTGAGTTGGGTCGGAATTGACCCCGGTCCTCGGTCGTCACCACTCTTAGGTCAGAATTGGCCTCGATCTTGGATTGTCACCTGACTTGGGTGAGAATTGACCCCGGTCCTCATTCGTCACCACTCTTAGGTCAGAATTGATCTCGGTCTTGGATCGTCACCTGAGTTGGGTCATAATTGACCCCGATTCTCAGTCTTCACCACTCTTATGTCAGAATTGACCTCGATCTTGGATCGTCACCTGATTTCGGTCAAAATTGACCCCGGTCCTCTGTCGTCACCACTCTTAGGACAGAATTGACCTCGGTCTTGGATCGTCACCTGAGTTGGGTCAGAATTGACCCCGGTCCTCGATCGTCACCACTCTTAGGTCAGGATTGACCTAGATCTTAGATCATCACCTGAGTTGGGTCAGAATTGTCCACAGTCCTTAGTCGTCACCACTCTTAGGCCAGAATTGACCTCGGTCTTGGATCGTCACCTGAGTTGGGTTAGAATTGACCCCGGTCCTCGATCGTCACCAATCTTAGGTCAGAATCGACCTCGGTCTTGGATCATCACCTGAGTTGGGTCAGAATTGACCCCGGTCCTCGGTCATCACCACTCTTAGGTCAGAATTGACCTCGGTCTTGGATCATCACCTGAGTTGGGTCAGAATTGACCCCGGTCCTTGGTCGTCACCACTCTTAGGTTCGAATTCACCTCGGTCTTAGATCGTCACCTGAGTTGGGTCAAAATTGACCCCGATCCTCGTTCGTCACCACTCTTAGGTCAGAATTGACCTCGGTCTTGGATCGTCACCTGAGTTAGGTCAGAAATGACCTCAGTCCTTGGTCATCACCACTCTTAGATCAGGATTGACCTCAGTTATTAGATCTTCACCTTAATCCCGCAGATCTGGCTTTGACCCACAAAATTGGTCATCCCCTAGCATCACTTTAGGTCCTTAGAATCAACCTAAATCATTATCCCTAGCACACTACTTAGGTCCTCAGAATCGATCTCGACCCTCTAAATCGGTCGTACTCCCTCAAAAGCATCATGTGGTGTTTATTCGAATCTTCTCATTTGTTCAAAACTCACCCATCGAGGGGCTCTGTAGACACCCCATTCCGTTAGCCCCTAACTTTCCTATGGTCCCTAGAACCTCCCTCCATCACTAAAAACCCAGGTCATGTCACGATTACTGACCTGGAAGCCATCGGGCACTCCCCGTCTCAGTTTGACCAAAAAGTAAAACTCTTCGTCTCGACTAAGACTCAATGAATCTTCGAAGGGCGCTAAATTTCCTTTCCAACGGTCCACCCCGTGCGCGATTTTGACTTACAATGCGGACGAACGATACGTTTGCGTTCGAAACCTGACCCAGAGGCCACCGGGCGCTCCCAGGCTCTATTCGACCTAAGTTAACTATTCATCTTGACCGAGGTTGAATGAATCTTCGAAGGGCACTATATCCCCTTTCCAACGGTCCATCCCGTGCACAATTTCGACTTACCATGCAGACGAACAATCCGTTTGAGTCCAAGAGGTCATCGGATGCTTCCCGGGCCCAATTGACCAAAGTAAACTCTCCAAACCGGGTCAAAATCTTTGGAATGTTGAAGTACATCTCCTAACCTTTCCAATGGTCCGCCCCGTGCGCGATTTGGACTTACCATGCGGACGAACGATTCGTTTGCGTCCGAATAATTCCCCATCCAATGGACCGACAAATGCTTCCGAGCCATATTTGACCTAAAGTCATCTCCCGAACCCGGGAGAGATCAAAAGGACTTTCAAAGGTCTCTGAATTAAATTTCCAACGGTATGCCCCGTGCACGATTCTGACCAACGGTTTGCCCACGACGACCAATTTTCTGAAAAAGCCTGAAGCGCACTGCCAAATGGCAGGTTCCAGACCCTGCCTATCGGCACCTGTCGATAGGCAAGAACAGGTCTATGCCGATCGAAAGTTACCTGGGCCTATAAAAGGAGGCCTTCACCTCATTTGCAAGGAGATCCCAGATCTGATAAAAATCTCTCTCAGCGAATTTCAGAAACCTCTCTCGAAAGCAGCGTGATTTCAACTTCCAAATCCCTTTTTTACTTCCACTTTTTATAATCCTTTTCATCAAGCTTGGTGAATTAGGTACTCTCCATCATCATCCAAGTGCAAGGGCTGCTCTCCAACATTCAAGATCAAGCTCAAGATCTTCAAGAAGGTCCAACTTTCTCAATTTTCTCTTAAATTCTCTTAAATTCGCAACAACTTGTTTTATTACTTAGCACTTTTTATTATCTCATCTCACACATCCTAATATACTTTTTATTTAGTATTATTGCACATATCTTATTTTCATATAAATAAAAACCCAAAAAATAAGAAAAAGAGGGTTTGCTCATAAATTCCAATTAGGGATTCTCATACCTTTCTCACACTTTTCTCATAACTAAGAACACTTTTTCCTACACACACACACACCCAAAAATAAGAGATCCCCCATTTGGATTTATGGGATAAACCCCACCCCTTGTTTTGTATGCGAACTACGTGGACTTTGATGCCTTTATAGGCTACGTAGGCGTCTCGAGGTAAAACCCGACACTCGAGTCCTTTTTCTCACTTTTCTCTTATTTTTTATCTTCTCTAAATCCAACTTTCTTATATATATATATATACTTGTTCTTAGTGACGTATTACTCCGTATGTGTTATTGTTTTATTATAATGATCAACGTAAGGGTAATCGCGTAAATCTTATTTTCTAATATTATTCTTATACCTTCCTATGGATGACTCACTTTATCTCTTCCATGATACAAGTCGAGGATTCCTATCTCCACTATATATATACACATGCACACATATCACGGGAAAAAATAAAGGAAAATAACAAATATCAATGAGAGAACGAAAGGGCGGAATGGGTGCCTAACACCTTCCCATTTCGTAACTAAACCTCCGAACCCTTCTCGAATCATTTTGGTTTCGCATGCAATAGTATGTCTTTGGATGCCATCCTTCTGGGTGGCTTCCCCTTTTCCTTTTGTCTATTTTGAGTAAAATAGACTAGCGACTCTGAAACTCTCTATATTTTTACACCTCATCTCAAACGACGCCGGCTGAAGCGCTCTCGAGAGGGATGCACGGGACCCGAGGATCCTTACTCCAAGCGCCCGCCTGCCTTGGCGATGATCGGGGATGGCCACAAAGCCAAACAACTAGTGGGGGATCTATGTAAAACTCAAATTAGGAAAGTGTTAATAAGTCAGGAGGAAGATGTAATATATATAATTCTACCTATTGTACTACATATCAATAACATATGTATATAAAGTTGTTTAACTTTAAATCCATTTATTTTCACTTTCTATGGTCCTCAATGTTTTTTCTATTTGATCTTTGCCCTTGAAATTAGTTTATTTTACTTTGTACCAGATAGTGTGAAAGTGTCTTAGGGTAAAAGATTAAGAAGTGAAGACTTTTAAACACAACCTATGTAATCATACAAAAAATATCGAACGTATAATTTTAAAAGTTATTCGCACTTTGTAGTTGAAGATTTATGTCTTTGTTTACTCCGTTTTCTAAATTTTGTCGTATTTTAACTTTGAACCCATGATCACTTTTGTGACGCCTTAAATATTTGTTACAACCCTTTTTTAAAGCATCCCCAAAACAAAACATGGACAACAAACGACAAATGTATGTAACCAAAATTTTAAAAATGGTGTGAGCATATGTAATTAGTGTGCGTACATCATATTTTTTCTCACCTTATAAAATATTTTTGGAATCTCCATTTCTAATAACATGTATTGTGTTTATGTCATTTCCAAACTATTAACATCTAGATAGATAGATAGATAGATAGATAGTGTTGATGTCTAAAATTTGAATGGGTCCAATTTTATAATCACAGATAAATAATAAGAGAAATTTAAAAAAAACACAATAGATATATATTTTCAAAGTTGTTCAGCTGTTAAAAACGTACGTCCACTGTTGGTATTATTATTAATGTTTACAATAGCTCAGTATGGTGTTATTAAGATTGGTTGAATAGTCCCCTTGAGCTAAGGGAGATTATATATTAATAGTGCTCCGAAACCCTAGAGATGGAATGCCTTTATATCTCTAGGTATTTACATTTGTAAACAATAAATGAGTCTCATGACATTCAGTGCTGGTCGCCCTTCCATTCGAGTAACTTTTTCAATTCCTTATGGTTCACATTATGGGAGTTTGTGGGTATTCTAGTCGACTAGGTACCTATGATGCTGATCAAGATAATTGACTGGCCACCTAGGATGACAGGTGTTTATTGTTCATCGATCCACGTAGGAGAGAAATTTTTTCATACAAAAAAAATTCCCCAATGCTGCATGCTTGGTTATTGATCGAAAGTATGGAGTATTTGTCCAAAATGTTGCTCGACCTACGATTTGAGCATTGGTCGGTGAGGCCATCCATGATCCTCATCGTGCGGGGGGGCGCTTGGAGGAAGGATCCTTCGGGTCCCGCGCGTCCCTCTCGCGAGTGCTTCGGTCGATATCGTTTGAGATGTGGTGCAGAAATGAAGAGAGATTCAGAGTCTCCAGTCTATTTTACTCAAAACAGACAAAAGAAAAAGGGGAAGCCACCCCGAAGGATGGCATCCAAAGACATACTGGTGCTTGCGAAACCAAAATGATTCAAGAAGGGTTCGGAGGCTTAGTTACGAAATGGGAAGGTGTTAGGCACCCATTCCGCCCTTTCGGTCTCTCATGGATATTTGCTATTTTCCTTTTGTTTCCCCCCGTGATATGTCTTCATGTGTATATATAGAATATAGGTAGGAATCCTCGACTTGTATCATGGAAAAGATAAAGCGAGTCATCCGTAGGAAGATATAAGAATAATATTTGAAAAATTATGATTTACACGATTACCCCTACGTTGACCGTTATAATGGAATTACAACGCATATGGAGCAATGCGTCACTAAGGGCAAGTATATAGAATATAAGGAAAATGGATTTAGAGAAGATAGAAAATGAGAGAAAAGGTGAGAAAAAGCACCCGAGTCTCGGATTTTACGCCGAGACTCCTACGTAGCCTATAAAGTCATCAAAGTCCACGTAGTTCGCATACAAAATGAGGGGTGGGGTTTATCCCATAAATCCAAATGGGGAATCTCTTATTTGTAAGTGTGTGTGTGTGTGTAGAAAAAGTGTTTTGGTTGTGAGAAAAGTGTGAAAAAAGTGTGAGAATCCCTACTTGAAATTTATGAGCAAACCCTCTTTTTCTTATTTTTTGGGTTTTATTTATATGAAAATAGGAGATGTGTAATAATAATAGATAAAAAATTATATTAGGATATGTGAGATGAGATAATAAAAGCGCTAAGTAAGAAAACAAGTTATTGAGAGTTTAAGAGAATTTAAGAGAAAATTGGACCTTCTTGAAGATCTTGAGCTTGATCTTGAATGTTGGAGAGAAGCCCTTGCACTTGGATGATGATGGAGAGTGGCTAATTCACCAAGTTCGATGAAAAGGATGATGAAAAGTGGAAGTAAAAAGGGGATTTGGATGTTGAAATCACGCTGCCTTCGAGAGAGGTTTCTGGGATTCGTTGAGAGAGGTTTTTATCAGATCTGGGCTCTCTTTGCAAATGAGGTGAAGGCATCCTTTTATAGGCCCAGGTGAGTGCTGATTGGCATAGACCTGTTCCTTCCTATCGGCAGGTGCCGATAGGCAGGGTCTGGAACCTGCCATTTGGCAGTGCACTTCAGGCTTTTTTAGAAAATTAGCTGTTGAGGGAAAACCGTTGGTCAGAATCACGCATGGGGTATACCGTTGGAAAGGTAATTTAGAGACCTTTGAAAGTCCTTTGGACTGCTCCCAGGTTCGGGAGTTTACTTTGGGTCAAATATGGCTCGGAAGCATTTGTCGATCCATTGGACGGGGAATCGTTCGGACGCAAACGGATCATTTGTCCGCATGGTAAGTCTAAATCATGTACGGGGTAGACCGTTGGAAAGGTTACGAGATGTACTTCGCCATTCCAAAGAGTTTGACCCGGTTTGGAGAGTTGACTTTGGTCAACCGGGCCCGACAAGCGTTCGGTGACCTCCCGGAGTCAAACGGATCATTCGTCCGCATGGAAAGTTGGAAGCGCGCAGGGGATGGACCGTTGGAAAGGGTATTCAGTGCCCTTCAAAGATTCATTTAGCCTCGATTGATCTAAAGAGTTGACTTAGGTCAAATAGAGCCCGGGAGCGCTCGGTGGCCTCTAGATCAGGTTTCGGACGCAAACGAATCGTTCGTCTGTAAGGTTAGTTGGAATAGTGCACGGGGCAGACCATTGGAAAGGGTATACAGTGACCTTTGAAGATTCATTCAGTCTCGATCGAGACGAAGAGTTTGACTTTTGGGTCAAACTGAGCCGGGGAGTGCCTGATGGCCTCCAGGTCAGTACTCGGGACATGACCTGGGTTTACGGTGATGAAGGGAGGTACTAGGCACCTAAGGAGACTTAGGGGGTAACAGAATGGGATGTCTATATAGCCCCTCGACGGGTGAGTTTAGAACAAATGATGACCATCGAATAGACACCACATGATGCTTTTGAGGGAGTATGACCGATTCAGAGGGTCGAGGCCAATTTTGAGGACCTAAGGAGTGTGCTGGGGATGATCAATTCTGCGGGTCAAAGCCGAATCTATGGGCCTAGGGTAAAGTTCTAATAACTGAGGTCAATTCTGACCTAATATTAGTGACGATAGAGGACCGAGTTCAATTCTAACCTAACTCAGGTGACGATCTAAGACCGGGGCCAATTCTGACCCAAGAGTGGTGATGACCGAGGATCGAGGTCAATTCTAACGTAACTCAGGTGACGATCTAAGACCGGCGCCAATTCTGACCCAAGAGTGGTGATGACTGAGGACCGAGGTCAATTCTGACCTAACTCAGGTGACGATCCAAGACCGGGGCCAATTCTGACCCAAGAGTGGTGACGACCGAGGATCGAGGTCAATTCTGACCTAACTCAGGTGACGATCCATGACCGGGGCCAATTATGACCCAAGAGTGGTGACGACCGAGGACCGAGGTTAATTCTGACCTAACTCAGGTGACAATCCAAGGCCGGGGCCAATTCTAACCCAAGAGTGGTGACGACCGAGGACCGAGGTTAATTCTGACCTAACTCAGGTGACGATCCAATACCGGGGCCAATTCTGACCCAAAAGTGGTAATGATCGAGGACCGAGGTCAATTCTGACCTAACTCAGGTGACGATCCAAGACGGGGGCCAATTCTGACCCAAGAGTTGTGACGACCGAGGATCGAGGTCAATTTTGACCTAACTCAGGTGACGATCCAAGATCGGAGCCAATTCTGACCCAAGAGTGGTGACGACCGAGGACCGAGGTCAATTCTGACCTAACTCAGGTGATGATCCAAGATCGGGTCCATTTCTGACCCAAAAGTGGTGACGACCGAGGACCGAGGTCAATTCTGACCTAACTCAGGCGACGATCTAAGACCGGGGCCAATTCTGACCCAAGAGTGGTGACGACCGAGGACCGAGGTCAATTCTAACCTAACTCAGGTGACGATCCAAGATCGGGGCCAATTCTGATCCAAGAGTGGTGACAACTGAGGACCGAGGTCAATTCTGACCTAACTCAGGTGACGATCCAAGACCAAGGTCAATTCTGACCTAACTCAGGTGACGATCCAAGACCAGGGCCAATTCTGACCCAAGAATGGATAAAGGTTCGATTTTGATTCTACTAGAGAAAGAGCTTTGTGATTTTGATCTGAGCTGGGGAGCTGATAGCTGGGGAAGCTTTTAGGAGACCTCGCAGGGGGGAATAACCTATTTTGGGTGCTGTAAGAGAATTCCACTGCGAAAGTGATAAGGTGATCCTTAGGGATCCTCCGGAGCTTTACCGTGAGGAGTTTTCACTTGGTTTTTTTAGGATTCCGCTGGGGAAGAGGGGTTTCGCTTGAGGGAATGCGAAATTTTCTTGGTAAAAAGGCTTTAAATCCATCCTGGGATTTTTAGAAATTTTCCGAGGATTTTTCGAGGTTTTCTAGTATTTTCTGTACGAAATTTTATGGGGGGTGATGGTTGGCATAGTATGAAGGGTGTCATTCGGCAGTGGCACGGACTTTTGGGCTACCTCGGGAAGGCAAGGGGTCAGTGCGTGCGTCACTTGGTCATATAGGGAGGATAGACTCTGGGGATTCTATCCGGCTGTCCCTGCTGAAGGATCTTATGTTGGGTAGGGAGATCGATGTGGAGGACGGGCTGTAAGTGAGGCAGATGGCCCGGTTATTCATTCTACTGGTATTGGGAGGTTTCATGGTGGCGTCGAGCGGCGACGTCGTTCATTTGTGGTTTCTGCCGTACTTGAGGATGTTTTCGAACATCCCTTTCTATGATTGGGGGAGTCTGACCTTGGCGACCCTTTACTTTTCTCTGGATGCATTCAGTCGGTGCTGCCGATAGACTTTCACTGGGGCCAAGTACCTTCTTGAGGTATTCTTCAGTTTGTGCATTTCTTTTCATGCATTCGCATTTTCCTTTCATGCATTCACATTTCCTTATGCGTCTCTTTTTTCTTGTGAATTCAGACATGATTCTATGAGGTGATTGGGTACAATACCCCGCTGATTGTTTTGAATGATGACATTGTTGGGGGCTTTTGCCGATTGTATCGATGGTGTAAGGCCAATCGGCAGTCGAAGGGATCTTTGTCTCTGGAGGCGGTGCGTCAGGTCTTGAATGACCTGACCAGTGGTAGGGTAAGACACTTTCCATTTTAGTCTTGGTTTTTGCATCTTCTGATCTTGTATTGATTTATGCATGCTTGGATATTTTCAGGTGACCTTTTATCCCTAGGGGACATCCATTCAGGATGCGGGGGTGAACGCGTGAATGAGGCATTTGCTGGCACATAAGTTCGGCCATTCCTGGTACCTCGGGGAGAGGGTGGTTCATCAGATTGCTGAGGAGGAGGTGGTGGTGCCACTTGCGTAGCCTCCTACGTCTATGAGGCAGGCGCGACTAATGTCGGAGGATGAGAGGATCACGGCGATGATCGGTGAGTCCTACTTGCTATACATCGATACGACTGCGTCGTATGACTATATGGATTTTTGTGAAAAGTTGGTTGATGGCACCCAGCATATATGATGCATTGCCCTTCCCTCCGGTGGGTTCAAGTCGGGCGGTGGGATCTTCCCACATCGGTGGTGGTCCATCGGCATCTGCGGTGGCGGTAATCTCGGAGGTCCCTTTTGTACGGTTGCATACCCCTTTATACAACATTCGGCGGGCTGATAGAGGGATGGTGCCTATGATGCACCATCCTCATACGATGGATCTGGAGGAGTGGGGTTTGGCAGAGGTAGTCCTTCGACCTGCGGTACACTTTTCTATTCCTCTCTTTCTTTCTTTTCTGTTTTGGTCATTTCCACTTTGATACTGATTTGGCCTTTCCTTGCAGAAAGTTCGGGTGTCGACCACTTGGCTAAAGGACATCAGAGACTGGATATCTTCGGTGACTGCCCATATTTGGGACGCGGTTCCTGTTCCTTCTTGCTTTGTGCCATTTTCTTCGTCCGGAGAGGACTCGGGATCGGTTAGTGGTGGCGCATCGTCTCGCCGTAGGGGGAAGAGAGCACGCCGCATGGGTGGAAGCTCTTGAGAGAGAGAGAGAGAGAAAGAATGTGGGTTCGGGCTGAGTCCCGTTATTTTTTCTTTTTATTTTTATTTCCTACAAAGATGATGTAACACAGAAAACATATATGTGAAATGTAATGGAGTTTTTTGTTATCTTTTATTAATGATGAATGAATGCATGCACATGCGCTTTTTACTTTTCTGCTGAGACCGTAAAAAGGAATATTTTTGAAATTTTTTTAAAGGAAAGTTTTTGATTAAAAAGGGGAAATTTAAAGGGATTTTGAAATTCTGTTGAGAATATCAATTTATTTTTATTGAGTTTTCTGATTTGACAAAAGAGGAAAAAAGGGAAATTTCTAAAAATGGGGGGGTTGTCGATCGACAATCATCCTGACCTACCTATCGGCAGTTCAGTCAGTCCCATCAATTCAAAGCTTTGATTGGTACCCTCTTTAGCCTTTGGTACCTTGTGGGGTAGGATTCCCTCCGATTTCTGTAGGGATTATGTCCCTTGTGAGGATTTTCAAGTATAAAAAGGGGTAAGGGTGGAGTGTTTTCATCACACCTTTGCATTCTTACCTACTTGCCCACCATCTCTTAGCCTTGCAAGATGGCTCTCCCTAGTAGAATTGAGTTTGCCAACTACCTCGAAACCTTGGAAGCTATGTGCTCTTATAATGTTGACTACGATGCTTTCAACATGCGTCGAGTCTCCTTGTGGCGCAATCGGCCTTTTGAGTGGAATGTGCTGATGGCGGCGGTACAATTCTAGTACCCCGAAGACCATGTATTTCGCTTTGGGTTGGAAGATGTTTTTCCTACGTACAAGGAATTTTTTGCCATACTGGGTGTAAATCCCAGTGTCGCTGTGGCTTTACCCGAATTTTCCCGTTCTCCTAGGGATTTGCTGGCCAGGCTTCTTCACATTTCGCTTTCGGCGGCTAGATCACTAGTTGCTGGAGGAATGATCTCCCTCCTGGAAGTGCCACAGTCTGTGCATTTGCGGGAAGTAGGTGATGATGGCTATGCTGGAGCCGTTGTTCTAGGCTTGGTTTCAAAATTGCTGTTGGTGACTAGGGAGGTTCAAGTGGACCCATAACTTGCAGCCATTACTTTATGGATGTTATACCGTCGCAAGCCTACAACGGTGATATTGGCGGAGACTCTGAATGGCCTGGATGCCTGGAGAGAAGGTCGTTCTGACTTTTTGAGGGGTAGCCCTGTGATGCTGTTCATATGGTTGTCTGAAAGATTCCATTTGTCGACTCCTCCAGAATATCCCTTGTCAGCTGTACCCAACTTCTTTGCGCGCTACTTCATCCGCGTTGGTCTGTATGCAGAGAAATGGGGGAATTGGCTTGTGGAGCATGGGGCTTGTGGTCTGTATTAGTCAGTTCCTTGGTGGGGACAGTTGCAGCCTGTTATGGATCTAGGAGAGTATTCATATGTGTGGCTGGTTGGTCTCACGCAGACCTCCTTTTATTTCCCTTGGCGACTTTTGCTCCAATTTGTCTGGGCGCAGGTCGTGCCTCCTCGAACCTCAAACTTCTTTCTGGTAGAAGATTTGACTGAGCATCTGCGTCTGTTGCTTGGATCTCTGTGGGAAAATCGGCGTCCGTCGACCCGTCCCTCTCAGTCTGTCGGGAAGGTTTGGCATGTCCCCAAAGATTATATGAAGTGGTTGTGGAGGAAAGTAGTCAGCAAGATGTTAGCAGTGGAGACTGGACAAAGATGGTTTGTTTTATCTGACACCATGGAAGGGGGTGTTGTGGTCTTTTCGAAGATGGTTAAGGCTCATCGATCCATGGAATGTTTACGACACTCTATTCAAGTAAGGGAAATTTGTGTACCTCAGGATGTAGAGGATGAGGGTGCAAGCTCCTCTGGTAGCTGTGGGTAGGACTCTTGGAGAGTTTATTTGTGTGATAGGTGTGGGGATTTTATTTGGCTTTTTATGGTAGTGGGAAAGGGAGTTATCCGTTCCTTTTTCTTATGTAATCCGTACTATAATTTCTTATTAATGAAATAAACAAGTTTCTGATCATCCAGCTGTTCCTTTCGATGAGTTTTGTATTTTGAATTATCTATACTGATCGCTAAGGCATACAGAATCCTTTTGTTCAAGTATTTTTAGAATGAACCTCCGTTCTGGGAGGCAAGAAAAGAATAGTACTTTGTGAAAAAGAAAGGGCCGCACTCATGTGAGGAGTATGAGCTGCCTACATACCTATGGTGTTTTTTTGAAAAGTTTTAAAATAGTTTTCGTAGAGGATCAGGCCCACGTAGTTCTCGGCAGAGGGAAATGAAGAGTTTTTTTTTTTTTAGAATAGAAGGGGGATGAGAAGACTCGTAGCGCGCCGAGATTTCGGACTAGGGGTATAATTTCTTGAGATGGTCCAGGTTGACTGGACGAGCCATCTCCTCCTCATCTAAGTCAGTGAGCATGGCGGCATCGCCAGATAAGATTTACTTCAAAATGTAGAGGTCGCTCCAATTGGGCTTGAATTTCCCTCTAGGGTCCCAGATGGGTTCTATTATCTCCTTGATGGCAAAATCCCCCTCCCGAACACCGCGATCCTTGACTTTCTTGTTGAATGATCGCGCTATTCGACGATGGTACCCCTGTATGTGGTAAAGATCTTTTAATCTTCTTTCATCTAGGAGGGCTAGCTCATCAAGACGGCTTTGGGACCAGTCTTCTTCACTAACTTTTCTTTCGACCATGATGCGTAGAGAGGGTATTTACAGCTCCACAGGTAGGACTACTTCCATGTCATAGACCAAGGAGTAAGTGGTAGCCCCAGTAGAGGTTCAGATTGAGGTTCGATAGCCACAGAGGGCGTACGGGATTCGGTCGGCCCAATCCCTACAACTTTCGGTCATCTTGCTGATGATGGCTTTGAGGTTTTTATTGGCGGCTTCAACTGCACCATTGGTCTGAGGTCGATAGGGAGAAGATTTGTGTCTCTGAATCCCGTACTCGTTGACTACTTCAGTGACTTCTGCTTCAAAATGCAACCCGTTATCTGATACCAGCTCGTGCGGGACTCCATATCGGCATATGATTTTTTTCTTGAGGAATTTGTCCACTTTCTTGGCATTTAATTCCGCGTATGACTCAGCCTCGACCCATTTGGTGAAGTAATTGATGGCAACCAGGATGAACTCATGTCCGTTTGAAGCCTTTGGTGTAACATTCCCTATGATGTCGACACCCCAGGTGGAGAACGGTCAGGGAGAGGTCATGTGGTATAATTCTCGCGAAGGCAAGTGTTTAAGATTGGAGAATTATTGGAATTTGAGGCACCTCCGGACATAGGCGGTGCAATACTGGATCATAGTGGTCCAGTAGTATCCCTGTTGGATGATCTTCTTGGCGAGCATGTGACCATTCATGTGGGGTCCGCATTCCCCGCTGTGGATTTTCTGCATTATTTTCTCAATTTTGAGCCCCTGCGATGTAGTGTAGATGAGTTTTGTCAAAATTCCTCTTGAGTAGAGCTTTATGATAGATGATGTAATGGGTGGCCAGTCTTCGGAAGGTTGTTCGATCTTTCTTGTTGGAACCCTCGGGATACCTACCATGTTTGAGGAGGCACCAGATATCATAGTACCAGCAATCGGCTAGTTCAGGATCTTCAGTGGAGACAAGCTCAATATGGTAGCAATGGGTCGGTTTGTCTTGCTTTTGAACTAGGAAGGGGGTCATTGTCATTCCTTCGGGCATGTCGACCATGGAGGCCAAGGTGGCGAGAGCATTGGCTAGGTTATTCTTTACTCGGGGTTGGTAATGGAAGATGATATCTCAGAATCGGGAGGCTAACTCTTCTAATTGGGCATAAAAGGGTTGGAGCTTTTCGTCCTCAACTTTCAACTTTCTGAGCACTTGATCGATGATAAGGTTAAAATCCCCGTAGACATCAAGGTATTGAATACCTTTCTTAAGATCAACTTTGAGGCCCACTGTGCATGCCTCGTATTCCGTCATGTTGTTGGTTCAAGGGAAATCCAATTTAATGGCGATGGGAGTGTGGGAGTCATCTGGGGCGATCAGAAGTATCCTAATGCCATATCCCTTTTTGTTGGTAGTTCCATCAAAGAACATTTTCCATCGAAGGCGGTCTTGAGTGGTGCAGATGATATTTTTATCTGGGAATTCATAGATCTGGACATCTGCTTCTTCTATAGGGTAATCAGTGAGGTAGTTAGAGATGGCCCTTCCTTTAATGGCTTTCAGCGTGATGTACACGATATCGAACTCGGTTAGGAGCATCAACCATCGGGCCATTCGAGTGGATAAGGTGGGTTTCTCAAGTAAGTATTTGATGGGATCCATTCGGGATAAAGTTTGATGGGGAAGGCGAGCATGTAGTGTCGTAACTTTTGGGTGACCCAGACAAGTGCGACACATTCCTTTTCTAAAGAAGTGTAGTTGACCCCGTACCCGACCAATTTGTGACTGGCTTAATAGATGGATCTTTCTTTGCGGGAGTCTTCAAGTTATTAGGCTAGCAAATCCCCCGCTACAGTGTCGATTATGGTTAGGCATAGGAGAAAAGGGAGACCATACTATGGTGGCATGAGCACTAGAGGTTGGGTTAGGTATTGTTTGATTTCGTCAAAAGCTTATTGGCAGGACTCGTTCCAAACCTTGGTTTAATCCTTTCAGAGGAGCTTGAAGATCGGTTCATTGATGGAGGTTAGATGGCTGATAAATCGGCTGATATATTGAAATTTCCCAAGAAAACCTCAAACTTCTTTCTCTGTTCGAGGCGGTGGTATCTCAAGTATGGCCTTCAGCTTTGCAGGATCTGCTTCTATCCCTTTTTTGCTGACCATGAATCCCAAGAGTTTTCCCTTTGTAACGCCGAAGACACACTTTTGTGGATTAAGTCACATCTGATACTGTCGCAGTCGTTCGAAGAACTTTCGAAGAGCGGGAACATGAGCTTCTCTAGTTTTGGACTTGATAATCATATCATCCACATAAACCTCGACCTCTTTATGAATCAGATCGTGCAGGATGGTTGTGGCAGCCCTTTGGTAGGTAGCCCCTGCGTTCTTGAGACCAAATGGCATGATGGTGTAGCAAAAGGTTCCCCATGGGGTGATGAATGCGGTTTTTTCTTGGTGGTCTAGGTGCATCTTGATTTGGTTGTATCCAGTAAACCCGTTGATAAATGACTTGAGAGAATGACTGGCTGTGTTGTCCACGATCATGTCAATATTGGGTAGCGGATAATCATCCTTTGGAGAAGCTTTGTTTAAATCTCGGTAGTCTACACACATCCGAACCTTCCCTCCTGATTTCGGCACAGGTACAATATTGGCTAGCCATGTGGGATATTCGATCACCCGAATGAAACCCAAGTTTAACTATTTGACCACCTCTTCTTTGACCTTGAGTGACCATTCGGTGCAGAGTTTTCTCAATTTTTGTTTAACCGGCTTGTAATCTGGGAGAGTGGAGATTTCGTGCTGAGCTATTCCAGGATCGATGCTTGGCATATCATCATATGACCATGCAAAGACATTTACGAACTCCTTCAGCTATTCTTCGAGTTGTGCACGCTCATGCCCGTCAAGGGTGGCCCCTATCCTAATCTCGTGTAGTTGGCTACTAGAATCGAGATTAATAACAACAGTATCTTCTTCATTAACTTGAACGCGATTATGTTGTTTATTATTAACCTTATTTAGATCAGTTAAGAATTGTTCATTTACAAATTCATCATCATCAAAAGTTTGATTAGATTTCAAGCAGTTAATGTAAGGCACAACAAGATACTCAAAATCTTCATTTATTTCATTGATAGGAAAAAAAACATTGAGAACCTCATTAAAAAAGGTCTCGATTACATTTGAGCAAGGATAGACAACAGAAGAAGAAATAGGGTAAACATTGAGGTTAGGGGAGATTTCAAGGGGTAGAACTGGCACAACATGCCTGTTGAGGAGAGGAGTATCAGCAGCTTTAATCAGACGTGATGGGTCCATTGATGTAGTGCCTGAATGAACCATGCGGAGTGTCAGCCCCAGTATCTGTAAGTTGAAGGAATCTTTAGAATCGCTTTCCTCAGTTTCTTCAGTATCTTTGATGAGCGGTTATACTTGGTGTGGGAAACTTTCAGCCCCTGGGTAGCTATCTTGGAAAAAGATCTCCATTCCCGGCCTCATCTTCTTGTCTGTGTGGTCATACCATGGTTCTGGAAAACCGCAAAAGGGGAAGTCCTCGCCTTCTTTGATGAATCGTCCATTTAAGGAGTCTCCTGAGATAGTTAGGTTGCAGTCTGATCTTCTCTTTGGTCGAGACTGGCGGATCATTCTGAGCTCTTGTTCTGATGGTTGATACCCCAATCCATAAGGAGGGAAAGCTTTCTTCAGTTTGATGGGCTCGAGTATCCCTTGCTGCCTTTACCCTTGCCCTAGTCCGGGCATGAAGTGCATGTTTCTGAACAACTGAATCACATTGACATTGCCATGAGGGTCATATTCTGGACAAACCCTTTCTTTGAAACCGTCCCATGCCGAGAGTAGGAGTGGTTCAACTCCGAATCTTGATAGGAGCATATCATTTGACCCATGTTGTATCTCGAGAATTGGACTGCTGGTGTTTGCCCCCTCGGTATTTTTATTATCCCCCAAAATGGTGATGACTCTCCCGTTGGCGAAGAACTTCAATTTTTGATGGAGTGAGAAAGACACTCCCTTGATATTATGGAGCCAGGGTCGTCCGAACGACAAGTTGAAACAAGCTGGGATGTCTATGACTTGGAATTCAACGAGAGGGTTTATAGGGCCAACCCCTATTGCAAGTTTTATGGACCCCATCACCTCACGATGGTTATTATCGTAGGCACGGACAACGACGGAGGTTGGAGCTAGGTCGCTTTCTTTCAGGCCTAAACACTTGGAAGTTCTCAGAGGGAAAGCATTCAAGGCGGATCCGTTATCGACAAGGGAGAGTGGCACGACCTTCCCCATGACTTCGACGGAGATGTTGAGTGCATGATTGTGATTCGACCCAATTCTGGGGATTTCTTCTTCAAAAAATGATAGCATTCGGGTAGAGGTTAAGGATCTGACCAGATATACCGCTTCTTCTGGTGTGGTAAAGGGATGAACTATGGGCCCGGCAAGTAATTTGATTAAAGCATTTATGTGCAGCTGGGAAGACATGAAAAGCCCCCATAGAGTGATGTTAGCTTGGGTTTTCTTCAATTGATCGAGTATCTTGCTCTCCTCGATGGTCATCTCTAGCATAGGAAGGTTTTCAGCGCTCTTCCCTTTGTCATTTGCTGGTAGTGAGCTTGGAACCTGGTAATGTCTCCCTGATCTGGTCATGTGATTTACTGAAGAAGGAAAGAACATGAATCCCATATTCTCGTCAATCTCAGGTTGTGTTGCCGCCCTATTTATTTCTTCGAGGAGTTATTCAAATGATATTATCCCACATATGTCTGTTATTGGGCCAGTTCTTCCTGAATCTTGTTCTTCACTTGAATCTTAGAATTCTTCCCCCCATCCGGTGGTAACAATTCTGTCTTTCCATGTAAAGTCGATGCATTCCACAACTTCAACGGATTCTTTATACAGGTCCTCCCATTATATGGGGATATGTGTGATTGAAGGGACCAAGCGCCCTTGTAGCTTTAAAGTGTCAAGTAACCCGGTGATACTGCAAATGCTATTGGTTTGCCCGAATAATTTTGCCATAGTCTGGACAACATCATCTAGGCTGACTTCGTCGGTTGGTACCACCCACTTGTCTAAATCTCGGGCCCATTTCCGTGCTTCTAAGAACAGTGTGCTGAACTTCTGGCAATCGATGATCATCTGTGAGGGAAATTTCAGCCCGAACTCTAGGAGTTGGTTTAACACCTCTGACGATTCCATACTTCCATCTTCATAACATGTATGGACAGCGATGCATGCTCTGGTAAGGAGTGACAGTGCCTGATCCGCGAGGCTAGTAGGGTGTAGGAGGAAATATGGGCAAATTTGAAGAGGTTTAGGGGAGTATATGGGTGTGATTTGAGTTGAGGGATCGAAATATGGGTTTTCTTCTAAGAAGATGGCATTAGTGTGATTCGGAAGTGGATTGCGAGTAGTGTTTGGCTTAGGATTGGCTGGTGGGGCGATGGTACCCCGATCAATGAGATCTTGGATTATGTTCCGAAGGTGAAAGCATTGGTCGGTAGTATGGCCGGCAGTTTGGTGAAAGGTGCAATGAGCCTCGGTCTTGATGTTTCTTGGGAGTGGATTTGGAAATGGACATAGATACAAGGGTTTGATGAGGTTTCGGCTTAGCAGGGCTTGGTAAACTTTGGAGAGGGGGGCATGGAGCTCAGTGTATTCCCTTCGGGTGGGGGCATGGCAGATTTCTGGTGCCTATGATGTGGTTGGTTGAGAGATGTTGTTGATGGTCGAAATGGTAGCACTGGCAGGCTTGTCATACTTTCTAGGGGTGAATTATCCGGACACCTTCTTTGGTTCAACCTCTGTTTTAATGAGGCTTTCCTCGATTTCCACTCCAGCCTCTCTGATAGCTCGATAGTGGTTATAGTATTGTCCTCCCATTGTCGCTCGGACATGGGGCAAGAAGTTTTTCTTCACTATGTTGACCTGTTTTTCTTCAGATGGCCGATTGGTCATGGTAGCTGCTCGCTCCCTCCACCGGGTTATGAAGTTACTGACTGATTCTCCTGGATTCTATTTGAGCAGCTCTAAATCACGACGGGTGACCTCAAGCTCTTTGTTGTATTTGTACTATGATATGAATTCTCGGGCTACATCCTCCCAGCTACGAATTTTAGATTCTTCAAGAGTTAAAAATCATCGGAGGGCACTATCCTTCAAAGTTTGCTGAAATAATTGGGCCATCACCTCTTCAGAAACCCCTAGTAGAGTCATGGAACGATGATAACTGCGAAGATGAACAATTGGGGGTCCACTCCCTCTGAACTTCTCGATATTTGGCATCTTGAACTTCTCGGGTAACCTTGGCTTTAGGATAAGGAGACATGTGGGTGTAGTCCATGTAATTCCTAGAGATCCTGACCTGGTCAAACTTCTTGGTGAGCATCTTGAGATCCTCTTTGACTTTATTCAACTCCTCCTCCTTTGGATCAACGACCATAGGCAGGTTAGACATAGGCTGGGCAATGTTTGGCATTAGAAGCTGGGTAGGCGGCGGCCCATTGGTAGGAGGGGCACATGGAGCGTGCTGATATTCTTCTGGAACCTAGATAGGATCGGGTGAACCCATAGCACGAGGGAATAGGGCCTTGGGCTCTTGAGGAATAGGAACCTGGTTTCGTTATATCTCTCGAACCTCAGTTTGGAGGTTGTCAATCTTGGACACGAGCTGAGCTAGGACTGTCGTCAGATCCGGCTGTATGACTGGTGTTTGATCTGTATTCTCCATGGAAGATGGATGGATTTCGGACTCGGAAGAAGTAACAGAAGAACGGATGAAACTTCAGGGTGATTTGACTGAAGACCGAAGCCAATAGGGAGCCAGGCCAAGGGCTTGCGGTCGACCTGAGAAGGCGTAGTATGAGATTTATTTTTGGATTTTCGATAAAGAAGGGATAAATGTTTTTGGATTTTTGATAAAGAAAGGAGAAATATTTTTTGGATTTTTGATAAAGAAGGGAGAAATGTTTTTGGATTTTTTTGATAAAGAAGTGAGAAATGTTTTTGGAGACGGAACTCAGCATGATTATTATGTTTTCACTTGTATTTAATTCTCCTAAATGCAATGACGGACGGGACCCGAGCCTGGAAAAGTGGGGGTCTTAATATATGAAAAGCTATGGTTTGGACTTGTAACCAGGCTCACAGACACGGTCCCGTTTTAAAAATGCATAAAAATTTAGGTGGAAGATCGACCCGTAATTTCGACAGAGTTTCGGGTTGAAATCGACAATCTAAAGTGCGTGTCCTAGGTCTGACACCTATATGCGGGTATGTAGTTGGTTGGGTGAAATCAGCATGGGTTTCCCCTTTGGTGTGACTTCCACGATATACGTCTTGCTCTTACGGGAAACCAGTACGTGTGGACAAGACATTTGATATACCTGAGTGTACGTGAATTGCTTCACCATATACCTCGCGGGGACGGTACGTGTGAGAGCGAATTCGATATACTCGACGTACGTGAACGAATTACCTGCGATATACCTCCCGTCATGACTTCGGTCAAGCGGTACGATGCAGGGGAACCATTCAATATACATCGAATGTACTTAGCCAATGGAAGGTGAGAGTCATATCGCTTAGACTAACTGTGACCTGCCGGACCTGCGCCCATCACGAAGTGACCCTCCAGTTACTGGGTAAAATTTGGTCAATATCAATACTCTTTGGTGATGTCATGTGAATCATGCATGATTCTCTTATTAGTATCTTATGATGAGAATGCCTTTCTTGATTATGCCAAATAGGGAGCAAAGTAAAAGTACCCCAAAAGGTACACCAAGTATGGATGGGTTATGCGTACAATATGGGGATATACATGTGATCCTAGGTGCACGTGGTGTGAAGTGTACATGGATAAATTTCTACAAGTGTGTGAACATAAGCATAAGTATGGGAGACATATGAGAAAGGGGAACATGCAAATATAGGGGGAAACATAAGAAAATATAGCATCCATATAAATAGAGTCAAGACCTCAAAACAAACACATGTGCCCAGCGGAGTCGCCACTGTGGCCATTCCCAATCCTCGCCGTGCGAGCGGGTGCTTGGAGGAAGTATCCTTCGGGTCCCGCGTGTCCCTCTTGAGAGCGCTTTCGCTGGCGTCGTTTGAGATGTGGTGCAAAAATATAGAGAGATTCAGAGTGGCCAGTCTATTTTACTCAAAACAGCAAAAGAAAAAGGGTAAGCGACCCCGAAGGATGGCATCCAAAGACATACTGATGCGTGCGAAACCAAAAGACTCGAGAAGGGTTTGGAGGCTTAGTTACGAAATAGGAAGGTGTTAAGCACCCGTTCCTCCCTTTAGGTCTCTCATGGATATTTGCTATTTTCCTTTTGTTTCCCCCCGTGATATGTGTGCATGTGTATATATAGAATAGAGGTAGGAATCCTCGACTTGTATCATGGAAAAGATAAAGCGAGTCATCCGTAGGAATATATAGGAATAATATTAGAAAAATAAGATTTGCGCGATTACCCCTACGTTGACCATTATAATGGAACGACAACGCATATGGAGCAACGCGTCACTAAGCGCAAGTATATAGAATATAAGGAAAATGGATTTAGAGAAGATAGAAAATGAGAGAAAAGGTGAGAAAAAGGACTCAAGTCTCGGGTTTTACCCCGAGACACCTACGTAGCCTATAAAGGCATCAAAGTCCACGTACTTCGCATACAAAATGAGGGGTGGGGTTTATCCCATAAATCCAAATGGAGAATGTATTATTTGTAAGTGTGTGTGTGTGTGTAGAAAAAGTGTTTTGGTTGTGAGAAAAGTGTGGAAAAAGTGTGAGAATACCTACTTGGAATTTATGAGGAAACCCTCTTTTTCTTATTTTTTAGGTTTTATTTATATGAAAATAGGAGATGTGCAATAATAATAGATAAAAAATTATATTAGGATATGTGAGATGAGATAATAAAAGCGCTAAGTAAGAAAACAAGTTATTGAGAGTTTAAGAGAATTTAAGAGAAAATTGGACCTTCTTGAAGATCTTGAGCTTGATCTCGAATGTTGGAGAGAAGCCCTTGCACTTGGATGATGATGGAGAGTGGCTAATTCACCAAGTTCGATGAAAAGGATGATGAAAAGTGGAAGTAAAAAGGGGATTTGGATGTTGTATCATTCTGCCTTCGAGAGAGGTTTCTGGGATTCGTTGAGAGAGGTTTTTATCAGATCTGGGATCTCTTTGCAAATGATTTGAAGGCCTCCTTTTATAGGCCCAGGTGAGTGCCGATCGACATAGACCTGTTCCTGCCTATCAGCAGGTGCCGATAGGCAGGGTCTGGAACCTGCCATTTGGTAGTGCGCTTCAGGCTTTTTCGAAATATCGGCCACTGAGGGAAAATCGTTGGTCAGAATCGTACATGGGTCATACCATTGAAAAGATAATTCAGAGACCTTTGAAAGTCTTTTGGACTGATCCCGGTTTCAGGAGTTGACTTCGGGTCAAATATGGCTCGAAAGCATTTGTCGATCCATTGGACGGGGAATCGTTCGGACGCAAACGGATCGTTCGTTCGCATGGTAAGTCCGAATCACGCACGGGGTGGACCATTGGAAAGGTTAGGAGATGTAATTCGACATTCCAAAGAGTTTGACCCGGTTTGGATAGTTGACTTTGGTCAACCGGGCCCCAGAAGCATTCGGTGACCTCCCGGAGTCAAACGGATCGTTCGTCCGCATGGAAAGTTGGAAGAGCGCACGGGATGGACCGTTGGAAAGGGTATTCAGTGCCCTTCAAAGATTCATTTAGCCTCGGTTGAGCTGAAGAGTTGACTTAGGTCAAATAGAGCTCGGGAGCGCCCGGGGGCCTCTAGGTCAGGTTTCGAACGCAAACGGATCGTTCGTTCGCATGGTAAGTCGGAATCGCGCACGGGGTGGACCGTTGGAAAGGGTATTCAGTTCCCTTCAAAGATTCATTAACTCTCAGTCAAGACGAAGAGTTTAACTTTTGGGTCAAACTGAGTCAGGGAGTGCCCGATGGCCTCCAGGTCAGTACTCGGGACATGACCTAGGTTTACGGTGATGAAGGGAGGTACTAGGGACCTAAGGAGACTTAAGGGGGGGTAACAGAATGGGGTGTTTACAATCGGCATCCAACCTTTCGAACTTGTAAAAAATTTACTAGGACCGTTGATAATGGTATTTTTTTGCAAATAATTCAAAAAAAAATTATCTGCTAGAGGGTATGCTGATCTTTTTGCACTTTGGGAAGTGTGCAACTGACGGAAGTTCAATTAATTGTGCAGTTAATCATTTCGTCTCTATTATTGAGTCAACCTATAAATAGACAAAAATTTCACTGCATTTCTTTTTATCTCAAATCAGCTACACTTAGTATTTTCTTTTGTTTTCCATCTTTCTTTCTGCGGTCTCTTGGTGCTTGCTATCCGTCATCGTTTTTCAATCCTCGTTTCTATCTTTAGATTACTCTAAGTTTTATTTCTCCTATTTTCTCTATTTTCCCTCATTTCAATCACGGTTTATATCATTGATGATGATTCCTTAGAGTAGTTCAGAAAGACAAAGAAAATTCTTGATTGGGTTGATTTAGAAATTTCTCATGGTCTTATGAACTTATATTCTTTAGCAGAGGGTCATTGGATTACCACTCTTTTTATTACCGAGTGTGGTATTAACTTCCCGTAAATCTACTTTTTCTTCAGTTTTTCTGTATTTCGACGTCATTCCTACTGGAATAGCTCCAAACACATGGAGGGTGGTGAGTGGAGTAAGTAGGTTGAATGATATTTATGGGACTCATATTGGGATCCCTCACTTGACGTTCTGCTACAAGTGGGGAACCATTGGAGAAATTACTTATTATTTGAAGACTATGCAAACCAATAGGGTTTTAGTAGTCAATCAACCAGATTCTAATAAAGATTATTGGGATTATGATGTGGTTATCAAGAATTAGAAACATCCTCCCTTCCAGAAGGGTTGTCCTATATTGGTCCCAGGTGTCCACAAGAAGGGCGTGGGATAGGTTACTGACGAACTTTTTAGTTTTATTTTTATTGCAGAGGAGACTAAGAAGAAGTGTCCCAGAGAAGGAGAAGTCAATCCCGTAGACCTCAAATATTCCTGGGGTATCAATCAAAGGTTTAGAGAAGAACAACCCAAAGCTGCTTTTGTACTGTTAGAGTACAAGAGCTCGATTACTTCCTTTCTTGGTCGGCCACCACTTGTATTGCCTCAAGTTGCTGTCAACTTAGACGAGGAACACGTATCTAATTCGTCGGCTGCATAATTAGCTGGTGTTGAGTTTGTTCAAGGTGTAACCTATTCTTAATTTGAGTCCATAGATATCACCATCATCCCCACATCTCCTTTTACCGAGATGGTGAAAAGAAAAATTACGAACTTGTTAACCATGTCCCCTCTTCTTGCTATCAAGAAAACTATTCTGGCAGATAAGAAATCTTAATCCATTAAGAAAAAACCTCTGGTTTTGAACATTGAGGAGGAATTGAAGAGCCTCAATATAAGAGGTTAAAGAAACATTTTCCGGTCTAGAAAGATCTGGCCAAAAAGTCTACTGAGTTGGCTTAAAAGTTTTTTGCTGAGCAAGGTAGAATTGAAAATGCTTAAGTTGCAATCAACCATGGGCTGGATACGGAGTTGATAAAAGCTAGGACTTTGCCTATAGATAGGTTGTTTGTGACCCCGCTGACTAGAGCTCGATTAACTGATAGGGCTTCTCAGACTTTGGCCTTGGTATGTTCTTACCCTTTCTGTTGGTACTAGGGGTGTGTTTCTGATGGATCGGATCAGAATAAGGGTGTTCGGAAAAAAATCCAAAATTTTTGAATCCTTTGCAATTCGAAAAATATAAAAATCAAAAATTCATTTTTTTCTATTCGGCTGATTCAAAAATTTCAAAAAATTTATTATTCGTAAAATTATTAGAATTATCAGTTATAATATTTTCGAAAAATATCAGAATTGTCATTTTTGAAAAGGATATTTTTAAAATAAAAATAAAAATCAAACACTCCACTTTTCATCACCTATGCAATAAACTACGGATCTATGTGAATGACAAGGCTATGCGTCTCATATTATTTTGAAAATGCAATAAACTATAGAGCTATGCATCTCTTACCATTTTGAAGAAGGATCAATCAAGGCTTGACTATGATACTAAGAAACTATAAAGCTATGTGAATGAAAAAAACTACTGTTTACCTACTTTAAAAAAATGCAAGAATGGTTAACAGTTGTAGCAGAGCCTGTGCATCAGTATTTCAGATACAAAAAATGAACAAAAGGAAGATGAGGGAAACTTAATATAAATCATCCTTGAAATCTAAATTCACATAACAATAGAATATAATTATGGATGTTGTCTTTCGATTTAGGGTTAGCGTGATGTAGAAGGTTAATATATATGGGTATATATTAATGGTTGAGATGGTTTTAAATGGAGGGTCAAGATTAAACTAATAAATAATAAAATTTATATATAAATAAGGGTAGTAAAAATGTATTAAAATAAACAAAAAAATTATTATTTCGAAAAATATTTTGGATGGATCGGATCGACGTGATATTGGAAAATTTGGATCGAAAATTCAGAATCCATATATGATTTCCAATTCCATTCCAATTTTTTTCGGAAAATTCGAAATCAAAACATTCGGAAATCGAAAAATTAAAAAATGGTGCCAAAATTGGAAAAATTCGGATCGAAAAACGGAAAATTCAAAAGTTCAGAAATAACTGACACCCCTAGTTGGTACACACTAACTTTTAATTCCTTTCTTCTAATAACACTTTCATTTTCTTACAGTTCTTGGTTGACTTCAATCAGATGATGGAGAAGGATGACCAAATAAGATCTTAGTCCTTGACTGATGTTAAGTAAGCTCTTGAGGGTTTGCAAAAAACCTTACAACTATCCAGTGAATCTCTGGAGAGAGAAAACAAGCCTGGAAGGACAAAATTAAAGCTATCGAGGACCAGGACAAAGCAGCAGAGGAAGCACAAAACTTTTTATTCTTGAGCTGGCCCATAGTAAGTGGAAAATTACTGAAGCTGAGTGTCGGTTAAAGGATACCGAAGACAAGGTAGTTGCCTTGACTGCTGATAACTGTGCTCTAATGGTCAAGGAAAAGAAGGAAAAGGAAGAGGTTATAAAAAGGGATGGGAGAAAGCCTTTGCTGCTATAGACATACAGATAAAACACAACAGGAACAAGTCCTTCAGGAAAGGCTGATTAGAAGCCTTAAAGGAGGTTGGTAATCAGGAAGACTCTGAACGTTTTCAGAGACATGACCCAGGAACTCCTCCCAATTTGCATGCAGACTTTGATAATGAGGAATAGGGTTATGGGGAGTCCTCTATGGTGCCTGATGATCATGACGACCTACCTGCAGTCGATCAAGACAAGATTAATGATCAAGAAAAGGACAAGGAGAAGGTTTAGCTCCTTTTAGCTAGTTTATTTTGTCTTCTCCTTTATGTATTTTTCATTTCTTCTTCTTCGTGTCTTCTAATGTAATCAACTTTATAACCATGGAATGATCAATGAAAAGACATGTTTTGCCCAATTGCTTCCAACTTCATGTGATGTTTATTTCTTATCGATTTTTGTATTCAATGTTTTTTTATGTTGTTTATTTTTCTTTATGGGCACCATAAACTTATACTTATAAATTTCCAGTTTGATGCCAGGAAGAAAGCTATAGTTTTTACTGAAGCCGACCTACTTCGGTAGTGTAAAAATATTCTTGAGATTGTCCATGTCCCATTGACAGAGGAAGATCTAGTGGGGTTGATCGGCCTAGATACCTCCAACCAAGTGAAGGAGTCGTATGTTCATCTTCATTGCCTTTTGGATAGAGCAGTGGCGAATAATGATGGGTATTATGAGATGATCGAGCAAATGCAAGAAGAATATAAACTCTCCAAAGCATTGCTTTATTCTGATTATGAGGATAAATATAAGACTTTAAGTGAAGGTTAGGGCTTTAATAAAAAGTTATAAGACATTACTTCTACTATGAGCAATAAGGAATTGACTTTGAATCAAGAACTAAAGAGTGACCGATCAATTGCTGCCCTTTTGGAGAAAATAATGCTTTGAGGAATGAGATTAACAGTTTCAAAAAATCAACCAACACTATCCCAGATGAGGGGATATGATTTTTAAATATTGAGAATGCTAGGCTATTAGAAGAGTGAAGGCCAGAAGAAGAAAATTAAGTCAGGCCAATCTTCTAGGAAACGTATGGTTATTCAACCAACCATTAATAAAAAGAGAATCGGTAAAACTTTGGCAGACCAAACTGAAATGCTCGAGGATAAGGACAAGGCCATCATAAAACTTCAAGATAAGGTGGACTGACTTATTTTCCATTTTCATAAGTAACCCAAAGTTGTTTGGATGGACGGGTATAATGAGGCCTTGAATTACTTTGACAAGAACATGGATAAGGCCAGGAATGAGGGATATAGACGGGGTTAGATGAACTTGCTTTCTCTGACGAAGATACATAAGGGTAATAAATTCTGGTATTGACATGACCTAGGAATGTTGGAATATCTTGATCCTCCTTTCTCAATTGACGTTAGTTAGATTCCTCCTGATGTCATTCCTCACAACTTAATCAAAAAATACATTGGGGATTTCGACCATAAAGGAAAAGTCAAGTCTGTTCATCCCCACCATCTACTTGATCGGCCAAGAAGCATCAAGCATACTAGGAGGAGAGATTTTAGATCTATCAATTATCCAGACACCCTTGATGAGCCTCCTGTTGGAATAAGCAAGGATGATGGAAAACTCCCACTAGAGTAGACTTATATTATTTCCTTTGTTGATCTTTACTTTGTAATAGATATATGCTGAAATCAAAGGAAGTTATTTGTGATATTTTATCTTATTTATTTAAGCTTGTGGTTAACGTTAATCTTATTATTGACTAGGTAATTTGTATAATGACTAGCTAGTCGGATTATTGACTAAATAACCTGCTTAAATGTTAAATGCTTGATTCATGATTGAATCTAATTGTAATGACTTAGATTATACTAATGTTCTTAGTTAAACTGTAAATATTTTTTTTTAACTAAGTTGTAGCAATAGTTATTAGTAGCAACGAAGTGTATTAGGAATGTATAGTTATTACTGTGTTTTAACTTATTCGGGTAAAACCTCTTGTGTTTAACTTTGAGTCTTACATGAGGTTTTACTAACTTCTTATTCTTGATTTGTGGAAGAAGAAATTATACATGAAGTTTTAAAGAATAACTTTTCCAAAGTTGGATAAGTTTGAAAATAACTTTTCTGAAATTGGAAAAGTTTGAATAATAACTTTTCTGAAGTTAGAAAAGTTTGAAAATAACTTTTTCGAAGTTGGAAAAGTTTAAATAATAGATTTTCTGAAGTTGGAAATGTTTGAATTAAAATTAGGTAGAATCTTTAATTTTAAGGGGTATCGCCCCATACTCTAAAAAAACATAAAAAGGAAGTATAATGGAGATAAACATGCAACTTCATTAAATTGAATAACTTATTACATCAAAAATAAAATTATTGGTAATATTTGCGAAGATAGTCGGCGTTCCATGGGCTCTTAAACTCTTTGCCTTCTAATGTCTCTAGGCGATATGTTCCTGGTCTAATAACTATCGAGATACGATATGGACCATGGCAGTTAGGCTCCAACTTGTTACTTTTTTAATCACTTTCTTCAGTATAAGATCTCCTTGTTTTAAGTTATCTGGCTTGACTCTCCGATGGTAAAATCTAACAATCCTTTAATAACAGGATACCATCTGAATTACATCATCTTCTCTGACTTCTTCAACCATGTCTATATCAAGTCGCATCATCATATCACTCTTAGGGGAATCAAAATTCAACACCTTGTGTGTGGGAAGACCTATATCAATTGGTACCATAGCCTCACTGCTAAAAGAGAGCATGTACAGAGTCTCTCCTGTTTCCATTCTTGGCATAGTCCTGTAAGCCCAAAGGACTCAATGAAGTTCATTAATAAAATTCCCCTTGGCTTCATCCAATAGTTTCTTCAATCCATTGAGAATTTTTTTATTAGCAATATTTATTTGACCATTGCATTATGGATGTCCAGGTTCCGAATGTAGTTTCTGAATCTTGGATCGGATGCAACACTCCCCAAACTCTACATTGTCAAGCTCGTTTCTTTCTCAATAGCCATCCATAGCTATCCTTTCTCAAAAAGACTAATGTTAAGTAAGGCCCTAATTAACCAAAAATAATATTACCAACTTCCACATCAATACTTCTACTGGTGAGAATCTCTACTGGAATGGTTCATCTAAGCTCTATTGGAGTTTCAGAAGTTAGCTGTGTAAGAGCATCTGCCCTTAGAATCTGGACCATTTTCACTACAGGAAAGGAAAAGATAACTTCCTCAGCCTTATTTAGGTATCTAACCACATTTTCTCCCTTAACTCTGTATATCTGAAGTAGTTGGTGAACAATAAATTAAGAATCGTTATGCGATATCACCTACTCGACACCTAATGATGAGGTTAGCTCTAAACCTATAATTAATTCTTCGTATTCATTTTCATTATTGGAGTCTTGAAATTGAAATCTCAATGCATACTCCACATTCAAATTGTCTGGAGTGTTAATAATGAGTCCAGCCCCACTACCTCTAGTGCACTAAGATCCATCTACGAATTGTTTCCAAATTGGTACATCACTGTTGAACTCTTCATCCACCAGCACTCTATATTTGAACACCTTCTTGCTTTGTTCAGTTAGTCATAGGGTTCTTTATTGAATAGCTGATGATTCTGGTTGGTCGGCGATTATCTTAGTTTTCTTTTCAGCTAAGCTATCTTTCGAATAAGTCTTCTCTAGAGGCAAACTTGGATTACTTGGTACTTCTACTTAAGTGAATTTTGTTGTAAAATTAGCAACTACTTGCCCTTTTAATGAGTTTCTTGGCTCATAAACAATCGCATATTCTCCAAGATCAACCGCCCAAAACATTACTCTTCCTAACTTTTTAGGTTTTTGCAAAGCTTATCGCAGAGGTAAGTCACTGTATACTACAATGGTATGAGCCTGAAAGTATAGCCTCATTCGTCTGAAACCTTTAATGAGTGTCAATGCAAATTTTTCCAAGTGTGTATGTCTTATTTCTACTCCTCAAAACACTTTACTGGTGTAATACAATGGATTTTGAATGACTTCCTCTAATCGGGTCAAGGCTGACCTAACAGTAGACTCTAAAACATCAAAACATAAGTGCAACGTCTCGCCCAAAACTGGTTGGTAGAGTAGTGGGGGAGATCCCAAGTACTTCTTCAAATTGAAAAAAGCTTTCTCACACTCATCATTCTATTAAAATTTCTTTTTAATTACTTTGAATAATGAAAGGCATTTATTTGTGGCTCGAGAAATAAAGCGATTTAGAGATACCACTCTTTCTATTAGTTTTTGCACATCCTTATTGCTGGTCGGGGATTGCATTTCCAATAAAGCCTTTATTGTATTAGGGTTGGCTTTAATTCCCCTCTGATTTATAATTTATACCAAGATCATTCCTTCATGTACTATAAATATACACTTGGCCAAATTGAGGTCCATTTGATATTTTTTCAATTGGTCAAATGTTTGGGCCAAATCAACAATATGATTGGTATTAAATTTCCTCTTTGTGAACATATCATCTACATATACTTCCATGGTCTTGCCAATCTGGTCCTCGAATACTTTATTTCCAACCTCTGATATAATTCTCCAGCATTTTTTAGCCCAAAGGGTATAATGTTGTAGCAATAGGTTCCTCGTCTGATGATGAAGGATGTGTTTTCCTTATCCTTTAGATTCATTTTAATCTGGTTATAACCAAATGAAGCATCCATAAAGCTGAGTAGGTAATGACCTATTATTGCATCTACTAACTGATCAATCCTTGTTAAAGGAAAATGATCCTTTTGGCATGCTTTGTTGAGGTCAGTGAAGTCTACACACATGCACCATTTGTTATTCTTCTTCTTGACCATCACCATATTGGAAACCAAATCGGATATTTAACATCATAAACTATGTTTTTTGCAGCTTTTCCATTTCATCTTAGATTGTTGTATTCTTTCCAGCGCTGAAAACTCTGCATTTTTGCTTAATTAGTTTGGCATCCTTATAAATGTTGAGTTCATGGCAGATGAAGTTAGGATTAATACCTGGCATACCTTCATAGATCCAGGCGAATGCGTTCTTCCTATCTCTAAGTAATGTAATTAATTCTTATTTGAGAGTAGTCTTAAACTAATTTTATTGGTCCTTTTTTACTTCTCATCATCAAGTAAGATAGTTTATGACTCTTCCATAACTTGTCCCTTCACTAAATCTTCCTCTTCGTGGGGATCCAATGTATCAACATGGAAAGAAGTTATTCCCCTCTACATCTCCTATTAATCGACTAAGGTATATTAGTATTCCCTAGATTCCACCTGGTTACCATTCACTACGACGACTCCTTAATTGGTAGGAAACTTCATGCACTGATGCACAGTAGATGGAACTGCCTCTGATTGATTCATCCCAACTCTGCCAAGGATTATGTTGTAAGATGAAGGTACATTTTTTCCTAGTACAAAGAAGAAAATTCTTTCGTTACTGCTCCCTAGCCGAGTTCGTCCGACCAACACATCCAGTTTGATTTTTCCCAAGGGATATGCACTTTCTCTTAAGAACCCTATGAGAGGCACGTGATATGGTTCTAACTTGCTTTCTCGTAGACCTAGGTTATGGAAACAGTTATATAACAAGATGTCCATCAAACTCCCGTTGTCGAATAAAATTCTTGGCATTCTACCGTGGTGAACTTTGTAAGTGATGACTAACGTATCTTAACGAGGATAAAGCACTCCACTCAAATCGTTTTTGGAGAAGATAATCACCAATCTGTCTTTTTTACTTTCTTGGGCCGACCTTCACTATTCTTGAACATGTTAATATGCCTAATAGTAGGACACACTTGCTTCAAATAAAGTAGGCTTTCCTTTCGACAAGTCCATCTCCTATACCAATGTATCATTCTGTAATGAAATTACAATAAAAGTAAATCATCCCTACATCCATCTCTGGTTAATTAGGCTTCTCTGGAAGGTGAGGGCCATCCCCATAGTCGTTGTTCCGCGCCCTTTTGGTGTCATATTTTCTTCGTTCAGGTGACTCAGATTTTCTCCTGGCCTCTCGGATACCATTCTGATCAACAAATTTAGCCAACTTTCCTCGTTAAATAAGAGTCTCAACTTCATTCTTAAGGGCGATGCAACTATTAGTATTGTCTCCACGATCTTTATAACAATCGCAGTATTTGGACTTATCCCTCCTGTTGGGAGGTGACCTCAATTTCTTAGGCTAGTTCCAATCTTTGTTACCCCGGATTTCCTCCAGGATATGATGGACACCTTTAGTAATTGGAGTATACTCATTATACTTCTTGATCCAGTCAATATTCTTTTCCTTTTGATCTTTATTTATTGAATTATTCTTTTGACCTTCATCTTTGATCTTAGACACTTCTTTTTCTGCCATAACTTCCTCAGCATTCAGAATATTTCCAACCTTAACCATTATCTCTATTATAGTTTGGGGTAGGTTTTTCACTAGAGCATAATAAAGATCCTTAGCCAGTAATCCACTCAGCAAGGCTGCAATGGCCGTCTTTTCTTCATAATCCACCACTTCTAGTTTCTCATTATTGAAATGTGTGATATACTCCCAGGTACTTTCTCTAGGTTTTTAGCACACAGTCAACAGATGAGTAACACTCTTGATCGGTTTATCCCAAAAGTAAAATTTATCAATGAATAATTCATCCAATTGATGGAAACTATAAATTTTATCTTTAAGCAGATTGTTGTACCATATTTGAGCTGGACCAATGATGTAATTAGAGAAATCCCTCAACCTCATCTTGTAAGGGACTAAATAGATATCGATAGCATCTTAATACTATTCAATGTGGAGAACTGGGTCAGTTTTCCCATCATATTTAGGAGTGAAAACTGTTGGTTTGAAATTGGAAGGTGTGGGGTAATCCACAGTAGCCTAGACAAAAGGCGAGCCTTTAACAAAACCTCTTTGCAAATGATTTTTTATTTTGGCTATTTCCCCCAACCGATCTTCTAATCACTGCATGGAGCACTTCTAAGAATGTTCCTCTGGTTTGTATCTAGTAGAATCAGTTTTTGTGGCTTTGTTGTGCATATGTGTTAAGCTATCTTCCTGAGTAGTCTTCTTGGCATGCACAAAGTCCCTCATGATAGCTCTAGATCTCATAGATACATATATGTGCTCGCGGTGACATTCTTGCTTACTGCGATGACCTCTAGTTACTTAAGGGCCCATATGGTCAAACATAGATTCCCTACTTAGACTTTCTAACACGCTTGGCCCCTCCTTCGAAAAAGATCTACCATCATTGTAATTCGTTGATCGGAATGAAGATGTTTCTCTAGGATGGTATGACTTATCAAGAGAAGACGGGGAATGGTAACTCCTTTACCTGGTGGAGGTGGTATATCTCTCCTAGAATTAGAGGATTTGTCTTAAATTGTACGAGCCAATCGTCTCACTAGCTCTTGCATGGCTTCCTGCCCTTTAGTTACGTTGAGTAAAATTCTCTGGAGGTCTGTCTTACTAGGGTAAAGATATATCTAAGTTTTTTTCCTGCAGCCGCTATGCTGCTTTCTGGAATGGTGGTCATTCTTCAAGACAAATATGAACAAAGAAACGTAAGAGGCAGAGAACGATGACAAGTAGCCATTCCCACAGACGATGCCTTTATGTTGATCTCTAAAAATGGAATGTGTTAAATTCTATAATCACATATAAATAATAAGCGAAATCTAAACAAACACACAAGAGGCAAATAATTTTAAAGTGGTTCAAGTGTTAAAAGTTAACGCCAACTGTTAGTATTAATTTTTATGTTTACAATAGCTCTATATGGTGTTCTTGATATTGGTTGAATCATCCCCTTCTAAGGGAGATTATATATTAATAGTGATCCAGAACCCTAAAGACGGAATGCTTTTATATCTGTAGGCATTTACATCTATATGCAATAAATGAGGCTCTTAATGATGGTCGCCCTTCCATTCGAGTAACTTTTGTTATTCCTAATGGGTAACATTATGGGAGTTGGTCGGTATTCTAGCCGACTAGGTACCTCTGATGCCGTTCAAGATAACTGAATGGCCACCTAGAATGAGAGGTCTCTATTGTTGATTGGTCCGCATAGGAGAGTAATTATTTCATACAACAATTATATATATATATATATATATATATATAGAGAGAGAGAGAGAGAGAGAGATTGATTGATCGACAGATCGATAGATGGATAGATGGAAGAATATTTTATAGGACTTCCAAAATCGGTACCACCTCTTAACATTTTTACGCAAGCTAACTATTGAAATATGTTATTAGAGTCTTGGAAAAGAGAATAACATATAAATATAATCAAGCAACATTGAAAATTCAAGCACTAAACTACACATAAATGAATAATCAAGTGTGATTATATCCTTAAATATGGATTATCAACATGCCAATATCGAAACAAAAGGTGGGTTTTAAATTTCCTAACTATGTGCACACAATTTCCACAATCATTTCCTAGCTATGTCTCCGCACTCGTCCATTGAAGAACAGTTTGCAACTCCGTTTGAAACGAGAATACCTCGCTAGTAGAGTCACCTTTGTAAGTCGTTGGTTGTATTATGGGATTAGAAGTTTGTCCCTCAAGGACAAAGGTGTAAACTATTTATGGTGATTCCTGAACTGAGCTTATTGGAGATATAAGAAGTAGAGAAAATAAATTTAGACATGTGACATAGATTTTTATGTGATTCGTCAAAGCCTATATCCACAGTATGGTTCCAGTGTTCTCACTCATATATGAATTGCGGGCCAAAATGCACTTATATGTTGGGGGGGGGGGGGGGGTTCAATCCTTTCTCAATTTTTTATGTGGGGTGATACAAAATGATGATAATTATTTATATCTATAACTCATATAAGGATCTTCCTTTCCTTTATTTTTGGTGTCTTGGCTCTCCCATTTTGGTGTAGTGTAATGTTCTTTATATAGAGTCTTCGGTGGTAGGTGACAACTATGCCTCACTTGTCAACTATATCCCATTTTATGAACTATTACACATGCATCCCAATTTTATAGACTATTATACTTATAACCCACTTTTATAAAGTATTACATTTATAACCGTGCTACAATATTTATATTAATAAGTGTAACTGTATTGTTTGGACTTATCATCAATTTTTTGAAAAGTTTATGGGTTCAAAATACCATCAAGGTTGTCGCTTGGACTAATCATATATAAGTAGAGTTTCACAAAATTTATTAACTAATTCCCCATTTAATTATTTGTAGTTTACCTATATCAAGTTAAGAATCAATATCCAAAAGTCAAATATTTTGAAAAATAAGTAATTACTTAGATTTAGCTTCGTATTAAAATAAATAAATATGTGACTTATGTAATGACCTCAATTGTCAATTGAGAATTTTTCACTATTTTATTGGGTGAATGTTGATAGTTAATTAAATTTATGATGACTCAAGTTTAAGCTAATGATAAATATGATGTCACAAAATTGAACCACGTGTTTGTTGTGGCATTGTATCAGAGATATGCTAATAAATTTAGGATGTTGTTAATGTAAAAAACGATGTTGTAAGAGTCAAAGTAAATCATGGTTAGACTTACGATTAATGTCCTAATCATCTGGCATCACCACAAGTGGTAGATATAGTGATTTCACTAGCTTGCACCTCGCATGTTACGCAGGCGTCTTACATTCCATATCAAAAATATCATATCATTTGAATTGAAAAGTAATTCAATAACTCAATCATACGTGACCCAAAGAGTAATATATCTCCAAGTTGTTCATAAATTTAATCAAGTACCCTGATTGTTATAAAAAGATTCCATACAAAGCAAAATAATTATTATAAAAAGTATTGTACACGTAGTAGTAAGAAAAATAATGAATTAAACAAAACAAATTATGACTCAAAAGATAATCATTTGATTTGAGAATTGTTTATAGCAGGGCTATCATGGACGTAATTTAATTAAAAAAAATCCATGTTTATGGAAACTGAAGGTAAATAATGGCAAACCACCTCGACTATTCTGGGCTTATGGGTTAACCCCTTATTTTATAAACCCAATAAATAATCCCTTTAAATATCAAGCCATCGTTACTAGCACAATTGCGTAAACCTTTTGATTACACCATCAACTTACTAAATAAAATGAGTAAAGTACCCTCTATTTAATATTAACAATATATTTATTTATAAAGATATTTTATATTTAAAAACAGAAAAGCAAATGTAAACTTCCCATCATCCCACCATGGAACCACATTGACCTTCCAACACCTATCCGCCACACTGACCCAACAACCAACACCACAAATCTAAATTCACGAAACCCACCGCTATTATCAGCAAATAAAAAAACCATACATATACTTAAAAAAGACCAAGATTTACAGTTGAAATGCACTCAATTGTCCAATACAAACTGAAAATAAATTTTTAAGAGACAAAGATGATGTTTTAAGAGCCAAGCCATTACAAAGTTTTTAAGAAATTGATGATTGGTGAAGGGGTGTTGATAGGTAAGATAGGATTTAGTGGTAAGATTTTGGTTGTTGGGATATTTGGGGTGCTAATTGGCTTGATTCGAGGCATTTGGAAAACTGACAGATACACACAGATTGATTTTGTGTGTAAATAAAGAGATAATGGGGTAATAATGGGGTAAAAGTAAGAGGTGTTATTGGGGATACAAAGAATGGAATAGAGATAATAAGACAAATCGATTGATCTTCTTAGAGAGAGGAAAGGAAAGGAGCTAAGATAGAAAGTGTTGCAACGACAAAGAAATGAGTTACAAAGAGTTCCATGCGGAAGCCTAATTAAGTTTGAAAATTGATGGAAGGCTCCATTTTATACCTATAACTAAGTTTTATACCCGCGCGATGTGCGGATTGTTTAAAAATCGAGATATAAATAAACTATTACACTATTGTTAGCCAAATACTAAGCAGCATCTTTATTAATAATCAGTTACCATGATGAAAACTCAATAACAAATGCAAATCAACATAATTTTTTGAAGTTCATACCAATTTTATCTATAATATCCAACTCGATAAAGAAGTTGAAGTGAAATATATGGCATAGTATGACTCTTCTACTTGTACTATAATTTAAATTGTAATTTCTTTTTTCCAGTCCATGATGTGAATCTTTTTAATTCTTCTATACCATTATAATATAGATAATAAACTTTGTGACCCATCCCCTATACTTTTAATTTCTTGGTTATTCCGAATGTAAACAAGTAAATGACTTAATGTGCTTAGTCGTTAGATAGGGGGTTGTCATGTCGAAATAATGATAACTAAAGTGGAAATGTGAACTATATGAAAAGGGCACCATATGAATAGAATAGAAAATTTCCCAAAAAAAAGTAATTAACGCTTAAATTATAATTTCATGAAAAAATCAAGTAATTAGGTACATTACCAAAGAATTAGCATATAATAAGTATAAGTGTTTATTTTCTAATATTTCCATAATTGCGGACAATAGACGATAGACGTATAGATGGTATCATTTCACATATAATATAGAGAATGCCCTTTTAACTATTGATTGTTTAACTTAAGAGACAAGAAAATAATGTAAATTGTACACATAAATAATATAAGACATATATGATTTTCTAACTATTTTTATATTTTTATTAAAACTTTACATCTCTATAAATCTAACATGAGAATACATTTTCTTACATATGACTTTTGTTAAAGTAACTACCAATTAGTTTACTGATTGAACAATGAAACAAGCTCGAATTTATATGAATTTCAGTGAATATAATTAAAAAAACCCGATTACATCCTGATCCAACAAATGAAAAATGAATGCATATGAAGAAAAGGATAAAAACTTCTTAATATCTAGAAGTAGAATGAAGAGGAGATGGATATGTTGGATAATTAAATCCTGCTATGTCATCCTCTCTTCCTAAAACATGGATTATTTTAGGTGAGTTAATATTTGGGAGTTTATATAAATGGTTTATTTTTGTGAATTTTCAGATGGAATGCATTTAAATGGTTGAGGTAGACTTTGGGGTGGTTATAATACATTGAAGGGGTAGGAAGAAGATGGAAGGTCTTAGTGTATGTGTGCGTGCATATGTATGTGTAGTAGTGGCAAAATGTGGCCCAAATAATAAAATAATTCATATTAGTCCAGTCATTTAAATATGGGGCCCATATTTAAAAGCCGTGAGTTAAATATGGGGCCCATATTTCAAAGCTATGAGTTAAATATGGGGCCCATATTTTAAAGTTAGGAATCAAATATAGAGCCCAATTTTAAAAGATACAAATCAAATATAATACTCATTTTTAAAAGTTGTGAGTAAAATATGAGTTTTTTTTTACCTATTCCTCGAATTGTAATACTTATTTTAGTATAAAAACAATGTGTTGGCCTAACCCATATTTAGTCCGTCCATATTTGGCCCGGCCCACATTTAACCCAACCCATATTTGGCCCAACCCACATGTTGATGTAAAAAATTAGATCACTCTAATAATTCAATCACAGATAAATAAATGAGACAAAAGATTTTAAAGTGGTTCAGCCTTATAAGAATGGCCTACGTCCACTGTTGTGTTATTGCTAAGTGTTAGGAATTCTCGATTACAAATTCTCTCAAGAAATTCCTCTCTTGATTCCAGGGTTTGGATTTGGATCCCCTTACAATGAGGATTGTACAATGTATTTATAACCCTGAGGCTGTAATGTGAAAGGGTGATACATTAAATGATATACATATGAAAGGGTAATACATTTAATGCCCTCTTTGCGTGTGCGTCTGAATGATAAGCATTTAATGAATCAGTTGAACTGTTGGTTATCCAGCTATTAATGCTTTGTTCGAGATGCAGCTCGGACCGCCTGAGTTGCTCGGACCGCCTAAGCTTCTCGGTACTCAAGAGTTCCTCGGAGAGGCATTGTTCCTCAGAGCATGTGAGTTCCTCGGGGAACTAGTCTTCCTCGTTGTAGTCTTGTTCCTCGGAGCGCGTGGGTTCCTCAGAAGTGTTGGTTGTTGCCATGTAGATAGCCACGTGTCTTCATATGATTGGTCAATGTCAGCAGATTAAATTGGGTATCAACACCACATTTAGCCCAATCCATATTTGACCCGCCCAAATTAGGCCCAGTCCATAATTTTGCCGGTGCTATGTATGTGTGTGTGAGAGAGAGAGAGGGATGGAGAAATGGTTGGTAAATGAGTGAAGGTTGTTAGGTGTTTTAGATTGAGAAACGCAAGAGTTGTTCGATTATAGAGAGAAAGGCTTTTGTAATGTATAGTAAATGATAAAACTCATTAATTTGAGCTCCATTTTCAAGCCACGTGGTAAAACTAAGATGGGAGACACCGTCTAATATATTTGTAGGAACATATTCATATAAAAAATTCTCAAAACTAAATATATATTTAAGTTTAACAAAAGGATATACTCAACTGTAAAAATATATGAGTTATTTACATAAATTAGAAAATGAAAATGTGGCATTCATGGAATCTATACGTTAATTTTTTCTTCAAAACAAATTTAGTGACCATAAGACAATTTTCAATCTTAAAAAATATAAATATCATATTTCTTTCTTTATTATTGTTATTATTATAATTATTTAGATTTTGAATATTACTTTACTATATTTCCATTGCTTATAAGTCCCAAGAAAAAATTATTCGTGTTTTCATTCCTTTCCTAGGAGAAGCCAAAAACCTAACATCATGTATGTATTTACAGATTTTTTTTATTATGTTTATGTAATTAAAGAACACAATTTGATTCTGCTAAGAATAATCTCACAATTAAACTTGAACATGTCACTCGGATATAAACTGGCAGTGGAATATGTAAGGAGTTTGTTAGGTGTTGTTTACATTTAGGGACAACAAAATCCCGACAGCTCTAAAGAGAATCGAACAACACAAACTCGAAGCAAAAGAATAATTGGGAAAATTGTAAAACATTTATATGGTTACTTTAATAAGCTAGCAATTTGGGTTAAATTTAAATACAATATTGGATACAACCCCAAAAGAGATATGTTAATGGAGTTTTTTTATAACCTAAGATTCCTTCTTAAAGTAATCAAACTTCAACTGATAAGAACCTACTGTAATAGAGGCATCGCAAGGATGATGGTGGTGTTTCCATTCTTAAATAGACAAAGCTTAAGATGTTCTATCAATTCCTGAAAAATAATTTCAAATGACACACATGAGAGAACACAACTTAATAAAAACACTTACATCAGAATAAATTCGCATATCTCGCCAGCTTTGTATGGAATTGACTTACATAAAATAAATTTAAACCTCACCAAATTTCTTGTGACATAATATGCATAAAAAAAATTGAACCTCACCAGATTTATAAGGATAACTAGAATTTTCTTCTATTGAATAGAAAATATATAATGAATTGAGAATAATATACCGAGTGACAGAGGAAGTCAGTATAACTTTCTAGGGAAATATTTTTATTCCATAAATAAAGATGAGGGGTAGTTGAAACATGATTGACATTTGCTATATGTAATGTAAAGAAATGTTGAAGAGATGAAAGGTTCAAATGACATTTGATATTTTAGAGAGAGGATGTAGATGCCCCATCCTTGTCCCCTCTAAATATGTCCTTAGGTCTCCAACACTTCTCCTCCCACCATAACACCCTACGTCTTACTCCGAGCCCCGATCTAGAGGCTATAGGGTGATTTTGAGCCTCATTTAATCTTAATCAACTATACAACCTGAGGAAATATCATTTACCTCTCATGGAAATCTGAATCCCCTTTCCAACGGTCCATAGTGTGTCTGAATTGGCCTCACAGTTTGCGCATACTCACCTACTTACTCTGAACCCTGATCTAGAGTCCATCGGGGGATCCCGACCCCGGTTTGACCTCGTTAAACAATATAATTCGAGCGAAGCTCATTAAAATCTCATAGACTTCGAATCCCCTTTTCAATGATCCATACCGTGTGTGAATTGGCCTCATGATTTGCGCGTACTCTCCTTTTACTTTGAACCCTTATTTAGAGGCTACTGGGAACTCTCATGACCTG
Source organism: Sambucus nigra (assembly GCA_949130495.1). Lineage (NCBI taxonomy): Eukaryota > Viridiplantae > Streptophyta > Magnoliopsida > Dipsacales > Adoxaceae > Sambucus > Sambucus nigra. The sequence continues at coordinate 191,756,904 of OX422209.1, forward strand.
TTTGACCTCTATCAACTCTTCAACCAGGGTGAAGCTCATTGAAATCCCATATATTTTTTAATACCCTTTCCAACATTCCATATCGGGTGCCAATCGGTCTCACAGTTTGCACGTACTTGCCTTTGAGAACCCTATCGAGAGTTCAACGAATGCTTATAATCCCCGATCGACTTTGCTCAACACTTGAACCCAATATTGGATTAATGTATTCTTATAGGTCTCTAATATCCTTTCCAATGGTCCCATCCATGCATGATTTAGACTAACAATTTGCATTTTATGCCCAATTGTTTTTTCGAAAAATTCCGTTTCCGACTACCTATAAGAATCCCATCCCCTTGCCTATCGGTAGGGTGTAATTTTCTTCACCAGCAAGGCAGGGTATGCTGATTGGTAGGATAGAGCCTATGTCAATCGGCACACCCTAAAATCGTATTTTTTAATATTTAAGGAGACAATGACCTCATTCTTAAGGGTCATTTTCTGAAGTGATATACATTTTCCTCGAAATTAGTGCGTCGAAATTCCATTTTTCCAAACATTCTCTCCATTTTTTACATCATTCTCATTCATATTACATCATAATTTTTACCCTTACCTCACCATCATTAAATTACTATAAAAGGCCTATTATTATCCTTTTACAACTCATTTAATTAGTATTAGTCATTTACTTCTTTCTCCACTTTTGATATATCTTTTATTTGATTTCTTCACTTAAGAAATAATCACCTTTTTATTATTTAGTGAACACAAAACTTATTTTCATAAAATATTAAAAAGCCAATAATAGGGTTTTCTCATAAACCCTAAACTAGAATTTTCTCATTTTTCACACTCCATACACTTGTGCACATTTTCCAAAAACAAACTAAAGGAAGTTCTTTTTTCAAATTTATGGGTTAAACCCCATCATTGTGCACTATCGAACTACGTGGACATTGATGTCTTATTTTTTCATTTACTCATTTTATATTTTCTTGCATTTAGTAACACTACGACTATGCATACTCCTACATACTCATGTTCCCACTCGATATACATATTCAATTCTTCATAATGATTTGTGATGTGATGGACACTAACATTATATTTTTATGTTAATGTTTCATACACTCCTTAGATCGATTCTGCTCCATCCTTCCCATGACGTGAATCGGATGAATTCTTTCCCTCATTATACATATCGCACATGTGTACACACATTAAATTTTTTAGAAAAGGAGAACATTATCATAGCGCATAAGAGACCGAAAGTGCGAAATGGATGGATTATACCTTCCCATTTCCTAACTTAGTCCCCGAACCCCCGATTCATTTAGTTTGGTATGCATTAGTATGTATGACATTCTCTAGGGACGACTGCATTCTTTTGACTATTTTGAGCAAAATAGGCTGGTGACTCCATTTCTACATCTTCCCTTCCCTTTGACAATGGCAGATTTATATCCGTAGAAGCCCGAAAGATAAGAGCAAATGGCACAAAGAGGTTTTCTTATCCTAAAATCACTGCACGCGCGGAGAGAGAGATTTCTTTCCTTTTCTCTTCCCTCTAATTTTAGGGTTGGCATGCGCCGGAGGATTCCTTTGCGGATGGCTACAATGGCCACGCCACTAGGGACTTTTTTAGAGGACTAGATTCTATTTCACATAGGTTTTGTTTCCTTTGATCTCCTCTCTTTCACATGTGTACATATGACTCCAATTATATATTCTTTTTACTCTCATGATTATATTTTGTATATATATGCCTTGTTCATATCATGATGCTTATATATTTCTCTTTACTATTTTTTTATCACATATATATACCATCTTCCTATCACATGCTTTACTCTTTACTCACTTGTATATATTCACCATGTTTTACTCTTTACTCATATATATATAGTCACCATGTTCCACTCCATTCACACTTGCATGTGATTCACATGACTTGTGTATATCCATCCTTATCCTCACTAGCACACACTCTCATATTCTTATCACTCGTATATAGCTTCATGCTTACTCACATGTTTCGCACACTCCTTGTAGATATCCATGCTTAGTCTCATTGGAACACACACACACACACTTCCACATTTCTCTCACTTTTATATATCCACATGATTTATTCAGTCACACAAATTCACGTGTCACTCTCACTTTACACATATTTCCCACCCACTTGTGCATATTCACATGTCTCACATTTTATATCTATCACCATGCTTTGTAGAGTCCCCATGCTTCATGTACATACTTGCTAGTTTTACTCTCCATGTTTATCCCCCTAATCCCATGTTACTTTTGTATTCTCCCTCATAGTGGTAGTATTTTTCTCGCTTAGCATACATAAAAATGTCCTTTAAATACTAATTAAGACTTATGCATTCTTGCATACTATGTCACTTAAGCACTTAATATTAACCAAAATTTTGTCCTGTGCTGGGGGCCACTTCGTGATAGGTGTTAGTCCTGCATGGAACGGTTAACATAAGCAATAGGATTCTCACATTCCATTAACCTCGTACCTTCGACGTATTTCCAATGCTTCTCCTGCATTGTACCTCTTGATCAAACTGACAATGGGAGGTATATAGCAAGGAACTCGTTTACCCATGTCGAGTATATTGAATTCTCTCTCACACATACCATCTCCACGAGTTATATCGTAAGGTAATTCAAGTAAACTCAGGCATATCAAATGACATGTCCACACGTACTGATGAATGAATTCCCTTACAATCAAGAGGTATATTGTGGAAATCATGCCAAAGGGGGGACCTTTCCACCAACCCATTAATTAAATCAACCCCATATAGGTGTCTACCCTATAACACTCATACTTAGTTTTTCAATGACAAGGCCAAAATCTATCAAAATTTTGATCACCTTACCACCGAATTTTTTTTGCAATCTTACCCATTTCCAAAATAAGACCCTATTCGTGAGTTTGGAAACAACTCAAACCATGTCTTGTAACATGTACCCTATCTTTTCCCTAGAATGGGGTCCAGTCTGGCATTTTTCTTACATCCTAGGAAGAACGTAATACTGGTGGAACCTAATAATAATAACAATGGTGAAGGTTTTCCTTTCTTCCTATTTTTAAAAAATTCCAAAAATATTCTCTCTTTTAAAAAAAAACATATATGCCAAAAATATTCTTCTTTACCTCAAAATGAACACAAAATCATTTTTCCTCTTAGGTACGATCGTGTATCCTAATCTTAGCCTGGCTCCCTATTGGCTCAGGTCTTTCATCAAACTACCCTGAAGCTCCATTTCATCTTATCCTGCTTCTACGGAGTTTGAGTCATCCCTTTGAAGGTTACTCATGGATAACATTGATCAGGCTACAAATGCCCAACTAGATCTGATGGCGGTCCTTTCTCTTCTCAGCGCTAAAATCAATAACCTTTAGGGAGAAGTCCAGAAAAGGCAACGACACCAGGTTTAGACACTCTAGGCTCCCAATCCCAAAATCCTATTTTCACATGCCATGGGTTCGCCAACTCCAAAATAAGTATGGGTTCGAGAAGAGTATTAGCATTCCTTGCATGCCCCATCTGCCAGTGGACCACTTCTAACTCAGTTGCCAGTACCTAATCTTACCTATCTAGGGGATAATATACCAGTACCAGTGGATCCCAAGGAGTAAAAATTAAAAAAGTTCAATTAAGACCTTTGGGATATCTTCCTATCATAAAGCCCGATTAACGGAGAAGTTCCAAATGCTAGACATTGAGAAGTTTAGAGGCAGTGGGCCCCCAATTATGCACCTATGCAGCAATCATCACGTTGTGACCTCCTCAGGGCGTCGAAGGAGATAATGGCATAGATGTTTCAACAAACTTTAAAGGAAGGTCCCTCATATGGGTCATATCTCTCGATGAATCTTGAATCAGCAGTTGGGATGATGTAGCCTGGGAGTTCATGACTCATTATAATTATAACGAATAATTGGAAGTTTCCCATTGAGACTTGGAAATACTTAAAAAAACTGGGTGAATTCCACTAAATCATTATGAACACTACCGATCAATGCTTTAATACAAATAATTTTGTCCAAAGTCTCATAAACAAGGGGATCATTTCCCCACCATCCAATCCTAAGACCAATACAAGAGAGAATCCTCTCCCGACATATAGAACTGGGGTGAATTCCATCCTCTTAGAAGGAGATCCATAATTTGACCCTTAACCTATAATCAAGCCCATTGAAACACCCAATCTACCTACCATCTAACATAAACTCCTCAAAATGTGTCCTTCATTTCTCCTACATCCTATAAATTCTGTCGACCAAGTTATATCACTCCTTATCACGGGTTGTATTGTCATTTGTACCTCTTAAAAGTGGGAGGCATGGAAGTACCCATAGTTCTATATTAGCTTCAAAATATTGGGCTAAAATTTCCCTCAGAGATGACCATTGATTTGTGAAAAGATAAGTGAGTTATTCACAGAAGCTCAAAAGTTGACCTAATAATATGATAAATGGATTATACTTATAGAAGAGTTCATTTTGCATGACATAGTATAGGTTATGTCTGATGCATTTATCAAGAAGAAAGAAGTATCCATTATCTCTAAGTTGCTCACGATTTTGAATTCCAATGGATCCAGGTCCTTTCCTTCCACCATTTCCATTCTTAATGGGAAGATCTGTACGATGAAGTCATATAAGTTGTGGAATGTATCTATTTTATGCAAATATGACATCGTTGCCACCGAATAAGGGGACAATTTTGATATCTCTAATTATGAATCAAACAGTAGGGAAGACAACTCAGTCACCTCTTTGTGTGGGAGAATTTCGTTTGAGGAATTTCTTAGAGGGGTCAATAAGGTATCCATTTCACCCGAAGTAGATGAAGAAGTATGATTCTTGTTCTTCCCTACCCATCTGAACCACGTGACTTAATTTGGGAGATATTACAAGGATCCAATTCCTCCGTTAGTAGGAATAGATAAGGGAATGGAGTTATTGAGGAACTCCTGATGCTAGAGATGACAGTTAAAGAATTAGGGTTCATGACCAGCTCAAAAATACTTAAGCCAATATCACCTTATAGGGGCTTTTCATAAACTCCAAGTTACATAAGAATGACTTGATAAAACTCCTCATGGGACCCATAGATCCTCCCACTTCTTCTCCTAAAGAAGCCATGCATATGGTCAGATCCCTAATTGTCACCAGAGTCTTCTCCTTCTCTGAAGAGGAAATTCCAAAAATCAATCCCGATCACAACTATGCCCTCAACATCTCCACTTAAGTCGTAGATAAGATGATTCCATTTGAACTTGTAGATAACGGATCCTCCCTCAATTTTTTCCCTCTCGGAACCCTAAATTTCTTGGGGATAAAAGTTAATGACCTCACCCCAATATCTGTCGATGTGCGTGCTTATGACAATACTCTTCAAGAAGTTATGGGTTCCGTAAAGCTTACACTAAAGGATGCCCCTATTTTCCCTCAGAAAAAATTCCAAGTCATTGACATACTCGCTTTATTTACCCTATTCCTTATCCACCTGTGGCTCTATAGTATCTTAGATGTGTATTCTTACTTCCACCAGAAATTAAACTTCTTCGCCAATAGTCAAGTCATCACTATTCTCGAGAATTAAAATAATTTACATGGTAGAAGCACCAACAACGCAATACTAGAGATCATTGCATGTCTAATGACATGTTTCTATCCAGTTGTAAGATCAATCAACTTCTCGTCCCAACTTGGGACAATTTTAAAGACCGAGTGTGCCTAGAGCACAACCTTCATAGGAATTTTTATGTAAATTATATTTTCGAAAACATTCACTTCATACCCAAAATGGAGATGGGTCGACGTCAATAGGGAATTCTCGATCCAATAATCCTAATGGAAAACTTTCCCCCTATGACCTAGGCTACAAACCATCACGGGATAAACTCAAGGCACTTCGTTGGCCATATTAGAAGAGAAGCTTAGAAAGTAAGAAGGCAATCTCAGAAGACTCCTCGAATGGGAGGTTTGTCAATGAAGTGAGTATTTCCTCTTTTGCATATTCCTCGAATCGTGGTATCATCCCACAGAGAAAAAGATGAAATCGGGGCTGGAGATCTTCTTTAAAGATGAAGTTCACTTGGGATGAAGGGTAGAAGCATGAGGTAGAGCGTCAAACAAATATAGCCATGGAAAGCATAAAAAATTCCAAGGATAGTGACACTTATGAATCATTTAACCTGCATACACTAGGGGTGGATGTCTGCATGATCCACCTGAAATCCATACTGTCTGACACGTCCGAGAAGATCACCCCTGTAGATGCACCCCTCCTCAACTGGCATGCCATTCATGTCAAACTTGCATAAGTCTACCTGAATCATGTTGTTCATTCCCTCGAGAAACACCTGAGTCTATTTCTTTTTCTTCCAATTCCGATGTAAGTGTGAACAAGTACTACTTTGATGAAATTCTCACTAATGTATTCCCTTAAATCATTTTCAATGAAATAAATGATGATTTCGAGTATCTCATTGTTCCTTACATTAATTGTCTTGATTATAATCAAACTATTGATGAAGATGATTTAATAAATGAAAAATTATTAACATACCTCAATAAGGAAAAAAATTAAAGAAAATAACCATGTTCAAGCTAATGATGATGAGA